>CM054115.1:181962712-183162712 GCA_028673005.1 Tanypteryx hageni | reverse complement strand
ATTTGTCAGTGGCTTTTTCTTGAAGACGAGTACAGCAGCCGGATACTGGAAGATATAAATAGAGGCGAAAAACTTAACTGGCAATTCGCAGATGGGTCAGGGTGAGAGAAGAGAAGATTTTTAAGCTTCATTAGATCCAAGATGGGCGAACGACCGAAAATCTCCCCACTGGTTTCGCCCACAACACATGATATGCTATGTAGTTATCGACAACCTTATGTCAATAAGGTAAGTTTATATCCAATCTCTGTGAATTATTTTTTCTCCTACTTGATTAATATTAAATGTACAACAATCTCATAATTTCTCGTTTCCAAAATAGGAGATTATCATTTGCGACATGAATTTTCGCCAGTACTTTTATTGATTCATATAATTTTTAATAAATGTAACATTATTATTGTGAGATCTTTGTTCTAACAGCGTCACTTTTAAGGATCGTGTGGAGTGATTTTCTCGAGAAAAACGTTTTAGGAAAGCTGAACTAGTGAAAAAGATGGTGATATGGAAAATTGTATACGGTTAAGTAATATTCGGAAAAGTGACATTTGGGAAATTGGCGTACGGGATTAAGATATTCGGGAAAAAGATATTCGGAAAAATAATATCTGGGATTATGAGATTCGGGTAAGTGAGACTCGGGACAGTGATACTAAACCCAACAAGAAAGACACAAACTTTAAGCAGTCCTTTTTCTTCTCTCGCGGTCAGATTGAACTGCCTACGAAAGATCCAAATCTTGAAGAAATATATTGCCTTTGACATCCATCTGACATGTTGAACTGGGCCAGGCGCTTGAAAAGATATCCTCCGTGGAGGGATTTCACCAAGAAAAATCGCAGTTAACTCGAGGAATTCGAGATAATCATCCCGGGGCTGACAAGTTGCCTCCAGTTGATCCTTAACAAAGGAAATGATGTCGTTGTCTATGTCCATAATTAAATACTGGGCTACAATTGGGTTGTCCTTGCATGTGTTTTATTTGTTAGGGTAAATTTTCGGCCAAAAAGCCTGGAAGCGCTTAAAAATCGTAACTTCAGATGAAGTCAGATATGTGATTGATCTAAATGAGATGTTTGACAAAGAGGGAGGTTATTTGTTTGTTGATATATGTAGCACCGGTTATGTTAATACATGCTTGTATATAAATGACGTCCGGTCTTTCCGCAATAAACGGCATTGCAGTCATTACATTAAAGCATTTATAATCGAGATAATACCATGTACACAATGAACACTTCTTCACGAGCTTCACAAGCAATGTTTTTGTGCGGGAGAACAGAATGATCGGGTAGGTGAGACAATATTACAACATTCAAAATTCCCGCCCAGCCTAATGAATAATACATTTTTTATAACATATACCACAATGACTGTTTTAGTTTAGCAGTATTACTTTCCTTCTCAACGTAGTTTGCATTTCAGCGTGCATCATAACATAGGCCACCTTCATACCTCATGTAAAACTGCAGGAGCTCCCACGGACGAATGATAAACTTGAATATGTATGCAGTTGATTTTTAAATATTTTAACTCTAACATCTATCGGTTAAATTCAGACCATGCTTACTATTAGCATAAAATGTAGAGAAAATTAACAATAAATAGTGGAATCAACGCCCTTAAAGTTTCGATCCTCGTGATTGCCTGGGCTTAATGTTAGTTTTGGCTCCTCCTCGGCAATTAAAATTAGACTTAATAAACAAACCAATTGTTATGGCTCTTCATAATATACTCCCAAAAATATATTAACTTATTTACATAGTTTACTGCTATAGCTACCTAAATGAGCGGATCCCTTTTTGTACGACCACAATATTCAAGAGCCATTGTGCGAATTGAACAAAAAATATTGTGAATACTAATGGTCCTATATCCAGCATTTTCTAACACAGACGTTACAATTATTTTAGAATAACAAGCGTTATTACAATTTTAATGTGGTGAATGTCGTCCCGTAAGCTTTCACGCGTCTTATGCGTGTTGCATATTTTACAATGTGCGCTAAACTTTAAATTGCATTGTGACGCAATTGCATTGACTAGGTCAATAAAACCTACTTTATTGTATTAAAGAGAAAATATAAAATTTATCGTCGAAAATAATTTGAATATTCCTCGATTCCTCTTTCCTAGCCGCTGAAATAAACAGCCTCTTAATAGAATATTTTTGTAGGATTTTACAAATATTTGCAGCCCTGGGTAAATATTACCCAATTATGACAACATGCCACAGACAATGTGTTTATATATAGGATCACCAAATAAAGAGGGTGGGAGGAAAATAATTCTAAAAAAATTTCTCCATATAGGAGACGACTACCCACCCTAGTATACATACCAGCCAAGTTTGGATTTTAAAGAAATATTAATGTCATGCGGCAAGAATTTTTAATGTAGTACGAAGCAATTAATTTTATGGGAAAAAATTGATCCGAAGATCACCATGCTGATAGGCATAAGCTATGAGATTGAGAACAATTTGGAGACAGGAGCAGCAGAATAGCTACGGTAGTTCGGTGATAGAATATATGCCTGGCAGGTGAAAGGTCCGGGATCGATTTCCGGTCATGTAGAATTTTCTCTCATTGCCAAGCTATTCCCAATTTAATTTGAACGAATAAATTAATCACATGCAATTATAATACATTTACATAATCTGCCACACTTGAATAGCAAAGTTTAATTTGGCGTGAAGCCTTTGAAATTCATTTCCGAAATATAGTGAAATGGGCATGTTGAGTCGGTGATATACTTGCACGGAGTGTTTATTTATTAATACTTTTTGAAGCGGAATGTTTTGTCGTTATTAATGTCACCGGAATGGACCACGAACAGAGTAGCAATTGGGTTAAAACCTTTTTTCGAATCTATTGGATTTATACTTCGTACATTTACATAGAATCAAAAAGGATCGATCAGATAATATGAAGTAAGACAGAAAAAGTCGGCGTGGCTAAGCGCAAAAAGTTTTTTGCTACCTCTTCGATCTCTCACTCGTTTTCAAAGCAAAAATATTTTTACGGGTTATTTCGCATATTATTTTTTATATCTTTTTACAATAGCTCATGCTGTCAGAAAACAAGCTTTTTGCGTCCGAAAGGCGCGTTTTTATGGAGAGTGGACTGTTAATTATTTTTTGTTTCGAACAACGAGCCGTATGCCTCGTTTGTTCGCAACCGGTTTCATTTATAAAAAAGTGCGGCCTCGGGCGTCACTGCTGCTGCAGCAGGGATAAATAATATCGCCAACTGCAGGACTAACTACGCCGACACAATATTTCAGCCCTAAAAATACTTTTGTGTGCACAGGAATCGATATTATGAACATTTAAAGAGCTGAACTCCATGGTGTAAGCAAGATGCGCTGTGCGTGAACTTATTGCTACGAGAATCAAGTCGCTTGTGCTCGGGGATTTCGGAAAAGAGCATGCATTTCTCGCAAATCATATACTCATTTTAGAAGAAATCGGAATATTGGTCATATTGGAGTGTCTTTTGAAATGAGACTAAAGGTATTTATGTGATATTCGTGTCTTGCTCTCTAGCTGTTTACAAAAGTCGGTAATTTCGAATGCGGTCAAGATTAATAAACAAGTTTATATATTTTGTAACAGTGATAGTTTGAAATTGGAAATTTAACTTCCTCAGGGCATGCAACCTCGAGAGAAAGAGCTAATAATGAAAGATTTAAATATATAAATAATATATATATATATATATATATATATATATATATATATATATATATATATATCTATATATAAATATAGTTGAGTAAGCTTGCTACCGAGTGCGCCCTATCGGAAGCAGTCACGAAATCTTCTTTTTCACTTAATAGATAAGAAATAGTCTCATATTATGCCTAAAATTTGTATAATAATGATATAGTAATGTAACCCAGTAGTATTAACATGGATGCGTTAAAATGAGTGATAAAACTGATCAGGTTAAGAGAATTTAAAAGAATGAAAATTTTGAGACTGTTATATTTCGTTTTTTTTTCTCTTGAACTCTACGGAAGTAATGCAGATTATTTTATCAGTCGTTATATTAGCACCGAGAGTTTGGCTTAAGTAAAATTAATTTATAAAATAAAGTATAGGAGAAATTCGTGGTTAGCTGTTATAAAAAGGATGTTAAAATTTTTAATTGATATAACGAAGCTACGAATCAGTTTCAATAGGAGATAATGAGTTCCCAGCGATCATTATTCTGAGAGTGAAATTTAACGGAAATATTTCCTAGAATATAGTAATTTAGGAAAGATTTTAAAAATCAATTGTACGCGGTTAAACCTATTTCTTTTCTAGAAATTTCTATTTTTAATTTTTCTTTTATAAATCGAATCTACAGCATGCTGCCAATCATGATGATGTATCATATCAAAACCTGGGTTGTGTTAAAATATTAAAGCAGTGGAAAATACAAAATTGTTATTTTATTTATTCACCGTGGAACATCTCCTCAAGATTACGCCCACCATCGTGAATTTTATGCTGCCAATTGTTTGCGTGATAGGGTAGCTGATGAAAATTTGTCTGAAGAGTGGCCAATTAATCATATGGACTTTGTATGTTGGTTCTTAATAAAGGAAGCTTAGGTCTGCTCAGTCTTTCTATTCGATTCTAATTTCTT
The DNA here is from genome assembly GCA_028673005.1 of Tanypteryx hageni. NCBI lineage: Eukaryota > Metazoa > Arthropoda > Insecta > Odonata > Petaluridae > Tanypteryx > Tanypteryx hageni. Next base: position 183,158,076 of record CM054115.1, on the reverse strand, counting down.
AATAGATTTACGTATATGAAGCAAAACGTTAGTCAATGTGTGTGTCCGCTTATAATTCGAGAACAGCAGATCCGATCTCGACCAAATTTTCATCTTTTAGTCATTAGTGATCTAAGAGTCCATATATATGTTTGTATTTAGTGATGTCTCGGATAGCGATTCCTTTCTTCATTTAATTATAACGGAAATACTTATATACGTAGTGTAGTGTATGTTTGACTTGGATTTTTAAAGTAGTTAAAATCGAGATACGATTTAACGTCCTCTGATCTGAAGGGTAAATGAAAAACAGTTTATGATACTATTCACATGAGTAACCGTTGCAAAGGAACGAGAGCTTGCTTTGTGGGTTTTTTGTACAGCGCAGAATGACCCGAATTACAGACAGATGTGCGTAGGAGTTTTTCCTTTAAATAATGAATCGAATGATTAATTTTTTCCTGTTGTAATGTTAACGTCAGCTATACTGTACTAACGCTTTAACGTGACCCCCAGCTTATTTTTGTGTGCTTGAAATTTGACCAACCTAACCTTTGACATTTAACCTACACGCTTCGCTTCTCGTTTACTTTTTTCCCAAACACGTTTCATTTGCGTGGCACAAAATCTTCACATTCGCCTCTCAGGCGGACTCTCCTCCATTCAACTCGCCATCTCATTGAGAATCTCATTTTACCCTCAGCTCCTATTTCCAGCCACTGCCGTCCTCTTCCCTTTTCCAACCTTTTTTCCACTTCCACCCACTAGAACTTTCTTTTTCCACCTTATCTCTTTTCTTTCTCCGTTTTTCTACGTACGTGTCGCCGCTTTCTTTCCCTCCTCGTCTTTCCCCGTCTGTATCACTCAATCCATTCACTTTTCCCTATTCCTCCACGCCCACCTCGCCCCTTTCACACCGACTCTATGCATCTCCACTTTATATTTTAAACCCGACACCCACTCGTCTCCCTCTCTCTCTCCTTCCCATCAGTTACCCTCCCACTCACTGTCTCCTCCACCCACCCTCTCTGTCTCACCCTTCCAAAAAACCCCGGCAGTATTCTCCTACTACAACCTCTTTTTCACCCACGCAGCGTCACAAATCCACTGCAAACCTCCCTCAAAGACGGAAAATCTCTCCTTCCCCGTTCCGGATTCTCTTCTTCCTAACTCCTACGCGATCCCCTATCTTTCTTTTCATCATGTATACCCCTTCCTTCCTTCACGACTTCCCTTCTTTCTTTATCCGCCCCCTCTGTCTTCGGATCGCCCTTCCATTCCCATCTCATTCTGTCTGCCGTCTATTTATTTTATACTCAAGACTTTACAAACCTGTCAGTATTATGGGTTGGAATTACTCTTGTGGACAAAAACATTCAGTGAACTATTTAGACATGTGTCCTCGACCTCTATGAACAGAAATATATAACGATCGATACCCATCCAAACGGTTTTCTACTATACGTAGTCACCTTTGATTTGTTGCGCACAGAAACATCCACACAACTATACAATTCAAGATGGGATTTTAGGGTGTGTGTGTGTATATATATATATATATATATATATATATATATATGGAAAGGTTTTTGAATGCTCAGCATGCTCTATTAAAATAGATAAACATATTTTTATTTTGGTGTCACTGTATTGATCTCCATCTAGTAGCTGTTTCGTTTAAATTTTTAAATGACGCCATCTTGGTATATGTAGCGGAGGAGAAGGGAGTTTCCTGGATTAAAATAAAATTTTCCTTGATTCCTCAATAACTATACGAAACATGATTTCTAAAAATGCTGGGCAACTTTATCAATCGGAATTTCATTTACACGCTGATTTATTTGGAAAGGTCATGCTATCCCAAAGGGCTCAAATCTAGGATTTGCCAGTGACATTTCTCTGGTGTTCTGTTTCCTCACTCGAAATACGGATCCCTCATTTCACCCCTCTTCTATCGTTCTATATCTCATCTTCATCTCTTTCTTACTCGTTCTATTTCTCCCTCTTCTCCATTTCTCCCTCTTTTTGTTCTTGTTCCTTCCTCTTCTCCTTTACCTTTTCGCTCCATTAACTTCCGGTCATCTTTAATATCGATTTTCGGGTATGATTAATGGAGTATCTTAACACAAAGAAAAAATAAATTACCCCCGAATTAATGGTCGTTTAATGTACTTGGCGGCGGAATGGACAGGCTGAGTCTCTGTGGTTGGATGTATTAAAGCATTGGAAAATGTGAATTTGAACAAGCTAAGATTATCCAGAATTTTTTTGAAGTTGCCTTATTGATCTTAGTCAAGTTATTTACGGAAACGGACATTTGGCAGCGTGGGATGTTTTCCTATTGTTGTCGCTGCAAAAAACGTTTAGTTCGGCGAAATCCTCCAGAGAATGAAACGCGATAGCATGGGTATTGTTACAAAAGCAGAAAAGAAAGAATAATTTTTATATATAAAATTGAGCTGAGAAAATCAAGGTCTGCGCAAACGCTATTTTTATGGGTTTTAGCAGAATAAAGGATAGGGAAAAGTACAGAGTCATCTGCTGGATGCTATGAGAACATTTAATTCTATCCAGAAAAAAATACATTTAAAGTTGCGAATGAAATTGCGGTTGTGGGAAGTCTTAAAACTTCTTAGAAGTACCTTTTTAAGAAAATCAAAGAACTCCGAACTTAAGGAAAGTAGAGGTATTGTTATGAACATGTTTCAAGTATTTTCAATTGGGCGTAAAACAAGAAAAAATCCGGTAAAAATCTCCAGAAGATATTCTGTAGCACGTTTTCTTAAAAGTAAAAACGTGCTAATGTGTTCACTAATCAACGTTTTTGTTTTAAGATATATTTAGGAAATTCTTTTGAATTAAATAGCTCTTATCAATCGATGAATTCTACACCTATTGGATATTTCTATTGTTTATAAATTTTCCTTCATATTAAGAAAATTCAAAACTTTGAAGGGGCATTGTAGCCAAACTACTTAAGCTACTACAAAAGTAATGTTTTAACGGATGCGAAGGTCTAGCGAGGCTCTACATTTAAACGGCGTGGGTTTTCCTTTCTACAAAGTGAAAGGCAAACTAAAACCATGAAAATTTTTAAGAAAATGTGCTTCCGCTTGTTGAATTATCTAGGCAAGTGATTCTCCAACTTTCAATTGTCGCCCCCTTTCAATTGTAAATAGTAAAAATAAGAAACTTTATTGCAAATTTCTTCATTTTCTGTAACTATTAATAACTTTTATCACATCGTATTTTCCTAAAATTTTCTGATAACATTTTATTATTCGTGGAAACTTTATTTTCCGACATTCACCTTGTATTCAAAATGATTCTGATGCCCCCTGGGGGGCCGGGGCCCAGAGTTGGAGAAACACTGTTCTAGGCTATCTTACTTGTTTCAGTTGTATATGCCTAAACGTTTAATACGGCACTGCAGATTAAAATACAAAATCGTGAAGTATAATTTACAAGGCAAAGATGATAATACTCCAGATTTATTTTACGATTTAGAGAGCCATTAAAACATAGTAAGACGCAAAATTACTCGAGCGAAAATATTTTAGCGCGTTTTTAGTGGTTTTCGTCATTGCTGAAAAGCACTATTATCTTCGTGATGTCCGTCCGTACACATATGTCAGGGAAGAATTGGCTGAACCGCTTTCAACCAAATTTAATATATAGAATCTACACACAAATACATGATCAAACTAATATAATTGGACCAGATTGACTGGGCAGGGGTACCACAATCGCAAAATAAATCTTTTCGATAATTATGAATTTGTAAGAAATTACCTAACTGACTTCAACGAAATTTTGTATGAAGGAGGTGTGCAACATTAAAAAACAAAATCAAGATGTTTAGTATAGATATGCAAAGCCGGGCTGCCACAATACAAAGAATAAAAAAACATTCTTTTCACACGTATTTGTGTTGAACTGTCGACATAAATTTTAACCAAATTTAATATTTATATTTTACACATATATACAAAACCATAATAGCATATTTGGATCGAATCAGCCAAACAGGGTTGCCACAATTACAAATTAAACTCTTTCAGTAATAACGGATTCGGAAGGACTTGGCTTAACGGATTTCAACTCTATTTTCTATATACAATTTGTACAACATACCATAATAAAATCAAGATGTTTAAATCGAAGCTTTAGAGCAGAGCTACCACAGTAAAAAGTAAAATTATATTTAATTTTACATGCGTTTCTAAAGAAATGACCACATAGATTTTAACTAAATATGGTATATATAATCCTCATATAAATAAATAACCAAAATGGCATTTTTCAATCGGGTCGAATAAACAGGGCTCCCATAATATCAAAGTTAGAATTTTTTTGTAACTATGAATTTGGAAGATATTGGCTTAACCGATTTTAAGGAAATTTCGTTTGTGGGGCGAGTATAGAATGGTAAATTGAAATAAACATGTTTAGAACGGATCTATAAAGCAGGGCTACCACAATATGAGGAAAAATAATTTTCTGATTTACAAGTAAAACATTAGTTTAGGATTATACAACCTCGAATTTTACGAAAAGCACTTTTGTACCACGGGAAACCCGTGTACATCCCTACTTATTTTTAAATTCACGTATACTTTCACTTTTGTGTCTTTATGTCCATCCGCCTCTGCACTTACTTAAATTGAAATTGTGAAAGGATATAGAGCTGAAGCTTGTAGTGTAGATTTTTGTACTGCTGTTATTCCTTTTTCTTTAGATTTTAGTTTTGAAAATTTTACGGGGTCGGATATGGGCCTATTAAAAACATTCTTTCTTTAGTATTTCTGAAAGTGTTTAAAGTTGAAAGCTGAAATTTTGAAAGTTGATGCCACTTGAAAACGAGTCTATTGACAGAATATGTGGCGGTATAACCACATAAAAATAAATTAAGATAAGTTAAAGTTATGCATATCATATCATGCATATCATATTCCAAATTCTCTTCAGCTTGTCAATTAGTCTAATGAGAGAAATCGTCGTAGCGAAATAAAACAAAATATTACCGAATATAATAATAGAAGCAAAAATGCGTTAATGTTATCCATGTTTAAATATTACACTTTACTTCTCATGAAATAGTATCCTTGCATGATTTCAAGCCAATAAGTGTTTGTAGTGACATTCATAAATACAGAAATTTAAAATTTGTTTCTCCGAGTCTTACTCGTCTGCGAAGTATGCAATGGTGGTAGTAAATAAATTTTCCGTTACTGACTTTCTCATGAATAGAATAAATTATCTACATAAAAATACAGCATAAAAAGAAGAAAAGGAAAAAGAAGAAAGAAACGGAGAAAATATCAAATAGATATAATTTACTTTATCAGGCGTGACTTCGTGGAAGTGTTTAATATTATAAATATTATATTTAATCTTTACTATTATACCAATATTAATAATAAATATTAAAAATAATATTGTGTAAAAGTACTACTTGTGTTTCATTATGAATAATCAAATAGATACTCTACCACTACAGGTTGACACCCGCACAAGAAGGGGGTGCATAAACCTGTCAATCATACAGAGATACACTAAATCAATCAATAAATGAAGTTCACGCAAAAATAATAACAGGAAATTTAAAACAATTTAAGCACAGTAGATATTGTTTTATCAAACATTATATCTACGATATAAAGAGACAGAAGAAGAGAAAGTGAGTGTAGGCAGAATTATGAATCCAACGTCTTATAATCATCATCGCAGTGGTTAGTCTGTCCGTAGACAGGTCCGTGATTATTCTTCGTGAAATCTGGTTCTCCACATACTTTTATATTCCGCAGTCTTCTCATATCTATTTAGTTCTTTTCCCCTTTTAAATCATCTATCAGCTGAAACTTTTTCATATCTATGTATCTTCTTCCTTCCTGTCTTCCTTCTAAACCGCCTTTAATCATTCTCTATCTCTAACTCTCTCTCTCTCCTAAGGTAATGCCCGCTCCAGTTCGCCTTCCTCTTTCTTATAGTAATTTGTAATTATACGATTTTATTCTATGATTGTATTTTCTCGTTTTTCATCCTATCTGCCCAGTACCATATATACATTATATAGTCCGAACGTAAATTATATTCGCACCTTGCAGGCGGCGGATTTTAATCAAAGCGTAAAAAACGGTGAAATACGAATGAAGGAAATTTTATACACGCAAATAAATCGGAAGCGTTTATGGTCTTCCATCCAACAGTGGCGAGGAATAATAAATGTTTTGATCAATGGGCGCTGTGGATGGAGAAAAAAGGAAAGTGAGAGAGAGGCAGAGATGGGAGAAAACGAGAAGGGGAGGAAGAGAATGGGTAAGGAGAGAGAGTGGGGGAAGAGATTAAGAGGTAGGTAACCATAGTAGGCAATAAGCAGGAGAGAACTATATGAGGAAGAGGTAGAATGGAGGAATGATGTGGGATAAGGGAGAGCAGGAGCAGGAAAATAAGATGAAGGGGGAAGAAGTTAAAAATTTAGGAGAGTGAGGACGGTAAAGATGAGGAGGAATGAAGAGAGAGAGAAAGAGAGAAGAATTGTGGAAGATCGAGGTATAGGAAGTGGGGAAGAAAGAAGAGCATAAAGGAAGACTAGATAGCGGTATTTATTAGTGAGAGATTGAGATTCGAGTTTCTTCTTCCATCTAGCCCTAAGGTAGTGTACGGGATAGGAATAAGGAAGGAAGGAAGGAAGGAGAGGCAAAGGAAGGGAAAGAAAAAAGTGGGAATAAGACAGGAGAAGAGAGGGAGGAAGAAGAGAGAGAAGGTCATGGTGGGCGAAGAGGAGGAGTGGTAGGAGGTAAAGGGGAGTGGGTTGCAATATGAGAATCGGGAGATATGAAAAGAGGAAACGGAGGTTGGTGGACATTGCGTGAGAGAGAGCGGAGGAGAAAGGATGGATATATAGGAAAAGTGTGGGTGACGGTGAAAGGGGCGGGAAGCTGGAGGTGGACGAAGGTGGGGGTAGGCTAGGGATGGGTTGTGGGGTGGGGGTGGGAGGTGGAGGCACGAGGTGAGCTCAAAGGAGTGTTTGTCGAGGTCGAACCTCCCCATACGTAGCTCGGTGGGAATTTATGGTCCGGGGAAACGACTCTCTCTCCAGCTCTCTCTCTCTCTCCTTTCCTCCTAGCTAGACGTGACGCCTGACTTCTAGGTGGATGTGCCAGGATAGAGATCCATTCGGCTGGCCGGCGAACCCATAAAAGCGGAAAAGGACTCTCACTCACACTCATTGCATTGGGCTGCCTGCTGCCCCATTGACTGCTTGGTCACCATGTTTTTTTTTAACTTGGGGAGTTGGAAAAGGCGATTCAGGAGAGAAAGGAAAACTCTCCAAATCTGCATTTCATCGAGTAGGGCTTTTCTTTTGTCTCTGTCTCTTCTTGTCGGGGAATGGAAAGTCGACTTCTGTGCTCTCGGAAGGAAGTAGCGAATTCTTTGTTTGCATCGCTTAACCTAACGCACTTGTTTTGTAGAATAAAAGAAGAGATAAGCGCGCCCGAATTTTTAACATATTCTTTCCTTTAAGGTTGGCGGTTGCCATAGAGTTAAATCTTCTATATAGCTCTGTTTTTGCGAGGGGTCATCGAAAATTTTATTCAATGGCGAAATTACGGCGTATTTTTATATGGGTTATTTTTCGCTTCTGCAAGGTTAGAAAATAGGCCATTTTTCCTTAATTGGGGCATAAAGGATGTCTATTGATATATACGTAAAGGGAGAACTGTGGAGGGAAAGAGTTATGCTTATGATCGTTGGTGCCACACGAAAGAGCTGGTTTCCAAATTCGCTTTGATGAGCGGTTGTGAGCAAATAGCAACCGCGCCTCGATTAGTGAGGACAAAGTAAAGACCGGGAATCCAGCCCTGAGATGCCTAAGTTTCTGATTTTGGAAAAAGGTTTAGTTTATACTGGAGAAATAATTTAAGGCACGCCGATATCATTTTAATGAATCGTTCGAACAAATACCGTTTCGATAGCTATTAAAAAATGCGATAGAACTAAGAAAGTTTATTTCAAATTAGTAGATAATCCTATTTTGTATTAGACGACGGGAAAGTATCCGCAAAGGGTTCTTCGTATCTCGACAATTTATTTTGATACTTTTTGAGAGATATTACACTCAAACATAGTTGAATAGTAAAAAACTGTACAATGGGAAATAGGAGAAATTATACTAACTGCTAAGATTGACGATAATACTAACAAGGAGAGGTTGCGAGAATGGGTAAAGTGATTTTAACGAAACTATTACAGATAAAATATATAAAAAATAAGCAGATATGTGTTCCAGATTTTTGTCCCATGCTGCCTCGTTTTACAGAAATTAATATTTTTAAAACGTTATTTTACGCCGATTTCGATATTCAGATACACATAAACCTAACGTATTAAATTAATTCGTCGCGCTTTTAATTCTTCATAACTTTTAAACCATACGAGATAACAATGAAAATTGGTACGTAGGTGCATCTAGGAAGTCGTAAGATTTTGGTATATAGAAATTTTTATCAAAGCCATCTAACTGTGAAAAACGAAAAAACAAACAAACTTCGAAACTGCATAGTTTAAAAGAAGAATGATCAAGGTTTCTTATTCTTAGTCTTTTTTCGTCTTAGATTCGAAATCACCCGCACTTCACGTTTATTCACATCGATAGACAAAATTTGAAGTTGTAACAATTAATACCTTGACGACAAAGACATTGTTAAATCTCGAGGATTTCTTGTAGTTTTAATCCATATTCCTTTCTCTCTTTCCTCCCCTCAATAGAAATACGTAATAAGATGGTACAATTCTAGATTAGTGTGGTGGTGGTTGAGGGTGTGAGGGTGGTGGTGGTGGAGGTGATGAGGGTAATGATGGTGGTGAGGGTGGTGAGGATGGGGGACCACCACCACCCTCACCACCGCCACCACCACCCTCACCACCACCACCACCACACTCACCACCACCATGACCACTGCCACCACAACACTTGCCACCACCATCACCACCACCACCAGCACTACCACCAAAACCACCACCCTCACCATCACCACCACCCTCACCAACACCTTCCTCACCACCACCACCCTCGCAACCATAACCAATACCACACTCCCACCACCACCACAACCCTCGCCAACACCACCATCATTCTCGCCACCACCACTGTCACCACCACCAACAACACTCTTACCACCACCACCCTCACCACATCAACCACCACCACACTCCCCTTATTACCACCACCGCCACCCTAATTACCCTGACCACCACCACCCCCATCATCTCCACGACCATCATCCTCATCATATCAACCCCACCACACTAATTACTATCACCACCACACTCATTACCACCACCATAATTACCCTCACAACCACCACCATCAACACCACCACCGCCCTCACAACCACCACCCCCCTCCCTACCACCATCATCACCACCACCCTCACCACCACACTCACCACCACACTCACCACCACCATGACCACCATCCTCCCAACCACCACCCTCAGCACTGCCACCACCACCCTCACCACCACCCTACTCACCACCACCACCACCCTCACCATCACCACCACCACTCTCAACTTCACCACGACCCACACCACCACCACCACCCTCACCAACCTCAACACCATTACCACCCTCACCACCACCAACCCCATCCCAACCACCATCATCACCAACACCCTCATCCCCACCCTCACCACCACCACCTTCACCACCACCAATCGCACCACCACCCTCACCACCATCATGACCACGATCCTCACCACCACCACCACCCTCAAAACTGCCACCACCACCCTTGCCAACACCAACACCACCACCTTCGCCACCACCACCACCAACCTCGACACCACCAACACCACCACCATCACCAATACCCCCACCCTCACTACCACCACCACCCTCATCCCCACCAGCCTCGCCAGCAACCCCAATACCACCCTCACCACCACCACAACCCTTGCGAACACCACCACCATTCTCGCCACCACCACCACCACCATTCTCGCCACCACCACCCTCACCACAACCACTGTCACCACCACCAACACCACTCTTACCACCACCACCCCCACCACTTCCTTCAACACCATCTTCATCTTCTCACCCACTACCCTCACCATCCCACTCACCACCACCACGACCCTCACCACCTCCAGCACCCTAACAACCACCACCACAACCCTAACCACCACCAACACCACCACACTCACCACTACCCCCAACCTCACCACCACCACCCCCACCACCCTATTATTGAGTAATTATTAAACGTGGCGTAAATTCGTGTTTTAAAAATCTGATTTGTAGAACAGATGACTTTCTTCATGTAAATAAAGCGCAACCTGATCCCTTACTTAAATGTGTGTGTATATATATATATATATATATATATATATATATATATATATATATATATATATAACGCACTGGTGGTGTAGTGGTTAGCGTGTCGGCTTTCTATTGCAAAGTTCGGGGGTTCAAACCCCTCGAATGGAGGTTTTATTAAAAAAAAAAAAACTATCATCAGTGCCTGGCAGTAGGCAGCAGTACTGTCAGTATGGTATAGAGCCGAAAACAAATGATGTTGGTTGGGTCTATATCCAATACAGCTGTAGGCGTGATCAGGACGATTTGAACGGCTACAGTACTGCGATGTGGAAAGCAAGAGGGAAACTACCACATTACAATCCCTAGTAAAGATTATATGGTTGGACAATATGAGTTCTCTCGAGGTAAAACAATCCGGAGGTAAAATAGTCCCCCAATCGGATCTCCGGGCGGGGACTGCCTTGAGGAAAACATTTGTCGAAAGTAAATTACGAATAGGGACTTGGAACGTAAGAACTATGAGAAAGGCAGGAAAGCTAGAGAACTTGAAAGAAGAAATGAGAAGAAATAGAGTTGACATTATAGGGCTAAGCGAAACTAGATGGGAGGGAGAAGGACAGTTCGACTCGGAAGAATTCACGGTAGTTTATTCTGGAGGAAATAGTGGGGAAAGGGGAGTAGCTCTGGTACTTAGGAATGATATGATGAAAAGCGTGACAAAGATAATAGCAACGAACGATAGACTGATGGCAATAAAGCTAAAAGCAGTCCCAGTGGTCATGCTGATAATCCAGGTATATATGCCAACGTCAGCTCATGACGATGAAGAAATAGATGAGATCTATGAGCAAATTAATGAAATTTACGAAGAAGACGGAAGAGGAAAGGTAAACTGCATAATAATGGGAGATTGGAACAGCATAGTCGGAGAAGGACAGGAAGGAAATGTTGTCGGGCAATACGGACTTGGAAAGAGAAATCGAGGAGGGGAAAAACTCGTAGAATTCTGCATCAATAATGACCTTGTAGTGACTAATACATGGTTCAAAAACCATAAACGAAGGTTATACACATGGAAAAGCCCAGGAGATAGAATGAGATGCCAAATAGATTACATCCTTGTAAAACAAAGATTCAGGAACAGCATAAAGAATGCCAAGGCATTGCAAGGAGCGGACATTGATTCAGATCACAGCCTTCTAATAGTTGACGTGAGTACAAAGCTCAAACAAATAAGAAAAACGAGAAGAGAAAGACAGACCTGGGACCTAGAAAAACTGAAAGAAAGGCAGGATGTAGTCAGCATGAAGTTGGAAGATAACCTAAGGAAGTTGGAAAACAAACCGAAGACCGTTGATATAGAATGGGATGAAATTAAAACCAGTATCAAGGATACCTTGGATAAAGAGATTGGAAAACAAGAGAAGAAAATCAGAAAACCATGGATCACGAAGGAAATGCTGGAGAAAATGGATGAGAGACGAAAATGGAAAAACGTTAACAGTGAAGAAGGTAGAGCCAACTATAGGCGTATAAACAATGAGTTGAGAAGGGTAACAGATAAAGCTAGAGAAAACTGGATAAAAGGAAAATGTGATGAAATAGAACAAATGGAGAAGTTAGGACGGTACGATATGATGTACGCTAGGGCACTGGAATTAGAAGATAAGAAGTCTAATGGAATTTGTGGTAAAGGAATTATGAATACGGATGGGAAGATAGTCTCAGAAATAAAGGATGTAGCACAGGTATGGGAAGAATACATTAAGGAATTATACGGCAAACAGGCAGGAGAGGGGAAAATAGAACTGGAAAATGAGAAAAACATTGAAGAAGACAACTTAGGACCAAGTATTATGGAGAGCGAAGTAGAAAAGGCGATAGTGGAACTAAAGAAGGGAAAGCCACGGGCAGCGATGGAATACCGGCTGAGATACTTAAAGTCATAGGATCAGAAGGACTAAAAGCGATCACGAAATTAATTAATAAGATTTACGACACGGGAGAATGGCCTCAGGATTTCCTAGAAGTAACAATGATCCCTCTAAAGAAGAAGCCAAAGGCAATGCAGTGTAAAGATTACAGAACTATAAGCCTTCTGTCACACACATCGAAGATCATCACGAGGATTCTTAATAAAAGGCTGGAGAAAAAGGCAGAAGAAATAATAGGGGAAGATCAATTCGGTTTCAGAAAAGGACGAGGAACTAGAGATGCTATAGGAGTAGTTAGAATCATATCAGAAAGGGCAATAGAATACAGTCAAGATATCTGCGCATGTTTCGTAGACTGGCAGAAGGCCTTTGATAGAGTAAATTGGGTAAAGTTGATGAAGATATTAAAGGATATAGGTGTAGACTGGAAAGACAGGAGATTGATTAGGAATCTATATGAGAATCAAGTTGTAAAGGTTAGGTTTGAGAATGTGGACACCTGCGGAATAAATATCGGTAGAGGAGTAAGACAAGGCTGCTGCCTATCGCCAACCCTATTCAATATATATGGAGAAAGTCTAATGCAAGAAGCTTTAGAAGGCACAGGGGATTTCAAAATTGGAGGAAGGATTATAAGAACAGTAAAATACGCAGATGATCAAGTACTTCTAGCAAGAAAGGAAGAGGAACTACAAAAAATGATAAATAGACTAGTGATAACAGGTAGAAAATACGGTATGGAAATAAATACAGAAAAATCCAAGGTCATTCGAATATCGGGTAAAGAAGAGAATCTGAACATAACTATTGGGGGAAAGCCATTAGAACAAGTTTCAGAATATAAATACCTTGGAAGTATCATAACACGAGAGGCAAAATGTACGGATGAGATCAAAACTAGAATAGGAAAAGCAAAAGCGGCTTTCAGGAGAAAGAAACAACTACTTACAGGGAATATTAGGGAAGATATCCGCAAGAAGTTGATAAAATGCTACGTATGGAGTATAGCATTGTATGGGGCAGAAACATGGACGCTAAGGAAAAATGACATCAAATACTTGGAAAGCTTTGAAATGTGGACTTGGAGGAGAATGCTGAAGATAAAATGGACAGATAGGATGAAAAACGATGAAGTGCTACGAAGAATAGGAGAGAAGCGAATGATTATACAGACTATCAGAAAGAGGAAGGCTAACTGGCTTGGACATTACATGAGGAGAGAGAGTATGATTAATGACGTGTTAGAAGGAAAACTAGATGGGAAAAGGGAAAGAGGTAGGAAAAGGTATCAGCTGATAGACGATTTGAAAGGGAAAGAGAGTTATCAAGATATGAAGAGGACAGCGGAAAATAGGAGTATATGGAGAACCAGGTTTAACCATGAATAATCACGGACCTGTCTACGGACAGACTACCTATGATGATGATGATATATATATATATAAGTAAATGTTTTCCAATCCGGATCGATTTTACTTCAGAGGGTCGATTTCACCATATCTAAATATTCTACCTATTAAGACTGTGTGGCATTGGAGTTGATGACATAACCGTTAAACATAAAAGGGGAACTTCCTTTTATATAATATTTTATTAGCGTGATTCCTTTTGAATTTCAACGAGAAATCTAGAATGGTACTATCTTATTACGTATTTCTATCGAATATATATTTTTGTCTGTGAAAATATCGTTAAAATTCGTTAACCAATTTTTGCAATCTCTCCTTGTAAGATATTTTATTCTACTATAGTAATTTGAATAGTGGTCTTTCATCATTCGCGGGGGTTGCGATTTTGAAAATCACTCGCGAATGCCGAGAGTTTACTCTATTTTATATTTCTTTATCGTTCTTGTTTGAAGGTATAACTGTTATATGACCTGTATATGCCTTTAAAATATTGTTCTGTGCTCATTTTTTTCTTTTGTAATTCATTAAAAAATACTATCTAAAGCTATCCATAGCATTTTCTATTTTACTTGTTTATTGAATTTGTTATAATGAAGTTTTCTAATGAATCTGTGCATGTTTTGCGTTCTGTTCTGCTTCAATGATTTCATTCATACCTAAAAATGGCGAGAGACGTTATCGATGAACATGAGATAGGGTTTGAGTTTTTGTAGTTTTATATTTTAATAATCTTGATACTTATCGTCTTAAAATAATGTAATATATATTTTGACCGAATATTACCCTATTTACGGATGAGGATAAATGCGCAGTTTCACAGCCTGTCTAGACGAGAGCCATCTCGCGGGACGAAAAGCACATTCGGAGAGGAAAAATTGCTCAATATTAGGCATCGAACAAATTGACGTTGATAACTGATAAGATTTCCACAACACCACTTCTTCGTATATAGAGGAAATTTTCATCGATGCATAGCTTTCTCTCGAATCGCGGTATCTTGTTTAAAAACTGAAAAAGTAATTTATTCTTTGAAAGGTTATTTTAGCTTGTTAATTATTAGCACCATCTTCAGTATGGCTGAAAATAGGAGGGAAATGCGTAACATTGAACGAGCAATTTCCTGCATTCTTTATTGCTTAGCAATTCGGGGCAGGCTTCGTTTTTCTTTTTACAGCCACATACTATTGAAGCAGACAATGTATGAATATACAAAGTATTGCCGTCCCTATTCTCTTCCCACCATTGTTTACTCATCATTGATCGACTTCTAAAAATAAGTTATTTTGCTGCCTCATTTGCAATTTTTGCAACTTCGAAAATTTCCTGTGTCACATTTGTCGATTTGCAAGCACATACTCGTCTGCACAAGTTTTCTCTTCCATGTAACATGCTATAATAAAACCTCTGCCAATTATATTAAAAACTGACTGAGAAATTGCAAATATAGAGTTGAGTCGACCTCCTCAAACGCCTATCCAAAGGGGCACCAAAATTTGATTCCAATGAAAACCTTTTTCGATGTACTCATTTCTAAAGAGTGTTAAAAATATCTATCTTTTGAATATTGATATTGGGCATTGGGGTGTGTATTAGCATCTTTGTAAAGAATTCTACAGCTTACTCAGGCAGAGCAGTTTTTTGCTACAAAATTAAAGATGTATTTTATTTTCATCAGGTAAAAGATTGTCCTGGTTGTCAGTGTTTTTTTGTCTCCTTTTAAAACTATTACTTTTTCAATACTTTTATTGAATAGTCACGGAAAGATGTGTGTGGAAACTTCTAAGTAGTGTAATTGATCCAGTTAGGAAATGTAATTTTCACTGTTGTTCGGTTGTTCGGTTTTGTTCGTTATATGTTCAGTTATGTTAGTAGTTTTTTTAGAAATTTTACTAGAATGTTCGGGAACCGGGTCAAAAAAGGAGGCAACCCTAGCTGAAGCCCGTAATAAAACCAATACTCGCGAAGCATAGAGAGTTAAAGTGTTTGGATACAACCCTCCCGACAGACAATTGCCCCTATCGTGCAATTAACTCTTTCAAAAATAGCTCTTTGTTTTATCGAGTCGCTTAGCGACGCAATAGTATCTGGACACGGCAGATAGAGGAACGTTTGGCGTGGCGCAGTGACGACGTCAACGAAGATTCGAGGCCGCGCCGAATTGCGTCGCGGGCGACTGCGCTTTTAATAACGACGGAATTTTTACTCATCGCCACATCTTTCCTCCTCTTTTGGCGTTACTTGGAATGTGCAGGACTACATATATACACATGCTTCATCACAATATCTAAAAGTTACCTTGTTTAAAAACGAGTCTAAGAAATTTCAAAACAATCGTATCCTCGCTGTTTGAATGCAAATGAAATTTATTTTCGCTCAAATTTACTTTAATTTATATATGCAACATAGGTGACTTCGATGCGTAAATGTAAATTATTTTGTCAATGATCAGATTTTATTATATTTGCTCATTTTCAGACGGTTTATGAATATTTTTACTTTCTCCATACGTAGTATAAGGTAAAGTATTGTTTTCATGAAAAAAACCTATTTCGAGATTTTAACGGAAATACACGTTTTGAGTCCCCTGAATACGTTTTGACCATTTTCTCGATGATATCTGTATGTGTGTATGTGACATTTTGGTAGGTGCTCAAACTCAAAAATATTAATTAGGTCAACACGAAATTTTATATTTAACATTTTTATGAATCCCACAAGAACTGATTAGTTTTTGGTAAAAATCGCTCAACCGGAAGTGAGTGTATACTCTTGTCACATGTTATTTTGAAATATTTTCTTTAATATTTGATATATGTAAAAATGTACTGGAATAAAAGTTGTAGAAAATATAATTTTCTACAATCTTCGTTTGAAACATTATAATCCATTGTTTAAGAAATATATTAAAAACTAAATATTTTAGCTGCCACCACCACGCCACCTACCGACCTCCATTGTTAACAATTGTAGCTTAGTTACATCTTAGTAACGCTCCTTTATAGTTTCTTAATTGTTGGAGCTTCGTGGCTATATCCAATATCAGAAGGCTATGGTTTGAGTTATATTTCTGTTCTTTTTAGTCTAAATTTTCTCTCATTTCCTTAAAATATTTATTATCATGTAACCTATATAACCTATAAATAATACAGATATGGAGAAAGTCATGTGTTGCCCACATCAGTTTATTATTATTACTTTCTCTATATACGAAGTATAGAGAAAGTATAGTTTTCATGAAAAAAATCGAATTCGAGATTTCAACGGAAATACATGTTTTAAGGTCCCCTGAACACGTTTTGACTATTTTCTCGATGATGTCAGTCTGTCTGTCAGTCTCTCTGTCAGTCAGTCTGTCTGTATGTGATAGATTTTTGTGGACGCTCTAACTCAAAAACTATTAATCAAGTCAACACAAAATTTTATATTTAACATTTTTATAAAGGTTAAAAGATCTGATTAGGTTTTGGTAAAAATCGGTCGACCGAAAGTGGACGTTTACTCTTGTCACTTATCCGTTATTTTGAAATATTTGCTTTAATATTTGATAAATGTAAAAATGTATCGGAATAAAAGTTGTAGGAAATTTTATTTTCTACAACGTTTGTTTGATACATTTTTACATATAATGCATTGTTTAAGAGATATCATATATTTTTAGCTGCCACCACCACGCCATCTACCGAGGACTATTGTTAACAATTGACGCTTAGTGACGTCTTAGTAACGCTCCTTTTTCTTTTCTTAATTGTCAACTGGAAGTAAATATTGGCAACGATCCCAGAACTAACAACATGTAATTTGCCATATAAATATGGAGAAAGTCATGTGTTGCCCACATCAGTTTATTCTTAAGTGGTCATATATTAGTAATAAAATACGGATATTGGTTCAGTAATATTCCGTAGAAATGTTATTTATTTTTAAATTTAAGAAGGTGAAACGTGCAGAACATTTGTTGCTTTTTTAAATCCTTTGCTAATATGGTCTATGCATATAATTCATGCAGTATGCACAAATTTAATCGATGTAATCCTCAAGTAGCTCAAGTTGCTTTGCAAGTTTCTGAGTATCATTTCGGCGCGTCATCATTTTCTGCTCTAATTTTCGCCGCGTGGAATTAGCGTGATTGATTCCGCCTGCGCTGGGAATTGCTATCTCTACCGGACACTTAGCACTGATGGTATTTTCTAGTGCTGATAAAACTTCATCATCATCATCATTCTGCTGTCCGAAAACAGGTATTAGCTGAATCGCTACCTCCATCTCTCTCTCTCTCTCTCCCTAGGAGCCTCTTTTATACCTCTATAAGTACTATATTCCTGCTTTATATTGTCTAATATTTCTATTCTTTTTCTCCCTCTTCCTCTTCTTCCGCTAATTTTACCTTCTAAGATGGTCCTTTGTAAACTCTGTCTTCTCAATATGTGCCCTATCCAATTTGCTTTTCTTTTCCTGATTGTTTTTATTAGCGTCCTTTCTTCTCCCACCATTTCTAATACGTCTTCGTTTCTCTTCCTGTCTGTCCATTTCACTTTCATCTTTCTCCTCCATACCCACATCTCAAAACTTTCTAAATATTTTTCCTCCTTTCTCCTTATCGTCCAAGTCTCTGCACCATAAAGAGCTATGGTCCATATGTAGCATTTTGCTAATTTCTTCCTTGTTTCTACATTTATTTTCTTGCTTGTGAGAAGCTCCTTCTTCTCGTTAAATGCTGCTTTTGCCATTGCAATCCTACTTCTGATGTCCTGTGTACTACTTCCATCCTGCGCTAAATACTGCCAAGGTATATGAAACTACATACTTGTTCAAATTTTTGGCCATTTACCATTATATTTAATTCTTTATGTTCCTTTGATACCACCATGACTTTCGTTTTCTCAGCATTGATCTACATTCCATATTGTTGGCCAACCTCTACTAGTCTGTCTGTCATCCTCTGAAGTTCTTTTTCGTCTTCTGCTATTAATCCCTGATTATCTGCATATTTAATATTGGTAATACTTTCACCTCCTATCTTAAATCCTTTCTCTTCCATCAACGCTTCTTCTGTTATTGCTGCTGCATAAATATTAAATATCGCTGGTGAAATAGGACATCCCTGCCTCAGTCCCCTCCCTATTGAAGTAGTTTCTATTTCTTCTCCTTCAACCCCGGCTCTAAGATTTTGATCATAGTAAAGGTTTTTAAGCAGTCTTTTATCTTTCCAATCTATTCCTATTTTATTTAAAATACCTAACATTTTATCCCATTTCACTTGGTCAAAAGCTTTCTCCCAATCTACAAAACAAAAATACATATCTTTATTGACTCCTAGCGCTCTTCCTATCATCATCCTCAGACATCCTATAGCATCTCTAGTCCCTCTTCTTCTCTTGCAGCTCCTTTTCTATTTGACCTTCAATTCATTTGGTTATTTTTCTGGTTAGAACTTTAGCTGTATGAGGAGTTAAACTAAGAGTTCTGTAATCCTTACAACTTTTTGCACTGTCTTTTTCTCCAGTGGTACCATAGCAACATCTAACAAATCTTCAGGCCATATGCCAGTATCATATACTTGGTTAAATAACTTTGTTAGTTGCTTAACTGCTTTCGACCCCAAAACCATAAGAACGTCCACTGGTATATCATCACTCCCAACAGCCTTCCTTCTTTTCATGTCATCAATTGCTCTTTTAACTTCAGACTCGAGAATACTTGGTCCTAGCTGATCCTTTTCCACATCCTCTTTTTCATCTAAATCAATATTTTGTGGCTTTCCTTCTTTGTCATACAGCACCTCAATGTATTCTTTCCAGACATTCTTTACATTGTCTGGCTCTGAGACTATTTTACCACTTTTGTTCATGATTCTTTTATGTCCTATCTTTCTTGCCTTTTTCTTGAATAGTTCCCTTGCTTTGCTATACATGAGGTCTGTTCTACAAATTCTTTCACACTCGACAATCTCCTCGCATTTCTCATTTATCCACTGTTCTCTGGCTTTATCTGTTTCCCTTCTTAAAGCATTATTTAACTCCTTTTACTTTCTTTGGCCTTCTTCAGTGGTTATGTTCTTCCTTTTTCTCCTCTCTTCCATTTTTTGCAGCATGGCTGCTTTTTCAGCCTATCATGGGAAATATAATGAGGTAGTTTCTTCTTGCTTTCCTCATCGCAGTTTCACAGGAGTGAATACCCATCTGTAGCTGTTCAGATCCACATGATCACCACCTACAGAGGTACTGTGCAAGCTGCTGCCCTTGCACAGTGGGATGTAAAACCCCCAAGACTGCTTCTTAGTCTGACTCTTCCCCTCAGATCTTTCCGGCTTGGATGGTCTTACCAGGAGAATTATCTCCCACCGGTATAACTCTTTGGTTCATAAGAGTACACAAACCCTCCCACCTCTGTAAGGTTATGCAGTCCTTAGGAAGGGTGATAAAACTTACCATAGCGATATTCTGAATATGAAGAAACATATCGGATACACTTAAATGCATAAATTGTGCGACTCTGATACAAAAAATACAAATAAAGTTATTAAATAAAGACAGTTAAATTGAATTTTCATTTGGTTAACATCACACATAAAGAATACAAATGTCTCATGTTGGCAGCGACGAGAAAGATAACGTTCAGTGATACCGATAATTATTTTAGCTAAGAAGTAAACACCATCACATATAAAGGTTATGTGGATAAGTGTGCGATGAGGAAAGGTCAAATTAATTGAGCCCGATGAAGGTTGAGAGGTGTTTCTACTGGTGAAGCATCACTAAGTATCATAGAAATCTTCTCTTAGATGCTTGACACCTAAGATCTTTCTTCAGTATAGGTTACTCCACTTGCCATTCGCTAGCAAAATACGTGAATTAGTAACATATTACGGTTTTGTTTGCAAATTTAAATTTTCAGGAATTTAAAGACTCGGTTTCTTTTCCGAGAGAAAAATTTACTTCACAGTATATCAAATTGTATGCCTAAAGCGCAATTCTTTGCCTTAATTCGTCGCTTCGATCCAATGATCGAATTTCGAATGCCTCCCAGGTAGTGAGTGATCATGGACAGTCCCTGTTGCATATTAATTCCGTCAGATTTTCTGCAACTCATCATTTTTTATATAGTATTTCTGGGCCACAGGTTGAACAAAGTCATCGGAAAGGCCGTAGTTGGCGTATCGCAGTCTCACGTTTTCCGTTGTTTTCCTTTATCGGTGCTGTAGTTGAAATGAGTCGGTATGCGGAGCTTTTATGGTCCTCGCTATTATTCGGGGAAAAGGCTTTTTTGTTGCAGCTTTTTTTTGGAGTTTGGTTTTCTAAATGAATTGTTCTGCCTCCGAAAACGATAGCTCAACGAATAATTCAAGCTTTAGTCGGTCAGTTTCATTCACTTGAAGCATTTCACAGCCACTTTCGTCAGAATTTTTCTTTGTTTTAATACAACTCCATCAACTCTGCCTAATTACCATTCTATCCCTTGAAATCTTTGACGGAGCTTAGAGCGCGTCTGTTTCCAAATGTGCGCATTATTTCTCTAAACAAGAGAGGAAAGATGCAATCAATCACGCATACATGCGACGCAGAGGCGTTTCTTACAGTTTATGCAATCATGCCAAAAAAGATAAATATTAATGTTTACGAACTGAAATGCCAGTAGTGATGCCAAGGAAATATCGAATTTTTGATTCACCGACTAATTTCCTAATCAATTTAATTAATAAAACGATCTACAATTATTTAAAACTTTCCACACTCGATTAGTAGTAATATAATCTCTATGTTCAAGTTCATTCCTTTGTCGTAAATTACCCCTTTCTTTTCATTTACAAACGCTGTGTATACCTAAAGAAAGGACGTATTTCCGTTAATTTCTTATTCGCAGATTATCCGTTTCTCTTCATTTTCCAAATATATCGTGCGTACGTAAGAAAATTAAACTAATTAGGTATTTACAGCAGATATTGTTTACATCAGTTGTCACGAACATTGTTTTCTTGACGACAATTAAGAAACGGGACAAAATTTGTCCAAAGTGAATTACGACTTTTTCGTTTGATTTTCTTGAAATCGGCTACTCCTTCGATAAAAATCTACTGAACAAAACATATGCTATTTTACTAGTGAAACAGTTTTGTTTGAAGACTTTTTTGTTATAAGTGATATTTTACGAGATATAAAGAAATGTCCATTTTTGTCTCCAGTAAAGTGGCACTCCCGATTAGGCTACGTGAACCATTTATATCGTTTTCTTATTTTCTTTGTCCTTTTGTCCTAAATACCAATTTTCATGAACATCCGTCCAGTAGTTTTGGAGATGAAGTATACAGGCGGACACGACCTGGCTATAAGGCCTAAAAACCACAAATGTAGGAGAGTTGACTATGCTTTTAACGCAAATTTTAATGAAAATCCATATAAACTTAGTTATAAGGAATTGAATTATTTATGCATTCAGCAGGCAATTGTTAGAGAAAATAAATAAATAAATTTGCCAATGTGATAAAATCAGCGTTGTTTTCCTAAATGTCGGATTCTTTGTTCATAGGTTCCTGAGCATGTAAACTGAATCGAGAAAAACATCGTCATTCCGCGTCTCGTATCTCGTTTTATAAAGATCGTAGCCAGCGTCGAGGATTCGGTAATTTTGCTGCTACTGCACGGCGTTTGGAAAGCTACGATAATAACGAAATATTGCATACTCGTATCGGAATCCATTTAAGGGATGCTTGCGAATCGGTTCGGCACTCCCAGTTTTAAACGCATGGCTTATACCAGGGATGTGCCCAAACTGCGGCCCACGAGTTGGAAGCGGCCCTCATAGCAATTTCATGCGGCCCACCACCAGTGTTTCGTAGTAATCAAAACTTTTTCATTTTTTTATTTACCCACCAAATGTTATGTTATATCTAACAAAAACTGTTAAAATATCTAGCATTAAATTGAGACCCCTTAATAAATATTTCTCTGTTCAAATAAGTTCTTTTTAATTTTGTTTGTGATCTTTTCTCCAAGGTGTTTCTAAGATTGAATTCCATCATGACTCAATATTGTATTTTTAACCCTAAAAACCTAATTTTAACTGGATTTTCACTCATATGGTGCGTAAGAATCTCCAAGTAACTTCCGATTTAACATTCATTGAGTCCGCTGAAGCATTGAAAATTTCAAATGCGGCCCACCGAAGGTTTCACTGCCACCAATGCGGCCCACCAAGTAGAAAGGGTGGCCCTCCACTTTATACGAACGTGAACGTCAGGTGGAGGTAGCGGCGTCCGGAGCAGTTTCTTCCCCGTTCCTATTACATGCAAGTGAGACGTTTCGTGCATGGGCTGCGTTGTGTCGAGATGAGGAGGAGATAAATCGCCGATTTGAGGAACGTGCTAATACCGGCGAAACCACTCTCTCTCTCTCTGCACTTCGTCCCTTGTCGGATTAATACAATTACCCGGTCCCTCTTACTCTTTAAGCGCGCGGGTGGGCGTGATCGTGTGCGTGAGTGAAGGTCGTTCTCTCCCTAACTGGCTGGGGCTTTGCGCTGGCCGCCCATAATCCTATAAGAGTGAGAAACGGTCGAGAAAGCGGCGATTAAAGCTTGGGAAACCGTACACCCATTCCGAGCGAAGTGTGAATGGATACGAAGGGCGTAGGTACATGATCGCAGAAAAAGAACAGACAGATTTACGATCGCTTCTACATGATATCACTACTGCCCAAATAATCTCTTTGAATTTCTTTGCTTTTTGCTCCTTATCTCTCCCGCTTTATTGCCATCGGCTGTAGGTCGCTCTGCCAAAGAAAGGAGGAATCCAAAAAGCACTCCGGATAGATGGAAGTTGGGAATACTGAATGAGGGCTAGGCTGTCGCAACAGCCGTTGTTAACGACACAAAGTTGAGAATTCTGGTACTTCTCAGGCATGGCCACCTCTCTTATTCATCTTTATGGATCAATTACCTGTTTCCCGATTCCCATTTTTTTAATTTGCTTTTGGAAATTTCGGAAATCTAAGAACGGTGTTGACAGTTCTATTCCGGACAGCGATTTTTAGCCTACTTTCCACAATGGAAATAGACTTATAGTTTCTTCGTCGTGTCTCTCCATCCGTCCGTCTGTCTGTCTCCCCTATTAACTTTTGAATCAATAGACCGATTTTTATGACACTTGGTGGAAATCTCCTGCTACTGGGAATTTGTACTATTCTCTGAGAAAAGGAATGGAGATTCTTATATTTATCGTAGAATGTTGCTTGTCTATAGTATCTCTTTGAATTTTGCATAAATACCGGCGTTATCGCAGTTTAATCGTCCAATACGAGAGTGTTGCCATTGCAACGACTATTGTTGGACTCGGATTTGGTATAGTCTAGTACACAAGCGTTATTTTTGTCACACAAATACCCGTGATCAATGGAGTCTTCCGTTCAAATGTATTTGTATTATTCTATAACTCTAAATTATGAAATTTAGGAACACAAAGAGCAACTCACTCGCGGGGATTTTAAAGCTATTAAAGCCAATGTAAGAAATTACTGCACCACATTTAATTTGAGTAATTATGTGGAAAGTAGGTATCATTAATTCCGTTTGGATCATCTACGACCTTTTTGAATGCGATACTATTATTTGAATGTTCAAAATATGAGCAACTACGAAGTCGGGTTCAATCAACGCGGAGAAAAAATCAATTCTAGTTCAGGTAATAAATCAAATTCTACAGCGACTCTATGCTTGACTTATTGTTCAAATGCCGGCGTTTTTTATGCTGTCTAGATTACTCATAATTATGAGTAGCTAGTATGATTACGATAACGAGCATGTTACATCTATTTTCATGGAAAACGGCTTCTATTAAAAGCGATAATTCCCTCGCTTCCATCCACCCAATCTCAATCTCACACTTGTGTCGAATAATTAAATCTAGATTCCGATTGAATCACACGCATCACTGCCGCTGTAATAAAATTCGTCCAATTGCCAATTCCCGGCATGTTGACGCGTCTCCCATAATCTCCAAATCCCCAACAGACTCGTTTATAACGGCTGCGGAGCTCTAATCCTTTTACCGACTTTTCATGATACACGAGGCATGTTTTTTTTTGAAGCGCTAAGACATTTCTCACACGGATCCCTTCCTCTCCAATGCATATTCAATAAACTTATGCAGCAATCCGGGAATAACGTATATCACGGTTTTGCACATTCATTTTTCTTTAGAAGGGCGCTTGTATGCTCGAACTCTTGCTACCGGGAAGATTATTTTATCAATCACAGGGAAATGTTCATTTAACATTCAATGTCATCAACGACCAAAACAGGAATAGATTACAAGAAACATTACCAAAACGGGTATTTCTATCTTTATTAATTTGGCGCTGCAATGTTTTTTTTACTAATATAAAATACACGAAAATTGAGTAAAATTAGTCTTAACTGTTTATGTTGGCATAAAATATTACATATTATTTTAACGAAGAATTGTGGCGTTTATATGGAGGGGATTTTAATGGGATGATTTAAAATTTTTTCGAACTTGAAGTTATATTTCCGCGTTATTTCGAGTGTACGGTATTTCAGCGCAAATTTTTTAGATTCATCTTGTACTCGAATATTTTTTGCATTGTGATAATCGTGCAAAGAGAACTCAAAAAATAATGCACCAGAGTAATTCGTAATCTTTTAGTATTGGAATTACGTCAGTATTAAATGCGCGTGGATCACTGATGCTTATGCGAATGAATCATAATTTTTTGAAAATATTTTTAATGGAAAAAAAGAGGAAAGCGGCGTTGTCAGGTTACAGGTAATTCTAGTATATATCGTATAGTTATTGATATCTAAAATAACACGAATGATCAGCGATAATCAATTCCAGAAAACCAGATATTTTTTGTCAGTCTTCCCGAACGCTGTAAGAAAATAACTTAATAACTAGCTACGGTAAATCGTTTTAAATTCTTCCGTATCCTTCCACAAAGTAATTTGACCCACTAAAAATTACGATCTTGGCCTTATTGAGCTCACGCGTTGTAGTTTGGGCACTTTCAAACAAAGGTGCTCAACATTACCGTGACGACTTCAAATTATCGAGAATCGTGTTTGACATAGGTGTATTAACGCCTCAGAATGTTCGCCTTCCCGCTAAAACAACGGATAATTTCGGCACATCTCGCTAGATAGTTTTGGAACTAGGCTGTGCATTATCCAGTATGTAGCCATTTTGTGCCACGCGAAGATGCGCCGAGCAGTTCGGCTTAGAGAAGTTTGCTAGCAATCAGGAACGCTCAGTTTGAAGAGGAAGCCAGAGAGACACGACGTTTGCTATTCGTGATGCATTCACGGAGGTCACATCATATTGCTGTCTACTTTAAGCAAAGCTAAATTATCATTGTTTATAAATAAGACAGGAACTCGGAACTAATGATTTTTGCGTGATAAAAATTATTTAATAAATTCTGTCATCCATTGATATACTATTGTACGATTTGCTTATGAAGGCGAAGACTTGAGCTAGTAAAAGATAAAATCTGTTTATTATATCTTAGCACGCCAAATGAAATTTTTTTCATTCCTCTTCCACGACGAGAGGAAAATATTTTCTTTTGAATTTTTTGCTTTTAATTGTTCTATTAAGTTATTCCATACGTCGTAATTGTAAGTTAAATAATGTAATCAAAAGGAAGAAAATTTAGGATTTCGTTTTTCCTAAGAATCTAAATATATAATTCTGTAAGCGGTATTTTTGTAATTGAATTTGTGAGAGAACGTAAGCTCCGAATAACATGTACGACAATTCATTTTAAAACTTACGTTGTCGTGAAGCCGGGAAATAAATAAGTCGCAGAGCTAAACTCTCAAAAAATTAGGCGTCTACTTATCCCGTTGCGTATTCAGTCACGGACAGCTTCACGTCGCGTTCAGCAGAGCCCATTTGGCTGCCGATGTCAAACTAAAAATGTTAGCAACAACTGGACAAGGACAGTTTCTCAACTATGAAGGATACTATACAAAAAGAAAGAATTGTTTATAATGAAATGTTAGACTAATCAAACCATATAAATTTAAAAATCATTAAGTATTACATATTTCATTTTTTGTATTTAAAACATTCTTACTAACGTTTTTCCCGAAGTAAATACTACTAAGCATTTGCATTATTCACAAAAATTTCATTCTATTTTCCTAGACTTAAACTTGCCTATCCTAGAGTTAATAATTTAAAAAAATAAATTTTTACATATGCTACTTGAGTATTTTACATAATTCCCTTCGGTGCCTTGCAGCATTTGCTGCAGTAGGCCACTAGTTTGAATGTGAATCTACAAGTACGGTGATAGCAAATTTATATTTCCTAAAATTCTTTCGATGAAAATTAAAGCGCTTATGAAGTTAAACCTAAAAAGAATTTTTCATGCAGGACTTTGAATCATTGAAAAGTTACTTCTACTCCATGTTAACTTAAAACTTAGAACCCCATTATAATTATAGTGAGACTTAAGCATATTTAAAGGAAACCTAGAAAGAATTTGAAAGATTCGAATATAAATCAAAATATTTTCCTATAAAATTCAAGTGTAACAGAAATTAACCTCGATTATGCATATTGGTAATTTTTCTTGCACAATTGTGCCTTCCAACGAGTCAGCATGCATTTGTATGTATTGCGCGCAATTTTTATTGTTTTATTATTATCGCTTGATGTTTGCTCATCAATATACATACATTTCTCAAAATTTGTGCTCCTCGTCGTCCATTTTTGAAGGACTTCGTATTTTTTGCCTTTAATCGTTGCGCGATCTTCTTTACCGAAAGATGGATTAATTTTTTCTTTCCCATTGCATAGATTTCCTAGACGTGCGAATGATTCAAATCCTTTACCGCACTATTTGATTAATTTCTTCCTCTTAAACTAAGATGATTATCGTACACCGACGGGGCTTTATTCACGAAAGAGTTTTCTATCCAACGCACGCACTGGATTGCATGCTCACAAAAGAAGCTATTCATAGCACAGAGCGGAGAAAGTGGTTGTCTTATTCACTCTTCTCGAATAAAATCCTTAAAAAATTTTTTTGTTTTATTTTTCAAAGAGGTACGAATCCTCTACCGTGCGTGATTGTCGTTAAAATTGTCGAGCTATTTAAAACCGCTAAACAATGTGTTTGTTTAGTCTTATTTTTATAGATATTAGGTTATAGGAATATCTGTACGCGTGGTGCATATAAAAAAATATTTATGAATTTAAAATTCGCCGAAAACTTTATGAATAGATAAATTACAATTATTAACTGACTTTTATTTCAACAGTACACCATTGATGGAAGACAGGCATAAGCTGTAATGTTGGGAATATTTTTGAAACGAAAAAAAAATCTACTATGACCGGGAATCGAAGATTGTTTTTGTATTTAACACTTCGTCATATTACATAAATAGGATTTTATTTCTTAATTATTAAAGTTATGAAGAATAAGAGGAATTAGGTACAATTTAAAATAAAACAGCAGAATACTTGCATACTAAAATTAAGGAACCTGTAAAAGATCTAAATAATGTCAAGAGATTGAAGTTTTGAGGTAAAAACTGTTAGTAATAAGGCTTGGATGTAATGAAAAAACAGAATGAGCTGCAGGAGAACATCCACAAAGAGGATGGAGAGGATAAGGCAGAGGAAATGGGTAGGGAGAGAGTGACTGAAGAAAAGGATGAGAGGAGACAAGAAAAGAATTAAATGAGGCTCGGAAAGGGGAGATATTGGGAAATGAGGTTAGAGGCGAATGAGGAGAGATGGAGGACGAATCGGAAACAGGAGGATAGAGAAGCATTGTTTGTTTGTTTTTGGACTATTTTAGCCATAACTCCTTCCACACAGGGCACACACAGGAAGAAGGATGCAAGCCTGGTACCGGCATTAGCCTACTCTTTACATTGTGCACCAAGAGGACCAACTGCTCCGTCCCTTCCAAATGACGGCGCGCAGACTTGCGCGTTCTTCATAAATCATACAAGTATGGTATGGGACGATCCAAACAAAACTTATGATGCCTAGTTTCCATATAATTATTTATTTAATACTTACATTCGCTTTAATAGCTTTAAAATCCCAGCGAGTGAGTTGCTCTTTGTGTTCCCAAATTTCATAATTTAGAGTTATAAAATATTACAAATACATTTGAACGGAAGACTCCATTGATCACGTGTATATGTGCGACAAAAATAACGCTTGTGTACTAGACTATACTAAATCCGAGTCCAACAATAGTCGTTGCAATGGCAACACTCTCGTATTGGGCGATAAAACTGCAATAACGCCAGTATTTATGCAAAATTCGAAGACAAGCAACATTCTACGATAAATATAAGAATCTCCATTCCTTTCCTCAGGGAATAGTACAAATTCCGCTCCGATATTACAATTGTAAGGTATATTAATCCTCCTCGGAGGAGCCTGTAACCTCTAGAGGGCGCGTCCCCGGGTGGCGGATAGGGGAATGCTCTACAGATATGTAGGGTAGGATGGAAATAAAATACCTCCCGCGGACCAATAGGCAGCAGCGTCTGTTCCCCATATTAGGGGCGGCTGCAAACAGCGTCTGTTCCCCATGTTAGGGGCGGCTGAATATATGGGCGGAAGGCAATGGGAAACCACCGCCACAATATATCCCATGCAGAGGCATCATGACGGAGTCTTCTCTTGTTAAATATTCCGGAGATAAAATGGTCCCCCACTCGGATCTCCGGGGGGGATAACACGAGAGGTACCGTTTAACACAAGGGAGGAAGTAAGCTGGAAAGAAGTTGAGAATCGGCACGTGGAATGTAAGAACACTCCTAAGAGCAGGGAAGTTGGAAAATTTAAAGAGAGAGATGAAAATAAACAGAATGGACATGATTGGCTTAAGTGAAATGAGATGAGAAGGAAGAGGGGAAATAAAAAGTGATGATACCACGGTGTACTATTCAGGAGGTACTGGAGGAATGAATGGAGTAGGAGTAATTCTGAATAAGGAAATAGCAAATTGTGTACAGAGGGTGATATTTGTAAATGATAGAGCAATTGGTCTTAGAATACGAATGCACCCAAAAGATCTGCTGTTGATACAAGTTTGTATGCCGACCAGCCAACATGAAGATGAGGCTGTTGAAGAAATATACGAGAAGATAGAAAATATTATGGAGGAGGATGGTAAAAACTGTTGCAAGATAGTGATGGGCGATTGGAACGCTGTGGTAGGAGAGGGAAGAGAAGAACAAGTGGTAAGAAAATTTGGACTAGGGAAAAGAAATGAAAGAGGTGAAAGACTTGTCGAGTTCTGTAAAGAGAAGAGGATGTTCATATCAAATACATTGTTTGAAAATCATAAGAGAAGGATATACACATGGAAATCATCACCAGGAGATGGAGCCAGATATCAAATAGATTCTATTTTAGTGGAAGAAAGATACAGAAATGGAGTAAAAAAGGCATATGGACTTCCAGGAGCAGACATTGACAGTGATCATGTGCTCCTCATGGCCGAAATAAAACTAGCCTTGAAGAGGGTTAAGAAGGCTAAGATAGTTAGGAAATGGGACTTAGAGAAAATAGCAACAGTAGGAAAAGAAAGAATAGGAGAAAAATTAGCTCAGGCAATCAAAAGAGAAAACGTGTCGGAGGAAAATGTAGATGAAGCATGGAATAGGATAAAGAAGGCTATAAGGAAAACAGCAGAACATGCTATTGGGTTTTTCAAAGGAAAAAGAATAAAAAAGCCATGGGTGACAAATGAAATGAAAGAAAAGATGGAAGAAAGAAGGCAATACAAAAGCAGGACTGATGAAGATGGAAAAAGGAAATACAGGAAACTGAATAATGAACTAAGAAGAGAAACCCAAAAAGCAAGGGAGAGATGGCTAGAGGAGGAATGCTCAGATATAGAAGACCTAGAGAGAAAAGGAATGTATGACTTGATGTATAAGAAAGTAAAAAATGTAACGTGGGATAGATGGAGAACAAGTGCATGTGTGAAAGAGATTGCAAGTAAAGAAGATAAATTTCTATATAAGGAAGAGGAGGTTCTTAATAGATGGAGAGAATACATGGAGGAGTTGTACAAATCAAATGAAAAACCAAAGGATCTCCGTATTGAAGAGCAGGATGAAATAAATAATGACGAAACAGGGGTTTAGATATTGAAAATAGAGGTGCTACAAGCAATAAAGGATGTGAAGAATGGGAAGGCAATGGGGGTAGATGAGATACCAATAGAATTATTTAAGTGTCTTAATGAGGAAGGACTGGAAGAAATAGTGAAGTTGTGTAATGCAATCTATGACAAGGGGATGTGGCCAGAGGATTTCGTCAAAACAATTATGATTCCAATTCCGAAAAAGCAAGGAACAAGAAAATGCAGTGAACACAGAACAATTAGTTTAATTACACATGCAGCAAGGGTTCTACTTAGGGTTATGAACAGGAGACTAATTAGCAAAATGGAAGAAAATGTTGCAGAAGAACAGTTTGGATTTAGAAAGGGAAGAGGTACAAGAGACGCAATAGGATTGATAAGAATGAGTGGGGAGATATATATAGAAAGGGGTAAAGGAATTAGTCTGTGCTTCATAGATATGGAGAAGGCATTCGACCGAGTGAACTGGGAAAAACTCATGGAAATACTAAAAGCAAAAACAGTAGACTGGAAAGATAGAAGGTTAATTAAAGAGCTGTATATGAAACAGAAAGCAGCTATGAGGATAAAAGATGCACAGACCGAATGGTATGATCTAGGAAGAGCAGTAAGGCAAAGGTGCTGCTTATCTCCAACCCTGTTCAATATATATGCTGAAGAAATGATTGACAATGGAATAGGCAATGATAAAGGAATTAGTATTGGGGGTAGAATAATAAATTGTATAAGGTTTGCTGATGACATGGTAATTTTGGCAGATGAAACGAAGCATATTCAGGAAATGGTTACAAAGCTAGAAGACAGGATGATGGAATATTGAATAAAAATGAACATAAAGAAAACAAAGGTGAAGAGAATAGGGGATAGAGAGATTATGAATGTGTCAATAAAGGATGGAAGAGTGGAGCAAGTAAAACAGTATAGATATTTGGGAAGCATGCTAACAGAAGACTGGAGAAGTGAAAAAGAAATAAGAACAAGAATAGCAATGGCAAAAGAAACATTTAATAAGAAAGAACCGGTACTATGCAGTAAAATGGATTTAAATCTGAATAAACGTCTTGTGAAGTGCTATGTTTGGAGTGTATTGATTTATGGGTGTGAAACATGGACGTTAAAGAAGAGAGAGAAAGAAAGGCTAGAGGCATTTGAAATGTGGGTGTGGAGGCGGATGGAGAAGGTTAAGTGGATGGATAGGATAAGGAATGAAGCAATACTAACAAGGGTGAATGAGAAGAGAAGACTACTTGAAACAATTCAGAGGAGGAAAAGTAACTGGTTAGGGCATATCTTGAGAGGAGAAGGTTTATTATTGATGGTGTTGGAAGGATCAGTAGAAGGTGAAAGGAAAAGGGGACGTAGAAGAATAAAAATGTTTGATGACCTGAAAGAAAGTGGAGGATATCAGGAAATGAAGGAAATGGCAAGGAACAGAAAGGAGTGGAGACAACGCTGGTTCCAGGGACCTGCCTTGAGGCAGAACACCTCATGATGATGTTGATGATTAATGTGCAAGAGAAAATTACCCTGCACGATTGATTTCAGATTTCCCATGGAAATCAAAAGGGAAGTATCATGGTTCCTGTAATCGAATCCGAGACTTTCAATCTTCGCAGCAAAAACTATCCTCAATAGGTCGGCCCCAGTAGCAGGAGATTTCCACCAAGTGTCATAAAAATCGGTGTATTGATTCAAAAGTTAATAGGGGAGACAGGCAGATAGACGGACGAACAGACACAACGAAGAAAGTAGAAGTCTATTTCTATCATGGAAAGTAGGCTCAAAATCCGACCTCCGCCGGATTCAAACCCGGGACCGCTGGGAGGGAGAAAAGAGGAGTGGAATGATGAGGGATATAGAGTAGAGAGAGAGAGAGAGAGAGAGAGAGAGAGAGAGAGAGAGAGAGAGAGAGAGAGAGAGAGAGAGAGAGAGAGAGAGAGAGAGAGAGAGAGAGAGAGAGAGATAGATAGAGAGAAACGTAAGAAGTGGAAGCGGGAAGGAACGAGATAAGGAAAATGTGTAAGGAGGAAATGTTCAAAGAAAAAAATTGGATCTTGAAGAAATGAAGAGGAGGAGAAAAGTAGGAGATGTGGGGAAGGAGAGATGAGATGAAAGCGGCAAAGGATGGATGGGATGAATGACGGAGAGAAGGGGCAATCTCAACCACCGCGCTCTTTTCCTCAGGATAAACACATTGCTCCGTCATGGCTTCCTTTGAGGGTTAGGGCAAATTGCCGGTGCTTAAAAGTGAGCCATGGGAAGGAATGAGAGGGGGTGATGCAAGTGGGTGTGGAAGGGAGAATGGCGGAAAGGGGGAGGAGAAGGGGGTGGACGTAGCGCACCAGTGCGAGCTTAGGGAAGCAGGTAGTAGATCGGGAAGGTGGGTCTCTGGAGGGGGAATGTGTTGTTCGGGGAAAATGGAAAGGGGAGATTGGACGTTAGATCGGATGGAAACGCTAAACGGTAGGTTTGGAGTAATTAGTCGATTGATTTTACGATTTGAAGTGAAGGTATGTCTATAAATGAAGCCGGCGCACTTCATGACACTCTTATTTTCCTCGGAGGTAAATGCAGCGCTTAAGTTTTAGGCGTAGTGATTCAGATAGTTTACTGTCAGCTTCAATGCCGATAAAACGAATAAACTATTTATTGAAATTTCTTTGGTTTCTCTATTTAAAATAAATGAAATTAAGGAATTTATTAGGGGCTAATATTATTCCAAAAAGACATTTTAACATCTGATTTTCTGATTTCTTAACATATTTTTATTTGAAGCAAGTAATAGACACCTTAACGTCCTTAATGTCCAAGGTCTGTGTTTTATATACATGCGTCACGAGGAAGTACAGTATTTATTTTTAGTTTTATCCTAAAATGATACGGATTCTTTGAGAACGCTGCAAGGGATTTATTTTCCGTTGAGTTTTCTCAAACAACATTTCCAGCAACGTCCGCACTTGAAGTGCACCAAGGGCTTTAAGAAAATGAGAGAAAGTTACAGACGTTCAGCAAGGAATTTTTTTATTCGCAATACCGCACTCGTACCGCACTCCACACGCTGAATTGGCGAAGTGAAAGGCAATCCTTTGAAAAAAATGAACAAACAAGCGGTATTAATTTTTCCACTCAGTATAGAGAGCTACTAAATATTGAATCAATGGAGAGCAAGGCCTCTCTCTCTCTCTCTCTCTCCTCTTCTTCTTGGGTTATATATGGAGAGCGCCTGTAACAATGATGGATTGTGGAAGCGATGCCCCAAGGCTTCTGGGTAGATGGGGGAGGGGAGGTTGTGTATATCGGCACTCTTTTTTCAGTTGGGTAATTCCCAATTGGAGTGAGACAGTGAGAGAGCTATTGGATCGAATTGATGTAGACCCGTGAGGGAGCGCGTGATGAATTGGAGCGGAGAGTAGTAGTAGGAGGATGATGGGTAAGACTGGGGGAGGAGGGCGAACGAAGGTGAAGGGAATGCGTGGGCGGTGGGAAAAGAGGGCAAGGAAGTGGGAGCGTGGGAAAAAAGGGATCGGGAGGGAAGTGGGAGGGAGGGAGAGAGTGGAATGGAAGGGAGGGAGAGGTGGAGGGAGAGAGAGGGATGGAAGGGAGGGAGAGAGGGAGAGGTGGAGGGAGGTAAGGGAAAGTGGGATGGAAGGGATAGGTGGAGGGAAGGAAGGGAGAGGTGGAGAGAGGGAAGGGAGAGGTGGAGGGAGAGGAGGAATAGGTGGAGAGAGGGGTGGGAGTGTTGGAGGGAGGGGAGGGAGAGGTGGAGGGAGAGGTGGAGAGAGGGAAGGAAGAGGTGGAGAGAGGGAAGGAAGAGGTGGGAGGGGAGGGAGGGGTGGAGGAAGGGGTAGGAGAGGTGGAGGGATATATGGTAAATAGATATGGAGAAGTGGTGGAGGCGTGGAAAGGAAATAGCGAAATGAATGCCTTTGAAAAAGAGTTTACTGCGATATCCAGTGATAAGAAACGACTAATTCTTTATCGCGATCTCATTAAGTAATTTTTGCCAGTGAAAACAGCGACGTCCCAAATCGAAATCGAGCCGTTTCATTCGTGTAGAAATCGAGCCATGAAATAAGTAGACTATTTTTATCGTTTCGAATAATTTTACAGAAGTTGAGGATTTAGGAGTATGAAATGAATAACAAGTAAGATGTAATGCATGAACATGGCTAAAATTAACCCGTTTTTCTCATATATACGTAGTATATAGAGATTTTAAAAATTTTACGGGCTCGTATATGGCAAATACCTATTTTTCAAAACTCAAATCTATATAAAAGCAAATGGTCACAATTTTCAATTTAAGCAAGCGCACAGACAGATGCCAAAGTGAAACTATAATTGCATTTAATTAAAATACGCGCTAAAATATCACTATCGAAGTATAACCGTCGTGATTTAACTAACCTTCAAGCAAAATAATTTTTGTGAAATACGAGTCATGGCAACTGCATGCTCGTGAGATTGTCAGAAAACGTGAGAAAGAGGACAAATAAAACTTTGTAATCGCATGATGAATATATAATACCCTTAAAAAGGTAGTAATAGAAATTAAAATGTAAACAATTTTTTCTAATTAATAACGGCATAATATGAATGAAAGTGCGAATACAACGAAAATAAGCACTAGATAAAGGCAATAAAACATGTTAGCATTTTAATGTTGGTAATGAAATAATTTTAATTCAATTGATATATTGATAAGAATTACTGTATAAGAGAACGAGTAGAAATGAGGATCAGGTCGAAATTAATTCCCGTAATGAACAAGAGGTGACCCAATTTTATGGTTATTGCCAAGGAAAATTATGAGCATTTATTTTAATATCTTACCCTTCGACCTTCCGAATTTCAGCGCTCTTGCACCGAAAGTGACAAAATTTGTTCTATCGAAATTACGTGAACCGTTTTATTTATCGTCATTTGATGATATTCTTTTTCTACACGTTTAATGGAATCTTTCCATTCGGATAAGACCAATAAAATTGTATATGCATTCGGAAAAATTGTTTTCGCAGATATAAATTTGTTTCAAATCACTTCGCGAAAATTTACATCGCAGCTCCTGTCCCAGCAAATAATGTGCGGTTTTAGCGCTGGCAGCACAATTGGACCCAGATGGTTCCGGTTTGATTCTGCGCGGTGTCGCGTAGTTAACGAGGTCGCGCTCGGATCTCGTGTTGTGAAGTAGATGCACATTTATATGGATCCGTCCCTTGCGTACCCTGTCTGCCTCGCGGTGAAAAAAGGCCGACTTCATCGCATGGCTCTGCTCGTCCCTTTTGTGCTCCTTGCTAGAGTAGCGCGCGTCACCTTGCGACAAAGAGACAAATATCAGCCTCTTCTCATCCCTGACTTTATGCTCTACACGTTAAAATAATTACAATTACACCTTATCGCAAAATCAAAGTGTGATTTCGACTAAATAAAATAAAGAAAAAAATACCGTTAGCGTTACCATCAAACCCTTCTTTGTGAATGTTAAAATTATAATAAAAATAAATTCGTTCGCCAAAGCAATCAAATATATTTGTTTCTAACGCAAAAATAGTTGAATTGACCTTTTATTCAGGGTCATGTTCCTCTTCTATGACAGCCATATTCTAGTCGACGACGTAGAGTCAGCGGACTCATCCAGGAGCATTCCATGGTGTAGGGGCTTTTTTCTCAATCCCACATGCAGAAAAATTCCTTTAAATAACGAGCTGATAATAACAGGACAAGTTGTGATATTAATTCCAAACTAATAATATTAACTCTTTAATCGCTGGTTATTAACGGCCCATGGACTTCATTACTTTATGCAAAAAATGGCCCCTCACGGAGGGGTCTTGATTATATGAGACGCGCATTAATCGGTGCGGTGTGAGTGACAGGGCGAACGATTTTTTCGAAAGGGGAGCCTTCGGTTTTTTAAACGAATTACGTAAGCGATGGAAAACACAGCGCGTGGCAGTTAAATCGAAAACATTACGAAATGTGGGCGCGACTAAACGAATGACAACGACGCAATTCGGAACATTTGATTGGTCGGCGATGGGAATATTGGACGAGTGACGGTTCGATAAAATGTTTTGCCTTAATTTCATATCCGTTACGTTTCTCAAGAATGGCCGTCGCAAGCGAAAGGAAACTTGTTTTTTAGGGTAACTCGCGCTCTGGAGGGAAGTTATATGTATTTGTATTTAGAAGATATGTGCGTTGCAATTCAAATATTAAAATAATGTTGTTTAAATATTTTTAGTAAACATAACTTGCATTTTTCTGCCAAATAAATCGTCAAAAAAGTCAATTTATAGTACCGTTTCTCCTTGTTATCTTATGCAGTGACCACTAAACATTTCGTATAAGTTCCATTCGATACTAAATCAATGTAATACACGAAATCTGTAATACTGTTGTAATTACACACGAATTTAACCCTCCAATTTGAAGAAGAAAATTAATGGTGATTTCAACATAATTTTCTTATCTTTAGCTCCACGCGCGCGGCAATAAATTAAAAATTAATCCTATACATCAGCAAGTAAAATAATAAAATTACAATTTGGTTTTTGTACTCGCATATTAGCATCCTTTATGATTACAATTTCCTCATTTAGGTTCAAACTTATCCGCATAATGTCTTCCTCCCCATTATATACATAGCTGGAGAAAATTATGATAGTAAATGTGATATTTAAATAGCGGCAATACCAGAGCTAAAGACAGCGCTTTCGGTACTCGGCTTTGCCTGCCTTCGGTTTCTAGCGACGTTTTAGGTTCGGAAGGAACCGCCGTCGCTGGAGGTGCATTTGGCTTCGAAAGAGAGGATTGGGGAGGAGAAAGGAGAGGGAAAAGGAGGAAGGAGAGGAGGGAAAGACGTCTCTTTGAGATAAATAGGAGATCTGATTGTTATGCCGAGGTCAACTGGCAACCAAAGGCCAATGCATGGGTTTTGCATATCGCATTCCGAAACTGGGTTTCTAGGTGCTTCCTCACTCGCCCAAGCTTCGCTTTTTCTCCCGTTCAGAGGCTTCCTCGACGTCATTTTCGTCAACCTCTTATTCTCTTTGACATTGTCTTGGCTGTGCGCATACATACGTGCATACATTATCCCTTGAAAAGGAAAAAAACTCATGAATCGTGATACCAAAAGCATAGAATTGTTTTTTATTTTGCGCAAATATTTCTGCCACGTAGAAATTTGAAAACATTCCGAAAAGAAGTCCGAATGCAATATGCAAAGTCTAGTTTCGGCCCTCATATATAAATCCTTCTAATTTGTCACGCCAATTCATTTTTTAACTTGACGTATCAAATTAGATATTTTGACGAATGATCAAAGCACCAAAAATATTTGAGTTTTCCTCAAAAAATGATATCACTAGGAAGCGCCATGAAAAAATCTTAATAGGTGGCTTAATGTAGCTTGCTTACAGGTGATTACGGAGCCGTTATTAATTCATATTTCGCGCAGTTTTTAGAAGAAATTTGTATTTACTGTAAATGATGGCCAATGAGTGTAAAATAAATACAAGGTATTTGATTGGAATATCTTTCTTTCTCTTTGCAGGTATGTGCAATTCCATTCAATGCGATTGAAGACTTAATGGTGCCAAACGGACTACTCCTTCCTACCCTCGCTGTATTCCATCTCAGGTAATGAGTCGCCTTTATAGGAAGCGTAAAAGCTGTAATGTTATCATTGCGAACGGAATAAATGATGGACTTTATATCCCCTTTACGATTGTCTTGAAAGAAGCTTCAAATCGTATAAACTGGCTGTGGTAAATTCATCTGCAGTTATTCATTCGGCATAATTTTACAGAATTTACGCATTTAAAACCAAAATGGGTGCATGTAGTGATCTTTAATCCTTTAATTGGTGGTTTTTTCCTTAAGTAACGAGGTTTTCCTTTTGGTTCTTCTCATTTTTCATATACATAAAAAAGTTATATGACTCATTCTAGAGTAGGTATGTTCTATATATATGTTACCAGCAAAGTGTGAAAACCAGACATTGTATAAAATTCCTAGGCATTCTATTCAATGCCTAAACCTTTTTTGTGAAGTATGTATTTTTTGATCTAATCTTTTATATCTTACTTAGAGATTCTATACAATGCCTAGGAATTATATAAAATGCGGAAATTAATTTAGCCTTAGCATTAATAGGACAAATGTAAATATACAATGCTGTTTATAGCCTCGCCGGCATTTTATCCCCCTTCTCCACCAGACAGATTCTTGCGATTTCCGATCTTCTTTTGTTCATTCCAAGGGAATAATACTGGAGATTGAACGAGTGTTGGGCGCCTGCGGCGCCCTGACTAAACGAATCTCTCTCTCTCACCAGGCCAGCGGTATTTGGGTGCCCGAACAGTGACGTATACTGTTTATCCTTTTACGATTTATTTCATACTTTGCTTAACAGTTTTAGGCATTGTGTAAATTGCCTAGGAATTCTACACAATTCCGGATTTCATACTTTACCGGTAATATATATCTAATATATAGCAAGATGGAAAAGTATACTCCATAAATGGAAGACACAGGGATTTCAAAGGCGTTCTTAATGGGAAATACGTATGGAACAGTATCTAAAGATTAGGTGATTCTCAAATTTTTATTCCAGAAACTATAGTCTCGGGGACTATCTTGTAGTAAATGCTGTTCTCTATCCAAATAAATTTTTAAATCTATACCTCACAGATAATAAAAGAGAATGGGAGAGAAATATATGGATTTTTTATTATTGTTTGCTGAATGAACCGTCTGCGCGATCTATGTAAACAAAATATGCGATGTTTTGCTCGGGAAGAGATAAATGCTTATATAGAAAGCGCTATTTTTTTCGAGTATCAACTATTTTCATATCTACAACGCGCTCGCACAAAATAATAATCTTGCGTCGAAATTTATCACCGTCGAAAAAAACTATAAAATCCACAAGTTATTCGCGACTTTTTAGAAAGTTGGGTATATTTTTCCATTTACAGTAGTATATTTTAATGAAATATTTTGGTTACGCGACATACAGCGCATGAAGTACGCTGAAGTACTTAGTCATCAATGATGAATATACTAATCGGGGTAGACAAAAAGTGTTCACATCGATAATTATGCATTACATTCCACGTTTATTGCTACACATTACTGCCATATGCCCGACTTCAATATACTGTTATTTAGATTTTTCTGCCTGTCTCATCACGGAGCACTAAGGTCGCCATAGAAGTTAGGATATATTTTTTGGATCAACCAAGCATACTAGAGCATTAGTGTTCACAGAGATAATTAAACATCTTTCTCCAGTTTTTGAAATGCATAAGTAAGGATTTGATACCGCTCATCAAATTAAAATCTAATGTGAAAATTTGACTACGTTACCGAATGCGCTCGAGGATCGACAAAACACGTAGTAAGCAATTACAAAAAACCTACTTAAAAAAGAAATAAATTTTTCTTCACTTCGTCTGTCCCTCATTTTAGTCAGGAAAAGTCGAATAGGTCGATTGGTATTAACAATTATGGATCAACGAAAATTATTAAAACAATTATGGATCAACGAAAATTATTAAGAATGATTTTATTTTAAGCTTTACTATTACTTCAACAATTTAATACTGAGTGTTTATAAAACCAAATTAAAATAATGAGTAATATATAACTAAAATTTTCTTCGAGACGTTCAGTTTTGCGCTGTAAATATTCACGAATTTTGATTAACAATAGCCTCTTGGACGTGTTTATAATCACTAGCCATACTCACTGTTTAACTGACCCAAAATGTAGAAATGATTCTCCCAGGACATCTCTCTTACATGTTGAAGGAACGCATTTTTTCATTTCTTCGTTCCGCCTTCTGTTTGTTCTTTTCCTTGGTCACTTCTTATCTCTGGGGACTCAATCTTGACTTCCTGGTCCGGCGACGGTAATTTCTTTCCGAGATGTGTCCAACCCGTTATCGCTACAGTTTCATTTCTCTTCACGACGTATCCGGCCCATTGCCATTTTAGTTTCCTCACTCTTTCAATTATGTCATGGACCCTTGTCTTGGCTCTGTCGCACTCATTCCTGTCTGTTATAGTGATTCCTGGCGTGTCTGGTTCGGTGTATTTTGGGTCATTCCGTAACTTCAAGAAGTCTTGGATTCATTGTTCACGTGTCTACTCCCAGGAATAATTAATCTTATTATATATATATATATATATATATATATATATATATATATATATATATATATATATATATGTTTGTGTGTGTGTGTCAATAATAGTGTCTGCTAGGTTAATGTTGGCACCGGGAATCCCTTCTCCCTTGTGTCACTAGGGAAGACATGCAATGTGCGGTGGTTTCCTGTTTCCTTCCACACCGAACACATACACAAGGGAGGAGGGATTCCCGGTGCCGGTATTAGCCTATTCTTTACGAAGAGCATCAAGGGGGCCAATTGCTTAACGTCCCTTCCGTAAGACGGAACGGTCTCCTCAAACCACACGTGTCTATATATATATATATATATGTATATGAGTGTGTGTGTGTATAAACACACATACATACATGTACGCCGGTAACGGTACCTTAAGGGCAATTCCCGTAAATTTTATCTAAGCATATTTGCA
Organism: Tanypteryx hageni; assembly: GCA_028673005.1. Taxonomy (NCBI): domain Eukaryota; kingdom Metazoa; phylum Arthropoda; class Insecta; order Odonata; family Petaluridae; genus Tanypteryx; species Tanypteryx hageni. The sequence goes on along the minus strand of CM054115.1, from coordinate 183,116,674 downwards.
TCGCCTGCTTAGTTTCTTGATGGCAAAATTTCATCAAAGTTGTAATTTTTCGCCTCCTCGCATCCGCCCTTCTCTTCTCATCCACTTCCTCCACCCCTTCTTCCCGCCTCCACCTTGGGGGCCCTTCCATCCTCCAAACCTCTCCGTCCCCTAATCTACTCCGGCCTCCACTGCTTCGCTTCCACTCTCTCCCCTTGATCCCTCTATTCCCATCTCCCCGGAACCACTTAATAGCCCTCTTCCTCCATTCTCTCCCCTCCCTCTCGAGGCGTTCCCCACCCACTTTCCCTCCTGATGACATCTAATCCCCTCATCTTCCGCCCTTTCGGCCTCACTCTCTCTCCACTTTTCTCCTCCTTTTTTTAAACTCCCTTCCTCCACTTCTCTTTCCCTCCACGGAGAAAACGGCCTTTTCCCTCGCACCTCTTCCTCTCTCGCTTTCTTTGCTTCACCCTTTTTCCTTCATCTCATTCTGTCTTCCGCTCACTTCTCCCACTGCAATACTTGGGAGGGCTTTATAATTCCATCTTTTCCGCCTCCTCCTTCTCTCCTCCACTCCACTCATTTTTTTCACCTTCCAACCCTCGTCTATATCTCCAAGTCTTCTTTTCGTTTTCTCCATTGATCTTTTTCTTCTCATTTCTGCCTTTTTAATCTGTCACTCGGCAACGTGATCGGTTCATTTTAAATGTCTCCGTCTCTCCTCCTCCCTCTACAATTATCTCCTCCTTTTGTACTTTTATTTCTCTTCGTTTTACATTTTCTCACAGTTATTTTTCTTTCGATCTGTCGAGTTTTGTTTCGTTGAAATTGGATCTAAGACAATCATGAGCGTTCATTATTTTTTGTTTCTCTTCAGAAAGACGCGTTTCACAAGTACACGCCTACAAAGTTAATTGGTTTAAGTTTATATTTTGTTGAGATAAAAATGGTGTGGATATCAGGGGTAAGTCGCTATTTCGATGTCTTACTTTTAGTCGATGGATTAATAGGATCCTTACGTGGAAATGCGCATATTCTGTTGGTTTAAGTACAAGTCGGAATTCTCAAATCCGGCACCCTTGAGACCAGACCGGATCCGGACCAGAGAATTTTCCTTACTACCGATATTACGGTTTTAAGGTATTAGTGCAAGGAAATAAGAAGAGGAAACATAAAAAGATGACATATGACTAGACATGAACACCTATCGCCGGTGGCGGGTAGTGGCCATCCGGCAAACTACACTCGTGCCGGTGCACGGGTGGTGCCGGACCATGGAATGCCGGATTTGCGAGGTCCGACCTGTACTTGTTTTCTCTCTCTCTCTCTTCCTTTTTTTTCCCAACTCTCCAAATCCATTGCAGCCCAATTACAGCGCCCTTTCTCTCTCTTACTTCATCTCCCTATCAATTCGTTCTCTCCCTGTCACCTTTTTCTGCTTGCTTCCATTGAAATTGCTTCTCAAACTATTCAAGAATTCCTTTATATCCGTTCAGTTCCAATTTTCCGCCGAAGCGTATTTCAATTTGCGCCTAACTTACCCAATTCCGCCTCTTCCTACGAATACACGTCATTTTCACTCTTTTATTTTTTCTTCGCCCATCAGATCCCATTTTTAGTCGAACTGCTTAATCCTTTTGTCTTTTGGTTTTTCACTCGTTAAGTATTTTTAATATTTATTACGCATGTGCTCCGATCGATATAAAAATTTTCTGGAAGTATTTCGCCTTAATTTTGCGAAATCGATTCTTTATGGAAGTGAAAAATTGCTGAAGTAAATTATAATCAAATTATGGCGCATATTTGAAATACTGTTGAAATTATTCTCTTAAGAGTAACATTCGATAACTTCAACGTTTTGTGGAAAACTTTACAACCTTTGTTCAAGTATAATTAATTAGTTATAGTGGTGTTTTTGTATGTGCGTAGACTTGAAGAGGACCACGATAAGTCGACATAGATGTTAAAATATTTCATTACTTTTCCAGCCGAAACTGAAACAGAAAACTAACGAAACGATAAAAGATTCACCGGCGTGTAATTTTAATATCTAAAGGGTAATTTTTCGCCGATATCACGAGGATCATCTAATTATCTTTATTCACTTACCTCTCTAACTCCTTTAACTTGACTATCGTCGTGCCATGTTGCTCGCGTCGTTCGTTACATCCATTGACATGTTCTCACGGCGCCCGCTTCCATTTTGCAAACAAAAGTTGGCGAATCCCTACACGCGCCGCCACCGAATGCCTATCTCCACTCATTTCGCCTCCTTTATTCAATTTCTTTCCTTTTTCGACCCCCTTCCGTACCTTTATCACCAACCAGGGTTGCCAAAATAAATTCCAAAATGTCGCTAAATCCACTCTAAAAAGTAGCTAAAAGGTCGTTAAACTCAAAGAAATGTCGCTAAAAAGTCGTTAAAAATAAAATAGTGCATAAATACGTCAAAATAGTTCCATTATCTCTAATTAGTAAACATTTTTTAAATTATAAATGAATAACTATTAAGATAACATTTAATTGATTATTATAAATAAGGTAGAATTTTTACAAGCCTTTTAGGTATTAATAAAGAAAGAACGGGCATTTTCATTTACAGGTTAAGCTTTTAAACTAAGAACAAAATTAAAATAAATTAAAAATTTACAATAAAAATACTACATTAACGCTACATACCCAAATCACATTCTTTACCACTTATATGACTACTTTTTGTTTCATCATTAGATACATTCTCATATGCATTAGTGGAACCAATTTTGTTTATTACACTTTTGTGCAGTTCGTAATTGTAACAACATTTCCCATGCCTTCTTAAACCATACGTAATGGCCAAAATTGCTTTAAAAGTTTTGACACTCATTCTGTTTCGTAATTTTGATTTTACAATGTCCATGACACTAAATATACGTTTAATATCGGTATTTGAGTGGGTTAATGTGAGTACAATTAAAGCTAGAGTTGAAATATACTCAAAAGTATTTTTACTAGTCAAATCTCGGCAGTTAACGATTTCCGGCCATGTTTCAACATATCTGAGGTTTGCATCCACATGAATGTATGTAGTTTTTTCCCACTGAAAGTCTATACGAGACAGGATTGTTGAATCTCCAACAAAATTTTTTGCTAGATTAATTATAACTGGTTTCGGTGGTTTCAGACATTCACTTGCACTCAAACAAGATATTGACTGCAAAGCAGTAACCTTCTCTGACAACCTTTGTCGAGGTTCTTTTATAAGTGAAGCTATAAAATTACGACATCTTTCACGGTTTACTTCATCAGATGATTTGCGCTCTGATATTTCCTTTTCAAATTCATATACTAAGTAAGGATGAGGATCTAGTCGTTTTGCAGTTTCAGTACTTTCTGAAATATCGATCTTTGAACATAGGATATCATTTAAATATACCAAACCATTGAGTAACTTAGTGGGATCATTCACTTTGGTTTCAAATTTCTTATTGACGGATTGAACTTCTCTTAGAATTGGTTTTAAAAAAACAGAAAACAGAATGACGGTTGATTTGCTGGTAATATATAATAACAAATAATTGCAATATTTTATAATAAATTTGATACATCTTGAAAGTTCGGTAGTCATTAAAAGCAATATCTACTTAGTATTTAATATTCTAATAATAATCAATATATAATTTCTACATTGAGAAAGAAATCAATTCTTCAATGTAAATTACAATGTGATATTTTAAAATTAGTCTCAAATATATTTAAAAATATACATAACTGGCGAAATAACTGTGGAAATTATTTCAAGATTTTTAAAAAACTTATATAAATTTTAATAAACCTACCATAAAAGTAATTTGGTTGGTTTGTTCTGAATATTGCATGTATTTGTGTACAAGTATAGAAATTGCTAAATTTGTCGCTATATTCGGCGAAAATCGCCAAGTCGCTAAACCCTAAAGTAAGTCGCTAAACGAAGTAAAAAGTCGCTAAATCTAGAAAAAAACGCTAAATTGGCAGCTATGTCACCAACCTCCACTCATCAGCCTTCATTTCTCGACATCTCCCTTTATTTCCCTCTCCTCTTTTTCCGTCGTTTTCCTACTTCTTCGCTTCCATTCGATCTCTCTTCTCTGCTCCTCTGCTTCTTCCTCCCTCTTTTTCGCGAATCCCTTCACACCCCCCCCCCCCCGACCTTATTTCACCAACTAACGCAATCCTTTTTCTCCATTAAATACCCTTAACCCTTCTGGAATCTATTTTTTCCTTCCTCTCCTTTATTGCCTTCCTCCCTATCTCTCTTTTTTCCCTCCACTTCCCCATTATTTTTTATCTATTTCTCTCATAACTCAATCAATCCCCGCGTCACACTTTCCTTTCACTCCAGGATTACTCCTGCCTCACTTCCATCACATCGTTCTATATATGGCCACTCTGCTCCTCCCCTCCTCCCTACATCTTCTCTCTCCACCTCCACCACTCTCGTCTGCCCTTCCACCCCCTGCCAATTGCCTCGCTCATAGGAGCGTTGGTTTCGAAGTCGAAGGACACTTTTCCCTCTCTCTGAATCATAAATAAATCTCAACTTTCCTATTCCTCTCCCCCTCCTCCCTCCACTTACTCTCCCTCTCTCTTCTCCTCCTCCCGCGCCTCCGAAAGTCCAAAAAACGACGTCGAAGCGTGTCGAAAAATGGTGATAGATTTTTATTTATCGGAGTTGTAAAAGCATTTAAGCAAATAACTCTTTTTTTGTTTTATTTCGATCGAAATGCAAAACGAAAAAGAGTTTTGATAAATGAAGAGAGCGTAAACAGAACGAGGATTTATGTCATCTCTGAAATCTTGTTGCCACGGAAACGTGACAAGGTTATTTTTTTTAAAGTTTTTTTTTAGGCTCCGAGTTTTTCACTTGACTCATCCCTCCTTAGTGTGGGTTTTCCTAGGCAAGGCATTAAACGCTATTTAATTTTACAAATTTTCTTGTGCACACTAACACGTTATATTCACACTTTGATCGCAGCGTTGCAACATAGCAGTTTATGCGCTTAAAAATAGACAAAATTATTAATAAAATAGAAAGAAAAAATTGTATTAACATGTTCCTTGATGTTAGTTATTAGAGATATTTTTGTGCCTCCTACGTGCTGTCATAATATTTTTATTTATTTATGTTTCAAACCGAGAATATGGAGTTTTAAATTAGGAATATCCTTATGTTTGACTGCGACTGAGCTGATTTATTCAATACCATACTGATTTTGAGAAATTTTCACAGATTGTTGTTTTAATTTGCGAATATAATTTATTATTTCGTAGTCATTCTATATCTGTTCCTCTTCTTTTTAAAAAATTTTGTACCTATTTAAATTGTTTAAAATTTTTATCATTTGACTGAATTACAATCATAGAATATATCTAAAACTAATAAAAACATCTTTTGAAATTCTTAAGTTGATAATACGACTTTAGCAAAGAATTTTGTATTGATTTTTTTTATCTAATATTAGGTGGCATTTGAATTGAATTTAAAAAATTGGTCACTCAACCAATAACTTTTTATCTGCTGGTCAAATTCATTGGAAAACATACATGTGCAGTATTTATCTGTATGATTATTTTGTAGAAAAATGTAGTTACGTTGTTATTGGTCAGTAACTCCGTAGAAAAAGTTGCACACATCTCATATCTTGCAAATAAATAAGAAGTAAATGATAAAGTTTAGTAACTTAGTCAAACCCCGATTTAACGCCGCCGTTGGCCCATCACTAGCATTGGCGTTAAATCGGGGGTGGGGGTAAGTCGACGTATACGCTAGTTCTATGTAATCATAAGATTGAAGTTCTGTTTACAACGATTCATTTGCGGAATGCGAGGATGGCGCTATATAGAAGAGCGCTAAATCGAAGTTTGACTGTACTTTGCTAAAGGATATATCTGTACGTGATTATGACTCGATCCTGCGGATTGAAATTGAAAAACTGCGCATACTTTCCAAACTCTAGTCGGCAATCTTTATTCTGCGTTGGTAGGTACAAATTGAGCTCCTTATGGGAAGCCTTTTCTGTCTCTCCTGAACTATCGGAAACTGTTGGACCAATTCCAGCAAAGCGTTGTGCACAAGTTAGGAAAAGTAAAATGAGGTCGATTTTTTTAAGGATTTTTTCTGCCAGTGAAACTTAGCCACTTGCAAACTGAAGTCTCGTAACGGGAACCTACATACAGAGAACAAGCGCCGATGTCAATAAATATGCATTCTTTGTAAGCCACTAATTCTAACAAAGTGGCATAGAGAAAATTGCGTTACAGGTGAAAAGGCTGCCTTGGCTAATTTTTCTACGAAGATAGGATTACTTCAAATTTGAGCAATAATTATAATCATCCTTTTTAATTTAATTGCTAAAATATACTACAAAACGAAAAGGTGTGCTTGCAGCCTATTTATGCAAGTAACTATGAATGATAAGTTACAAAGGTGTTAAATTACATATTAATAATGTTCACATAAAGCTGCAACTAAGTTTTGACATTTTAGAAGGAGAAAAATTTTGTACATGACCGGGAATCAAAGTTAAAGCACCTATCCGGAAACTGGGGAGACCCGGGTTCGATTTCCGGTCAAGTACCGAATTTTTCTCCTTCTAAAATCTCATAACTATGAATGTTTGCTTTATGGAGGCGTCAGATAACATGAATATTCGACTAGATAATTATTATATTGAAATGTACGTAAATTTAGCAATATCCGGTTTAAGTGAAAAATTAGTGACTCAGTAATATTTGATAATGGTTTTTTATTTAACTGTTGCATGCAGTTTTAAAAAATTCTCATTCTTCTGATAATGAAATATGTCATAAATTGGTATTCTATCTAAGCAAATAGAGATGCTTATTTTAAGATTCGTTTTAGATGATAGGCTTATTAGCAATCAAAATAAATTTGTATCAATATGAATGTAATATTCGTTCTTTTGGCATTGTCTTTCACCCAATGTTAAACGAATTAAAATGTGAATTAAAAATGTATTGCAACGGTTTATTTAACAAAATTACGAAACTTGACTTTGCTGGGCTCGACGGAATTTTTAATTTAATTAAAAATCCTCTGTCTGTCTTTTCTTGAATAGAATCGTGATTTCGGTGATACTCGTCAATGAGAGTATTTTACACTTTAATGTACACTTCAATCTCATGAATATAGAGCCTTAAACAATTACTTAACTCACTCAAAAGTTTTGCATCTGAAAATTGCATTTACTTGAAGTGTCATATATTTCTTCCTTCTGAATGAAAGACATTGTACCCAAGTTTTGGAATACATATATATTTTTTCTTAAATTTCGTCATCAACTGTACAAACACACAGTAAGTAATCGCTGGATTTATGGCTTCAGCAATAAGTCGCCATACTTCTGGCAATGAATATTTTTAAATTTTGAAAAGGCGTAGGAAAAGCGATGACGAACACAATGGCATAAAAACTCCAAGCGTCATAACTGCGTAAGGGCGACCAATTATCCCAGATGCGCGCTCGAGAGGAAAAGTGGCACGTGACCTCTATAAGATAATATATAATATTTTTTTCGCCGCAAGGGGTAGGCCGGGTCGACATCGCTCGAAGTCTTACCGCATTGCCAGCATCCATCACGCAATTCGTCCAAACCACGCCTCGCGAGTCATTCCGCTCCTGTTCCTCCTCTTTTCCCCCTCCCCTCCCTCCTCACCCTCATCTTCCCCCCGCCTCCCCATGCCCTTCAAACCACACCCACTTCACCCCGCTCTCTCACACGCTCATCTCAAACTCAAAAACTCGATTATCCCCCTAAGTCCCTATCCTATCTCCCTAGTGGCTATCTCATCATCGGGCGCGCGCACAGACGCACTCACACACACACATACACTCACACACAATTACACACGCTCCATGTGCACATACATTCAGCTGAATAAAAAGTTTTCTACCTACGACGCAAATTCTTTGATGAGCCACAGGTAACCAAGTATAAATACTAATTGAATCATATTATTTCAGTAGAAAGGCCTTAAATATTTCGGCAAAATTCAAGCAGGTTTTTAAAAATGGTTTCATTCATTAATTTGTATTTTAAGAGAAATATCTTTACAGGTTCTTCCATAATAAAGGAATAGTTGAAATTACAAGTAGCAAGCCTGCCATGTATTAAAGTATTCTTTAACTAGAGTGAAACTAGTTGACTCTGGATTTCATCTTCTACATTTATTCAATATTTTATCAAAATAGTAAATTTTGAATAAAACAAGCTCGAATAGGATGAAATAATTGTCTTTGACTTGAATTATACAGTTAAAATATCTTTTCTGGAATTAATCAACAATTATACTTGAATAAAATATATTTATTATTATAGCATAAAAAATTGTCAATTTAACAGGAGAAAATGCGAGCGGTACATCATCGATCAGTTATTTGTTATAAATCAATGTATATTCTTTTAATAAATTATATAACCAAAGAAAAATTTCATAGAATTTTTAGCATTTTTCTCTTCCCAATGCAGTGAAAATATTGGTATTCACGCAAGCAACAAATTACGGCACAATCTAGAGAAAAATTAAACTACAAAATTGTAGGAGATGGCGGGTCATGCTATATGGCATTCTTTTGTTTCTTTCTCCCAATGCGCTTTTTATAACTCGTCTGCCAACTCGTGACTCGCATGATAAACGACTTTGCCCGATCCCGCGCCCCATGACTTATATGAAAAAAGAATAAGCATTATATCCTCTCATTCAGGCGTTTCATTAAACATCTCGAAAGCAGCAGTAGCGGCCCGAAAAACAAGTGGAGTTAAGGGAATAGAGTTTGCAAAACTCCATCGAAACGTTTCCACTCCGCTGCTTTTATTGAGAGGCTCTCAAGTAACCCTCTATCGGGAAAAACTCAAATAATTACGTAGGGGCGATACTTGATCAGTATCGTCGGCTACGAACGAAAAAATAAATTGGATGTAATTAGATTTTTTGAGAGGAATAAAAGAAGGCATAAGAGCGAAGGGAGTATTCGAAAAATGAAGTCCCGTTTCCCGCAAGCGATTGCCGCAAAATGGCCTGAGACATTTCCGCAATCCCCGTTCACTCTGAAGGAATTTCGCTTGCGTGCCGCTGTTAGAAATTAGTGGAGACGGAATAGGCAACTTCGGTGTCACTTGAACAATTACGAGAGATTTGGAATAGCGGCAACTGAGCCAGAATCTGAAGAGAAAGAGAGAAATGTACTAAAGGGATTCAAGGCGCAATGTGTGAGAGAAAATCTTGTTCCCTTTCAAAACACTTTTGGTGGATGAGGAAGAGAGGAGCACTCTTTTTTTGGTTGTTAGCAAAAGAGTCAATAAAGCTACTTCAAGTCATATTAAACTTGTTATAATTTTCGTTTTATTTTAACAGCGCTTTATATTCTCAGCATAATATGTTCTCAGTTAACGAGGAAAATTTGGAAACAATTCGGTGCCTTTCTGATAACTTTCACAAAGAACACGACCACAAAAGCGCATTGTTTGATCAACTCTGCAATTTTTTCATTGATATTTCTTTGCGTGTTTTGTGCATAAACTCAGTTTCTCCTCGACCATGACAGCGAATTCAATTATAACCGTCACAAACTATGACTGAGGAATGAAAGGAAAAGGAAAGGATAAAAATATATTCAATTCTTCAGTTTAAATAAAGTAAAACAAGTCGAGTGTTATCCACGAACATGAATAAAATTAGCGCGTTTTCTTTTATTATTAAATTTGGTAATATTTTGTTTTATTTCGCTAAGAAGATTTCTCCAATTAATCTAATAGGTGAATTGAGAAGAATTAGAAATTGATCACCAGTTATATGGATCAGTTTAGCTTATCTTACTTTATTTTTCATGCGATTATACCGCCACATATTTGGTCATTAGAGCCTCGTTTGTAAGTGGTATTAATGTGAAAATGAACGCTCAAAATTTCAGCTTTTGATCTTTTATAGCGGATATGTTTTAGGGAGTCCGCGAGTTAATGCATAAACTTATAAAACATCATGAAATTTATGTTTATACCTACCAAGTTTTGTTTGTATTTAGTAATTTTATATAAAAATATCCATATATAGTTTCGATAAATTAACCTGTTATTATTATAAACTCAATTCATACATGTACAAAAAGTTTGTGTCTATGGCATCCAATGAACTTGGGGATCCGCGAGAATTCTTTCCTATCAAAAGGGGTCCTTACGTTACTCAAGTTTGAGAACCACTGTTTTATACTTTCGGAGATACTGACAAGAAATTTTAATGGGCCCCCATACGACCCTGTTTATTTTTCAAAACTCAAATTTTAATAAAACAAATGACAGCATTACAGAATTCATCTATGTTTCAGTTCTCTATAGTGTTCAGTCTCAATCTCAACTTAGGGAAGTGCACAGACAGACGCCAAAGTGAAATTATAAACGTATTTTTGACAAAAACCGCGCTAAAATACTCGATAGGTCTAATATAACTAAGACGATAGTAGTAGAGTTAAAATCCGAATGCTAAGAGAGAAAGAAAAATAAATTGGAAGACACGAGGGAAACGGAAAAATTGCACTGCCAGATGTCTATCCAGAATAAGTGCCTCGCGCAATAAAAAGTGAGAAGTATGGCAAATGGCCAGGTGACGACGGTGTTAGGGCGGATATCCTTAAAGACACCGAAGAGGAAGCGACGATTGTCGCTGGTGAGATACACGCAAGTTCTCTTTTTGGCTCAACAGCAAACCCGCAGAATGGAGTAAAGACAGCCTTTACCTTTATTTACAAATTTAGAGATCTACCTGCCTCATATCCAAATCACTTATGGAGCTTTCGAAAAAATCTGGAACCCTCGAGAAAAACCTCCTCACAGATCAGAGAGCAAGTGGGATTTAGGATCGGATTCGGGTCATCGGATCACTTCCAATTCGAGGGATATGTTACCGAACGCGCTAGCTAATTATTTAAAAAATCCTTTGAGCGCGTCCTTAAATCTGCATCGCATAAAACAAATATTGTAGCTGTGATTATTTTGCAATCACCGGATAATTGTCTGCAGGCATAAAAAAATTCGGCGTGCGTCCAAAATTGCGTCTTTTAGTGATTCATCGCTTGTGGTTGCGATGTCATCATTGTCTCTCGGGCGTCTATGGAGAGACCATCTGAACTAATTGTCAATATGCCACTTTATATAACTTATTTTGCCTGTAAAATAGTTTAAATCTCACAAATAGTCGGAGAAAGCTGTAAAGTGTTTTTTTTTTGTTTTTCTAAATGTATTTTATTTCCATTTAAACATTTTAATATGTTTACATAATCTTGCATTTATACAATTGAAGACCCTGGAAATATCCCTAATTAGGCTTAAGGAGTCAGCATATCGGGCGCAGCACCAATCAGTCTCATTTTAGAGAGGCAAGTAGCGGTTTAAATTTTCTGGGTATGATTAAATCTTTAACATTTGAAATTGCGTTGAATGCCGATTGTCGCTTTTTGGATTTTCGTCTGATTTGGCGAAAACCCGATTTTGCTTTTCTCTTGCTAAAAATAAATATAATTTGAATGACTCCCAACTTAACTCTGAATCTAGGACTCGACTAACACAAATTTCACTCAATTGTACCTCCAGTAACGAACGCTCTGCAAGTAATTTGTAGCTATTTGTTCATGTCTCAGCAAGCAGTAAGCCCCAATGACTGATAATGGCCTCCTTTGCATTTTTGCCGCGACATTTCATGCATAAACGGAGTTTTTGGAAATTGTAGACGTCCAGAAGAACTTACTATAGGTCACTGCTTCGGAAGTATCACATAGAAGCTTGCAAAATCACGTCAAAAAAGGAAGCGCCTTTCAGTAAATTTTACCGAAAGTGAAAATAATGTTCAAGAACTTATTAAGTTTAGAGAAGCTTAAAGTTGACGGGGTGAAACTGGAGGAGCAAGTTTCAGAATCAACGTTTGCTGGAAATACATCGTTTGGGAGTTGATGCGAAATGGCACGAAGTTCATTCGGATGAAATAACTGCGCGATGGCCAAAGATGGATGTCTAGCGACCGTGTCGCCATCCTACGGCTCTCAACTGCGGAGTTGAAACTAAAGCACCGAATGTGAGAATCGTCCAGAAGTTCCGTACGGCGAAAATAACTCATGGAATCACTCTATGGAATAAGAAGAGAGAGAGCCACGACACACAGAGGGATATGTGTAATAAATAAAAAATGAAGGAACTGAAATGGCGCGCTGCCAGACGAAATGACCATTCGCGGACAAAAGGAATTCTAGAGATAAGAAGCTGCCACAATAAGGACCAAACAGAATAAATAAGAACAGTTGGTGGTGTTAATGTCTAGCAGACAGGCTGCGGTCGTATATCCACTTTGCAAAGAGGCGTGTTTTCGGTACAGGGGTCCTACAAGGAGTGATGATTTACAAACAAGTGATATGAAACAAATTACAATTGAGAGCCCAAAGTCACGGATTTCGACTATTATTCTAGGTAATGTTTTGGAATATATTGTGTCGAGGCTAAATATTAGAAATTGTAATTTTATTTTTTTACAATAATACATAGAACTGCGGTCTTCACGTTCTAATAAGCAGTCACTCTAAAGCAAGAACTTCATAGTTAATAAACACACAGATTTATTTGGTGAATAAGAGGCCATTTACTTTACCTCTGCTTTTTTAAGAAGTTCACTTTCTGCATTGGAAATAAATGTTTCTGAATTTTTGATTGGTAGGTTTTAGCTAAACGAATAAAGTGTTCTTCATTAATAAACATATACCCTCATAACAATCGCCATTTATTTGAACTCAGTATGTCTTCCTTATATATGTCACTAATGAGAAAATGACCAATAATTTTTGAGTCCATGTAGTTATTCTATAAATGGCATTTTTCTCAAAAAAATCTGAAAATAATCTCGGATGACTAAAAATCCGAAAAAAAAGTTTATTTTAGTCAAGTTGGCGTATCAGCTAAGAAAGTTTGAAATTTTTTTATTAGTTTACGAATACTTTGATTTAAGTTCATCCAATCAACAAACATTTAAAATTACTTAAATGGGTACTAAAACCGTATAAAAATAATGAGGAAGGTAGAAATCTATTTGCCAAGATATTTGAGCTAAGTGACTGCTTTAAGGGAAACAATGAAATAAGTAATGAAAAAACTCGCCAACTTGTGCAAAACTCGGTACAGAATGCATAACGCTGCATCTTCAAAATCGGTGCAGTATTGAATAAATAAATGCGGTTGGTCATTTTAGACGTTGTTGATATTTTAAGGGGCAATTGAGGCCATCAATCACGTTGTAGCCTGTCCTACTTTCGCTCGTGAAAATCCGGAGTTTGTGGGTACGTAATAACCCATCTATATCGTCAAAAATAGTCGTGTTTTTGGTATTTTTAGAACGTACATTTTTGCAATAAATCCCGAGAGTTTCTTGGAGGAAGTCAACGATTTTCCTCGGTTCATTTTTATCGGACAACGACCACGAGGCACGTTCACTTCCCGAGATTCCGACGGGAAGGATTCGCTAAAAAATTGGGACGTGGCATTCCCGTACCAATTGGTCCGATCCGGAACCAGCACGAGCGACTGAAATGCGAAGGTTTTAATAACCGGTATTAGATGGCGAGAGGACCGGAGCAAAGAGCCATTCCTGGGAAAGAGGAATTCGCGAGCGCCTTTATCGGAAGCGGATCAGTGGCAGCGTGCCGCATTAAGTCGCTTTAAAAGAGACCGCCGCCGCCTTCCGTAATTTTCCACTTCGTGGCTCGCATGACTCGCGCCAGTTAAACTCCATGCGAATGTCTTCGGACATTCCATTTGATTCCGGGAGCGCGTGTTTTTATTGCGTCTTTTCCTGTAGTCGCAGCGGTTGTAGTTATGGGAGGAAGGAGGAGGAAAAGGAGATATAGGGAAACGGATTGGAGATAGAAATGGAGAGAGAGAGAGAAGGGAAGAGGGAAAGGGGAGAGAAATTAAAAGGGAAATTGGGCTGATAGGAGAAGAAAAAGAGAGAGAAGAAGGGGATATAGTAGAAGGAAGGAAAGATAAAGAGAGAGGTTGAGAGAAAAACAAAATTTATAGATAGGCTAAAAGAGAGAGCGTCAAAGAGAAGTGATTTTTATTGTCCTTCAGAGTTGTTTTTCACTCCCGGAATGATTTTTAATCCGAGAAGAAATATCAATGGCATCAATAGGTCATTGCAATGCTCTACTACAACTTAAACTTTAAGAATAATTCCCAAGCAAGTTTATAATTTAGGCAGAAGTTAGTTTGAAATTTCCGTCGCGTCAACCTAGTTTTATGTCGAGATATACGATAAATTTACGTTTTTAAGTGTGTTGATATCCAATTTATTATATTAATTAGAAATAGATTCGTGCATCTATCAGAAAATCTTATGGATGTGGGAAAGAGAATAATTCTATATTGTAATATTAACAACTGTTCCAATTATTTACAAAGTTACCGTTTTGAAAGTTAACTGAATACGTGGTGCAGAATCAAAATTATTGGTTTCTAAGACATTATATAGCTAAAGTAATTGCGCTAAAACTAATTTTTGCTTCTTCATCACGAAGGTTTTGTTGCTAGGTTTACAGAAGTTATATCATTATAAATAGATGCTTCTTACATATAGAAGATATAGGACACGAGTTGTCGGTGCTTGCATACTGTTAGCGCTAAAATATCACCATATACCAAGATCTAAACTCGTAAATAGATCTCCAGGGTAACAGCACTTCAGCCGCGTAGAATCTCTATATAGTAGATAATAAATTACATGAGTAACAGCAGTATATTTAAAAATTTCCGTGAAATTAAAGCAAATATCCGTAATTTCCAAATTCTCTGGCAATCGGCTCGTGTCCAAGTTTTCGAATTTCAAGTTCCGTCACTCAGATCGCACTGCATGAGCAATAAGAATAATCATCATTAAGAAAATATCCTATTCACTAAAATTATGGAAAAATTAAGATATTTTCTGTTAAGATTATGGTATCATCTTCCATGCCTTTAGCACATAATTGGATAAAAAAATATCGAGAAATAGGTATGACGCCATTATATTTAACAATTGAAATGAGTTAAAATTTCTCGAAACACATCATTAAAATACTTTTCACGTTTTACCTTCACTGCTATCAGGGTTGCTTCTCCGATTATGATCTCTTATAGTCCTGCTTGTACGTTCACATAATTAAAGTCGACGATTTTTACACATACCACTGTTGACTTTAATGGAAGGAAATGCGAGTAATTTCGGAGGTTTTTAGAGCGCGAAAGGGACCGAACAGCGAGGAATATCACGTAAGGCGCATTATTTTAGTTTTATGAAGGAGATTTCGGAGTCGGTACTATAATAGACCATTGGGGTAAAGTTCCTTCGTACAGATGTTTTTCTTTATTTTTGCCGGTAACTTATTCTTTCTCGAGGAATCTTTCTTTACCAAAATTCAAAAATAAATCGTGACAGCGTCCTCAAACTCGGACATTGCATTATATCGTCTCAGAGGCATCATATTCCATCCAGAAATTTATTTTAAACTCGGGGACATTTTAGAAATGTGATTAATGGAATGCAAATGTTCCAAATGTACGTTTCCCTTTGGAATAACGTATTTATGACGTAAAAACTTCCTAGATCGATACCGATAATTTGACATGGGTAGTCGGAGTGCCAATGAATTTCTTTTAATTCGGCTTTATTTCGCTTTCGAGCTTTACTCAAGTGTTCGCGGAAGATTATTATTGAGCAAAATGAAGTTCTTCATAATTTAAGTAAGCAACTTCATCGTAGAAATAAAAATTTATCGGGAAGTTTATAAGGCTACTACACCTAATTTTGGTCTTTGTAATTTAATAAGCAAATGTGTATTCGATGGAATATTACTCAATGCCCACTTCGAAGAGAACACAGATTGACTTCCTCTTCAGACGTAAGTCTTGAATAGAAAATATCCATTATAACGCCACGACACAAAAAATATTTGATAAATATAAACAATTTGCAACTTTAAAATCTGCTTATAGTGAAAATGCACAGTAATGTCCCAAAAAACTGATTTCTCCTGGTCTAACAATATCAAATTTTGGTTTTACCGTTGAATCCACAATCATGGTGATGATGATCATGCATGAAAACTGTCCAATTAAACGACTACTCCTTTTAAAATTCGGACATATAGTGTAGGAATCGAACGCAACTGGTTGAGAAACTGCCACCAAGGGACGATACCACGAATAACCCCAATTTCATCGGACAGCTGGTTTTATTTTTTTGCGGAGAGCAGACCACATCTCGTTGGATTAGATTTTGCCGCAAAAAATTTCCAAATTCTACTGGGCTACGCGGATATTGCTTACGTCCTTATTAACATAGCATTATTAAGTCATGATGAGAGAATTTGTATTCCGTGTATTAAAACGTCATCAACTGGAAATATTTTGTCTAAAAAAATCATAAAAAATAACGCAACAGTGCCCAAAGAAATTTTACACACTGTGGATCCGTCTTTTGATCATTTTCTGCCATAATGATTCCTCGTTTTTTACGTGAAGGTATGTGATAAAAATATATGCCTTTGTAAGGTTAATGAGCAGCGATTTTTTACATCAGAGTGGATTATGTATCAGTTGGTTGCATACATATTCTTCCCGATTTTTCGACGTCCGTTTTAGCACCTACTCCAAATGAGTATATATATATATATTATATATATATATATATATATATATATATATTTAAAGCGAAGGAAACAGCCACCTTAACGTGTTATGCATCAAGTTAAACGTCTTGGCCTGCAGATTTGCAGGAAAATGGTAAAATTGAAATCGGTCATACTGTTGGCGAGATATTGAGGTTTTTTTGTGACCGGCTAAGCTCTGCTCGATGTAGTTGTAGTGGTTGATGTTAAGGTGGCGCAGCTAGCGGATATTAGACGCTTTAGGAAATAACGTGGCTCTCCTAGCGGGCATTAGCAGAAGGAAATAAACCTTGCAGTCGCTGACCTTCATGATAATGTGACAGAAGACTAACTACCAAGAAAATATTTAATCTAACCAACCAGTCAATTTATCGACGGGCAACTGCCAGTGGCTTTTTATCGTTATAAAGCCTATTGGCTTCGTTCTGCCCGTCCATCCGTCCGTACGCATGTTCGTCCTCGGCTTCTACATAACGATTTTTCATAAAATTTAGTATTAAGGACTTGAGGAGAAATAAAATGAGAAAATTAAATAAATAGTAAATCAGGACGCCACTTGACTGGAAACTATATATATATATATATATATATATATATATATATATCGTAAAATATTAGTTATACCGAAACATTTTTCATTTGGTCGATGATGTCTGTGTGTCTGCGTGACGACTGATATCGACGTTTATTGCTGTCTTCATACGCAGTATCATCATCATCATCATGCTTCTGTCCGAAGACAGGTTTTAAAGAGAAAGTATTGCTTTCGTGAAAAAATCTAATTCGAGTTCCCTTGAGGGCGTTTTCGCTATTTTATCGATTATTTCACTGTGTGTGTGTGCGCGTGTATTTGATATGAATTTTGTTCACGCTCTATCTCAAACATTAATAATTAGAACAGAACAAATCTTTATACTAAAGATTTTCATCAGTAATTCAAGGTCTGAAAAAGTTTTTGCTGAAACTTGATCAACTGGAAATGAAGGTTTAATCTTGTCATTTTCCGTTTTTTTTTAACTTTTCCTTTGGGACTTAATTTACGTAAACTTTTGCTTTCGTAAAGTTTTGGATGGTGTAATTTTTTACAACCTTTGCTTGAAACATTTTTTTATAAGACGGATTATTTAAGACATATATTTTGATTATTTGACTGAATTTATGTTAATTTCATCGCTATGTGATACATTTGCTTCCGTTGCTATGATAAAATTGTCTAATTGTAGATAGCGATGCCTACTCTGCCAGGGGTAATTTTAATTGCGCTAAAAATTATCTCAATACAATATAGCGTCATATTTTGTATACAAATTTTCCTGTAATTATTGGCAGTGATCCCAGTACCACCAAAGGTAATTTTAATCGCGCATCGATATTTTGTTATCCGTAACAACTGATAAAAGTTTTGTTTACTCATTGTTTTTCAATGCGAAAAGTGATTAAAATTATTTTTCCTTGTGAAACTTAATTATTTTCAAAATCTGTTAGGACTTTATTAAGTCACATTTTAAGAGGCAGAAAATATAATTCTATACAAATTGTTTTTGAAACATTTTTTCGTTTGAATTTGTTAAGCACGTCGCTATGATGGCTTTTTTCTATTGATATGCTAATATTTTCTAATTGTTGATAGCAACGCCTACGCTTTTGAGGGCAATTTTAATTTCGACCAAAATTATCCCAAGCGTTATCGGAGAACATATTTGCCGGAATCAGGTCTCGGAACATTTTACGCCCTAGTTTAAATTCGGGAAAAATTGGAGAAGAGTGAGAGTGTTGGCAGTGACATAAGACGGGTGGCGGCTACTTCCATAATAGACGATCTTCGATTTCCATCGAAGAGTAAGGCCCGAGATCGACAAGAATATGTCTCTCGAGAGGCCGCTACCGTCGCGAAATATTTTTCCCCTTTCTTCTCTCCTTTCTTCGGATCAGGAGATAAGCGGAGGCGATTAAGATGAATGCCCTTCTTTCCTGTCTCTCCCTCCCCTACTCTCCTTTATTTCTTCCTCATCCTTCTCGAGGGGTCTCTCTCACATGATGTCAAATCCTTCCCTTCGCTCATCCGGCTCAGTCGTCTTCCTTCGACGCCAATCTGCACGGAAAGGGTGGCGTGGAGGGTGGGGTGGGGGACGTCGTCCCCTTCCTCCCACCTCCCTTCCCTCTCCCCCCTCACTATTCATCCTCGCTCCTCTCCTTCCATATTCTCCCGCTGGTAACAAAGGTGCCTCTCAGCACAGGTAGGGCGAAGCCATGGCAGGCTAGATGAATTTGTTTGGCATATCTCTTGCGCCTCCGCAAGATTTTGCTTTGTCGTAAGCGGTTGAACTTTTTAAACCAGTTAATTTAATCATCCGTACGCGAGAGGCAGAAAAAAATTGAAAAAGCCTGTATTTTATTATTATCGAAAAGTTCGACAGATAATTCATCATTGCTGTCACGTTTCATAATTAAAAATCACGTTAAAGTCCTGAAATTTAAAATTATTTGGTTTATCTATTATTAGATTAAAATTTTACATGGATGAGCGTATATAACAAGTAAATGTTTTTTAGAATTTTTTTAAATATTGCTCCAACAATTTTTTTCCATTCATTTTGTATTAGAATATGATACAGCAGCGTTTCTAGGTACTAGGAAAATCCTTCTTGTTGCGAGGATCGACCAAGCAATGTTTACATTTATTTGTTACTAGCTGAAACGCCCGGCTTCGCTCGGGAAAGTTTTCTTTTAAGTAGCAAACGATTTTTATTGCTCGGGGCCCCGCACTGTTGGTGCCCCCAAATTTCACAAATGTGTTATTCGGAGAAGAGGTTCATACGGAATTTTAACTACCACCTAAAGAAACCATTGAAAATTTTTTGTCAGGCTTGTTACCAAACGTTCCTAATTTCTTAATTACGCAAGCGATGTTTACATTAACATTTACTATTGTATTTACTGTATTGTCAAGTTTTACGATTAATATAATTACGCATTAACGCCTTACTTAATATTCACATGATAGATGTACCGAAGCCTTTAAAGCAGTAATAAAATTATGTAGATTATGTCAATACTATTATCCAAAATGTAAAGAATAAACAACATCTTGGTTACCAAAGAATTGTAAGTATATGTATCAATTTATGTTTCCATAAATCTTTCAATGTTAATGGTAAAAGATAACAATGTTCTAATATTCCTTAAAAATCATTTGACTCACTTTAAAAGTATTCATAAACTATATGTAGGCATGAATCCATTTGTAACCTTTATCTCGGCGTTGGCTATTCTTCCTCTACGGTGCGCCACGGCGTGAATTTTCGTTGCATTAATCTTTACGTGAAGTAAACAACAACTAAGAAATTGAGCTTTGTTGCCGCCTAGAAAATGGTCATCTAAACCGATAAATTTTGCACTTAAAGGAGACTTTCGAGTGATTTAGCGTGTAATACGACAAAACATGAACAGAATTAAAATAAACAGTCTTTCATGCGTAAAATAAGCCATTTCCCATGATCGTAAGTTAATATTTAGATATTATATATATATATATATATACACACATACATAAGGGTGGTCCTTATAATGGGGGAGAAAACAAACTTTTTATTTTGAATAGGGGCACCAGCCTATCTTGTTCCAATATTAAAAAAAATAATATTCCCAAAATTTGGTAAATTTTAGATGAAATTTAGAGGTTGCTACCAAAGTTTGAAACATTAAGTTTTCTTTATTTTAAACAAAATGCAATACAGTACAAAGCATATAAAATTCAGAGTTCGTAGTTTCCATGCTATATTGTCACATGATGAACATAACAATACTGACATAGTGGTATATTAATTGTTTGTGGCATGTGTTCCCTTCGCAAAGTCTGGATATCTCCTCCGATGATCGCTGACAACCTGCAGAAGAAATTGCTTTTGCTGTTCACCCTGGGCGTGTAATCGATTGTATTCCTCGATCAGGGCAACTCCACGTTCTGCCGTATCGTTAATGCAATTGATGGACCTGATGCACTTTTCTGTGGCAATGTAGTTCCCATCAGAAGCCCAGAGTTTGGGATCCAATTCTGTGAATTTCGAGTCAAGACCAAGTATGTCGAAAAACCTCAAAGGGTTGGCTAACACAAAATAGTCCTAATTTTTCTCCAAAATGCTATCCAAATCGACAGTCACTCTCTTTGAGTGGTCCTCATTACCATAATTTTGGAGAGCTTTAATCAATTTGACTTTTGTATCTATTGATACTTTTTTATCAAAGAAAGCAAGGGCAACCAGCTCTTCGCTGAGGTACCACAAATGACGAGCAAGCTTATTCAGAGCAGCGTTGGCAACTATTGAGTTTATAGTCTTGTACTGTTGGAGGTTCTTCAACAGCATCAGGTCATTTAGAGGCGCAGCAGTTGGAAGTGCAGCTTGAAACCACGCCTTCAAATAGAATCTCACAACAAAAATTGCTATGTCCCTTATCCCAGCTTCCTCTTTTGTCTTCAATGGAAATTGTCCTTTGAACATCCACAGTTTGATAGCATAAATGGCTTTGGCCATCCAACGATCTTTATGCATTGCACCAGGAGCAAGAAATCTAATTCCACGAGAAGGTTCACTTCTAAGAAAGGTGATAGAGATTTCCAGGAGTTCTCTGTAATCATCGCGAGGTTGCTGCTGGTTCAGTTGGTCTGTAGCAAAAGTGATTATTTCGTCTTTAATATCGGCAACAGCACTAGCAGTGAAGTCATCAAGTGCAGTTCTGTATTCGGACTTATCCAGTGACACCCAATGAGCTTGAAATTGCTTGAAGATTAGTATTTCTGTGCTCGCTGATGGACTTACGATGACAGAGAAGACAGCTTCCAGTGCCAGATCCAATATGTGGTGCCTGCAGGGAATGTAGAGAAGGTTTTTGTCTCATTTTTGTTCAATCAAAAGACATGCTTCATTTTTTCTTCCAGTTATTTGACGCGTAGTGTCAAAACACATTCCTTTCACTTTCTCTGCTAGATTCCAAAGTTTCAACAACAGTCTTGCCCAGCCTTTCCAGTATGATCTGGCAGCAGCTTGCCATCCCAATGCGCAACTAGCGGAACTGTTGAATTAAATTGAGAGATGCTTTGTTTAGCTGTTGCTTCCCTTTGCTGAATGCAACTTACACGAATTGAGGAACGATTTACGATTGTTTATGAAGGTTCTATAACGTTCTGGACAGTTCCAGATTGTTCCAAAAGACCTGATATGGACTATTACATAACACAAAGAGTGCTCCTGCAAGTGGGCTTACGCAGGATATCTGAGGGGTACATCTGAAAGGTTATATCTATTGCAGTATTGCGAAACATTGACCAATGGGTGCTGCATCACAATTTTCAATACTAAGTATCTACAATTCGCAATTCAATTCAGATAAGTTTAAAATTTAAACTAATTTTTAAAATGAATGCACCTATGTTTGGCCTTATGATATATTGCGATTTTTCAGATTTTGGTAGCGACTCCTAACAATTATTCAAAACTAACCAAATTTTACCAAAATTATTTTTTCCATAATGGAACAGATTCAAAACGTGTCACCTCCAGTTTTCCAAAACTTAAAAATATGGACCATCCTATTATATATATATTTACATCAGTGAAGGGCTGCATGGTATTTTGGGGTTTCTCCGCACCAATTTCCATGCATTATTATCGCAATAGTATTTTGTTGACCCCATTGTGTATAAGAAACCCCACGGTCTGCAAACCTAGACGAAGTTTTTCCTTTGGTTCATAGGATGGCCCATGAACCTTTCGAATTCGATAGCTTCAGCGGTAGGAAAACGTATAAAGAACACACATACATACATAGACACACACTCTAAGATATTTATAAGATGGACACTTCAGCTTTTGATTTTAATTGTGGTGTGATTTCCTCATGCATCTGTAATCAAGCAAAAAATACAACAATTGTGTTCACTCATTCAAATGTTTACATTACTTCGGTTTCACTCTTTAGCAGCATAATTGGAGACATTTCTGTAAGGCCGTGTTGGCGCATATTTGCTTGTCCATCTGTCCAAAATTCGTTGAAATTTATAATTATAGGACGACACAAATCTCTACGTCCCATAATTTTAAAATGATTTTTTGGTAAAATTTCTTGTTCTTTGAGGCGAAAATTCTTTGTATATTTTTATCGGTTCTGTGACCAATGAGCCCGAAACTCGTCTATTTTTGCTACCCAGTTAAATTTTAATTCTTGCTTAGAGACTCTTATTACTTTGAAAATACTTTAACCAGTTCTTTAAACACTCGATTTGTTTTCTATTATCATGTTCTCTATTTTTGTATTTAAAAATTAATTTAAAAACGAACTTTTATCGCAGGCCAACTCTTTCTCGCGTCAAAGAATTTTAATCTTAGTGCACCTTATCGTCCGTTTGTATTTTAGCAGCGCGGCGCATTTTAGAACCTGGAGTAGCGTTGCATCGGGCGTCCTCTCCCTCTCCTGCCCCTTGCGGACCAATGCCTTATCTTGCTTTCCCGCGTTTGTTGTTTTTGCTCTCGAGACTCCATGTTTGTGTCCACTGCTCTTGCATTTGGACTTAGGACGACAAAGGTCTTTCTTCTTTGATCTAGCTTAATCCGAAACGATCCTGCGGCCCGCTACACTATAAACGATCCTTTTCTCCCCTCTATAACCCGTAGGTTAATTATCATATGCAGCCCTAATGCCCGCAGGATTGAGGCGAATCTAATCCAGTCTTTTGCCAATATCTAGGAACTCATTGCGGTGGACTTTTGCGTACATATATCTATTAGTGTAAATGCAAATGTTAAAATAAAATAAAACATGCGTTTGGTAGAAATGCTCATTAAAAATTAACTCGGCGTTCAATTTCAAAAGTGGGATTATTTTACGCAGGGAGGATAATTATCTCATGATTTCATAGCATGTATGTATATATATATATATATATATATATATATATATATATATATATATATATATACACACACACACACACAAAATATTATTTCCTTGCTTTTCTGCCATTAACCACAATGTGATTATTGTATGATTGTAATTTTCTAGTTGCCTATTAATTATTGAAATCTTTCTTTCTTTCTTTCTTCCCTACGATGCATTAGTCTCCCGCCAGCCATATATTGTCTTGCACGAGAGTAAGCCGTTTTATTCTCCAAGTAAAACGCGCGTATAAAACAATTCCTCCCGTACATACGCCATAGAGCCAAGAATTTTATGCGGCTCTTCTTTCCTTATTTTACGACTCCAGCATTCCAAACTCTTTTGAGGTGCCATTAACACATTCTACGAACCACCAATATGAGGTGATGATAAAAGAACCGCCGCCTATTTTTTCTTTACTGGGAGGAGGAGAATATTACGATTTTATCATGGCTGATAATTTTCCTTTTTTTATAGAACAATATAACGTTTTTGCCGCATTCTTTTAATCTTTCGTTTTCGGAGGCAACTAAAGCATAGGTTGTATATAATTTCAAATCGTAAATCGTGGGAATAAATTATGAAATAAAGGTGTTCCTTTTTTCATATCCATTATCAGCGGCTGTTTTATGCGCTACGTAGAAATCAATAGGTTACCGGATTTTTTGTTCTTTATTTTTCTCCGTCGCTAGCAAAGTTTTCTCTCCCACCTTATCCGCTATTTTCTCCGCATCTAGGGCGAAAAAAGTTCAACTTGGTGTTTTGCGCCCCATTCTCGCAAGAAATCCGGCGCCTCCAACTTTATAGAAGTTGGGATGTTCTCCGAAGAGTTTTTATTTTGATATTGGAGTTTTTACGCTCCGATTAAAATCCTCTCGAAGTCGTTGTTCTTTACTTTTATCTCTTCCTCTTACGAACCAAATGAAACGGCCATCTTCGACTGCTCCTCGGCTGTCTTTTTCTCTCTCTCTCGTCTCTTCGTGAGTGAAACCTTGACTACTTTTTTCATTTCTCTCTTACACTTTCGAGATATTAGCGATATTATTAATTAGATTTGATTACGGCCTTGTTTTTATGAATTGTTTTTTTAACCAATCGCGTTGCCTGTAAGCGATGGAAAGTTGGGCCATATGGTTAAGACAAGAAGAAGTAGTGATTCATAAATGAATTACCTTGCTTACTGTAAACGATTGAATTCAATGGACGATCAAGGTTACTATTGTGAACGTAAAAATTGATGCAATGTGCATTGATAAAACTTTCTCATATCTATACGCTTCTAGGTCACCCAGTAATATCTCTTATTAGATAAATCCCTATTATAATATGTACACGTACAACCTTTAACGTTGTAAAGGCTTTTGCCATTCTTTCACGCTGTCTTCTTTAAAGGCAGCCTTATTGTTGCAATTTTCGCAAGATTGTGTGTACCATTTTTGGATTTAGATAAGAGGCTTCGTTACACGTTTATCTAAACAAGATGGAAAAGTATACTCCATAATTGGAATACACAGAGATTTCAAAGGCGTTCTTAATGGGAAATACGTATGGAACGGTATCGAAAGATTAGGCCATTCTCGAATTTTTATCCTCGAAACTATAGTCTCGGAGACTATCTTATAGTAAATGGTGTTCTCTATCTAAATAATTTTTTAAATCTATACCTCACAAATAATAAAAGAGAATGGGAGAGAAATATATGGATTTTTAATGGTTGTTTGCTGAGAGAACCGTCTTCGCGATTGATGTAAACAAAATAAGCAATGTTTTTCTCGGGAATTTCTCGAATTTTTATTTCCAAAACTATAAGTCGTAATTATGTGGTCTCTAGACCATCTTGTGGTAAATGTTGTTCTCTATCCGAATAAATATTTTAATCTATACTTTACAAACCATATAAGAGCTATGGAGATAAAAGTTTGATATTTCATTGTTACTCGACGGATGTCATTTAATGAGATACGAGTATAAGTTTATTAAAGTAATTATGTAAAGTGGAAGTTCTAATTGACGAATTCAGTTGAAAATCGCAATTGGGCGATAAATTTTAATAAAGATCACTCACACGTAATTAAATTAAAATATGTCTAGCGGTTTAGGAGGTGAAAGTTACGAAGGACGGACGGACCCATAAGACGTTCCGCTATTACCGCTTCGCTGGTAAAGAACGCCTAATAACTAATAGTTGGCGAAGAATGCTATTTCTTAGGTGGTTCAGACTAAAGTCACAATAGGTGTACTTTTGTGCTGTTTAAATCAGCGTTAGCAGTAAAGTTATTAATTCAGTTGTGACGAAAGATATAATTAACATATTAGCATCAGAGTTATTAAAAATATTTTCAAAGCGTTGCATTGGATTTTTTTAATTGTATAACAAAATTAATATTTTGTGTATATATATTGCAGTTCGAAATATATAAACTGTATGAAAAGGATATCAAGTTCAATTTCATTTTATAGTTTAATTGTTATGAACGATTTAGTTACTCATTTTTCTTGCATAGCAACATTTATTTATCAAATGCTTTTATTCATTGAGAGATTTATTTTTATTTTTATCTTCTCATTTATCCAAACCGCCTGACTGACATGATATGCAAGCAAAGATGGATGGATATTTTTATAGCGATTTTTTTTAGCATGGCTCGATTATTTTAATATAAAAAATACTATAAGGTTCTTTTGTTTCTTAAAAGAATAACATCAGTAAAAAATAATGTTTATATATTGTACTTTTAGCAATCCCTTTACACTGTTACATCGAAATTGCAAGCAACGCTGCAAAGGGTGGAGTAGTTTCTATAAATTTCAGTGCCTGTCTCTGTATTTCCAAGACACATACGAAGGTTAATATCAATTTTAAGATTATTTTATATCATCTAATTTGTAAAATTTATAATCATTAAATTAGGTCACTTTTATTTTTCTTTTAAGAATTATCAATCATCATTTTTTTCCAATTATTTTGGTCCATTCTCTTTTCAAATGGCTGCAAATTTAACGATTTGGGAATTATTCGGGATTTAAGCTATTGTCTTATATGGAATCGCATAATATGTAACAGTCCGCGCAAACTGTCGGCATATGGTATGTAGGTACAATGGCCGCAACCATATATTTTACACTGATGGTGTTCTAAAAATAAACAATAGATCAAATGAAAAGCATCTGCTTTTGTGGTTAGATCCTTATACGTTTTCTTATGCTTTCAAAAAGAGCTTAAAAATTCGAGCTTCAACACCAAGGACTTCCGACGAAAATGCTCTCTTCCATTGCTTAGTGTGACAGTAATCGTGACTTTTTGCTCGATACATTATTTTAATTCAGTTTTCGTATTTTTTTAGAAAAGTAAACGGGAAAATGACAATAATGGATTTTTAGTGGCTTGAAAAAATCCGTATATGCGTTCGGTTTAGTCGTCTGTCTGACGCGCCAACTACTCCTAAACAAAAGCAGATAGAGACTTCGTCTTTAGCTACTCCATTTTATATTGTCTCGTTTTACACGTTTTTTGTAGTTGTCCATCTGTCCGAAGCACTAACTTCTAAACGAAAGCAGATGGAGCAAGGGTGGCCAAACGTACATACCAACGGAGCCGCATACAAAAATCATCAGAAGTACGAGGGCCGCGTGACATAATCTGTGCACATAAATGTACGAGCAGTAAAACATAACCTTTATCCGAAGCAATTCGGATATATGTATGTCCCATTCCCAACGCGTCTCAAGTCACACTGCATCATTGCATTGTGTGGTGAAAAACATTGACACGCCTCGGAATGGAAATTTAAAAGAGCCGCGTGCGTCTCACGAGTTGC
Organism: Tanypteryx hageni; assembly: GCA_028673005.1. Taxonomy (NCBI): domain Eukaryota; kingdom Metazoa; phylum Arthropoda; class Insecta; order Odonata; family Petaluridae; genus Tanypteryx; species Tanypteryx hageni. Next base: position 183,089,233 of record CM054115.1, on the reverse strand, counting down.
GTTTGATTACTCCTGAGTTGGTGACTCGTTTTTTTGCCAATCGATTTAGTACTCTCTCTGTGAACGTCTCCTTGTCTGTCTTACGCGCTAACTCCCAAACGAAAGCAGTTAGAGACTTTGTTCTTTCCCCAATCGATTAAGTATTCTGTCTTGTTGTGAAAGTTTTTTCGGTTTTTCCGTCTATTTTATTTAAAGAAAATCGCCATTCACAGTCTGTTTCAGCAGTTCTTTCATTTCTTTTATTTTATTTTATAAAGAAATCTTTATAGTCATTGAAAATAGGTAGCTTTATCGATCACTAGGATTGATAATTAAATCTTCCATAAAAATGTTTTCGCCAAAGGGACTTTATGTGAAAATTGTAATAATAAAAAATAATTACTTTTTGACGCTATAATAAGTAATTTGATACAATTAGATAAAAAATACATTGCTAATCTTTTCAGATGCAGTGAATACTAAGTTACATAGAAGCAACGCTAAGAGCTTGCAGGCTAAATCATTTTCATTATTTTTCTACGATGTTTTTTTCTCAAAGTTGTTTTCCAATGCAGTGTGTTATCTTTTCCCCGCCTATCATACTCTCGTATCTCCATCCCCTTTCTCTCTTGTTTTTCCGTTTTCCTCTATACATTCATATCTCTTCGCTGCCTTCAAATTCTATCTCCAAAAAAGACAACATGTCACCCACGAATATCTCGCCATCTGCAAACAATGCCGAGTAACTCCTCCCTAGCTCAATCCTAGCACCGCAATAATTTCAAGTCTCCTTCTTCCTCTCTCTCTCCCTCCGCACCTTTCTTCTCTCTCTCTCTCTCTCTCTCTCCGCACCTCTTCCTCTCTCTTTGCACCTCTTCCTCTCCCTCCGCATCTCCCTTCCTCTCTCTCCATTCTCACCTCCATTCCTCTTTATCTCCGCACCTCTCTCCCTATCTCTCCCTCAGCACCTCTCTCCCTCCGCACCTTTCTTCTCTCTCTCTCCGCACCTCCCTCTCTCTCTGCACCTCCCTCTTTCTCTCTCCCTCCGCACCTCTCTTTCTCTCTCTCTCTCCCTCTCTCTCCCTCTCTCTCCCCATTCCTCTTTCTCTCCGCACCTCTCTTCCTCTCTCCCCATCTGCACCTCTCTTCCTATCTCTCCCTCCGCACCTCTCTCCCTCCACACCTTCCTGCCTCTCTTTCCCTCCGCACCTCTTTCCCTCCGCACCTCTTTTCCTCCAGTCCTTCCTTTTTCTCTCTCCTTCCACACCTTCCTTCCTCTCTTTCTCCCTCCATACCTTCCTTCCTCTCTCTTTTCCTCCGCACCCTCTTCCGTTCCTTCCTCCTCGACATACCCGCACATGTGTACATTCTTAGCGCATGTCTCCCAGGTCCTACAATGGGACGCACTCCTCACACCCTTACAATTTCCCGTTCTATCGCTTAATACCGTCTTGCAAGGGTTTGCTTTAGCATCGGGGTTCGTAGGAAAGGAACAATGACTTGCGCCTACGGCAGATTTAGCGGGGGAGGGGGAGGGAGTTGGTGTCGGGGAGGAGTACTAATGTAAGTGTACAGTTTCCTCATCACCGGAGCTCTTCTCCACTTGCTCCTCTCTCTCTCTCTCTCTCACACACACACACACACACTCCCCCTGAGTCTCTCTCTCACTCTCTTCTCCACATATCCTTCATTTAGCAGCAAAATCCGCAAGTGCTCTCGCTTCTTGCGAGCGCCTCACGCAGATTTATGTCAGATAACGAAGTGTCTCGCACCGCGGAGCATGGCTGCCGATATAAAGCGTGAAACCTGAGAGAAATTCCGCAGCAGCTACCGCAAAGCTTTATAGGGATCCACTTGCAGACGTCTTGTAAAATAAAAAGAACGCTGTCTTTGTTGATTAACCTTATTTTCTTAATCTTTTTTTATGAACTTTCAGTTGGGTCTCTGCTCTCATCGGTCGATCCTATTTATAAGAACTTGAATGTTACCATCAGTGGAATAAATAAATAAACAGCTGCCGAACGCAAATTAATAACTATAAAACTTCAAATTATTAGGAGGCATTATCGACATGCTATGAATGAAATGATGTGAAATTTTCAAATAACTTTTTGCGCTCTCGTTATCTAATGAAGGACGAAGATAAAAATGTTTAAAAACTTAGAAAATCAGGTAAATATTCAGGAAAAAACATAGCCTCTAAAAGTGGTAGTTTGATTATAATTTATTCCGCTACAAATAACTCAATTTAATTTTGGAATTGGATCTCTACACGCATTTTCTATGGATGTTTTTGTCTTCAAAGAGTACAATCGAAGGGATGTCAAGAAATCTAGTCAAATGTGCCTTGAGTTAGATCAGCATCGACGCGTAATTGAAACAGCGGATTTCATTAGTAATAACTATTTACAGTTGGATTTTATTGTTTTACTACAGATATTCGCAATTGCATCGCTTTTTCCAACTTCGGCCACATTCATACTCACATTTAACGAATACGATATACTGTAATAGATGCGCTATTTTTTTATTTAAATGTATTCTCCGTTTATTTTATTTTTAGGAAGGGTTTTCCTGCATCGTATGGATTGAAAAAATTTTATATTTGGTCGTCTGGCGAAAAACTGCGATTGGGAATCCGCCCATAAATCTGTCCTCGAGTGTCGCATGAATGAGCACCCACGCAGAGATACGGCTAAGGGTATAGGGAAGGGGAGGGGAAGGAATATGAGAGGGGAGGGAGATGGGAGAGGAGGGAGATGGGAGAGGAGGGAGATGGGAGAGGAGGGAGATGGGAGTGGGCAGGAGGGAGACGGGAGGGAGGAGAAGGCGGAGAGTATCATTGGACTGCGGATACAGTCAAAACTCTTGCTGTGACTACGAATAACATAAGGGTATTCTTCCATTTCAACTCCCCATTCACGGTTATTGTTTTGAAAATTCTCTGAAAAGTTGAAACACGCATTCTTTGGTGTTTGCTACGATTTTCAGAGAACTAACGCTGATTAATTTCAACATATATCACAATGTAACACAATTTTTGTTCCTGGGTAGTAAGTGATATTTCCTAATTGCTTATGCCTGAAAAGTATAAAAAAATGGCTATTAATCCTCTCAAACTTGGCTTTTGTGACCAGAACAGTGATATTTTGAAATATACCTATTTCCAATGAGAAAACGGGCAAATTTGCGTCTTTTCGTTCACATAAAGTCAAAAAAAGCAACATGAATAAAAATTAACATGTATTTATACTAAAGTTATACAAAAATGACCACAAAAGATTTATAAGTGAGTAGTTTTTTTAGATTTACGATTATACCGTAAATCACTTTCACGAATCAGCCCACAAAATGTAGTCTCCCATCATGTTCTCGTTATACTGCCCTTGGTAGCGGCGTTCAAAGTCCAGTATATCCTGGTGGAAGCGCTCGCCTTGCTCCTCCGAGTACGCTCCCATGTTCTTCTTGAATTTATCAAGATGAGCGTCAAGGATCTATATCCTTGATGCTCACCAGAGTCTCAACCGGCTCCACATAGTTTTTGGCCTTTTGATTGCCCAGGAAGCCCCGAACCACTGCGACAAAGCTGTTCCAAGACGCTATCTCCTTTCTAGTGAGCTTCTTGGGGAGTTCCTTGCACTCCAGGATCTCCTTTATCTGTGGTCCGACGAAGACACCGGCTTTGACCTTTGCCTCAGAGAACTTAGGGAATAAGTCTTAAAGGTACTTGAAGGCTGCGGACTCCTTATCTAGAGCTGTGAAAAATTGTTTTATAAGGCCCAATTTGATGTGCAGTGGTGGCATCAGCACCTTCCGGGGGTCCACCAGTGGCTCCCACTTGACGTTTTTCCTCCCCACAGAGAACTCTGTCCACTGTGGCCAGTCCCGCCTGTGGTAGTGCGCCTTGGTGTCCCTGCTGTCCCAAAGGCAGAGATAGCCGGGAAACTTGGTAAAACCGTCTTAGAGGCCCATCAGGAATGCCACCATTTTGAAGTCTCCGATGACCTCCCAGCCGTACTCATCATACTTCAAGGCGTTCAGCGAGATTTTGATGCTGTTGTAATCCTCCTTGAGGTGCAACGAGTGAGCCAGGGGAAGAGACGGGTACTTGTTCCCATTATGGAGCAGCACGGCTTTGAGACTCCTGGATGAGCTGTCAATGAAGAGGTGCCTCTCGTTCAGATTACAGGCGATTCCGATTGCCTCGAACAGACTGGTGACATTGTGGCAGAAGCACAGCCCATCTTGACGGGTGAAGAAGCTGGAAAAAGCTTGGTGACGCTTCCTCTGATCTACGACTTGCACACTTTCATCCCATCCAACAAGTTCCACTGCTTGAGCCTAGACGTCAAAAGCTCGGCACTGGACTTGGTGAGACCAAGATCTCTGATCAAGTCGTTGAGGCCTTTTGGTTGGGGTAGTATGGGTTTCTCTCCTCAGCTCCACCTCTGAAATTGTCATCTGGATCTACAACGTCTTCCTCGCTCTCTAACTTGCTGCTCTCTTCTGAAGACGACTGCTCTCTCTTCGGAGGAGTGGGTACGGGGAGCTCAGGGCAGTGTGGCACCGGGGCGATGGATGAAGGAAGGTCCGGATACGTGATAGCAGGTGCATTCTTGCCAGTCCGACATTTGGAAGGGTCCACCATACAGAAGTAGCAGTTGCTTGATTGGTCAGTGGGTTCCCGCCAAATTCTTGGGATAGCGAACTTCATGGCTCTCTTTTCCCCTTTGTACCGTCCTACAAAAGAACAAAGTAAAATTTTAATAATGAAAAAATAAATTTATTTCACCCATGACTAATGTATAAGAGATTCTCGCAACATTTATCATATATGATATATTTTTTCAATAACATTGAAAATTTAAAAAATTTAAACAAATTTTATAACATAAAATTCCGAGCAACAATTGCCCATCTTACCTTTCAGAGTTTTTTTTACAGTGCTCGCAGGTAAAATGAGGTGCCCAGGGTTGTCTTGATCCTCGACAGGCATGCCGAAATATGCCTTGTAGGCCTCGCACATCTTAGCAGATGCTTCCACGGAGTATCTTTTCGCTCTTGTCTTGATAAATTGGCCGCAGACAGCAAATGCGTCTACCGGATGCTTGCAGCCTCTCGATGCCATCTCAGAAAAATGCATATATGTATCCACTTAGGCAGCTGGGACTAAACTGAACTGGTGGGCTTATGGCCCCTGCATTTATACTACTATTTATATTACTGAAAAGTTCTAGAAAGTTCTAGAAGTTACTTCAAGTTTACTCAGCACAATCTATCTGGAATGTTCTGGAAAATCGGTAAATTTCAAAATATCACTGTCCTGGTCACAAAAGCAAAGCTTGTGGGGAATAATAGCCATTTTCTATACTTTTGAGGCATAAGCAATTAGGAAATAACACTTACTACCCAGGAACAAAAAATAAATAAATTTTTTTCACAGTGTAATTGCGTGAATCATAATTTCACTAACTTTCTGTAATTTCCGAATTTATTTTAATTTGACATATTTATTTAGTCTTAAATTGTTACTGTGTCTAATCTTCTCATCTTTAATAATTTTTTGAAAAATTATTCTCTTTTTATGTATTTGTTATGATAAAATAAAACTGCTATCCGAATGATTATAAATTGAAAAATTGAATTAAATTCTTTAGCTACCCTAAAATTTATAATATTTAACCCTAAACTCCAATGCAATCCTATGAATTTTAATGAAACCCAATCAAATGAGAAGTAATTAAAGTATACTGAGCACGCGAAGTTCAAATAAGTGAGATCAAGTTGAGGGATCAATTTCAATCAATGACGGCAACAATCAGCAAAAGGCATTCCTAAAAAACCGATTTCATGAGAACAGCCTTAAACATTTGAACATTTTTCTCTCGGAAAGGAGAAATGCAGCAACGAAGAGTGCTAGAACCTCTATAACTCTCTGGTATTTCGAATTCTATCCGATACCCAATTTTACCATATTATATTAATAGAAAATTGCTAACGATTTTCGAGTTACAGGAAACGCGAAATGCTACAGTTACTGAAATCTAAATCCAATCAGAAATTGAGATGTGATCGAAAAACGCTTTTGATAGAAATATCTCACGCTACTCGATTGTTCAAAACACGTTCTGGGAATCGTGTACAATTTTTACTTTTTTGAAGGAATTTTCATTGTGTTACTGCGCAACCTTTTTTAATCGTGTGCCACTCGTTTGCGAAATGCCACTCTATTTAAGAATATTATGGTATTTGTATCTGTATCGTTATCTTATCTGCTTTTACTATAGTATAATAAACTTAAAAAAATGAAGTTTGCAATTTGATCGAGACAGATTTTACATGCCCCAAAAATATGGAAAATTACATTTTAAAATTGTCTTACCTTTATAATTTTAATCTTGGCATTGTTTTTTGGCTGCTAAGTTCTTAATACCAGAGTTCAAGTTTTTCGTTGGACGAAAAAGAATGATATTTTGGATAGTGCTTACTCTTGATTATTTTCATTATTTCTCTCAATTTTTAAAATTATTTTAACGCTTCGCGAGCCATCTGACATAGGTTCTTGGGCCATGGGTTGCCCACCGCTGTTTTTATGGTTTCTTATTGGCCAGAAAAAGCAGAGCACCTAAAATTTTCCTTAATTTTTTGTCAAGGTGTCAGTGGAGAGGCGTAACTGCCGTAGTGAGCATGAGTAGTAAACTTGATCTATAAAGAAAGTTATTTCATAACTGCTGTGAAATTAGCTCAGCTATACTATTCAGTACGGCCGTCAGGAAATTTTAGTCATATAACCGGTAAAGGTTATAAATATTGTATTATTGTGGCTAAGGCAATTTTGTAGCAAGGTTCACTTGTCTTAATTATCTCTGCATTATAAAGGATTGATTGGTTTCATTGTCACTTTTTACGATGATGTAAGATTTTTTTATTATCACTTTTTTCTAAGAAAAGTGCCAAAACAGCCTAGTTCTCTATCAACATGCGTATATCTAAAAAATCGTGAGAATTAATACTTTCTGAATGCATTTTTATCGAAAATTTTATCATGTTAGATATGATTTAAGTTTACATGCTATATGAAGAGAAACCATCTTACCTAATTGAAAAAGCAGAAATGTATTCGCGTAGCTTATTTTGAATTTCGCTAACCTCAGAAATTTTGCATGGAAACGAAGAAAATGTATACGTTAACAATTGGTCTTTTAAATGTTAATGCCATTCATTAATTAGAGATCTCAACGCTGTAATTAATCATCTGTCTTGATATTTTCTGAAGCTATCTTTAATTATATTTTAAATATCCTATTGTTCTTCAAACCTGGACAGTTTATATCTGTGTTCATCATGGGCCCTTTTATTTTATTTCATGTCTTGACATATTCATTGACTATATTTATACAATTATTTTAGTGTTTTTTCATGTCCGTGTGAATTATTCCCTACTCCTGGCCAATTCTTCCCTTCATTTTTATAGAGTACTGAAACGTTACCTTTTAAAAGAGCTCCGGCATCTAAAAATGTTTAGAAAATTTCAATATTAAAACTAGAATTGTATTCAATTTTAAATAACCTCTCCCGAGATACTGAAAAACTGTCACCTGGCTACTGAAGAGTAAACAAGCCAAAAGGAGGTTATATATAGTACGTTTCAGTCTTGTAAACTAATATAAAAAAGGGGAAAGACAATTATCGAATTTCGTTTTCTTGCAGTGATTAACAAAAATGTTGTTATACATTAATGAAATATTTTTTTAAAAGTTCTGCAGGATTAGGCTTAAGAGGGGTATGCTTAGATTCAATCTCGCCCAATAGAGACATCGTAGTTTCTCCCTATCTCCCTTCCGTTTCCCCAATTCCTTTTTATCTCCCTTCAATTTCTTCCTCCCAGCAGTTCCAATCTAATTTCCCTCTCCCTCCCCATTTCCAGTCATCCTGCTCATCTATTCTCCCTCCTTCCTCCCCCACACTCTTCTCCCACGCACCCCTCTCCTTACTACCACTCCTTCTCCACGTCTCCATCCATTGCCTTTCACCACGGTTACTGCGACGAAGATATCCCCTGGGTAAACACGGCCCGACAGCATTTGATGCCTGCGAATTGGCTTCGGCCCGTCTGTGGGAGTGTGACTGTACGCCCATGTGTGTGTGGCACTACTCTGCGCTTCGCTGCACTCACGGCCTTATCCGTAGTAATCTTCTGCGCCTGGTGTTTCTATAAATACGTCCATAAAGTGCTTGAAATAATTTCCTTCTATCGCATGACTCTGTTGGAGCAATCATAAATGCGATGCAATGTGTTGCTTTGGTCTGCAAGTGAATTAGAGCAATGAAGAATTTAAAATTTTGGCATAATATATGTAAAATAGGAATCTTTGGATAATAATATCTCAATTTCTCAAACTTTTATTGAATATTTATAATTGGATATTCACGGATTTTAGCTATATATATAGCTGTTAAGTTATTAGAAACACTATGACTAGGGGGAGGGGGTTCGAAGCCCACACTTTTTCGTCTATTTAACTCTAATTAAAATCGTGATTATTTAAAAAAATTATGTTGTTCATAGCTCTGTCATAAGCAAACAGGCATAGTTTTTAATCTATGTTATAAATATTCTTCGTTTGTGCAATCATTTTAGGCAATGGCCGCGTACTATGTTACTCGGGTGGCCGAAATTAAATTGTGTATGTCAGACGAAACGCAGTAATACGTTTTTTTGTTAATTTGTTATTATTTCTGTAAATTTTAGAGTTGTTGGCCCTCTTATTGTAATACGAACCTCATCTTGTAAACAAAACGAGGATTAATATGAAAAAAGTATTTTCAGGAATATTTCTGCCTTTATAGCATGTTAAGACAATATAATGCCAGATTAGGTATGAAAATTGTTTGTTCATATTTCTACGATATATTTAAATATATTACAACACTTAAAAAAACATTAATGACATTTATGATTGAATGTTAGATATTGTACCTCTGACCATCTCCCTTCCCCTCCTAATCTCCCCCTGTAGGACAAGGGACTGAAAATAGCATGCTATTCCAAGGGTTGAAGGAAAGTAAAAAATAAAATACTATTTAGAATTTAATTATAAAATAGATTCATGTATACCCATTTATGTTTTCTGTAGAGGTTTTATTTTCACCCATAACGAAACGAAAGAAAAATGGAATTGGAATTTTGCCGGCTTTTTATATTATCGTCGGAAATTTTATGTATAAAGTTATAACTCAAGAGTTTAAATGGAAACTTTCCGTGGTAATGCAATAATTTTACTGTCTCATAAAACCATCGGAGTAACTTTACGGCATTCATGGCGCATAGACCGACTCCCTATAAGACCGGAATAGAATTGCTTTATGCGTGTAGGAACGAATCCAATATAATCGTTCGGGTGCCAATAAAATCGTCCATACCCAGCTATGCGGCGAATATATTGACTCTCGAGTGCGTGCAAGCGTGTTAATCCCACCGTAACGCTCGCCGTCGCCAAACGAGCGATAGAGAAGCCTCCCTTGGACAACCACCGCTAATATTCCCAACCGCCCGACCTCGAAGGGATGATTTTGGGGTCAACGGAGGCGCCTCGCCGTTGTCGTCTTCTTCTTAGCCACCCACTCCACCGCCCCAGTTTTTCCGAAACGCCAACCAAAGAATATGGGTAAAGGTCTGAAACGCGAAAACGCTCATAAATTCGCGGAGATGATGGCTTTTGGTGGTTTCGTGAGGGGCGAGGGGTTGGTGCTGGCGAAAGCCATTCATTATTGAATCACGGATCGATGCGAGAGGGAGGGAGAATTAGAAGGAGCTAGGTAATGGGAAAGAAAGAGATATAGAACGACAGGGGAGAATGGAGGAATAGGTGTGCCATGGAAAGAGAATGGAATGAGAGATAGGGGGCAAGAAGGGAGAGTGGGGAAGAGACAACAGAAATAGGGAGGAGGATAAAAGAGAGCGAAGAAGAGATGGAAGGTTAGAGAGAAAAGGAAGGTAGAGAGGAAAGGTAGAGAGGGAAATTAAGAGGAAGAGGAAAGAGAGAGAGGACGTGAGAGAAAGAGCATTTAGGGATCTGGAACAAGTGGGCGGATACGAGAGAGACCGAAGTTTTCCTCTTCGATTCTCTTTTTTTCAAGGGGATAGGACGGTCGGCATGAGTGGTGTGGGAGGGAGAGAGAGAGGGAGAAAAAAGGATGAAGAAGGTCGGGATGGGTAAGAAGTGGGATCGTGGGGGAGTGGGGAGGCAGCAGATAAGTTAGGGAGGAGAGGAGATGACGAAGACGCAAACCGCGGCCGCCATCTTACTCCATTCATCATCCTTTCATCTTCTTTTTTGGTGGGAGGAGTTTTTTCCGCGTGTGTGGGTGTCCATTCATTCGATTTTAGATTTTTAAAAGTGCGACCTTTACGATGGAATAAAAGGAAGCCACGGACGTTCGGAGGCTTCTTGCATTAATTCTATTTACTAATATTTTATATATCTATAACTTGCTATATGTATATATGAAAAGCTATTATAAAGGAGAATCTGCTGACTGCGTACATTATAAATATTTGTTAGACAAATGTCGAAATAGAATTTTCTCCGATAGTTTGTATTTAACACTTGTTAATTAGTGAATTAATTTTTGAGGAAATATGTGCATCGTATTTAATGTTACTGATTTTTTACGCTAACTATTATTTAGCAACTGTTCTTAGCACAATTACTGAAGAGTAATTCCAATTCCAATTATAACCGTCCAAACAAAGTACATTTAAAAAATGGGTTGAAAAATACGGCAATATGTTAATTTTGAAAAAGAGGTTCTCTAATAGCCGTACATTTTATTTATTCTTTATTATTAAACCTGCGAGGTTGAGGCTGTTAAGCTCTTTATTCTACCTGACCGTTTAAAATATACTCAGTATGAAACGTCTATAATGAGAACACGAAATCTGACATATTATTTGACGTTTTTTTCTTTGACTAAGAAGGAATTTTTCGTTGGTATTAAGTAAGAAACTGTAGAGTTGAAGGGTAACAGAAGTAAAAATAATAAATAAAATGACAGTTATACATATATAAGAGAGAGAGAAAGAGCAAAGAAAGAAACGAGTACATGGGCCCCGTATGTTTGTTTTTAATTTAAATGTTGATACACTGATATTTCAAATTTTTGCACGTTTTATAGATTGAATAGTACTGGAATGAGAGTTCCAAAGTTTGTAGGAAGAGACTGTGAACGATGTATGGCAGATGCTGCTACGACTCGTTACTGTCACTAACCTAGTGGTACTACTAGTATATCCTGAGTAGCTTAAATTTAGGGAACAAAAGTTGTTGCAGAGATAGAAGGGAATTGGTACGCAAGATGTGAATTTTCCGCTCATATTCCAAGGCTATCAAACCTAATTGTATAAAACGTGACTTATATCGGTAATATTTCATGCTGAATGTAAATCTAACGCAAAAGTTACGAGTTATTTTTACTTTCTGCATACGCAGTATAAGGGAAAGTATTGTTTTCTCGAAAAAATTGATTTCGAGATTTCATCGGAAATACACGTTTCACGTCTGTATCTGTGTGACAGTTATTGCGGGTGCTCTAAGTCAAAAATTATTAATCAGATCAATGCAAAATTTTATATTTAACATTTTTATGAAAGTCGCAAGAGTTGATTGTTGATTGTTTAAGAGATATCTTAAAAATTAAATGTTTTTTCTGCCACAACCACACCACCTAACGGAAACTATTGTAAACACTTTACGCTTAGTTACGTCCTAGTAACGCTCCTTTTTTTCTTAATTGTTGGAGCGTTATGGCTATATCCAATATCAGAAGGCTATGGTTTGAGTTTATTTCTGTTCTTTGTAAAGTCTACAATTTTCGCAGTTTCTTAAAATATTTATTATTATGTAACCTATTTGGAATTTTTAGATATATTACAGGTATGGAGAAAGTCATGTGGTGGCCACATCATATTTTAAGTTTAAAGGACAAATATTGACAGATATCCAAATAACCAGTGTTGCAATAGTCAAACTATGGGAGTAATAAGATCTTAATTAGGAGGACTTTTAGCTTTTCAGAGAGAACAGGTGTTAGTAGCTTGAGGAAAATGAGCGATAGATGGACTAGGTGACATATTATGAGTTGACCATTAATAAATGTCATTTATGATCATTCATAAATTTCTGACAGACTTTGAATCAAGTATTGGAGTGGAAATTATTATGATATAGGTGATTCATGTTTTTTCGAATGAACCAAATATGTGGGTTGTGCCAAAAGTAATGAGCACATTTATTTTACGTACAGCTTGAGGTAAATGCCACAAAAAAGGAATTGGATGTAAGTGCCTCAGACCTTTCTCTCTTTTCCACAAAATCGCCAGAACGATCCACGAATCTCTGACAGCGCTGCATTAGCTTTAGGATAGCCGAGAAGTATTGCTTTTGACTCGGCTGAGCCTTTTTTACGCTTTCAGTGTTTATAGCATTTGTCTTTATTCATTTAAGCTAATTTGGTGTTGAGCTAGTCGATGTCGGAATGCATAAAGATTTGGAGATCTTTGGCAAAAGCTGGAAATGGCATTATTTAAGCAAACCTGATGCATTATTAATTAAAAATGCAAAGAATAACGGTCCTAGAATTGATCCTTGAGGGCAGCCATGAGTTTCCAGGAGGAGGTAATAGTGGAGATTGAAAATATTTGACGACCGTCTTTGTAATAGAACCATACCCATTTTAAAGAGCTCTGAGATAAATGCATTTTATTTTTTGGAAATTAGGAAGTTGCTGTCGATGAAATCAAATGTCTTGAAAAAACCTAGTAGAGTTAAAGCTGTGGTTTTCTTTTGATCAAGATTTAATCAATTGTCCTCTGAAACTTGTGGTACTCCAAGCAGTATGTAAACTAGATTGATGAGTTAAGAAGGCGATTATTGTTAACCTATTGGCATATCTGTTTTGAGCTATTATTTCAATTATTTTTGATAGTATAGGAAGCATACTGATGAAACGATAATATTTAGAAATGACAGATTGTCCATTTTTTGAATGGGACTCAGCAGAGCATATTTTTAAGCTAGTGAAAAGTAAGAGCGAGAAAATGAACTATCAATTACTTGGGTAATAAAAGTATGGATTATATTTAGAGAGCATGGATGCGCTTAAAAACTTGAAAATCGAGCCCCGAACCGTGCAGGTGAGCGCTAACGCTAAGTGAGAACTTAGAGACTAGTAACGCTAAATACATATTCAAGCTCTCATCATCAGTAGCTGATGTTAAATTTAATTTTTTCGATTGACGTTTCTAGTCTTCTCTAAGTGCTCACTTGTGTGATTTGGAGCTAGAATCTCAAGTTTTCAGTTATCTTCTATTTTTATGGATTTAGCTATTAGACCAAAATATGTTAATTTTGGCTGTATATGTAAGATGAAGTTTTTTTATTTCGGGTACAAATGCATGAGAGAAGCGGAAGAATTGAGATATCTGTTTACAGAACGGTAGATTTCAGAGAGTGTTTCATATCTAATGCTATTTTGAAATTTATCCGGAGATAGATCCATTTCAATTTTTTGCATAGCGATGTGGGGTAAAATTGCATCTTCTTGGCAGCTAATTTCACCAAATTACAAGATCTCACATTATCATTATCATTATTATTAATTATGTTTCTCCCATGCTCCAAGCAACATATAAACACCAATTTTAATTGTTCGAATTGTGTTTAAATTAAATGTGAATTTTCAAGTTTTTTTCTGATGATTAAAAGTAATAAAAACTTGTATGGGACAGGCAGGCGTAGTCTAAAAAATTAATGAAATATTATATAAATTTATATAAATAAAATAGAAGCCATAGAGTGTTATTTTTTCTTCTATGTTATTTCTCGCTATATTATAAAATCGTAATGATCATAATGATGCGTAACGCTTTAATTTTGTGAATGACCCGATTATAAATTAACTTAGAAGCCTGATATTCATCAGGATTTCCAGGTTAATGAATCTATACGTTATAACTATAAATAATTTCGAATGAGGTCACTGGTTTAACCCCAGAGGATGAATGTCGTTTCCAATAAGATAACACGTAAAAATCACCTTTCATACCTTTCATTCATTTACTCTTTAAAATATCTTAAAAACAAGTTATCGACACGGAACTTAGCTGAAGCACGCCAAAATGAATGAGGATTCTTATTCTTACCGTAAAATACTCAATCTCATGCGAATTTGTTCATATTTTGAATTTATACTCGAGTTTTGGTGTTTTTTAACATTTTAATACTAAGGTTCCATTTATAAAAGGGGTGCGAGACACGGTGATTCAATACAAAGTAAATAAAAAGTAAAAGGTCCTTCACCGTCAATTAAAAGGAAAGAGAAAACTCACGTACGCGCTGCAGGTCTCCGTTGGGAACGTCGGGGACCTAATTCTTGATAAAGACACAGGCGCACACACACACTCCAAGGAGGCACTCACACCGTAGACTCTAACCAAATTTTTTTTTAAACTAGACACCGATGTTTCGACAGCTACGCTGTCGTCTTCAGTAATGTGTGTGTGTGTGCCTGTGTCTTTATCAAGAATTAGGTCCCCGACGTTCCCAACGGAGACCTGCAGCGCGTACGTGAGTTTTCTCTTTCCTTTTAATTGACGGTGAAGGATCTTTTACTTTTTATTTACTTTGTAAGGTTCCATTGTTACGGGTATTGTTGTCCCCGATAATTTCAGCCTATTTGTACTTATATAAAAGTCTTAAAGATCGAAATTAAGATTAAAACTTGCTCTGATTGACCGAAGAAATAAATTAAATGCAAATAAATCGGCTGCCGTACTCATGTTATTTATATTTTTTCTCTATATTACTAAAATCCTATTTCTGGTTCTCTCTCTCTCTCTTTAACGCTCTATACCTCAGCCATTTTTAATCTTCGGGAATTTCAGCTTTCATTTTTATCGAGTTATTCAACTAATTTTCTTAATTTGTTATTTCAAACAAAACATACATCTCTAAAAAATATATTCATTAACTCACTTCACGTCAGGGTGTGAAAACTGGTAATGATAATAGAGCAGAAAATCAAGTAATTTAAAATGTAGCTTATGATGAAGCAGGCGCGGATTGGCAATTTTTTCCGGCCCGGAAAAAGTTTACCTAACCGGCCTCCTTGTCGACCTTTGGCGAGGCTCTTTTTACGACGAGGTCCCATTTGCGAGGCCCTCTTTTCGATGAGTGAAGAATCAAATATGTGAGAAGCCAAAACTCGTGGGAATTAACCCGGGAGGACGTGCGCGTCTGGGAAAAATATCCAAGTGAAAAAGATAAGCGTTTATCATTTGAATCATCAGCCTTATTTGAGCTTAATCCACATTACCTACCACTTTGACTCTCCGTTATAGATATAAACCGTTTTTTCATTCTTACGACCAGTTGCATATAAGCAATTGCGTGTGCATTATTTTCGTTTTTGTTTTTGCGCGAGCAGCGTGAACTTAAAACTTCGTCTACAGAGCGACCCCATTTTCGAACTGAAAGACCGGCCCACCGGGAATTTTCCCGGTGTCCCGGCGGCCCAGACTGCGCCTGTAATGAAGTGTTAAATTAAATGTCATTTAAATTTATCATTTTTGTTAATTTGTTATTAGAAACCAAATGTACATTCCGTATAAAATACCAATAATCAATTAATACTATATTCAAAACATATTGCCTTGAAACTAATCTTAATCCAATTGGTACATGGTAGGAACGAAGAAACAGCGAGTAAAGGAGAGAGGGGTTGGCGAGCGTCAGCGAGCAGGGGGATTGTCCCCTAGTATATATTTAACTTTATTATTTGTCCTTAAAATAATTGTTACATTTAAATCGTGATATATGATGCTGTAAGATTTTTTACATATTCATTAAATGGAAATTATTTGTCAATACATTGAACAAAATTGTGCTCTGTATTTTCGAAGCTCATTTACTTTTAATTTAAGTACATATAATTAAAAAGATACTAAAATTCATGTTGCCCCGGATTTTTCCCGATTATGTCCCGCATTTTGCAGTTAAGATCGTGTTATGTCCCGGTTTAGCTTCCTAAGAATCTGGTCACCCTATATTAGACGGCCAAAACTCAAATGTATTTCTTATAAAATATTTAATGTAAATCTAAGAAATTAAACACTTTTAAAATACCTATATGCAGTTTATTGCCCATTCCGATTTATAAAAACTGCACAGTACTAAGTATTTTCTTCCCGCTGCCAGCGTGTTTCTTGCGTGTCCAAAGAACCTAACTCTCGAGGCAGAATCTTGTATTTTTGGAATGCATGAGTTTAAGAACAAATCATAGGGTTGGGGCGATTTTTGCCTTGTGAAAGGGGAGAGTGAATTTCCAAAGAATATAAAGCGGTGTGAGGACTGGGAAATTATGCGGCCTGCGGACTTGGTATATTGCCTTAATAAGGCCCGCCGGCTCGGTGGAGGGCCTTCATGCGGCCCGCGGACCGATGTGAGTTTGAGACCCCTGGCATAGTTGTTACTAGAGATGAGTAGTGGGTTTACCATTACGATCCTGAATTGAAATCCCAAAGTTGCCAGTAGAAAGGTCCGACGTAAGAAAGAAAAGGTTTTTCCATTATACCCGAAAAGTCTTGCATCTTGCTTTCTTTGACAAAATAAGTGCCATTTATGGCCACTGCGTGCAAAGAGGTCAAGGGGTAAATGGCGATTACTATTCCAATTTACCGAGAGGTCAGCTATTAGTATTACTCAAGCAAAAATCCCATTCATGCTGAAAATTTAGATTTTGCACCACGATAACGCATCTGAACATCTCTTTCAGTTTTTTCAGCGAACCATCAAAGAATTTGGGTTCAAAATCATGGCTTATTTGCCATATTTACAATAAATTTCCGAACACTCCTCGTATTACACAAATTCTATTTTTATTTATCTAAAACTTTCCAAAAATGATGCTTCTAAAGTCACAAATTGAGATATGATTTTATGACTTTCAGATATAACTGTTGTTGTAAAGTAACTAATTTAATACAAGTGGTTCTGCTTTCGTTCCACGTCAACTCATGTAAAGCGTTCTTATCACATGAAATATCTCTCGAGTGCAATTTTTGTATTTTATTTTAATAGGCAGCTATCTCGTAAGGTTATGTCTTCAATCTATTCAGACACACTCCATACATCAAAAACAAACATAATTGATATCATAAATGTTTTATATTCAGTTTTAACAATGTGTCGTGTCATTCAGATCATATCTTTCATCTTATATTTATTTTAAAGTCACTAAAAGTGTTAAATCTCTATCCCGAGAAAAATTATGTATAGTCAAGTATTCATAAGTTGTTATGGAATTTATTATATCGTAGCTGCATTCTTCCTTGTCTACTAATGACTAGCAGTCAGATCGTAAACCTGTCTGCTGTTCAACAATCTCTGCACTTTCAGATTCGTCGTTCGACTTATCTTAAGAGGGGTTATTACACAAATCAATACTGAATAGAACTGTCGTACGATGTGTTTGAAAGATTAATACCAATTTATTACCAGCGATTCTCTTCTATCTATTAATGCCCCCAATGGACTGCCTTCAATGAGATTTGAATCACTTCAGCTTGAATTAGTATGTTTCGAGACGCGATGCGGCAATTCCAAACATATTGTAGTGGGTCGCTTGAGAGTTTTATTTGCTTCTTTGAAGGAATAAATACTGCGCAGTATGTGCGACATTATTGAAGACACTATTCAAAAATTGGGTTAAGCATCGTTTAGGATGTTTATTGTTTAGGATGGCCTTTCAATTGCGCTTCGCCTAAGTTTTCACAAATAGAATCCCTCTTTGATTTAAAAATATTTTCCATCCTTATCTAAAAATGCATGGGAATGCTACTCCAATTCCTCTAGTTTATCACGTTCTTAACACCATTCTCCTTGATAAAACTCCTCAAATACGTATGCTCTGCTCTTTGTACTCTTTTATTAAAAAGATACCTCAATTACAGCAAAATCGTTTTATTTGGTTTTACTCTGAATTTTTATAAAAAATGTCCCACACTGCAATCATAAAATGGTATTTTATCTGCAATCATAAAATGGTATTTTATTGAATTTTGAAATAACGACTGTTCAAATAAGTTTGTTAACGGCGTAATGAAAACAAAATGCATGGAGAAAATTAAAAAAACATATATTCTGAAATAAACCAGCACCATAACCGTGTATAACGCCGAGATTGTGGTTAAAAAGTAATTTCCTTACTCTTGAATTCTATAAAATAATCTGTTTTTCATTTAAATGTGACGGGTTTTCTTATCTGTAATGGAATTCCGCAAAACTGAGTTTCTTCTATACGTGAACCTTCAAACTTCTAATCTTCTCCATTTCTTAACTAACCGTTCTGAATATCCTGCCTCAGGCTCCAAATCCCCCAATTCTACGATACGAGTCGAATATTCTAATCGTTCGTTTGCTTTTTTTCCTAACGATATCTGTTCGTGGACATTTTTTTCGCCCGTTCTTATCGCGCAAAGATTAGCGTTTTTGAAAATATATTGAACAAAATCTCAAAAACACAGATTCCCTTTATTCTTGCACGCCGTACTTATTTCTACCACTCGTTTGTTTTGCATTCCTTTTTTTATACGCGTCCATTTTTCAAGAGTTCGCTCGACACCACGCCTCGCCTCTCCACGGTGCAAGAAAAAAACAAGCCTTTACCCCGAGGATACATAAAACGATCCCCGCACTCGAAAAAAGATACCGCGGCCCGTTTGTGGTGCGTCCCACTCCATCCATTGATACCGAAAGGAAATGCGAAAGTAAAGCGCCTTTCATTGAACCGGGAGTTGTGGCGGCCATATTCTGCTCGTAAAATTGCAGCGCCGTCCTTGCTGCTGCCCCGGCAAACTGGGTTACAATAGCGTCGTTCCGAGAACCGATGACGTAGGGTGTACGTCACGTGACCGAGGAGGAAGTGGCGGGAAATCCCCGTGCAGCTCGGAGGGGGAGAGAGGGAGAAGGTACGGCGCAACGGGGGAAGAGAGAAGGCTGAGAAGGGAGGTTAATATCGATTCGTGACAGCGAGGCCTCCTCCTCTCTCTCCCCCCCTCTCCCCCCCTCTTCACCCAAAAACATCTCTTTTCTCGTCAAGAGCATGCGCACTGAAATTTCAAGAGGGAAAAAACTTCCCGAATGCGTAGAGGAGTAATTAACATTCATGAGATATGGATGCGTGATTGCACGTAAGTATAAGATAGAGGAGTGAGAAGGGGAAGGAGGGAGGACAGGGGTGGAAAATCGTCTGATGAAGGTGGGGTTGAAAGCGGAGGTTTGCGTCGAGATGCCTTTAAATGAGTGGGTTTGTTAGGGAGAGAATAGAAACGCTAGAAAATAGAGAAGTGGGGGGAATTGTTACTTTTAATAAAGCAAAGCGGAATGGTTATCGCGGATGAGGCGATTGAGGGAAAGATCAGTTGCGAACATGAGGAAATATGAAATGAGGGAAACCACGCAGATTAAAGATATTAAAGAGGAAAACCAACGATTGGTGAGCTGAAAAGTTGTCCACGTGCTGTGCGCTGAGTCAGTATGAAGTAGTGTGGCATAGCTAATTTTTATCTTGTAGGTTATTTAAATATTTGTGTATATTTTATCGTTTTTTTCTTTTCAGTTCACCCAATTTGCGCGCATGCGTGTAATATTTCTGCCCATTGTCATGCAGTTGATTGTGTTAATATAATTTGATAGACTTCATTACTCTAATTATAAATGTATTGAAGTATAACATTAACCTGAACAGTTTTTATAGGTCACTTCGTTAGAACGCGAAATCGCAAAATGAAAGTTTATTAAGATTAGAAAGTAGCCTACGTCACAATTGAACACAATAAGAGATGCAAATCAATATCAGAAAATAGCGATATCGGCAATATTTTTGTCACGTTTTCGAGCATATTATCTGCAATTCGATAGGTCGTTTCTTTGAACGTAACGGTGAACTGAAGAGTTATCGAAATGGTTTCCCGATAACACGCATATACGAGACCGAATTAGCTATAACCGCGATATTTTTAGGCAGCAGACAAGGAAGAAAGAGTAGATGTAGTATTTTTAGATTTTAAGAAAGGTTTATTTATCGTTTCTTACGCGAAAACGCTACAAAAACTAAAATCATGCTCAATTAAAAATAGAATTATAAACCGGATTTCCTCTTTCCTACCTTATAAAACCCACCAAATAGTTATCGCCGGTTAGAATCCGAAATGCCGAATAGAAGTGCACTTGGTTATTCTTGATGGATGCAAAATTATTTGGGGGATAATATAAACAGCAAAGTCGGAATTTGTGTCAAAGATATCTCTGGCAGTAGAGATATATTAGAAAATATCGACAAGAAAATATTCCAAGAATTCCTTCATACTATTTTAAAATAGTGTAAGAAACAAGAATTGATTAAAGCGTTTCTCCAAGTTATACTTGGCCAAAGTATCTCGTTTCTCATCCTCTCAAATCTCTGCAGAGAGAATTTTTGGCCATTACATTTCTTATGAGTAATTCCTTAGCAACATTATTTCCTATAGGAAGCCGATGAAAACATAGCATCGGCAGATAAATGACTTCGGCATTCATACGGAATTCTGCGGAAGTGCTGCGGTTCAATTGTAAAGGATTTCGCGTACTCTTCGCTCATTCGTTCAATTGTAAAATTCGGCTTCAGAGGGTTTAGCTAAGGACCTCGAAATTGTCTAGCACGGAACCACTATTCTTTTAAGGGCGACTATAGTTGTAATGCTAGCTTACATAACCTTTCCAGAGAATCGGAGCGGCAAAATATTAAGTATATAAGGAAACGGAAACTTTTGAAAAATTCGGAATTCATTGAGGATTTGCAAGGCAGAGCGATACTTGAATGAACTAGATAGCGAAGGAGTCACCCACATTACAAAAGACAGTACATCAAAGTGTTCTCTAGAATAGACAGACATTACTGGTCGTTTTCTCGGATGCGATAAGATTCGATAATAAATGTTTCTCCTGGAGTGTACACGTATGTTGCATTAACACCACATTCCAGAGGACCCACATAGAGGATCACGACAAGATCGGCATCCGCAAGAGGGGATGGCATATTCATCAAGTTTTGCGACCGGTGCTTTTAATAGTTCTACTTGGAGTTCATCAACTCCTACTGCTTTATTTGATTTCATATTTCTTAGAGACTTTTTAGTCTCGAGTTTGTCTCTCTCCTTGTCTCTCCAGCATTCCAATCTCCCGTGACTACCTAGTTATTTTTGGCTTGTATTTCTCTTATAACATCTTCAAGTTGGGCAGTTTTATCCACTTCTCACTGTGGTTATTGCTTGCATATATACTCGCATGTTTACCAAATTTTCTGGTTATACCTTTATATCCACTAACATCAGACGATCGTTTCTGGCATGTATTGATGAGTCTTTGTCCTCCTATCTTCTCTAAAACTTATGTTCCTCTCCTTAGGCTCTCATTGCTTCCACTGCATGCAATTTCCCTGAAAATCACTCTAAAAATCTTCTTTTTTCCACCTTCCACTTCTCACAATCATAAGATATCTATCTTACCTCCTAAATTCTAGCCTTATATTTTATCACTTACCTTTCCTAAGCCATATCCTGTTGTTTTAAGTTACTATTCTTATTTGCAAAGTCTCCTTATTCTTTTTTGTAGTCCCGCTGTCTTAATCTATATAAGGATTTCGTGGAATGACGACCTGCCTTCCGTCATTTTCTTTATGGGTATTGTTCCGTACATGTCATGAATCAAATGTATCTTTACAAACCGAGCCATTATGGGATAATAGCTGAGGTAGTTTACCTTGACTCCCTCAACGGTGTTTTAACGCGACTTAATTTGGCCAACCCAATAGTTAGAGATGCCTTTTGCAGCCGCCTCTCTGAGGTACATACGCTGCGTAGGCTATTCTTAATTTTTACTTTCTCCATACGTAGTATAGGGGAAAGTATTGCTTTCATGAAAAAAATCGATTTCGAGATTTCAACGGAAATACACGTTTTGACCATTTTCTCGATGATGGCTGTGTGACAGCTATTTGTGGGTGCTCTAACTCAAAAACTATTAATTAGGTCATCGCAAAATTTTATATTTAACATTTATATGAAAGTTATAAGAAGTGCTTTTGGTAAAAATCAGTCAACAGGAAGTGGGTGTTTACGCTTGTCACTTATCCGTTATTTTAAAATATATGCTTTAATATTTGATATATGTAAAAAGTACTAGAATATACGTTGTAGGAAATGTAATTTTCTATATTTGTTTGAAATATTTCCCCATATAATGCATTGTTTAAGAGATATCTTAAAAACGAAAAATTTTATCTGCCACAACCACACCACCTACCGACGAATAATGTAAACACTTGACGCTTAGTGACGTCTTCGTAACGCTCCTTTTTTTAATTGCTGGAGCTTTGTGGCTATATCCAATAACAGAAGGCTATGGTTTGAGTTTATTTCTGTTCTTTGTAAAGTCTAAAATTTTCGCAGTTTCTTAAAATATTTATTGTGACCTATTTGGAAATTTTAGAAATATTACGAGTATGGAAAAAGTCATGTGGTGGCCACATCAGATTTTTTCTCTATCTATTGACCTTATTAGCAAAGGTAACCTCATGCAAATTCTCCAGCCATTATAGCTCTCAATGTCTGCGGAATACTTAAACTCTTCAACTACGACAAAGTTTTAGTGCGAAGAAGATAAAAGGAATTTTTTATTTAAAATTATAAAACATCGGTGTAATATACATTGTACAAACGTTCTCATACACTTCCTTATGCATCTGGTCACACTACATTCTTACTTGACTGGAAGGAATTCTTACTGCTACAAAAACAACAAAACCGCCGAAAATGTCTTCTACACGTAATTTGTATTAATATAATTGATAGTAGCTCAATAACTTTGGCTAAGATTAATAAAGGTGAAATACTCCTTTAGCCAAACAATTAGAGGGTTACAAAACCCTCTAATTGTTTGGCTAAAGGAGTATTTCACCTTTATTGTATTAATATGTTGATAAAATCTTAAACCTGTTAAAATATCATTAATTGTCTGAGGAAATAGTGATATATTTAAATCTTTTAAATAATTTAATATGCTATGCCCTGATTTTGAATAATAAGTTAATCAAAACATGACACAAAAAAGGTCAAAATCATTGTCAAGAAATTTGTTTAGGAAACTGACATTCATTTATTACAAGTAAGCTTGTAAAATTCGCTCATATTACTCATCTATGACTGTTACTCCCACTGCTTATACGAAAATTGTGCGAGGAAAAATTTCATTTATTAAATCTTCAGCATACGTTGGATCGGGAAAAATTTGAATCGCTGTCCCTCTGCATTAATGATTTAAAGTATTTTATATTCATAGCTTATAGAAAATAGTATTTTAGAGAAAAAGATTTCAAATGCTGGTGCGAAAAATGCTTCAAACATACGCGCAGAAATCGATTCGCTTGGAGGGAGGCAGAAGGAAGAAGTGGAGAGGACGACGAAGGGCGTCGAGAAGGAGAGCAGGAGAGAGGGAAAACTGAAAAATAGTCGTCTATTTTTGCGCGTGTCACGCGGAACGTATGCGGATAAAAAAAACTTGATTTTCCTAGCGAGAGGGAAAAAATACAAGACGGAAGCTAATACGCACGCACGAGGATATGGGAGAGAGCGAAAAAGAGGGGAGGAGAAGGGGAGAGATCGAAAAAGAGGAGAGGGAAGAGAGTGAAAAGAGGGGAGGGGATAGAGGAGAGGGTGAAAGAGGGGATGGGAAAGAGGGGAGGGGAAAGAGGGGAGGGTGAAAGAGTGGGGAAAGAGGAAGAGGGGAGAGTGAAAATGATAGATAGATAGATAATCGTCTTTATTAGGGCGAAATTTGGACCATAAGGTCCATTCTTACATTTAGCCATTCGTCAATGTAATAAATATTAGAAAAAATAAAATAAAATATTACAATACACATTTTAAAAAACGGTATATAAATCGTACAAAGTAAAAAAGACTAAATTAAAAACAGATTTGAGTTTGTGGGGAAACCTAGGTAAAACAGGCATGTCCTCCCTAGTAAAACCCACGCAGGAAAATACTCGCTGAGAAGGGGATGTGAAAAACCTGCGAAAACCCTAGATAGTGTATATATGGCAAATATAATTCAGCAACATTAAATAGAAAGGAGTATGTACAATAGGAGAGTTCATATATAGAGCGTCGTTGTATACCGCCAGAAAAATACATGTAAAGATATTTATGTAATATATACAAGAAATATACATTAATTAGACAGAATAAGATGAGATATACATGAAATATATACAATGAATATAGAGGTTGGATCATGCATATTACGAAAAATAAGGAAATAATATAAAATAACATAACATAAGAGGGGAGGGAGAGAGCAAAAAAGAGAGTTGGGGAGAGAGGAAGAGGGAAGAGAGTGTAAAGGAGGGGAGGGAGAAGAGGATAGGGTGGAAGAGAGGAGAAAGAGGAAGAGGAGAGAGAGCGAAAAAGAGGGGAGGGGTGGAGGAAGAGGGGAGAGAGGGAGAGAAAGAAGTGAGGAGGAGAGGGGCGGGAAGCTGGAGATAATTAGCTACGCATGAGGAGGAAAGATAAGAGGAGGGATTTGTTGTGAAAAGAGAGGGGGGAGTGGGGGGAGGAGGCGAAGGCGGTGGGGAGTGGAGATAAGGAACAGAGAGGGAGGCAAAGAGAAAAAGAAAGGGACGGATAATGGAGAATGGCAGGGATCGAGTTGTGGAGCATTAGAGGGGCGGGGCGGCTGTGGAAATGTAGAGGGCAGGTATTTAGGACAAAGATGAGAGAGCGGCACGGAAAGCATTGTGGAAAGGAATGCGGGAGATGGAGAAAGAGAACTTGAAATTGCGAGAGAGAGATATTCGGATAAATTGATGAATCAGATTCCTTTTTTCACGTAAGGGATGATATTTAACTCTACACCAGGGAAGTGCAACCTTTTAATTTTGAGGGCCACCTTCGCAGATATGAGTACTTTGACGAGCCGTATTTGAAGTCGCGAGTGTGAGAGTTTACATCGGAGCTTACTCAAGAAATATTGAGTGATTTTTAAAATGAAAACAAAGTCTTAACAATATTTCGGTGTTAAAATTTTACGAGGAAGGATTTTATGGCAATAATTGTGATTGGAATATACAGAATTATCTGTATTTAATATCACATACCACATCATAAACGTTTCGCGGGCCGCTTAAAATGCAATCTCGCGTCGGATACGACCCGCTGGCAGTAGTTTGCGTCATGCGTAAATATGTATGTCTGTACCGATATATAACGTACATTTTGTTCAGATTTTTATCATTTTTCTTGAAATTTTGTTTCGTCTATTCTTTGAATTGTGAAGGGAAACTACTTTTCCATTTCATTTCTCTCAGTGAAATACTATGGTAATATAGCTATAGAGAAGACGCTATATATAAGATATGTAAATTCATTATTTCAAAATTATGTATTGCACTTTACCTAACCCGACTACAGTAAAAGTCTACAATCGTATAAGATGAAATTTATGTGCACAATTTAATTGGAACATTGTTTTTACGTTCTTAAATGTCGACATTGAATGAAGTAGGACCAAAGAAAATGAAATTCTTGGGAATTTTTTGGAAAAAAAATCGAGTAAAAGTACGTCAGAAAACAATTTTTGGTCCTCGAGGCTGCGTTACCTAAAAATTAATTAATGGATTAGCTGAAGGAAATGAAATCCTGACGAAAAGATGAAACTGTCTCTATTAAATAATATATATATGTATATATATATATATATATGTATATATATATATATATATATATATATATATATATATATATATATATATATATATATTCTCGTGCCACATAGGCGGATAATATGAATACAAGAATAATCTCCGAGATTACCCTTTCTCCCAGAAACGGATTCGGAGCCAGAATATTTTTTTAATTATTCGCAATTTCCTTTCTTTCACAGAAGAATAAAAACGGCAAATCGTTTGCGCGAATCGGAACAAGAGCAGATAAAACCCTGGCAGAGGGATAATAATGGAAAGTTACAACGGGTTTATGGGTTGTTTATAAAAAGAAAACTGAAGATTTCTGGGTACGGTTGAGATAACATGAGGGCGATGTCATGAGGAGATTTTGAAAAGGGAAGGAAATAGTGAGAGAGGAAAGAGAGAGAGGGAGAGAAATTAAGGCGTGGATTGGAGTTCTTGTGCTCTAAATTACAGGGGATAAGAATTGCTGAGTTTGTTTAACCATTGCGATGCTGCAAAAGATCTAGGACATGTTTTTCTTTTAAGTAAATAAAACTATTAATGATTATCGAGTGTTATCGAAGTCTATGTAATCGCTGGTGAATACTCATTGCGTCGCGTTTGCCTCATATTTCCTCTCTTGTGATATTAGCTGTTGGTTCAGAAGTTCGTGTAATCAATTGCTTACCTAGTCAAAAGACTTCTTTTTACGAGGATTGCTAACTATAAAAATGTGGCATTTAGTAAATGCTAGCATGATTTGTGGATTTTTTTAAAACAAATCCAAGAGAATTACTATTAAATTTAAGCATAAAAATAAATAAATTTATCTCTTGAATAAAACTTCATTTTTTAATGTTTTTTATAATAACTAACACATTCAAAGAAAATTTTTATTCCGCGAAATACAAATAGTTCCGAGTTTTTCAAAATTTTCGATTATTCTTCACCGGAAAAGGGTAAAATAGTAAAAGCGATGTAATCATATCTGATAGAGATAAAGCTTAATAATTTTGCTAGTGAAAAATTGGAAAACATTTTCTCCCATCCACTGCAATCACGCATGGCCTGGCGATAAGGTGGTGATATAGTTTCATTGCGAATGTGCGACTTTTTAACACTGCGGTACGATTCTCTCACAAAATTTAATTTTTATTTTAACAAATTCAACCGTTTCGATATTTTTGCGACTTTTAATTTGTCCGAACCGTAAGAAAAAATGAACGCTTAAATATTCTTTCATTTTAAAGTTGTGCTTATGAATATTAAATTTATCAATGTAGAGTTGGCATGGTACAAATTTCCTTTAAATGCAACGGTAACTGACATTAAGTGCAATAATTTGCGAGGATTGAAATATACAAATGAAAAACATTTTGAACAAATTAACATGTCTCTCACTGTCCTTTGATTTAAAATTATAACTTTCCATAAGGTAAATTGCGCACCTGAAACCAGTCAAAATGCAAAATAGAGATATATTTCTTCGTTATTTTAACACAGAACCCGGAATTCAGTTTTTTATAATTGAGACTGAAGCAAGAAAACTTCTACAGCGCTCTCTAATTGACATCGAACAATCACAAAATATATGGTGCTAAACCTCAAATGGGAATAGGGAAGTTACATACTTGGAAGTAAAAGTATTTGCAATAGAACAATCAGCATGAAAGTTTTCAAATATAGAAAAGTTTATGGTGACAACAGCATGCAGATTTTGGTGCTAAAAAAGTACCTTTTTTATGCGCATGGCGGTTGATTTTTTAAGCTCGATGGAATCCCTGTTATGATGTGTGCTCACACCCGTTTGCCTGTAATTCACAATTCCAATGTCTAGAATGGGCGGTCGCATAACCTGGTGTAACATTTTCAAAGCGAAGGTCACACAGAGCCACTTCCATTTTCATTTGGCGGGATGGAAAGGCATTAGCGATAGTCGAAATTTTAAGCCGCAGCTAGGCCGTTAAAACATTTTCTGCACACAAAGTTGAATAAAAAAAGCAGCTTCAACAGCTCGCAGATCCTTGATAAAGCAATAATACCTTTCATGTTTGTCTGCCGTTTGAACGGGAGCCTTGCAAACATTTACGAGTCGTTTTATTCGGTATGGTTTATTGGCGATCCACATCAAGAAGGTAGCATAGTTATAAGGATTTGTAAGCAGCCCCATATCACCACCAAAACGATTATTATCGAAGATCTCACTACTTTTATGAAGAAAGTAATCTTTTTGTGTTACTTCAAGCTGGGATATTAAGATCTCATTTTTCGAAGGCGCATGATCTCTATGATATTAAAAACTGCAATAAAATTTAATTTTGGTGTTACTATGTAAAGTTATTCTAAAATTTTTAGTTGGAATTTTTCATATCTATCTTATTCGGAAAATTTTCTACAGAATTTATCCTATGTTTATTATCTTTTTTGTATCTTTAATGCAAAGCAAAAATTGAACTGTCAGATGTGAATACATGATTTCTTCATCTTGCCTCCATTTTATATATATTCAAGCAGTCATTTTAAAAATGTTTCTCGCTACCATGTGCAACAGTAGTAAGATCGTCATTCTGTCTAAAATTCTCTTTCTCATTTGCACAGTTGTATTAGAATTTACTTCAAATTATATAACTCATTAATTGATAGGAAGAATTGAGGTTCAATCCTCTTCCAGCATAGTCAAAACCCGAAATCGGGTATTATGAGAAATTATCGTTTTCAAGGGAGATGCGCCCACCTGCCCATGTTAAGATTATTTAGTAAATCATATCACGGATGAGTTTTATGGCTTTGTTTATTCCATAATGTTAATCTCGAGTTGGTTAGAGTGACGTGTTATCTAATTGACAAGCCTAGCAATAGTTGCAGCAGAGAATAGAAGCAATAATAATTTTTATATGATTAAATGGTCGTGTGGCGTTCAGGCGCCATTTATGGCGTAGACAAAGGCTGTGGTTATTGCTTAAGAGATCCCTTTGTTGCCGTGGGAGCATTTATGGGTTGCGAGGCAACACCGAGACTGGTGAGGTGGAGATTCCTTTCTAAGCCCACGATTATCCCTGCAAAGGATTCCTCCGTCAGACTGGAGAAGAAGAGCGGCCCTTTGGGCAGGAGAGAGAGAGAGAGGCATAGAGTTGTGGTGGGGAGTCGCATCCGGTAAGGAGAGAGCGTGGGAGGAATGAGTCGTAAGGGGAGAGTATGCGGGGAATAAGGGCGGAGGAAGTCCCGGACGCATTCTTGAGGGCGGCTGCCGTGGGGACTGGCTTCCTTCTAAGGGCAGAGAGCGGGTTGCAGAAGAAAGAGGGGAAGGCAAAGGGAAAAAAGGTCGAGAAAAAAGGAGATACTGGAGAGGGTGGGGATGGAGGGGGGGGGAGGATAGTATTATAAGGCTGAAAATAAGAGATGGGTGATATGATGGGAGACGGTGGAAGTAAAATGAGCCTACTTGAATGGTTCTCCGTAGATTTCTTTGGGAAATTTAAACTCGTTCGTTGTAAAAGACTCCCGTCTATTGTGACCCGTGTTTGTTTTTTAGCGAATCACTTCATATTCTTATCGCTGGAGCACAAAATGTTCGCGGTCGTCCTTGCCAACGGGATAATATGAGAGTATCCATCCATGCTTAGCTTTCTCGTCATGACGTGGATAAAGTTTGTTTGCTGTTCGTCGTCGTTAATGCTGTTGCGCTCCTCGCGGACTACCTTCCGTGACATATTGGAGGTGATTTTGAATTTAAAAGCTCGTGGATATCAGCGCAAGCTTCAGGGGGAAGTAACAGAGTGTCGCTTTGCCGTACCTTCTCTTTCTAATTAAACAGAATGTTAGCATGTCTATCCTCGTGGACAAAACAGAAAATATCTATAGGCAACCGAAAGGGTTTCGAGGTAATTACATCTGTTGTTTGATCCTTCACAGCGCTCATTAGCTTCATTCGAAACGAATTCATTACTCGTCACTGAAAATGCGACTATTTTTTTTAATTTTTCGAAGCGTTTCTATCTCTTCTCTTTATCTATTTTGCGCTTGAGCGATTGCGAAAACGTACTCGCAAGCATTTCTTTATTTAATTATATTCTACGTTGCACAAAATAATCGAGATTCAATAAATATGGCTCCTTTTTTGCGTAGAACTCATGAGACATAACTCTCTTAACGATGGTATATTATAAAAATAACGTGATTTTTAAAATTTTCTTTGATAATGCAAATGTCTGAGGAGCGATATCACATCTGAAATCGTAAGTTCCTTTAATGGAAATTGTTTTACTTCGTGTAACTATATTTATCGAGTCACAATACCAATTAACAAGCGAGGAAAGAATTGCACAGCAAAATACATAAGGCGCTTTTTTCATCGATTGCTATCTTTCCATCAGAGTCGCAAATGCGAAGTATTGTATGTTGTTTACATTTGTAGAATCATTTACTTCTTGGCGATTTTTTTGATCACTTTCCAGAGGCTACGCCTAGATCTACCAAATTTTTACCATAAAGGCCAATCAATAAATCTATTTGGTTTCTCCAAGATGCAGAATTCCAGAGATATCGCTCGTACGGACAAACAGACCAACCAAATAGATACCCGATTTAAAAAAAGCACTAAAATATCTCCCAATAAATATGGCGATCTTTTGGATACATTTCTGTCCGTGATAAGGAAATAACGTCGAGAGCGACGAGAAGAAGAAGAAAGGAAAAACGACGAATGTGGGAGGGAATAAGAGCGAAGGGAGAAAGGATAAATAGAAATGGGAGAACGAAGGCCGAAGATCGTGAGGTATGGTGTTGGGGTTTGATGAAGGGATGGCGAGAATGCGTACGTGTTGAGGAATTGCTATGGAGGCGAGGAAAGAGGGAAGACGAGAGTGAGGTGTAGGAGATTAGAGAGGAGGAAGGGGAGGGTAGTAGGGGGAGGGAAGGAATGGGAGGAGAGCAGGGAGAGGGAAAGAGGAAGAGAATAAAATGGAGACGGGTAAGAGAGTAGGAATAGTGGTGGATCAACACAATGAGGGTGACAACGGAAGAAGAGTACTTGCGGACGTTGTGGAGGGAAAAAGAGGCAGATGAAAAAGATCAGCTAGTTCAGAGAGAGAGAGAGGTGGAAAGAGATTTTCCGGAGAGAGTGGAAGATGATAGAGAGAGAGAGAGAGTGCGTAGAAGAGTAGTTTTTGGATGGAGAATTATTAAGGGCGAGGGAGTGGGGGAGAACTGAGATATGATAGAGACACGTCGAAAAGGTGATTAAATGTGGGCGTCAGGCATTACTGACGTGTTTGGCTGTTGTGAAGCGTGTTGTGCCTCTCCCAAGTATGCCGCGCCCTGTAGAGTTTGGAGGGAGATAAATGTTGGGCAAAATGTTTTCCGATAAGAATCCTTGGACTTCAGATGGAATAAGTCTCCCTCTGTCTCTGTCCTTCTCGAACGCAGCCGTACGGCTCTAGGAATGCGGCATCTTGCTCTCTTTTGTTTTTTTCCTTTTTGCTATGTGACAGTATCGTGGAGGCAAATCTGTATTTGTCGCCGAGACAAAATTTGCAGGGTCAGGCGTTAAATCTTAAGGAGAATAGAATAAATTGTTACAATGTATATTGCACAAATTTTCCCATGCACTACATATGTATCTGGTTTCTCTACACTCTTCTGACTTGAAGAAATTCATACAGATAATGTCTTCTTCACGTGAATAAAATTAACATAATGATAACCTCATGTATGTAAATATCAAGCTAGATAAATAGGAATACCATACATAAATATCAATTATTATGCGGATTGGCAAAGGCACATCGGCAATGAAGCATCATTGCTGGAAGAAATTTGTTGAGAGAACTTTCGAAGAGCTGATAGCTCAATATATTATAATGTTTATGGACGCTATATAATATAATAATATAATAATATTTTCCCATGCACTACATATGTATCTGGTTTCTCTACACTCTTCTGACTTGAAGAAATTCATACAGATAATGTCTTCTTCACGTGAATAAAATTAACATAATGATAACCTCATGTATGTAAATATCAAGCTAGATAAATAGGAATACCATACATAAATATCAATTATTATGCGGATTGGCAAAGGCACATCGGCAATGAAGCATCATTGCTGGAAGAAATTTGTTGAGAGAACTTTCGAAGAGCTGATAGCTCAATATATTATAATGTTTATGGACGCTATATAATTATTTTTGAGAAATATGGCTTATGCTGTATTGTTTATGATGTCTTGCTTTGTAACTGAGTGAATTTTAATCAAAGTCGTTTGAGCCATTTACGATTAAATTGACATTTTGTGAAAGTCAACATAATTACCAAACTGCCCTTCATTGTTGCGCTGTATCCTTCATTTCTTCATAGTGTCTATTCTAAATAATGACATGCTCAAATGCAAAATATAATTCGATTTCGTTTTAACGTCTTAGACTCTGTAGCCGCGCAAAGACAGACAGAGGACGGGGCAAAAACCAGTTTTAGACTCGTGGACACCTAAAACATGTATTTCCGTCAAAATCTCGAAGTCGATTTTCTTCGCGATTACATACCACTTTTATAAGAAAGTGAATAGCATCGGAATAATTCTGACGAAACTAACGAGCCGTGTTTATGCAAACCTAAGGCCACATTTTCTTCTTCTTAAAAAGTGCACATTTGTTTATTCAGTGTATAACGCGTTACTTCATCAAGAGTAGCCCTTTATGAATATAAATGATGTACTTATAATTGGATAATTGGTTATGAGGTTCAGTATACTGATTTTCTAATCAGATTACGAAACATGCGTAATTTGCAATCTTTTTTCGTTTGATGTGTATAATTACACGATACTAAATATATGCATGTAAAATACACTCGATATTTCCCTCGGGCGTATTGGCGTAATTGTAGCACGGTTTCTTTCCCTTACAGTCGAATTTATTTATTTATTTATTTCCTTAATTCGGCGAGGTTGAGGTCATATGGCCCCTTCTTCTACCTCACCGTTTTAATACGCAATATACTAAATTACATGCACATACATGAAAATTATTTCAAGGTATACATAAATAAGAATAAAATTAATAAAAAAGCTTTGTTATGGATTATAAAGTGAATTCTTCTTAAACACTCATGAGGTTGGCTATTTCTTTGAAAGCATTGCCTGAAAATCATCTTAAACCTCTTCGAAATAGCCGCTGCTAAGGTATTTTTGACATTGCATCATCCTTAAAACTATTTTATGGTACTCTATGGAAGAAGTTCCGCATGCCAGAATTTCCCTTAGGAACACTATTTTAAAGAGTTTTAGCATTTTATTTTCTCGCTGATGACTATTTAGTAGCAACCAAGAAGATAAAAAGAACGGTAATGCCCTTTATGTAAAATTCATGAAATGTTACTGCTGCTTTACTTCACTTCCCGATTTGTCCAAAAAATTCCATTTAATATTCACGGGTTCCTTGCTGCCAAAAGCGTTAAAAATACACTCTGATTTACCCCAAAAAACCTCTTAGAATTCAAATAATTGCGTGTTTTCGAGACATTTATGGCTGAATGTTTCACCGGAATGGCAACTTCACGCTTAATTGCCTCATTTCTTCTCCTCAATCATTCGGTGCATTATCGCCTGTGTTCATGAATTCCGTCAGAATGTTAAATGAACTTTTGAAACGACAGAATCATCCCTCGATTATTTAATTAATTTTGATTTAAAAACTTTTACTTAATTTAGTTACACGTTGAGTTAGTCAAGTGAAACAGTTAAATTAAGTGAATAAATCGATTGTCTTCGTTTTCCTCATATTATGAATCGCCCTTTTATTTTTCATAAATTTTGTTCATTCATTTTTCTTATTTTAAGTTCATTATCATTGTAACTACAATAATATTTGCAATCATAACTAATTGATTAATTAAATTAATTAAAATAACAGAATATACAATTTATCTCAAAATAAAACATTGTACTTTGTAACTTTTGAACTGAGTTTTGTAAAAGACCCAAGCGTTATTGTCTCGTAAATATACTTAATGTATCAGATTACCTGTTTTTTATATTTTATTTGTATACGTATCATTCCTTCGATGGCCTCCCATAATACACGTTAGCTTAATATCTTCACCGTGTAATTCCTTCGTATCGTGTTCAGTCAATTTAATGAAATTCTCCTCTTCGAATAAATTTCTTACTTACCCATGCTTTTTCATCCTCCTCCAACTTATTTTCTGCGTTTTATGCTCCGCCCAAACCTCGAGAGTGTGTTTTCAGAAGATGAGTGGATATTGCTTAGCGGTTTTCGAATCATCTCAAACTTATTTACCGACCCTAACTCGGTCGATATCACCGGTTGGGTTCAAAAGTTATAAGGGGCATGTGGACAGGCACGCACGCGTTCATTCGCTCGATTCTATATATACGAGGTACACGCAGACACGAAATGAATCGCGCCGAGGCACTCGGAAAACGAAAACACCCCTTTAAATTG
The DNA here is from genome assembly GCA_028673005.1 of Tanypteryx hageni. Classification (NCBI taxonomy): domain Eukaryota; kingdom Metazoa; phylum Arthropoda; class Insecta; order Odonata; family Petaluridae; genus Tanypteryx; species Tanypteryx hageni. Next base: position 183,054,971 of record CM054115.1, on the reverse strand, counting down.
CCAGGAAAAAAATCTCGAACTGACGGTTTTACCATCTAGCGATCAGAAAAAGCAGATTGTCGGCTCAGATTAATTTTTGCGGATTAAATGCGATATTTTCGTGCCTAGAAATTGAATGGAAATGCGAAAAAACGGAGTGAAAGCATAACGCGTTTGTGTCCTTTAGTTGAGCATAGACTTGAGGAAAATATTCATGGAAATTCAATTTATGCACGCGCAATTTCAAAGGGCTTAAGTATTCCGACTTTTAGGCGTTCTTTACAAAACGTAACAAGTAACAATAAGAAAAAGCACTGCATTAGCAGATTACAGATATATTACAAAGACGTTCTTTATGGGAAATACGTATGAAGCGGTATCAAAAGATTGGGTGGTTTTTGGATTTTTATCTCCGAAACTATAAGTCGTAATTGCATGATCTCGCAGACTTTTGTCGTAAATGTGGCTCTCTATTCGAATGAATTTTTTAATCTATACCTCCCATCATATATGAGCTTGGGCGAAAAAATATGGTTTTATAATCGTTTGCCGATAGAGTAGTCGTAGCGATTGGTATAAACAATATGTTATGTCATGCTTGTGGTTTTCTCGAAAACTTATCTCCAAAACTAGAAGTCGTAATTATGTGGTCTCGCGGACTTTTTTGTGTTAAATGTTGTCCTCTATCCAAATAAATTAATAAATCGATACCTTATGGATCATATATGGGATAGAGAGAGAGAAAAATAAGGCATATAATTGTTGCTTGACGGATGCCATTTAACGATATACGAGCATAAATTTAAGTGCTTATATATAGTGTAAGTTCTAATTGACGGTTGCAGACTAAAATCATAATTAGTCATTAAATTTTAATAAGCTTCTTTAATACCTAATTTAATTAAAATCCGCCAAGTACTTTCATCGTTTAAACTAGCGGAAGGACGGAGGAGACGTGCCCATAAGGCTTCGCTGGTAAAGAACTTCTAAAAATGAACGCTCTATGGTCCGTCCGGCTGCACGTTTCATCTCCAAAACTACTGGGCGGATTTTCTTGAGATTTGGTATTTAGAGCTTTAGGACAAAGAATTGGTATAAATAATTTATAAAACTCAATCAGGGATACCACATTATTAGTAAGAAGATTAAAATTTCATCATATCTCGTAAAATATTATTCATACCAAAAATGTCTTCAAAGAAAATTTGTTGAATTATCAAATAGAATATCTCTTTAAGAACAAGAATTTTAAAAATACTTGTATCAGATATTCCAATAACCACAACTAGAGAATCTAAGACGAAAAAATTAACCTTTCCTCATGTTTGTAAGTGAAAAAGAATGGTTAACTTACGACGAAGGAATGAACACATACGTAAACATTACTACTACTAATTGAAAGTGAGGTATGTTTAAAAAAGTTATTATTCAGTGAATTACTACTGATTAGAAACCGATCCGATAAATCAAAGATTCAGTATTTTCTTGACATTGTTTCTGATATATCGTTTTGAAGTGCTTAGATATTATTCTAAGCCATTAATATTTATCTTTTTTATGGTATACCTAATTCCATAAATCGTAAATAACGGCTCTGCCTTGCATGTATGCTCACATGTTACGTGCATCTTTCCTATCTAGTTAGTAATGAAGGTGTAATGAAGAAATTGCAGAAATAATGTCAAAACCTGCTATACATATATATATATCATCATCATCATAGGTAGTCTGTCCGTAGACAGGTCCGTGATTATTCTTGGTTAAACCTGGTTCTCCATATACTCCTATTTTCCGCTGTCCTCTTTATATCTTGATAACTCTCTTTCCCTTTCAAATCGTCTATCAGCTGAAACCTTTTCCTACCTCTTTCCCTTTTCCCATCTAGTTTTCCTTATAACACGTCTTTAATCATACTCTCTCTCCCAGTTAGCCTTCCTCTTTCTGATAGTCTGTATAATCATTCGCTTCTCTCCTATTCTTCGTAGCACTTCATCGTTTTTCATTATATCTGTCCATTTTATCTTCAGCATTCTCCTCCAAGTCCACATTTCAAAGCTTTCCAAGTATTTGATGTCATTTTTCCTTAGCGTCCATGTTTCTGCCCCACACAATGCTATACTCCATAAGTAGCATTTTATCAACTTCTTGCGGATATCTTCCCTTATATTCCCTGTAAGTAGTTGTTTCTTTCTCCTGAAAGCCGCTTTTGCTTTTCCTATTCTAGTTTTGATCTCATCCGTACATTTTGCCTCTCGTGTTATGATACTTCCAAGGTATATTCTGAAACTTGTTCTAATGGCTTTCCCCCAATAGTTATGCTCAGATTCTCTTCTTTACCCGATATTCGAATGACCTTGGATTTTTCTGTATTTATTTCCATACCGTATTTTCTACCTGTTATCACTAGTCTATTTATCATTTTTTGTAGCTCCTCTTCCTTTCTTGCTAGAAGTACTTGATCATCTGCGTATTTCACTGTTCTTATAATCCTTCCTCCAATTTTGAAATCCCCTGTGCCTTCTAAAGCTTCTTGCATTAGACTTTCTCCATATATATTGAATAGGGTTGGCGATAGGCAGCAGCCTTGTCTTACTCCTCTACCGATATTTGTTCCGCAGGTGTCCACATTCTCAAACCTGACCTTTACAACTTGATTCTCATATAGATTCCTAATCAGTCTCCTGTCTTTCCAGTCTACACCTATATCCTTTAATATCTTCATCAACTTTACCCAATTTACTCTATCAAAGGCCTTCTGCCAGTCTACGAAACATGCGCAGATATCTTGACTGTATTCTATTGCCCTTTCTGATATGATTCTAACTACTCCTATAGCATCTCTAGTTCCTCGTCCTTTTCTGAAACCGAATTGATCTTCCCCTATTATTTCTTCTGCCTTTTTCTCCAGCCTTTTATTAAGAATCCTCGTGATGATCTTCGATGTGTGTGACAGAAGGCTTATAGTTCTGTAATCTTTACACTATATATATATATATATATATATATATATATATATATACATATATGCATAGATATATTATTACTCCCCTGTCATTTTAAAAGTTCTGTGTGCTACAGGCATAATAGTTCCTCCTTGTGTCGTGAGAAAATTTTATACATGTCAGTAGACTCTTATACAGTCTCACTGATATTTTATTCTACAGATGGTGATGGGCCCTTATACAGTCTTCTGCAATCTGTTTTTATCTTTATTTATTTATTTATTCATTTATTCTTTATTTCAGGTTAGGTGATGTGGGTACTTCATCACAAATAGGTTGTGTTTATAATGTATAGTTACGGCGATAATAGCCCAAGAGGCTGATTCGCCTAAAATTACACACACACACAGCTATACATTTACAAGTATATAGTTACAAGTAATAGCAATAAACTGATGATGTGCAGTAAACCTTTGTCTTTCACGAGGGTTAATTTCCTCGGAAATATTTTGAACGGCAAATCATGATTAAATGTTTAGGAACCGAGATTAAAATAACGATGAATATTTTTTGTATAGAGATGATATTTCTTGAAAAATATGTAATCCTAAAAACAGGTATGGTTAATTAACCCACTATCCCTATATAATACAATGGAAGTCATTCTTTATTGTTTATCACGTTTGAGAATTCATTAGTTTGCAGCTGGAAGTCTAAGCTAAAACTCGGTACGGTAAAATGTATCGTTATCCCCAAACGTTATCTTATCTAAACTTGTGGTTTAAAAGCAATTGATATTTTGAAATTTCTAATAAGAATAACATTCCATCGAAATTCAAGCCCTAAAAGTGGCATTTTTACAATAGTTAGGATAGAGACACAGTGACAGGTGTTTTTCTGATTTTTATCCTTCAATGTAATTGTTTTTAATCCATTGAGAGCATGGGAATAATTTTGAAACGAGAAAAAATATGCTATGACCGGAAATCGAACCTGGGTCTTCCACTTACCGGGCAGATATTATCTGCTACGGTAGTTCAGACCCGGGTTCGATTCCCGGTCATATCAGATTTTTTTCTCCTTTCAAAATTATTCCCAACTTTACAGCTAATGCCTATCTGCTTAGGATCTTATGATCATTTCATTCCACCATCGAGAGCATAATCATGAAAAAATAATTCGGAAATTATAAAAATATTCAAATAAATATCGATAATTATCTAGGAGTAACCGAGTTGGTATTATTCGGAACAGTATTCTTCATCGAAAAATATTGAATTTTTATCTTTGAAGTGTCTTTGACAGCACTAATAATCTACTTGACCTTCTATTAGTTTAACTTCGTCTTCATGAAATCATACTAGCCATTAATGGTTAGTTGGCAGGTGGTGTAGCAGCAGAATTCTTACTGTGGGAAATACTGAAAAACGTGAATGTATTTCATTGTTCGTTTCTTTTGTATTTCCTATCTGATGTAAATGTAAATAAAATGTTTACATTGATTCAAAGAGGGAAAGAATACTAATCTTATCTTGGAACTGAAAGTTATTGGAGAATTTTCGGGCAATTATACCTATTCAGCGAAAAGACTGCCAAGGATAGCTTTCCCCTACTATACCATTCTTACTGCTGCCGATGCAGTTCTTGATGTTTTATTGAGAGAATATTATTAGCTAGTGAGACGGAGTGCTTCTCAGATGGCTTCAGACTCTGCTCCAACACGTACCATGACTTAGAATATCATATTTTTTCTTTCATTTAACAATATTAAATATATTTATGGTTTAAGAAAATAATTTGCAGTATGGCATGACAAATGACTTAAACTGATTAATGAAATCAAGTAATGATCAATATTAGTGAAACAATTTTTTTTCAGTCCAAATTTTATATGGCAATTCAGTTGCTACTCTCGGTAGGATTGATGTGCAAAATATCTTGGTAGTCTGAGGGTTAATTAAGTGACCTCATGTTATAACTTCAATTGTCACATTTCATTTTCATCGCATTTCTAGAATAGCCATCCATAAATAGTTTTCGGCCGATAAAAATTAAATTTACCATGGCATACCATTATGGCACGAATACATATAGGAAACAGTAACATACTGAATACATTATTTATTTATTTATTTATTTAATTAATTATATTGTTTCTTCGTTATTTTCATCAGCTTTAGCTTCATCGGTTGATTTCAGTCTTTAAATTTATTGGTTGTATAAAAATCAGATTAATTCATGCATCAAAATGAATTGTTTTTAATATTAACCGTTGGTTTGGTTCTTTCATTGGGTTCTATGTTAGTACGCAATATAAAAGTCTTACCTAAATTTGATTAATTAACATTTTTTTCTTTTAAGAACAAATTTTGCTATAATCTCTTGTGGACAAAAACCTGCCTACCAGCAGATCTAACTCTTAGCAACTGCTTCCAGTAGATTAAGACTGAAAAGTTTTGTATTGGTGTGCTTCATAGTTCCAGCAACAATCCCTTCTCTAATTATGTTGGGTCGAAAGGTCTTGGAAACAACAAGGATTGTTTGAAGTGTGTTGTCGCAGGCGTTCGGGATGCTGTATTCAAGGTCTCTATTGGGGATTTTACTGCTCCGCGAGAAGAAAGGGATCTAAATCGAAGGAGATGATCCTATAGGGAATAGTTTTTATTAAACTTGCTTAACTCCAATGCTAAATACATTCTCTAAGAGAGCAATTGGTGTAACTCTAATGACAAATATATTACGTTGTAAAGATTGATAGATTCATTCAGAAAATTGCTATTCTTAGCTTTGCTATTGCATAGAAAAAATAAACTGATGTGGGCAACACATGACTTTCTCCATATTTATATGGCAAATTACATGTTGTTAGCTCTGGGATCGTTGTCAATATTTACTTCCGGTTGACAATTAAGAAAAGAAAAAGGAGCGTTACTAAGACGTAACTAAGCGTCAATTGTTAACAATAGTCTTCGATAGGTGACGTGGTGGTGGCAGCTAAAAATATAAAATATCTCTTAAACAATATGGAAAAAATATTTCAAACAAAGATTGTAGAAAATAAAATTTCCTACAACTTTTATTCCAATACATTTACACTTTTATCAAATATTAAAGCAAATATTTCAAAATAACGGATAAGTGACAAGAGTAAACACCCACTTTCGGTTGATTGATTTATACCAAAAACTAATCAGATCTTCTAACTTTTATGAAAATGTTAAATATAAAATTTTGCGTTGGCCTGATTAATAGTTTTTGAGTTAGAGCGCCCACAAAAATCTATCACATACAGACCAACAGACAGACAGACACACAGACATCATCGCGAAACTAGTCAGAACGTGTTCAGGGAACTTTAAAACATGTATTACCGTTGAAATCTCGAGTTCGTTATTTTTCATCAAAACAATACTTTCTCATACTACGTATATGGAGAAAGTAACAAGCTATCATACCTAATTTGTCTAAATCAATTGGTCCCTTAGGTTGTGGTCTTCTTTTCAATAAACTAATATTTAATATTTCTTCGTTGCATGCGCCAGATATTAGAATAATACATGTAAATGGGTAGGGGATTAGCTTCCACTCCTCTGACGAAAAGAGCAGCTATAAGGTTCGACGGTATTCGGTAAGAAAGAGTATTTCATCAAAGATATATGCCAACACGTGCAATTGGTCATCTCAGACTACAAGAATAAAAAAGATCGGATACAGAATAAGAAAGGATTGACTTATACCAACTTGCAAAATAATGATTTGTTTTATTTGTGGCATTATTGAACGGTAATATTACAAATATTAAAATAGGATGTGTCTGAAAAATTATTCCGCCTATGCATAATTTTCTTTCTTAGCTACCCGGTTTTTATGCGCTCCATTCCAATTTATGGAAAGCTAATTTTCCTTTTTTTTCTGAAAATTCCCATACCTTGTATTACACATCGCAGTTTTTTAAAGTTTAATTTAAAAAAACCTTACACTGTGATTTTAGTAACGCACGCTAAATAAACAGGCTTTATGCATATGCATAATATATTTGTATGTATTTAAAAATTAAATGTACACAATTTCCACTACAAATTAGTGTATGTATTACGACCGGTTTTGTAGTATTGCTGCATTATCAGGCTTTTATTATCGGGAAACCGGTCGAATTACACAAAGTTGTAGTGGATCATGTGCAAATTTTGTTCTTTGAATAACAATTGTTTCCACAAAGTTACACCTGGATTTGTTGAATTTATAATATGCTAGATATGTTAATATGATGACAGACAACATTTAATTTAAATACGCTGTCTTAGGGGGAAAAGCCAAATAGATCCACACATTTATACAATTTGACCAAGATGAATGTCATTTTGAGAAACATTTAATCCTGCATTTGTTGGTGCGAATATTAGGTCATAAAAGTTCGTCTACACAGATTAATAATTGAATATTTAGATTCTTTCTCGAACGCTTCCTTTTTCATTGACTCACTTCTACATATAGTTTCATATTGGCGTCTTCCAACATTTGACCTTTTCTCTCCCATTTCCTTCCCTAATGAACTTTGTATTACCTTAATTTCCCTAAGTCCTGTTTTGTTATCATCATTGTTGATGTTTTTAATACTGCTCTTTTAAATAAATAAGTTCAACTTTACTAATGGTCAACTTTTTCTGCTTTTCAATAATACTTTTTGTATCCTCTTCTGCTTTCTTCCTCGTCTTTGATGTCATTGAATATTTTACCCTTTTTGTTGCTGTCCTGAAATTTACCACTTTTATCAGTCAAAATTGATTGCAACAACGTCAGAGGTAAAATTCCGGAGTTCGTTTATGGCTAGCTTGAAAAATGAATGAAACACAAATAAATCAAAATAAATAAATGTATGGGTAATTTAAAGTCTTTGCAATCGATATTTTTGCATTCTGGGCTGAAGTTTTCATGACTGTCAGAAGACGGCGGTGACACAAGCTTATTTTACTGCGACCTCGTTCTTAAGCAATTGCGTCGGAAAAATCCACAGCTGCTTTCCCCGTCTTATGTGAGTCAATATTGATACTACCTTGGGTGTCACGGGTTATGGTTTCCTTGATGCTTTGCTGCAGCTGGAAGCGCAATCCTAATTAATACTCGGCATGCATTATTGCCCCAGGAACATTTTCAACTTTAGCGGTTCATCCAAGTTTTTTGAAAAATTTCATTGTAATAGTCAGAATTTCATCGAGTGATATAAATAAATCGCGTGTAAACGAGCGGGCAGAGAAAATTCAGAAAATGTATGTAAGTTTTCTGTTACATTACAATTAATGTAGTTTGTAAGGACGTCTTTTTTGTTAAATTATACATTTACTGCGCAAAAATATCTCTTTTGGGTGAGCATGGAGCACTGAGAACGATTGTGATTTTTGCGTTGAGAAACGAAATAATGGAACGCGTTTTATTATTATGTGTTTAAGAAGTGGTTCTTGAGGGATAAGGTAACAAATAACGTGAGATCGGTTCCTTATCGCCACCAGCAATAAAGACATTGCTATTAAGGATAAAATTGATGAATTTGAAATAATTTTGATGGAGTTGGGCACAGTAATGAAAGACATAACACCACCGGCTTTGTTTCCGTTGCTATGAAATTTTTTTCGAATTATTGATAGAGAGACAAACGCTGCCGACGGTAATTTTAATCGCGATCCAAATTATTCCAATACCATCTAGCGTCATATTTTGTTAACAAACTTTCTTGTAAATATTGACAGCAATGCCAGCGCTGCTAACGGAATTATTTAACATTAAAAGTATGATGCGTATTTTTTTATCTATAGCAACAGATATCAATTTTGTTTTTTAAATGTGAAAAGCGATTCAAAATATTTTTCACCGTGAAAATTAATTAAAGTGTTTAAAATTATTCACGAGTGTAACTGCTGAAGGTTATTCTTGAATACACTTTTGCCGAGAGTAACTTTAAGCACTCTTGCAATCATATTCATTACTGTGTAAGGATTAGGTCATGTGACGGACACAAGGTTTTATTTCACAAAAAGAGTTTCCCTTATTTTATAAATACTGGTTTAGCTCTTGATGCTGTGTGCTCAATAAAATTTTAGTAATCTAAAAAATTTTCAATCAAAGGGATCATGTGAAATTTAAAAATATAATTTTGCGTAGGTTAGTATTAACTCCGACGTATTCTTTGTGGCGTTATTACGGACTGAATAGGTCGCTTTGATTAAAAGGAGATACATTTTCATTTCCCTCCCTTTCTATAACGATTTGGGAATTTATGTGGCCATCTACCTTCGTCCGTTATTTTTACACGACTGCAAAATTATGGCGCTCTACGTATTCTGCAATTTTTTGTGCATCTATCTGCAACCCAGGTTTATTTCTTTTCTCCTCAATTTTTCATCCCCCAATACGTGACTCGGATATTCCGCAAGGGAGAATCCATTGGTCAATAGTTTTTTCACTTACCATTCTCTCTCCTTCCCTGTAAAATCTAATACTTCCTTCGAAGGCTTTCTTTGCTTTTCGTTTTTTCGCTCGCATCTCCAATTTACTTTTGCGATCACCGTTAAATTCATTATGTTACTTTCATGCTTGATATTCTCACGTAATTTGTTCCGACACAAAATGCGATGTATCAGTTGTTTGTTTTCAGAAACATTGCCTTCAACTTTTGCTTTTTCCATCATTCCATCGGCCTGACAAAATTAATGCCTTTATTGACATGCTCTTCAAACATCTCGTTCCTTGTTTTTTATGCAGTGACAAGTAGTTTGCCAGCCATTCTAGGTGTCCAATTAACACAACGCATTTTTATAGGTAATTCATTTTCTTATGTCCTTACAACCTGTAATAATTTTGAGCCTAATTTTCATTGTATTAATTTTTCTTTTAAACATTTTCCTATGCATTTCTATTTCTATTTCAGTTGTCATAAACCTAATTAAATCCATCTAATTTATCCTTGAATTAGCTTTGGAAAGTAATTGCACTAAAATTAATTAATTCAATCCACGTCTATCGACATACGGTTTGTTGAGGCTGTATCATTTGATAACAGGTTTTAATCCGATTCTATGGCATCTAACTTCCTTCAAAACTTCTAAGAATTCGCAGGGTTTGCTCGCTTACGCATCATACATGGCGCCAAATCGGATTTTCTGCGAAAATCGCTGCTTTTCGCATCCCCACATCAACGGAACTAATTAATTTTGTTTACGCCGACGGCACTCTTAAGCCACGGGTAAAGACGTGTGCGGGATGAGGATAAGCAGCAGGGTGTATGTGTGTGTTGGGGGGGAGACATAATTCGGGAGAGCGCACTCTGGTTTCGCATTCCACCCTTAACGCGGCCTTTCCACCTTAAAATCCCGTCGACGCGTTGCATTTTAAGCAATATTCACTGAGGATAGCCAGAGGACAGCTCAGACTTCCATACCATGTGCATTACATGCCTTTTCCCCGATCCATCGTTCTCTTTTCTCTCTCTCTCTCTGTCCGCGGGACGTACGTATGCTTTGTGTGCATACGTGCCTCGGATTCCAAAGTTTTCGCCTTAAATGACTCGGCAATAGGGTTAGTGACCGCTCGAATAACGCCGGCTGCAAATCGCAAGGAACTCCGTTGCATTGGAACGGGAGGCCATTGGCGCGAAAAAGAGAGTGGAGGAGACTCGGGGAGATTTTTTGGGTGGGTGTATGCGGGCCTCGGGGTGGCTTATTTTCTCTCTGCCTCTTCGCTTGTTTTTTTACGTTTACTTTCGCCTCCGACAAACTAGAGACGCTAGGCTTATAATGGGATTCCGCTGAATTCGTCGCCCAAATCGAAAAATAAATTTTCATCCAAATTGAAATTTGTGTGCGGGGAGGATAAGTGATGCGGGAAACCTTAGAGAGGGAGAGAAAGGTTCCAAAAATAAAATTAGATTAATGGGTGACAGAGGCTGAGAGGGAGAGAAGGAAAGAGCGAGGGGTGATGGAGAGAGGAATGGCGGAGATAGAGAGAGAGAGTGAGAAAATGAGAAATATGTAGTTAGGGTCGGCAATGGAGAGAAGGGAGGGAGGGAGGGAATGGGCGAAAGATGGGGGGGGGGGGAGAAAACGAGGAGGAAGATGACGAAACAGAGAGGGAGGCTCTACGGCGTGAAGGGAAAGGTTGTTTTGGGGGATTACTGTTTAAAGATCAGATTAATCCGTTAGATATTAAATCTGACAGCTGATATGACGAAGTTCTCAAACAACATCAGTGTATTGCATAACGTGATGGTGTTTACGTCGATATTAAACTGAAATTGGACAGTGGTGCGGGATGAATACTGCCAAGCTAGTTAGCATAATTTTATCTACTGCTCTGCATTTATATGAATGTAAATAGTTTACATGAAAGATTGCAAAGGATGGTTACTTAGTAATATAAAACTTGAAATATAAATAAGTCTATAAATATGCCACCTGTAGTCATAATTATTTAGAATTATCGGTTACAGTAATTCTGTGTAGAGTACTGATTATTGTAGAAAATTACTGAATGAATGATCCAAATTAAATGCATGATGCTAAGATCGTAGTAAAACCGGTCGTGTTTTAATAAATTTTCTTGCAAGATAAATAGTTGAATTTTATTTGTTTCATGAATTAATTCCACAGAGTGGAGCCTGAACTTATTATTGGAATAGTAGATGAAGGTTTTGGAAACCCTAAATTTATACCTCCTGAGGACAAGATATTTTTTTCATGGAAACAGCGATGATTGTGCGTGTTGGTTAGGGAGAAAATGGGGATGGCGTCGTGAGGGACAGTTAGCGTTTGAGATGAGAAATTATTCAAAAAGCTCGAGTGTAATTTATGGGCTCACTTTAACTGCTTCTTAAGCCTACGCTGAATTGTTTCTCGCATATAGAACAATAGAGAGAAATACCGTAAAATTTGATGTTCCAAGTAGCAGAAATAAAGTTTACATAGAATTAATTAGTAACGAAATAAATATCTACCAATTACAAATATATTGTTTCTGGCAGTAATGTAACACTTGAGGCATGTGGTGTGGTGATTATAACGAAAGGAAAAAATCGAAACCATTGAGTAAAAAACTCTAATAATAGAAAAAGCTCTTGAAAAGCAAAATAAAATTGTCGATAAAACCGTTTTTACTTAAGAATTCTTTTCTCATATTTGTGCTTTTTTATCTTTTCTTCCTGCCCTTAAATCAAGTTTTTGCTCAATTCCAATTTATCCAAAACGATCGGCGGATAACATGAACGAGATCAATTTCATTGTTTCCCATCAAATATATATGTATATATTTTCATTTTTTTACCTACGATAGTTTCTCCAGTCCATTACTATTTTCTGCACCACTTTACCTCCTGTTCCACTAACATGAGGAGTTGCGGTTCTTTTAAAGTGCCAACTGTCTCGATAGCCTGCCATCATACTACAATTGCCAAGAAATCTGTCACAATTATTTTGGCCACGCTTTGATAGCTCAGGATTAGTCTTGGGAGAGAATTGGACGCGAGTATTGCGCTAAAATACTCACCTTGGGGGCGTCTCCTTTATTCCCTTTCTCTTTCGCACCCCTCACTGATCCGATTTCTTCCCCTTCCCCCTCCCACCCTATTTTCCTCTCCCCCCCACTTACTTCGCCTCTCTCCAAGATCTGCTCGAAGGATGAGAGTCCCACCGCCAAACCCCTTTATCTCTCTTTCTCACTCTCTTCTCTGAGCCCATGTATACAGCAGATCGGCAAACACTCCTTACCTCTCATTACGTGCGATTTCTCCCCGACAGATCGCTCTTGCAGCTCTCTTCTCTCTCTCTCTATCCTCCTGTCTTACTCGACCACTTTCATCGTCTATCTCTCTCCTCCTTTTAGTCCACTTCCTTCTTTCTCTCTATCTTTATCTACCCTCTCGATGAATTTAGGTGTTTCTCACGCTTCCCACGCACACCCTCTCAACTCCCGGACCATTTTTGATGGTCCTGCTTTCAGGTTTCCCCTTATACCAACAAAACCGATTCGTGTTTCCTCCTTTTCAAGGAATATACCATCTATGTGGAAGCATTATGCCATTTTATTATTCCTTAGTTATTTAGTTGTATCTCAAGAGAGAGATATATAGAGAGATGTTCTGCTTATTAAAATAAACGGCGCAATATACATTGCACAAACTTTCTCATATACTTATATACGTTTGGTCTCACTATACTCTTTGTCCCGAAATTAACTCTGTGTGCTTGGCAATTCACTGCCAATTATGTTAATAATGCGTAGCAACAGAACCGAAGCGACTGACACCATCAACCTGTCACATATATCACCTCTCACTAATTAGCGCGTGGAGTTAACAGAAAAGTACGGAATTTTACTAGAGAATCCCCGAATTCCCCCTCCACTCTGACGCATGCGCTGAGCGTCTTGTGCAGAAATAATGCCACTGAACGATATATAGTATTTTTTGGAGATATAGTTTACTTAGTATTATTTGTGACATCAGGCTGTACGATTGGATGAATTTTAATCAAAATTATTATATCCATTTTTGAGTAAATCCATTTATTGATGGAATAAAGCGATATAAAGATCCTTTGCAGACAGACATAGCTGTAATGTTGGGAATAATTTTGAAACGAGAAAAAAGTCTGCTATGACCGGGATCCGAACCCGGGTCTTCCACTTGCCGGGCGAATATTCTACCACTGAACTATCGTAGCAGATCAATTTTCTCGTTTCTTAACGCGGATGTTTTCTTGGTTGGGACGGAACTAGCAAAGCTAGTGTCAAACTACCCCAACGAATGTCCTCAAAGAGATACGCCGAAGAAAACGCCTCCCTCTCAAATAGTGAAATTGCCAAGGAAGAAATTGATGAAATAAAGCGATCTAAAGATCCTATGCAGACTGGCATAAGCTGTAATGTTGGGAATAATTTTGGCAATCTCACTATTTGAGAGGGAGGAGTTCTCTTCGGTGTATCTCTTCGAGGACATTCGTTGGGGTAGTTTGATATTAGCTTTGCTAGTTCCGTTCCCGGTCATAGCAGACTTTTTTCTCGTTTCAAAATTATTCCAAAATCCATTTATGTTAAAAAATATTCAAGAATATAGTACCCTTAATTGTTGCGCAATATCGTTCATCTCATCAGTGTTTACTATGGATGATATTATAAAAAAATATGAGATATCATTCGATTTAGTGTAACCGTCTAGACTGTAGTAAGATTTTGATTGGAACGCGGCTGAGGCGTGACGTCATATGGCTTGGGGAAGGTAGCTTAGCGTACATTGTGATGTTACTAGATACCATATATTGATTTTTGAGACACGTGGCTAACGCAGTATTATTTGGGACATCAGGATCTAATTTGATTGATTGTAATCAAATTTCTCAAAGCCACTTTTGAGTAAATCAATTTTTTCTAAAATTCACCAAGTACAAACTACCCTTTATTTTTGTTCAGTATCATTTTTATCGAACAGGGTCTGCAAAAGAGTATATATTGCATAAATACGAGATATCATTCGATTTTATATACGCGTTCCCTAGAACCGCGAACAGACCGACAGACAGACGGCATGGCGAAAACAACTTTTATGGTCTCAGGGGCAACTAAAACGTGTATTTCCATAAAAATCTCGAAGTCAAATTTTTTCACGATTAAAATACTTTCCCAATATTCTACGTATATGAGAAAGAGCATTTTCTATGGATTTTGTTTTTAATAAGCGGTTAATAAATCTAATTTTTATATTTTCTATAAATTTTATCTAGCGCCATCTACTCGATTAGCTTGACTTCATAATACGATCATCATCATCATGAGGTGTTCTGCCTCTAGGCAGGTCCCTGGCACCAGCGTTGTCTCCACTCATTTCTGTTCCTTGCCATTTCTTTCATTTCCTGATACCCTCCCCTTTCTTTCAGATCGTCAAACATTTTTATTCTTCTACGTCCCCTTTTCCTTTCCCCTTCTACTGATCCTTCCAACACCATCAATAGTAAACCTTCTCCTCTCAAGATATGCCCTAACCAGTTACTTTTCCTCCTCTGAATTGTTTCAAGTAATCTTCTCATTCACCCTTGTTAGTATTGCTTCATTCCTTATCCTATCCGTCCACTTAACCTTCTCCATCCGCCTCCACACCCACATTTCAAATGCCTCTAGTCTTTCTTTCTCTCTTTTCTTTAGCGTCCATGTTTCACACCCATAAAGCAATACACTCCAAACATAGCACTTCACAAGACGTTTATTCAGATTTAAATCCATTTTACTGCATAGTACCGGTTCTTTCTTATTAAATGTTTCTTTTGCCATTGCTATTCTTGTTCTTATTTCTTTTTCACTTCTCCAGTCTTCTGTTAGCATGCTTCCCAAATATCTATACTGTTTTACTTGCTCCACTCTTCCATCCTTTATTGACACATTCATAATCTCTCTATCCCCTATTCTCATCACCTTTGTTTTCTTTATGTTCATTTTCATTCCATATTCCATCATCCTGTCTTCTAGCTTTGTAACCATTTCCTGAATATGCCTCGTTTCATCTGCCAAAATTACCATGTCATCAGCAAACCTTATACAATTTATTATTCTACCCCCAATACTAATTCCTTTATCATTCCCTATTCCATTGTCAATCATTTCTTCAGCATATATATTGAACAGGGTTGGCGATAAGCAGCAACCTTGCCTTACTCCTCTTCCTAAATCATACCATTCGGTCTGTGCATCTTTTATCCTCATAGCTGCTTTCTGTTTCATATACAGCTCTTTAATTAACCTTCTATCTTTCCAGTCTACTTTTTTTGCTTTTAGTATTTCCATCAGTTTTTCCCAGTTCACTCGGTCGAATGCCTTCTCCATATCTATGAAGCACAGACTAATTCCTTTACCCCTTTCTATATATCTCTCTCCACTCATTCTTATCAATCCTATTGCATCTCTTGTACCTCTACTCTTTCTAAATCCAAACTGTTCCTCTGCAACATTTTCTTCCATTTTGCTAATTAGTCTCCTGTTCATAACCCTAAGTAGAACCTTTGCTGCATGTGTAATTAAACTGATTGTTCTGTGTTCACTGCATTTTCTTGTTCCTTGCTTTTTCGGAATTGGAATCATAATTGTTTTGACGAAATCCTCTGGCCACATCCCCTTGTCATAGATTGCATTACA
Source organism: Tanypteryx hageni (assembly GCA_028673005.1). Classification (NCBI taxonomy): domain Eukaryota; kingdom Metazoa; phylum Arthropoda; class Insecta; order Odonata; family Petaluridae; genus Tanypteryx; species Tanypteryx hageni. The sequence goes on along the minus strand of CM054115.1, from coordinate 183,038,886 downwards.
CAACTTCACTATTTCTTCCAGTCCTTCCTCATTAAGACACTTAAATAATTCTATCGGTATCTCATCTACCCCCATTGCCTTCCCATTCTTCATATCCTTTATTGCTTGTAGCACCTCTATTTTCAATATCGAAACCCCTGTTTCGTCATTATTTATTTCATCCTGCTCTTCAATACGGAGATCCTTTGGTTTTTCATTTGATTTGTACAACTCCTCCATGTATTCTCTCCATCTATTAAGGACCTCCTCTTCCTTATATAGAACTTTATCTTCTTTACTTGCAATCTCTTTCACACATGCACTTGTTCTCCATCTATCCCACGTTACATTTTTTACTTTCTTATACATCAAGTCATACATTCCTTTTCTCTCTAGATCTTCTATATCTGAGCATTCCTCCTCTAGCCATTTCTCCCTTGCTTTTTGGGTTTCTCTTCTTAGTTCATTATTCAGTTTCCTGTATTTCCTTTTTCCATCTTCATCAGTCCTGCTTTTGTATTGCCTTCTTTCTTCCATCTTTTCTTTCATTTCCTTTGTCACCCATGGCTTTTTTATTCTTTTTCCTTTGAAAAACCCAATAGCCTGTTCTGCTGTTTTCCTTATAGCCTTCTTTATCCTATTCCATGCTTCATCCACATTTTCCTCCGACACGTTTTCTCTTTTGATTGCCTGAGCTAATTTTTCTCCTATTCTTTCTTTTCCTACTGTGGCTATATTCTCTAAATCCCATTTCCTAACTATCTTAGCCTTCTTAACCTTCTTCAAGGCTAGTTTTATTTCGGCCATGAGGAGCACATGATCACTGTCAATGTCTGCTCCTGGAAGTCCATATGCCTTTTTTACTCCATTTCTATATCTTTCTTCCACTAGAATATAATCTATTTGATATCTGGCTCCATCTCCTGGTGATTTCCACGTGTATAGCCTTCTCTTATGATTTTCAAACCAAGTATTTGATATAAACATCCTCTTCTCTTTACAGAACTCAACAAGTCTTTCACCTCTTTCATTTCTTTTCCCTAGTCCAAATTTTCCTACTACTTGGTCTTCTCTTCCCTCTCCTACCACAGCGTTCCAATCGCCCATCACTATCTTGCAACAGTTTTTACCTTCCTCCTCCATAATATTTTCTATCTTCTCGTATATTTCTTCAACAGCCTCATCTTCATGTTGGCTGGTCGGCATATAAACTTGTATCAACAGTAGATCTTTCGGGTGCATTCCTATTCTAAGAGCAATTGCTCTATCATTTACAAATATCACCCTCTGTACACAATTTGCTATTTCCTTATTCAAAATTACCCCTACTCCATTCGTTCCTCTAGTACCTCCTGAATAGTACACTGTGATGTCATCACTTTTTATTTCCCCTCTTCCTTCCCATCTCATTTCACTTAAGCCAATCATATCCATTCTATTTATTTTCATCTCTTTCTTTAAATTTTCCAACTTCCCTGCTCGTAGGAGTGTTCTAACATTCCACGTGCCAATTCTCAACTTCTTTCCAGCTTCCTTCCTTCCTTGTGTTAAACGGAACCTCTCGTGTTGTCCCCCCCGGAGATCCGAGCGGGGGACCATTTTGCCTCCGGAATATTTAACAAGAGAAGACTCCGTCATGATGCCTCTGCATGGGATATATTGTGGCGGTGGTTTCCCATTGCCTTCCGCCCATATATTCAGCCGCCCCTAACATGGGGAACAGACGCTGTTTGCAGCCGCCCCTAATATGGAGAACAGACGCTGCTGCCTGTTGGTCCGCGGGAGGTATTTTATTTCCCTCCTACCCTACATATCTGTAGAGCATTCCCCTATCCGCCACCCGGGGACGCGCCCTCTAGAGGTTACAGGCTCCTCCGAGGGCATAATACGATAGGCAACTATTATTGGTCTTGAAGGTAGTGAATAAATGCAAGTTTTTACTTAATATCGCTGCATCGGTATCATTCAGGTTATTTTGTGTACGGCACGGCACAATTACTCCTTCAAATTGTCCATGAAGTCGTCGAGAATTAACTTTATATATTTGAAAGAATTTAATGTAGAATGAGCTAATTTTTGGAAGAGTTAACGCTTAACCTTTATAAATGAAATTGAACTTTATAAAAGTTTAAGCAATATTTCTCCTTAATGCGCGAATGTAATGAACTTCTCAACTAAATACGTGGATGAAAGGGAATCCTCAATGGGTAAAGTGGCAAACGTTAATTATATTTTCCGCAGGCAAGGTAAATGAATTTAATTTTCAACAGCGGATTTAATATTTTACGAAAGATAAAATCTGCGATATCACAAAAACGTTAATATATAGATGGACTGATTTAACAAATTATCATTTGTAAAGTCCATTAAAATTTTATCTTAGAAAAATTATTTTTATTCTTTTTAGCGGTTTAAAAAAATCCGCTAACGATTTCGGTTTGTCCGTCTGTATATCTGAGGCGCTAACCCCTCTTAAACGAAAATAGATAGATATTTAGTTTTTTCGCCAATCGATTCAATATTCTTTCTCGCAATGCACGATTTCTAGGTTTGTCGGAGTGTCCGTTTGGCAGCCTAAATATTCGCTTATGCGTTCAGTTTGTCCGTCCGTCTGCCTGTCTGTCTGACGGCTAACCCCTAAACGAAATCAGATAGAGACTCCGTTATTTTGCCAATCGATTCAGTATTCTGTCTCGCAGTGCGCGTGTTCTCAGTCTGTCCGTCTGTTTATTTTTGAATAACCGCTGCTTACTTTCTGCTTCAGCCACTCTTTTCTTTCTTGTTTCTTTTCGTTGGGATAAATTTTCTGTCGACCGTAGGATTCATTTTTTATCTTATTCATTTCGCAGTGCTTACGTGTATTCTGCTATGGCTATCTATGACGTTGTATATATGTTATGAATTCGTTGATTGATGACAAAAAATGAAGATTTTGTCTTCATTCTTTCTCTTTATCGATCTGGCACTTACAAATGTTACCGCCGTGAATGGGATGAGGTGTTTTGTCGAGGCAATTCTTCGTTTAAATGTTATCTGTGGGCGGATCGGGAGACTTGTTACAGAGGCTCTTCCAAAATGAGGCTCGTTGTGATAATTATATAATATCTTGTCTTCTTAAAAATTAACAGCACTTAAGCGTCTATAATTTTATTTATAAATTAGTGTCTTGTTTTAACTTGAAATTTTCTTTCATAACATTATTTTCATTTTCATTTATTTATAAAATTTTGTAAAATTAGGGAAAGACTGTTAGAATTTACTCATAAATTTTTACACCGTCGAAATGTCAGCTTTGTTTGAATATTCCAAAAAGGCGGAAACTTCTTTCTGATATCTGAGCTTACAGAGTATGTTTGCTTTGAAAACATTGTTTTCAAAATGACCGAGAAAAATATCTCTTTATAATGACAAATTAGCAACGAACTTAATGGATATCTTACATATTTAATGGTAGATCAACTTTAAGCACACAATAATTTACGGAACGGTATTTTTATGGAACGGCGCAAAAATATGGGTTAAGTATGTCTGCTCTATTCTTTTAGGTCTCACTTGAAAATAATTACCATACTCTATCTCGCAATGACTCATATCTTTCTTTCTGGGATAAAATGGGTCATTTTCTTTCTGCAGTGCTTTTGGTTGTCCATTGCATTAAATTTGGAATAGGTCGAGGTCGCGAAATGTCCGTATCTGCGTGAAACATAATTCCAGAAGCTCTCTTCTCTGAGATTGAGCACTGTAGCACTGAAGTATAATTTTATTCGATTGCTATTGAACAACCCGATTGGATAATACTAATTTTTGATACTTTTTAAAACTTTCATACTTCGAAAAATTCTTTTGCTATGAATCGACTTGTAATTTTTTCATAATCACCTAATTATTATTCTGAGAGGGTTACGGCGTCCTCTATAATCGCTTATGCTGCTAATTTTAAAATTTTAGCGATTTTTGACGAAAATTAAATATAGCTGACGTGTTAAGTTATGATAAGACGAAGTAAATTGGGATTACTTTGATTAGAGAATTTTTTCACCTCTTAAGGTTGTATGACTCAACAGTTTCTTCATGGAAAATAGTTGTTTTTTGATAGACTTTAAAAGTTTCTCTAGAGCTGGTATTTAGTACTTTTATATTGCTCCTTGAAGATACACTGTTACGTCTTGTTTCAAAAATAGTAATTATTCTCGACAATATTATAGTTTCTTCAAAATATCTCTAAAAGAACATGAATTCAAGTCAGCAAATAAATGAAATCTTTCTCTTGAGATGCGAGCAAAAATCAAAACAAAATTTTGAGATGTTTTGCCGCTAGCATGGCATAAAAAGTAATTAATTTTGAAACTGTCTCATCTTTATATATCTGACTCTTTGTCACAGAGAAATTATTTTTAAAATATTCATTATACTTTTATTTAGAGAATATGAAAACGCAACAGTGAAAAAATAAGTACTCTGGTGTATTTGCATGGAATATTTATGGAAGGAATCTTAGCAAAAAAACTTCCGCTTTTGGCAACGCGTTGAAATAAAATGCCGTCCAAAAGAGATGTCCGTTGTATATTATAACAAAAATTAATTCATCTGAAACGCATAAAAAATACAGTGGCATAAAATACTCTCATTTCCATCCAAACCACTGGTCGTATTTGAGCACGCTTTCATTCGAAAGATGTGTTTGATTTTTGCTCTACTCGCCTCGTTTTAACATGACAACGCCTTTCAAATCTCATCGCCTGACATTTTTATCTCTTTTGGATTTGTTCCGCTCGGCTTTCCATTTTTTAGCTTTCGTATGCTCGATATAAATGCTGACGAATCACGAAAATTCACTGCCCGTCTCTCTCTCTCACCCCCTCTTCCTCACTCCCCTCTCCATATCAACCCCTTTCTTCTCTCTCTCTCTTACATCTCTTTCTCTTATTCTTCCATATTTATCGCCCTGTCCAATCCCTATCTTTTTAATTTCGTTTTTCAGTCATTTTTATCGCTTCGTATAATCCTTTCTCTTGGTAATTCGCGATGAAGTTCTTCCATATTTATTAATCCCTTCTCTCTCTCTCTTTTCTCTTTGATTTTCCCAATATTTTATTTTTCTCATGGACTTTTCTTTATCCTATTCCATCTCCCGACCCTCATCTGTTGTCTGCCTTCTTCTCTGTCGAACCTATCTTTATTTTTCTCTACATTTTTAAAATCTTTCATCTATTTCTTTCTTTATTTTATCTATCGCATCTCTCGTCCTTTCTTCCCTACCCTTCTTCTCACTGCTTCTTTCATCCATCCATTTTGCGTTTCCTTCTCGCTGCAGGCGGTGCCAATAGTGATTTCGTTTGACAGTTATCGCCGTACACGGATAGAGGTGACATCTATTGGCACACACAATTGATATTCACGTGATTTTTGAGCTTGAATCATTTGACGATGAAAAGCACGACCTCATTTTTCCATGTTTTATTAATATTGCATAAATCAATTTGACATTTCCATCGAGAGATCACGTGATCTGTGCAATTAAGACGTTCTTTCTGCTTCCTTTTCAATTTGACCTCTAACCTTCATTTCTAACGACGTATTTCTCTCTTTCTTTTCTTATTCCTTTTAGCGTCACATATTTGCTTTAACATATACATACACACACATACATATATCATCATCATCATCATCATGCTTCTGTCCGAAGACAGGTTTTAACTGAATCGCTGCCTCCATTTCTCTCTCTCCCTAGAAGCCTCTTTTATACCTCTATAAGTAGTATATCCCTGCTTTATATTATCTAATATTCCTATTCTTTTTCTCCCTCTTCCTCTTTTTCCACTAATTTTTCCTTCTAAGATCGTCCTTTGTAAACACTGTCTTCTCAATATGTGCCCTATCCAATTTGCTTTTCTTTTCCTGATTGTTTTTATTAGCATCCTATCTTCTCCCACCATTTCTAATACTTCTTCGTTTCTCTTCCTCTCTGTCCATTTCACTTTCATCATTCTTCTCCATACCCACATCTCAAAACTTTCTAAATATTTTTCCTCCTTTCTCCTTATCGTCCACGTCTCTGCACCATAAAGAGCTATGCTCCATATGTAGCATTTTGCTAATTTCTTCCTTGTTTCTAGATTTATTTTCTTGCTTGTGAGAAGCTCCTTCTTCTCGTTAAATGCTGCTTTTGCCATTGCAATCCTACTTCTGATGTCCTGTGTACTACTTCCATCCTGTGCTAAAATACTGCCGAGATATTTGAAACTACTTACTTGTTCCAATTTTTGGCCATTTACCATTATATTTAATTCTTTATGTTCCTTTGAAACCACCATGACTTTCGTTTTTTCTGTATTGATCTTCATTCCATATTGTTGGCCAACCTCAACTAGTCTGTCTGTCATCCTCTGAAGCTCTTTCTCGCCTTCTGCTATTAAGCCCTGATCATCTGCGTATTTAATGGTGGTAATACTTTCACCTCCTATCTTAAATCCTTTCTCTTCCATCAACGCTTCTTCTGTTATTGTTTCTGCATACATATTAAATATCGCTGGTGAAATAGGAGAACCCTGCCTCACTCCCCTCCCTATCGAAGTACTTATTGTTTCTTCTCCTTCAACCCTGACTGTAATCTTTTGATCAAAGAAAAGGTTTTTAAGCAGTCTTTTATCTTTCCAATCTATTCCTATTTTGTTTAAAATACCTAGCATCTTATCCCATTTCACTCGGTCAAAAGCTTTTTCCCAATCTACAAAACAAAAATACATATCTTTATTGACTTCTAGCGCTCTTTCTATCATGATCCTCATACATCCTATAGCATCTCTAGTCCCCCTTCCTCTTCTAAAACCAAACTGATTATCTTGCAGCTCCTTTTCTATTTTACATTCAATTCTTTTGGTTATTATTCTGGTTAGAACTTTAGCTGTATGAGAAATTAAACTAATAGTTCTGTAATCCTTACAACATTTTGCATTGTTCTTTTTCTCCAGTGGTACCATCACAACATCTAAAAAATCTTCAGGCCATACACCAGTATCATATACTTGGTTAAAAAATTTTGTGAGTTGCTTAACTGCTTTAGACCCCAAAACCTTAAGAACGTCCACGGGTATATCATCACTCCCAACTGCCTTTCTTCTTTTCATGTCATCAATTGCTCTTTTAACTTCAGACTCGAGAATACTTGGTCCTAGCTGATCTTCTTCCACATCCTCTTCTTCATTTAATTCAATATTTCTTGGCTTTCCTTCTTTGTCATACAGAACCTCAATGTATTCTTTCCAGACATTCTTTACATTGTCTGGCTCCGATACTATTTTACCACTTTTGTTCATGATTCCTTTACGTCCTATCTTTCTTGCTTTTTTCTTGAATAGTTCCCTTGCTTTGCTATACATGAGGTCTGTTCTACAAATTCTTTCACATTCGACAATCTCCTCGCATTTCTCATTTATCCACTGTTCTCTGGCTTTATCTGTTTCCCTTCTTAAAGCATTATTTAACTCCTTGTACTTCCTTTGGCCTTCTTCAGTGTTTATGTTCTTCCACTTTCTCCGCTCTTCCATTTTTTGCAGCATGGCTGCTGTGATCCAGGGTTTTTTGTTTCTTTCACCCGTTATCTTTCCTACCTTCTTTTCCATTACATCTTTAATGTTGCTATGGATGTATCTCCACTCCTCATCTACATTCTTCCTATTTTCTTCATCTCTCTCCCCCAACCTTTCCTCCAGCTCAGTCATGATAGCCTCCTTGTTTTTAAGGAGTTCCTCTAAGTTCCATTTCTTGTTAACTCTTACGTTTCTCTTAACGCTCTTCAGTCTACATTGTATATTTGCCACCAAAAGGTTGTGGTCAGAATCGATATCTGCCCCTGGTAGTGTTTTCACATTTTTAATGCTATTTCTAAATCTTTCATTGACTAGTATGTAATCTATCTGGTATCGTCTCTGGTCTCCTGGGCTTCTCCATGTGTAAAGTCTCCGCTGGTGATGCTTAAACCATGTATTAGTTACAATTAATCTATTTCTATGGCAGAATTCCACAAGTTTATCCCCTCTTTCATTTCTCTTCCCTAGCCCATATTTTCCCACTATGTTATCTTCCTGTCCCTCTCCGACTACACTGTTCCAATCTCCCATTACTATGGTGGTGATCCTTCCTTTTCCCTCCTCCTCCAATATCTCCATAATCTGTTCATACATTTCATCTACTTCGTCGTCGCCAGCATTAGTCGTTGGCATATACACTTGAATTATAAGCATTTCCACTGGCTCCATCTGAAGTTTTACGGCTATTAATCTATCATTAACTGTCACTACCTTACTAATTCTTTCAGCTATATCTTTTCTCATTATAATCCCCACTCCCCTTTCCTTTTTCTCCCCTCCTGAGTAAATAATCTTAAATTCGTCTGAATTTATCTCGCCTTCTCCTTCCCATCGAACTTCACTAAGACCTACTATACCTATATTATTCCTTCTCATTTCCCTTTTTATGTTCTCTAGTTTACCCCCTGAATTCATAGTCCTAACATTCCATGTGCCTATTCTTAATTTCTCACCACTTGCTTTCCTATTAATGTTAAATTTCCTCTGTGCATCCCCTAGGGTAGTCCCCACCCGGAGATCCGATTGGGGGACTATTTTACCTCCGGAATATTTTACCCCAGAAAGATCCATAGAGGTATTTCAGCTTTTCAGCCTATCATGGGAAATATAATGAGGTAGTTTCCCCTTGCTTTCCTCATCGCAGTTTCACAGAGTGATTACCCATCTGTAGCTGTTCAGATCCACATGATCACCACCTACAGAGGTACTGTGCAAGCTGCTGCCCTTGCACAGGGGGATGTAAAACCCCCAAGACTGCTTCTTAGTCTGACTCTTCCCCTCAGACCTTTCCGGCTTGGATGGTCCTACCAGGAGAATTATCTCCCGCCGGCATAGCTCTTTGGTTCGTAAGAGTACACAAACCCTCCCACCTCTGTAAGGTTATGCAGTCCTTAGGGAGGGACATACATATACAGTGAGGATAGTAGCGCGCAAAATTTCATTTTAGATTCATTTGATATATCTGATTTCTCCGGAAAAAATTTCTTTAAGTTGTGTTAAGTCCTCAAACGTCTCTCTCCAAGAAGTTATTTCCGTAAAATGAAATTATAGCATAGATTTTGTTTCCTTCCTTGAGTTGCATTTTTTTAGCACTTTACAGGTAAATGAATTATATTCTCCGAAAATAAATTTAAGGGTATTTTTTAATTTGTACTGTTCATAATAAAATTGACTATCAATTAAACAAACATTCGTGCACAAGGATCTTCCGCAAGTCACATGAGGAACATTAGCAATCGTTTTTATAAGCGATGATATAGTCCCGTCTTATCGAAAGAAACTCATGCTACATTATAGTGTTCTGCGATAGGAATTGCGGAGGTGTTTGCGGTGAAATTGAACTCGCTCGGCAAAGGAATTGTTTGCGTACGGGTCACTTTCGGCGAGGAATAAAATCCCCCAAGTTCAATGGATGTGCCAAACAAAAGTTTATTTCAAATCAAGATCATGTTTCAAACAGAGTTCAAGGTTAAATTTCGAGAGCTTGGTTTGCGATCAATCTTTTGGAAACATCGATGTGAGTCGCAGTTGTCGGGCGGACTGAAACGTTAGAACCTATTTCCGTAGGTTGATCGATCATTTCAACCTTTCCGGACACTCAGCCCACAAGGTTATTAAGCACATACATCCTTTGAGCCGACAGTTTTGCTTAAAACCTCTCTCTTTCTCATTTCTACTGAATTACTTGCTCGGATATACGGCTCGTTGGATTATTGATCCCGTAAAAGCGAAAAATAAAAATCAAAACCGATCATAATTTTTTTTAAAGTTTTAGTTCGACGTTCAAAATATCGCCACCGTTAACTGTATTACTCCGAATAATCTGGTTTGGTTCTGACACTTAACTTCGAATGTTGGAATTCGCTTCGAGCACGATATCTAATAAAAAATGTGGAGATTCTTCGTTGAGTGCATTGTGATCGTCGCGGATATCGAACTCCAAGTTATACGTTCCCTTCTTCGGGATATTTTGTGACAAAGACTCCTTCGTGACTTCCACACTTTTAAGTAGCCTTGATACCTGAGAAAGAGAACCAAGAATTATATTATCCGCTAGATTTACTGCTGGCTGCTTTTATTAGAATTGTAAGAAATTGAATTTATCTTCATTTTAAAATGTGCCAATATCATAACTTATTCAGAAAAAGTGTCACAATTCTTAGTTTGTAGGGGAATGCAGAATGCTTTAAAATACAGCCTCCAGTTCTGTTTGCGTTGATATATGTACGATCAACTGAAATTTCCGTCTTTAAATAAGAAACCTAATATTACCAAAATAAATATTAGCAAAATAAATATTCTGGACGGCATAGTTATTATTATATATAATTCAATAGTTACACAATATGTAGTAATTGTCTAATCTTCTATCAAATTTTCATTTATTTTGCCGCAGTCAATTTTAATTTCGCTAGAAAAGATATTTTTGGTCAACACGATTCGTATAACTTGGACCATTGCGTGCCAAATTCCATGGAAGAATTCCAAAGAATTGGAGAGCCTTGTTAACATAAGTTTATATACGTATATTAGCATCGTTAAATTTGCAACGGGTTTCGAAAAGTTAGTCCTTAACATTTTATTTGTGTTGAGTATGCCAACAGAATTTCTCTGAACTACAACTGATATTTTATTTCATAGTTGATTGGTTTTATATGAACCTACCTAATGAAATTTTTGCCACCGTATGCAGTTTACTCTTAATAAAAATGTCACAGTACATTAGCATAGCTGCGATCGTCCGTGCAGCCAAAATCAGATAGATCACAATCATTGTGGATGAATCCAAACACATTTAGTATGCAACCAATCAATTTGTGATTTTCGGCAACACTTCCTTCCATCGCCCGTTAAACCTTTTGTCCGGTCGATTCCACTCTCTGCGTGTCCGGGGAACTGCTCTCCACATTTGTCTGTGTGTCACGCGTGGGCATATCCCGCTTGGACGAGGCGTGAACACGAAAGAGCTGCATATGGTGTCTGTCTCATTATTAGTACGGCGTCTCCATGGACATATAGAGGGACAGAGAGAGAGAGAGAAAAGCATAGCCCATTGTTAAGTGTGTGTGTGTGTCGTGGGGGGGGAGGGGGAGAAGGAGGGGGAGAGGGAGGGGAAGGGGTAGAGGAAGGGGGAGGGAGGGGTGAGGGAGGGGGAGGGGGAGATGGAGAGGAAGAGGGAGGGGGAGAGGGAGGGGAAGGGGTAGAAGAAGGGGGAGGAGGGGGCAAGAGATCAGTCGGGAGGCCATTTGAAATTCAAATCCTTCCGTGCAAATTGTTTCCCTCTAAACATAGCGACCTCATTATACTCTTATACGTATTGTATGGACGCGGTCGATTAATCAGCGGCTGTGGGGTCAGTTACATCGAATTTACATAACTCCCTCTGCACCCGGATGAAAAATCACGAACGAACCTGTAAAAATTTGTAGGATCTAATTTTCCATCAGCGGAAATCAACAGAATTGCTATTCTGACGGATGTATTGAAGTATATGTGAATGGATTCTGGTGATTAACCTGAAGGTTAAATTGTAATTAATCAGTTTTTAACGCCTCTTATGCTCTAATATGATAGATTGGAGGCGTTTTTATTACGCTAAAATAATGTAAAATAATTATGGATACGGTTTCATTTTCAAAATAAGATACGATATCATATTAGATTCCGTGAGGGTAAACTTGAGCTGTTTTCCTTTAAAGTGAATGAAGAAACGATGATAATTTATATATATATATATATATATATATATATATATATATATATATATATATATATATATATATATATATATATATATAAAACTATTAAAAGATTTTCCCAGCCTTTTTATGGTTATTGGAGAGACCTTTGCCACTGTGATAGATCGAAGATTATATATATTTGAATAATAATTGCAGTTCAAATATGCCATAGTAATTTGCCTAATTTTCTACATCGCGTATTTTCTCATTCTCACCAGTTGGATTGTATTTGCAGGATTTATTACTAGCATAATTACTTAATATTTACTTGGATTCGGAATTTGCGTAATTGTACGATAGTAAATTTAAAAATCTTTTTTCATCGGCTTATCGCAAATCTGTAATATCCTAAATACTGAAAACACCATTTCATAGTTAAGTGATGAAATTTTTGCAACATTTTCCCTTCTCTGTTTAAGACTTGAAATACCGGCAAAAATGGGGTGAATATAAGAGCAAATACGAATATGAAGCGATTGAATGCTAAGTTTAGAAATAGAGGTTTAAATTAATAATAATTATCCTTAGAAAAATTGACTTGCCTTCGTAATAGATAGGATAAACTTCCAAATCGTACGATTAAGATTTTAACCAAAGTGTTTATACGAGTGCAATGCTCATAAATCAAAATAAATGTCTTGAAAATTTCCGGATATTTATTTCAATTCTCAGAACTGGAAGAGAAAACGGTTTTTTAATCACTGGGTCGTAGTTCCCGAGTATATGAAAAAATTTAAATTCCTGAGGTAATATATTCCGGAATCGTACCTCCCTCCCCTTACTAACAAAGAATCTCACAAAGTGCTTGTTTTTATGCGAGTTGAAATATTTTCGAAAATATGAAGTGGAAAAGCAAGAAAGAATTTATCGCGTCCGAGGCCCGCCGTAAATACGTGACGCGTTGCGCGCACATGCGGCTGAAGCAGGGGGCTACAACAAATCCCCTCACGGGCATCGGACTTCCAAAATACGCCGAGTCGCTTGTAAATGCCATTAGGTTACTATTCATTCAACATAGGAAGAAGCAGAACCGAGACTAAGCGAAATTATACTGGTTTAATGACTGCATTCCGATGCAGAAATAAGGGGTGAGAATAAGAGCGTGGGAGAGAGGGTACAAATAAATGAGGGCAGGAATCATTGGGAGAGGGGGAGAAGAAGGCAAAGGTTTATGGGCGGAAAAGCCGAGTGTGAAAAGAGAAATAACAGAGTTAAAATATTTAGACGGAAGTTATCGATCGGTTCTTTTCTTCTGGACGGGTTAAACTATTTTTAATCGACGTAACACGTTCATATTGAGTCAGCGCTCCGTTCTTCGGAAGTGAAGTTAAGCAGTTGGCCCCCTTGGTGCTCTTCGTAAATAGTAAGCTAATGCCGGCACCGAGTTTCCCTCCTTCCTTGTGTATCTGTTCGGTATGGAAGTAGTTATGGCTATAATAATCCAAGAGGCTGATTGGCCAGAAATTCAATACAGAGAAGCAAACGATCATTTCGTGATCCCTACATATAGCCTTCTACTAGTATGAGAGGGTCGAGGAATAGAAGGGAGGTTGAGATAGAAAATGATGACTAATGAACGAAAGGAAGATCATGAGGGAGGGAGAATGGATGGAGAGGAAGAGAAATTAAACGAGTTTTAGCAGAGAAAGGGAGTAACAGAGAGATAGGAAGAGCGATGCGTCTGAGGATGCAAAAGAGAAAGGTAGTAAGAGGGGAAAGAGGGGTGGAGCTGGATCATAGGACACGAGGCGAGGTGCATCTAATCCGGGAATCCGATATTCCTTCTAGAAGCGGCGCCAGGGGACAGACTCCGGAATAGCCACATTCACACACCCACACACACACACACGCCGGTCGTATACGCGCCTCAGGACCACCCCATAACGCCACAAAGATTGCACGGTCTTGAGGCTGTAGCAAGGACACCACCTGCAGAGGCTGACCTCATTTCTTAACCTCCGAACCCCTTCCACTTGCTCTCCTATTCCTCCTCACCTCCTTCCCCTTCTTTAAACATCCAAGCACCATCGGCCAGTCATGGCCTTTTCCTTTCCACACCACATTACCTTTGGATGTCCATTCTCTTCACTCTCTCATTCTCCTCTATTTCTCTCTTTTTCGTTCCACTCTCTCATTTCGTAACATTTTTTACATCTTCTCCATCAATTTCTCAGCCTTTATTTCTCTCCTTTTCCTTTATGCCTCCTCTCCTTTCCTGAAATCAATTTATCGCGTTTTTATTATTTTATCTTTAGGAGAGTTTCAAGCTTTTTCTGATATTATTTACAGCATTACATGAAAAACCGTATGGTTTCATCTTCGATGTATTTATTCTATTTTTCTCTGTTGGCATGCTGTTATTTATTTGTAAAATATTATATATATATATATATATATATATATATATATATATATATATATATTAACTAAAGGAAAAGAAAAGGTAATGATGAGGGTGGCAACAAGGTGTTGAGGGAAGCCCAGCGGACACTCACCAAGTTGAGGACCAAGCTGGCAGGCTGCTGGGGGCGTCGAAGAGACAAGTAAAATATATATATATATGTAATGTTTTACGAATAAATCACAGCAGACCTTGATGAAATGGAGGTGAACCGCGAATAAGTTGTCGTTTCAAAAGCGGCATCATAAAAGGAAACGAGGAAATGTAATCCATTTTGCAAGAGGGAAGGTGGAGATAGAGAGAGAGGGATGAGGATAGAGAGGCCGGTAAAAGGGAATTAGGATTTCGAATGACTCACATACACTCGCTGTTGTGTTTTCGCGCTGTGTCGCCCCAAAATGTGTTTTCCGGTCCGCTGTTCGTTTGGAGGCTGCAACGCCGAGATAGGGCGTACGTTTGGGGTCATGAGACCAAGGGAGACAAAAGGGTAACGGAATGGTCCACGGGGAGAGCCGAGGAGGTGAGGCGGGTAGAATGAGTGTGGGAGGGATAGAATGGAGAAAGGAGGAGGGAGATAAGCGGAGAGAGAGAGAGAGAAGTGCGAGGAAGAGCGGATTAGATGACAGGAGAAGTGGTTAGAAAGATGGATATAGGGCAGGAGGCAAAGAGTGAAAGGGAATAGAAGGTGGAGGGAAATAAATGTGAGAAATAAAAAGGCAGAAAATAAATAGAGTAGAAAGGTGAAGCGTGTGGTAGATTAAGAGAGAGTAAGAGAGAGAGAGAGAGAGGGGTTGACGTTATGAGGTTGGGGAGAGAGTGAATTGGAAAGATAGAGGAAGTAACGGAAGAAAAGACTGGCAGAGGAAAGAGCAAGAGGTAAGAAAATTATTGGGAGAGCAGAGAGGAGGAAAGGGGAGAGAGAGACGTGAAGTGGAGGGATTTAGAGAAAAATGGAGGGAAGAGAAGGGTTGGAAAGTGTTGCAGAGGCAGTGAGAGGGTAAGAAGAGGGAGAGAGGAAAGAAAGAGAGAAAAGGAGAGGATGGAGAGGAGAATGGGAGAGATTTCGAAAAGAGAGAGAAAAATGAGATCGAGGAGGGGAAAGTTGGGGATAGGTCGAATAAAGGCAAAAAAAGAAGAAAAGGCGTATTTTTCATAACTTTAAACATTTTGAAAGCGGGTTTAGAAGCCTTTATTTTTCAATATGCTGCTGAGTGGAGGGTGGGCGTGGATACGGGGAGGTCACAATGTGGAAAGCGGGAGTGGAGAAAGAGAGAGAGGGAGAGAGAGGCGGGGACACATGACACAAAGGAGTGGGACCATTAAAGGGTGCTTCAATTCCAAACCATCTCCTTCTTCTCACGGCGATGCCTTTAACCTTTGTCCTTTACAGTGTTTCGCTGATTCTTCATGCTGTCCGACGAATAACGTTTAAACTAATTGCCTCTTAACGAGCGGCGCTTAGGAAAGGAACGAATGAATAAAGAATTATGCATTCCCTTAAAGTTGGCTTCGATGGCTGAGTGACTAATAAAAAATGGAAGCTATGAGAGATTCCGAATTTCGTCAAAAGAAAAATCAATTTTTACGACGACGAACTCCTAGTTCATTACTATGGCACCATAATAATACTCTTTGCGAGAAAAATGAGCGTGGTTAATATACCTAGTAATAAAAAATGACACGCTTCAATTATCTGAAAACATTTTCACCGAGCCATAAAATGCATTAAAATTGCATCAAAATCAACAATTTTGCGTTCACGGACAACGTAACTAATACGAATGCGTTATTATTTCGGAAAGCAGTATCGAAACAAAACTCCATACGCGGATTCATAAATTTTCCGCCTATTGTATTCCCTAGATGCCGCATTTATTTTTAACTTACAGGAGAAAAATATATGCCCTTTAGCTGTTACGGGTAGTTTGGAATTCTTTTAACCGCATTTTAGTCGCATAGCAGTAGTTTTAAAAATTCCGTTTCTTTTTATTTCCATGCACCCATTCGTTGCAATCTTGAAATAATGGGTTAATTTGCTCTGAAATAAAAAAATTCCTTCGTTCTGATTCTTTCTCCTGTCTCTTATTTTTCACGTTTATGACCCGAAGGGTGGATTTCTAATTTATCTCTAGTCTCCGTTTATTGTTGTTTATAGGACGCTTCTCAGTCTAGGAAAAGAGATCTAGGGCGACGGGGAAGGATAATTATCCTCATTGGCCGTTGCCTAATTCGCACTAAGAGTCATAAATTATGCGTCTTGCGCTTGCGTTCTTCGCGAAAACATTCACAAGTGCCGAAGATTTTATCTGATAATGGCGTGATAAAGAGAATGGCTTAGATCTGTTTGAAGTAGCAGGTGGATGATGCTGAAACATTTTACCGATCACACTAATAACTAGAATAAATTCATCGCCTTCACTTTAACGTGGATTCGATATTCTGCTTCGCTTTTTCATCGGTAACTAAATTTCACATCGGATCTCCAACTTTACAACCGGTTCGCAAACTGCTTTGGACCGTGTTCCCGGTGCCATGACTATACGGCAAAGTGCGTGATATTTATGGAGGCTTCCACGCTTAGTTTAGCTGCCTTTGAAATCTGAGTTGGAATATTCGGCCATTCGCAACGGAGTACGTCTTCTCTGTGTCGTGTTTTACCCTCCAGTTGAGAAATGTGGCCTTTGAGAAAAACTTTAGCCGGATTCGTTTCGTATGTGGGTTTTTCTTGAAAATTATTTGCTCTTAGCTATACCAAGTCCCCTCCTAGTGCATACCATTCGTTTCGGGGAAAATTAAATTTCGCCAAAGAGAGAGACTGCAAAATAAGTTGTGAGAGTTTTTTTGCTGTTGGATTTATTGGTCTCCATATTTCCAACATAACTTTTAGGCGTCCCTTGCCAGCAAAGCGATACGCCTTATATGCACGTCTCGTCCGTCAGACGGACGGTCTGTCGCGATTTTCATCTCCTGAACCGCTGGATGAGTTTTAATTAAATTAAGTACGAGTGATCCTTGCTAAAACTTATTATGGTTTTCAACTGCATCCGTCGATAAGAACTTACACTTCACATGAGCCGTTAAATAAACATGCTCAATAGAAATAAAACATTGTAATTTCCACTAAAAATTCTACTACTACTACTACTACTTTTTATGTGGAAGTTTTACTTCTGATATGGAATATTGCCGCAAAGTGGAGCCTTCCCAAGTGTATTTTAAACTTATGCTTGTTATCTCGTTAAATGACATCCATAAAGCAACATTTATTATTTTAGGGTTACCAGATGCCCAAAAGTGAAATGGAGGGCATATGCGGAAAAAATGAGGATAAAGGAGTAAAAAGCCGGACATTCACTTCCGAGGAAAAGGGGCAGTAAGAAAGGTGAAGGAGCAACAAATTAATTCACCAAAGAACCAATAGAAATAAAAATACTCAAAACGCTTACATAGTGTAATAAGAATGAATTTTATTCACTAATATACTTCTCAGCAGAAATTATATTTTTTAGGAGATCTCCATTCTTAAGAAGGTAAGAATGGAAATCTTTACAAGAAAAGTTTTTCGTATTATACTGGATCATAATAATTCCCTTTATTGTTTTCACGGAGTCTATTTTTTCCGGGGTCCACTGATCATTTAATAGAGAATAGACCCTTTCTACGTTTGCATTATGTCCTTGAATGCAAAAAACAAATTCTCATATTTTTAAAAGCTCAGAGTAACAGCCTTTATTATTGCAGCTTCTAAAAAAAGAGCTCCACTGTTCATGAAAAGGGATATCAAAGAAACGATCGTCTTTGTTTTCTATGAATTACTTAAGATTGTTATACTGATCAATTAACTTCTCGTCATCAATAATAATTTCCTTTTCCTTGAGATAACTAAATCATATCTTCAGATCTGAAATTTTTGTTTTTTAATTCCATCCACTGAAAACTTTGAAATTCCTCAAATTGATTTATCCACTTTCCTAAATAAAGAATGCATTCTTAATAAACAAGCTGCGTTTCTTCAACAAAACTCCTACATTCTTCACTCATACCCTTTGCCTGTAACGTTTCAATAATTTCGCTAACTGATAATGGCAAAAAAAATTTCCAAATCCTTATTTTTAAAGAAAGTAATGTTGTTTTAAGCAAAGCTACAATTTCTAAAACAGAGTAATTTTCTCTTTCTACGGCCTCAATTTTGTTTTGGAAAACAGACGTAAGCGAGACCAAGAAACGAAGGTACAGTTCAGAAATTTTACTTTCCAGAAAGGTTTTTATCAGTATTGGTGGTCGAGTAAGAGACAGGAAATACTGTTTTAGAGCAGGAAACAACTTTAATAGTCTTTCTAAAGCTGGTGCTAAACTAAGCCATCTGGTCTAAGTTGAAGATTACAGTGTTTGATAGTTAATTTCTTTGAATTAGCAAATTTCTTTTAATGCCTCAGTTCGAACAGTATATACAGAAAATTATGAAATATCTTGAAAACGAGAGATTCCACATCAATTTTTAACATATCTGCGCCATGTTGAACACAGTTGTGGAGAATATGAGCAGGGCACCCGATACAAACAGTTTTCCTATTCAGCATCTCCCTAAGGCATCGGAAAACATTGTTTACCTTCTTTCTATTCACCCCTCCAAAATTTAAGTATGCATTGTCACCTATAAAGGAAACACCCTTCAAAGATAAACAAAACCTCTCTAGAGTCGTCAACACATACTCTGATATGATTTTCGAGGTTTCATCGGAAGCAGCAGCTAATTCAAGCACTTTTGTTTGTATTCCACCCTCTTTCCAATCAAAATACTGCACAAGGATTGGGAAGATCTTAACTGAGCCATGATTTCTGGCATTCGTTGCAACTCCGAAACAAGATATTTCACTCATTGTCTTCAAAATCAAATTCATAGTGTGGGGAGCGATCACTTGATTCACCATTGCTTCAGTTTTAGTTTTTGCGCATGTTGTGTTGAGAGCAGCATCCGAGTTTTAAAATAATTATCTTAACAGACTTGCAGTGCAGTCCATAGATTTCACCGTATGGAAAGTCTTGGTTCCCTCAGCGGCTCGTGTTTTTTTTATTGAACAAATTGTTTTGAATACAGAAGGATGTCACTTTTCCACATGAAGACGAAATTCGTATCATTTTTCACTTTGAATGTGGCGCTCCAAATCCAAGGATCCCTTATTTGCAACAGAAACATAAGTCACAAACAGGACACTTTGTTTCATTTTTATTACGCCCCTTATCGAAACAAGGAAACTTTGATTTTACATTACTGGAGAATTTTCTTCCTTTTAAGTGATGCCATTCTTAATGAGAGGTGAGTTTCTGGATTGCTTAAAAAATAAAAGAAATTATTTTACTCGTTAGTAATCATATTATATATATAAATATCGTAATTTTTGGTTATCTACATATCAGGAACATACGTACCGCGGTAATTCAGTTTGGGGATCTTTTTCCAACTAAAAATGGGAACAAGAAAGGATTAGACTCTTCAGTGCACTAGCTAACTGAGAACTGAGAAGCATTCAAAAGTTACTGTTATACTTACTTACTCGCTTTGAACGAGTTCGCTTTAAACGATTTAAAGCTAAAAAACCGATATATACGGTATACTTCAGAGTTAAACGATTTTTCAAAGACAAATCAAGTGCCTCATTTGAAAATTACCGATGGGCGCATACATATTATTTACAAAGTAAAGTTTCATCGTTTCATCATTGCGCGCACACACTTTTATTACAAATTAACTTTATATCTATGAATGCAAGAAGCGCTCCTGTATAGTAGGTCGCGAGATGCTTACTCACGCAGCTGTTCGCCATTAAAAGTTTATCTCTTTTACAGTTTATATATGTTTTTATCATGGCAACCCATAAAAGTCCTACAGCTGATTTACCTAATCTAGAGTTCCAAATGAAGAAGCAAAAGAAGAGGATAACACACGATATGTGGGCAGAATTGTCGTATGTATGACAAGGGAGTTACAGTCTCACTTCCTAGAAAAAGCCGGATAAAATCCCAAAATTTGAAATGCCAGGAGGACAGAGAACAGAAAGTGAAAAAGGAGGACATGTCCTTTGTCGGACGTCTGGTAACACCATAATAGACCATATTTTTCTCTCTATGGCTCTTGTAATATATGTAAGGTATCAATTGAAATATTTACTCAGATAGAGAACAACATTTACCACAAAGTTCACGAGACCACATAATTACGACTTATAGTTTTGGAGATAAAAACTCATGAACTGCCCAATCATTCGATGGTTTCATACGTCTATATATAGACGACCAAAAATCTGCACTGACACTTCGGACCTGAAGAAGCCGACTGGAACGTTGGCGAAATATTGTCCAGGAAATGGATCAACACGGCAGAATCCCGGAAATCACCACCATGTCAACAACACGCCGTGGAAGCCTTCGTACTAATCCACACACATATATATTCGGGTGTCTCAAAAATATGTATACACATTTTATTAAAGAAAAAATACCATTACATAATTCAGAAACAGTCAATATTTGGTGTGTGCAGAAACAGTAGTTTGTGGCACATGATGAACAATCGCAGATGTTGAAAATTATCACTGTTAACTTCTTGGCACTGTTGACAGCGGCGAACAACTGAGTGACAAACGTTTCCCAAGGTATCTGCTGGGATGGCCGGGGTGCCGGTGGTGTTGTGGTTAGGACGCTGGCTGCTACTCGCCCGATGCTTGAAAAAGTCATCGGGTACGAATCCTGCGCGAGTAGGATTTTTCTCAAGGTCACCCGGCCCCCTGTTTGCGTAGTTTGAGGAGACCGCGCAAATTCAGCTGTTCCGTCCTTCGGAAGGGACGTTAAGCTGTTGGGCCCCCTGGTAAGAGCAGACAAATGCCGGCACCGGGTTTCCCTCCTCCGTCTTCGGTTATTCATTGCACTACCTCTGAGATACCCATTTGTGCCGTAAGAGAGGCGAATTGGCTGGGCATTCAAACAAACAAAGCTGGGATGGCTGCACACGACTGTTCAATTTCATTCCTTAGTTCTTGGAATAAAAGTAAGGTAAAGTTAAATCAGGCAAACGTGGGAGGTAATCAACACTTCCTCTTCAGCCTGTCCACCGGTCTGGTAAATTGTCATAATGATAGGCCCTGGCATCACGATGGAAATGTGGGGGTGCCCCGTCTTGTCGGTAGTAAATTTCCTCATCTCCATACAGCTGATAAATGACAGGCACAATGGATAACTCAAGTATGTTGAGGTACTCAGCACCAGTAACTGTCTGTTCAATGAAGTACGGTCCCACAATACCCTTGGATGTCACATCACACCAGACTGTAAGTACTGATAAATTCACTGCCTTGTCCACATGAATGTTCAGATTTTCAGAAGACCAGCACAAACAATTATGTCAGTTCACTGTACCATTGAGCTTGAATGTTGCCTCTTTAGACCAAAGAATCATGTCCACAAACTGCGCATCCTCATCCATCTTCTTTTGAAACCATTCACAAAATTCAGCTCTGTGATCAGAATCATCTCCATTCATTGCATGTAACAGCTTTGGCACTTAACATTTCCATTTAGCAGTTTTGAGAATCCGGCGTACACTTGCCCTGCTGATTCCAGTCTCTCGAGCACATCATCTTACAGATTTTTTGGTGATTGTGTGAATCACTGTAACACCATAGCAGAATTTCCACATTCGTTGATGAGCAAAGTCTCCCAGATCATTGCTTGCACACGTCTTGCCCAGTGCCGTCAGTCTCAAATTTATCATGAATTCTTGAAGTTGTTAGTCATGTTGGAGGCTCAGTTGCAAAATCCATCTCCATCATCTTTGCACTTCACACACATTCTCGAATTTCCAGTACCACTTCAAAATTAATTTCCGTTTTTTGAAAGGCAGGTGAACCTCTGCCATTTTGTATTACGCTCTGAATCATGGGTAAGGTATTGCAGTTTTTCATTGTAACTAATCCCATCTGTTAAGTGTATGCCACACTACTTAGAGCAGGCGTGGGAAAACTGCGGCCCGCGAGGGCATTTTATGTGGCCCGCGATGCCATTATGAAAGCGAACCGTATTATAAAATAGAGATAATTTCATAGTTGTAGTTTAAATTAATGCCGGAAAACCTTCTCCAGTGATGTTATGGGGATAGCATATTATTTATTATTGATTTTCACTAACAGGATCCCTCGCATTACCTCACATTACTTACGATGTGAACCCTAACGTGGCCCGCCGAAGCATTTTCATCTGTTTATGCGGCCCGCCTAAGAAGCTGCAATTGTTAATGCGGCCCGCCACGTAAAAAGTTTGCCCACCCCTGTCTTAGAGGCATATTAAATTTTGGTTCCTTCTTGAATACGTGAATAGATATTTATTATTAAAATGTGTATACATTTTTTGAGACACCCGTATATATGACAAAGTATGGCTGAAAACTGTATTTTTTAAATCCTTTAAATATTTAATTCGAAATGTAAAATCATGCAAGAATAGAAAATTCTTAATTCTCCAATTATGAAGTAACTTTTTTTCAGTTACATGTAACTTAAAAACTGTAACAATGACTACCATATAATATGACTCTTAAGAAAATTCCTTTCTTTGTTTTAGCTTGAGATTAATGAAGCACTGAATATACTTTTTTCCTATAATTTCAAATGTACCGCGGTGATTCTATTACACTGAGATAGACTGCTTCATGGAAACATAAGAGACGATTTGATATAGTATGTCTTTTGTGGAAAAATGTTTAAAAATAATAATTATGCAGAAACTACACAGAAAGCTATTTAGTGAATCAGTAAGGATATGATGATATTTTTATCTAATAAAAATGAAATATTTCTTTAAAACTTATGGATAGGAGGATATATTTTAATGATAATCGCGCAAATTAAAGAAGCTAATTAGTAGGTTTCTTTCGAGGGAATTTTAAAAGAAATACTTTTCAAACGTTTGCTTTTGGAATACAGATCTCATGGTAATTTGTCACTAATGTAATAGAATTATGTCCACAATTTGGGAGTTAGTCGAGGTAATGGGGGACGGTTAGAAGTTTGGACGAATTAACATTGAATTAATTGAGCTCTGATTATCTCTCTATTGATTAATGCAACAAGAAATTGTGATAAACCTAAGGATTCAATGCACTGAAAAAGGTAGTGCTCCTACAAACGTGGGTCTTCTAGCGATTTATAAGTTTCATCACGTTGGAAACGAACAGTTTTTAAGGTCAAATGTCTTTTAGCTAGATTTTCCCCTCATCGTGTCAACTGCAGATTGGAAAATGAAGCTTCATGCTGAAGGTATTTTAGTTGAAATTCTTGCGGACAAAAAGGACCAAAATTCTTGATTTCTTTTCGACTGCCCTGAAACTGCCAAGAAATGTTTTATTTCCATATGCATGTTGATTTACACTTCCATCTGTCATTCAAATTGCAGATTCGATATTTTTCACGGTTTATGGCTTTGGAATCCCATGCGATGTAAACCACAACCTAGTCTAAGGCGCACAAACAGTTCCACCAACCGCTCAAGTTTCTTCGTCCTGCCTTTGTCCCTCGTGGCAAATGCATCGCGTCGCAAGGCCCGTAAACCCTTTGTCTCTTCCCTCTTCCTGTGTCGATTCCTCCCCCGAGCATTCCTCCCTCTCCGCTCCCCTTCCGCTCCCCTTCCGCTCACCCTCTTCGTATATCTCATCTCGTTTATGCCACCTTCAAAATGCGAGGGACCCATCGTCCATCCACCTGTTGTCACTCAAACGGAATCTGCTCACGTCACTCTCTCCCTTTCCTCCACAACTCCCTCCTACTCCTCCTCAGCGCCCATTTTGTCCTCCCCCAACCTCGGTCCTTTACTCAACCACTCACCAATCTCCATTCATTGTGCTCCATGTCTCTCCTTTCTTTGGGTCCCTCCCTCACCTTCATTTATTCGTTTCTCTGCCCTTTTCCCCAAGTATCTCTATCCTTTCTCGCGCTATTTCCTTCTTACCCATTTCGTTTTACTCCCCTTTTCTGCATTTATTTATATTTGTGGTATTCATCTTAAATAACTTTTATACACTTTACCTCTCTTTTATTATCATATTTCTCAATTTTTCTTTCTCACTACCTTTTTAATCCTTTCTCTTCCTTCACTTCTGTCTCTTTCTCTAAGCTCCTTTTCGTCGAATCACTCTAATTTCACCTCTTTTTCTCCACCACCTACAATCCTCAATTATTTCCTATCTTTGTCTCCCATTTTTTCCTCCTCACTCTCCCACTCTTTCTTTCTTTTGCGTCGGCCCTCTAGTTTCCTCATTTCTTTCTCCCTCCAGCCTCTCCCTCTCTCTCATTCCCTCCTTCCTCTCTTCCCAATTACTCTTCCCTCTTTCCGCCATATCCCACTCTCTATAATTGCCTTTCCCGTTTTTGCTTCCTGCTTTTTGTTGCTCTTCCTTTCCTTGAGCATCCCATTATTCCTTTTCGCGCCTCTCTCCTCCTCCTCTTCTTCCTCCTGCTGTTATTTTCCTTCTCCCAATGCAAAATCTTTCACCCATCTCCGTATATTCCACTTCTCGCTTCGAAGCTGCAGGTTGGAGAGAGAGTGTTCTCTTCGCTCGGGATAGCTTTCCCGAGTATAGCAGAGGCCATCGCCCTCGCTCCTCTTACCACTCGCACTCTGAATACAACGCTCTTAAAAATCTTCCCCAAACAATCCCTCAGTGGGCGACACGAAATTTATTTGTCTGATGCGTGAAGTGGAATAAGCCAAAATGAATAATTTTCCGGAGTACTACTGTATTAATCGAGCGAGAGTGTGGCATGAAATGTCGTTATCGGGTATTTCTTTCGCAAAACGTGGCTTGCGGTTATGATTGGATTGAGCTCTGCCGGTAATTAAAATACAAAGCAATTTCCTCTAGGAAGTCATTTTTAAACCTCGCTATTTAACAATTTTATTTTACAATTTTTATTAATGCCTATTAATCTCTATAGCGCATAATTTTGAATTGTTTGAGATTCAATTAATATAATAGTAACGGCAAAATTGACTAAAATAAAAAAATATTATCCAAAACGTTTGTTTTCCTGAACGGACATAAATAGAAAAGAAAAATATTAAACACACACAACCTTGGATTAGCTTAAAATAAAGGTCAATTATATAAATATGTATACCAAAATTATTTGCAAATGGTTATCTTTGCGAGCACACCGTTCGACAATAAATATCCTCACCAGATAATCTGAGGTGGAATCGACCCTCCCAAGCACTATATCTCAGAAAAAGTATATTGTCTCGCATCCTCTCTATGACAACTTGAAAACTACGCCATAGTTAATAAAAAATAAAGAAAACGAAACATTTGTGGGGTTGTTTAAACCCCAGATCACCTGTCTAGGGCTAATGAAAATGAAGTGTCTGTTGACTTTATTTACCGCCTTGTCAAAAAAAAGGAAGTTTAGTCATCGTAATGACGTTTATTTGGAGTATTTTATCCCATTCGGAAGGCTTTCGTTAATGGGGGCTTTCTTCCGTCGAGGTCTATCATACCATGGCGATAATTTACGAGACAGTGGTATTTTTGATGTGCTACCGTTGGTGGAGTTTTCATTCTTTTTCGAAAACATGTTTACATTTACAGAACTCAACTGGAAGCAATAAAATATTGCCTTGGAATAGGATTGTATCGTGTCCAGGCAACGGAAGAACAAATTGATATTAATTATTTCCTCTGTCAGCTGAGAGTTTTTTAATAATAGAATTCGGACGCTTTTCGTTGAGAAAAATGACTCGGATGAATGTATTTTCAAACGCATAAATTATATTTGCCGTATAAAAATGGAAAAAATTCGTATGAGGCATTTTAATAACCAGCCCTTCACTCGGTCAATTACTTTATTACCATAACACAGCCATAAATATCGATTAAGTACTTTAGAGCTTGATTGAAGCCCTTTTGAAAAAGCCTGAAAAGTGGATTTTGCCAAAATTAGGCGCGTTTCATGGAAGTTTTTGATTTTTTGTCTTTATCTCTGTAATCGCATCCTATGAAAATATTATCTCAAAAAATACAAATTTTTCTTTTTAAACGGCACTCTTTTGAAAAATATACTCATTAGCGATTGGATTGAATAGAAAAAGTCGTTGCCTTTGGCTTCTGCTAGATCCCAAGTACACCTTTTATAGTAAGAACACGAGTCTTGATTTATATTTAAGTTCCCTAAAAAAATCGAAATTCATTCATTCTACCTACCTGAGCAGAAAAAAACCTATTTGTTTTAACGATAACATTTCCGTTCCGCCAAAATCGACGGACGCGCAACAAGTGGACGGAATTGCACTTAATGTATTTCTTCCGAATTTACATAAAAACGGGCTTGTTTTGCGACGATCGTTATTTGTCCTGCAAGACGTCATTCCTTATTTTGTTTCTTTCTTTATCCTTTTTAAAGGGATTTTTACTCCAATCGCTCTAGCGTTTAATTCCTCCTCCGGTGATGAGTCGTCTTCCTCTCTTTCTTTCTCTCTCTCCCTCTTTCCTTTCCTCCCTCCATCCCTCTTCTCTCTTGTAGGAGTGTCATCCATCTCCTTCCTCTCACCCTCCTGTCTTCCCCATCCCTTCCAAATTCGTCACCATCTCCTCCCTACCTCCCCTCCCTCCCTCCCTCCCACCCACCCCTTTCACATCTCCGCCCTCTAGCTTCTCCCTCGTATCGATACTACGTTGATTTCACGGCGATAATGGCTCAGCGCTTCTCCGGGGCACAATTTGCCGCGGGATTTAAATCTCGCCTAGATGAGCCTCGCCATAGTCAAACCCCAAAGCCTTTCCAATTAGATGGGCGTGGTTTTGGGAGAGGGAGGAGGAAAGGGGAGTTCCCTTCCTAAATGCGAGGGAGGTCATGGGTCACAGTATTTAACGACACATCGTTATGAGTCAGCGCAATGATTAATGCTTGGCGAGGATTTTCTTGCGCTTATTAACGCTACTAGGAGACACGCCATGATAGTCATCAGGCGATTATACGATTTTTTTTAAAGCTCTCCGTGAAGCGTTGCCTGAGATAAATTTTGGGATTTCGTTTTCAGGGAAAAATATTATGAAACAGAATATATTCCCGAAAGCGGGGGATTCATATCACTTACCCCGATATTTCCCTTTAAATTATTAATTAAACTATTGGAGCATATTTATTTAAATTGTTACATAAAATTCATTCCTGGCAAAATAAGTTTGCCCTGAAACGGAATTCAGCATTTTTGGAATAAAACTTACAACAGTATTGCCAATAATCTTAAGTTAACTTTATGGAAATGTCTGTCCATTTTTACTCAATAAAACTAAATCGCACGCTTCAAAGGTAAATATATTTATTGCGAAAGTTCAAATAAATTCAACCTTTTTGTTAACTTTAAGTAAAATGCGAAATCGATGAATAATTTTGCGCTTTCGAAAAACTATTCTTTTATTGGAGGTGATAGAGATTGTCTTAAAGATTATTTTTAGCTTTTTTTAAAATTACCTGTTTTCACTTTGTCTGTTCGTCCATGCACAAAACTTTGAAGCAACGAGAAAACTGGGAAGATTAGATTTTTAGAGTAGTTTTGACTATTGTCAAACATAAACCCTTTTGATTTTGGGATCCTTTGGGTCTGTCCGTTTGCTTTCAGCAGGATTTTTTAAAATTCCTTTTGAAATGCGTTCAATTTACTTTTGAATAAAGAGCCTATTACAACTGCTCAACTGCGGTGAGGTATGTTTTAAATAATTTTTGATTGACTTTGGGTTTTACATTTTCGAAGGAGTGGAGGTCGAGGATTCCAAAATTTACGTGAATATTCTAAAAACATCTGTTTTGGAATCTGCAAAATAACTATGTAAAAGATTTCACAACCTTTCTGTTGATGTAATATTCCACCCAATGTACACGCTCAAAAACATTCAGATTCAATAGGGCGATTATAATTTTTGCTAATATCTCAGAACGATAAATCCGTCGATAATAGAGGGAATGAGATGTATGTTTGCGGAGATATCTGTATTTTGTACTGAAAAGATTAACCCAAAGATCAAGGCGTAAGATTAATAGCTGACGGTGCTTTGTGGAAAACTTATTACCGCCGCGACGAATACAAATGATCTTTTTTGTTATCCATTAAATTAAACGTCGAACGACCGTTTGATAAATGGCCCAAAATGCGTCTTGCGCGCTTTCAGTTGTTGCTTTGTAAATGTTAGACACTAATAAATGAAGTCCGTGGATTGTAAACATTAATAAAAAATTATTTTTTTCCGTATTCTCAAGTTTAGCTTTGCAAAATTCAATCTAAAATTAGAGCAGATTACCTCTATACTTTAAGACTGAATCTCTGATGAATTGAAGACAAAACGAAATCGATAATCTGCAGATGTTCATAATCTGAAACCACAATAACTTTTTGATAATATAGTATGTTTTTTATTTGCAACTACATTTATTTAGATGCAATGAAAAACTATTTACAACAATTTATGTAACTTAAGAATAAGGAAATAATTAGATTAGGATTTTTATTAATTTTCTATGATCATGCGATAGTGTTGTACGAAGGAGAGCGAAGAAAGAGATAACGGACTTGTGAATTCGTCTATATATGAAGAGAGAGTCGGAAATATTTTTAACGCGAATCATTTCATAAACGCGCTTATTTTGTCATTCTGTCCGTCTGTGCAATCGAGTACATTAAAATAGAAAGCAAACGGTAAGATATAAAAGAATTAAATTGTATGGTGTACGTGATCTGACGATACAATTTATTACGCTGCAAAAGAATGTTTTTTTTTTAGAGAAATAGGTGGGCGGCAGAGGGTACCTTCAAAAATTTGAAATTAAGATTCTGAGCAAATGGTTATAGAGATAGAAAGTTATAATATCTCACTATTTTTGTGACCTTTGATGACATTTATAATGCTGCAGAATAATATTTTTGGAATATCGGGGAGCGTCAGGGGGGGGGCACTTTTTTTTTGATAAATCGGAGCGCGTCAGGGGGGCCCTTTTTGGTAATGTAGTATGTTCATATCATAAGCGATCAGTCGTTAGAATAGAAACCTAACATGTGTAAGAGTATGAAGATATTGTATTAATTAATTCTTGAATATATTACTTTATTTCATATTACCATATTACTGATTTGATAAAGAATTTTAAGTTTACAATTCTAAATAAACCTCAAGAAACAAAACGTGCTTTTCCATATTTTCACAGCGAATGAAGCTTCCATTTTGTAACTTCTAATATATTTGGACGTATAGTTTTGTAAAAGCATTAGCATCTGAGAATTAATAATTGGGTAGAGCAAAAATATTGATTCATTTCAGTTGTCATCCACTAAACGGTCGTTAAAATATTGGAATACCTCCTCATTCAATTTATATTTAATTTTTAGTAATTTCAAACACTTAAATTTTTTGTGAATACATATTTATTATTTCTCGGAAGAGTTTTTTTTATTGTTTTGAATAACGCGGAAATATATTGGTTGTGGTGTCATTGCGTTTTAGTTATTTAAACTCTCCTGTTGTTTATGCAGGTCCATCCTCTTGAGTATATGATAAAATGAATTTATAAAAAATTCGTCATGATACGTGACACCACGGCGTAAATTACCGGCCTGTTAAATGCATGGTTCTCAAAACGATGGAAAAGGAATAGGCTTAAAGGAGACTTGTCGATCTGCAACCCGCAGACCTCATCTTTCGTGAAGGTTGAAGCAAATCACGGCGCCCTTGTAAAATTCTGCCGCGTAAATATTATAGGCATTATAAAGACTGTTTGCACGCAAAACATTGCTCATTATTTCTTGTGAAAGTCCCCGTATCTCATTTAGTAACTGATCTTGCACTGCCGCTTATAATCCGCGAGATTATCCTTTCTCTTTCTCTCTCTCTCGTCTATATTCTCCTTCCTTTCGCTTTCCCTCGATAAGAGAACCTCGTTTGTATCTTTTGTTGTAACTGCGACCAAATTAAATAGACACGAAGGAAAATAAGTTCTTTTTTCTTGTTAATATGTTAAAGTTTTTCTCTTGTTATGTTTCTTTTTCGTGACTCTTTATCTTCATATTGTTCAATATATTTGCAGTTAAAATGTACAATCTGCTAGATATTGGACTTGAAATATTTGTAGATTATTGTTATGGGAATATATAAGACGTTAGTCTATAAAAACTGGCAATCAAAATTTAGGAAGTGCTTTGATATGTTTCCTATGATTAGCATAGTAAATGCATCATTGCGTCCATAGCAACAGGCGGAGAAAATTTAATCCGGGAAGAACTCGAAAACCAGCATGACTACGATCTTAGCATTTTTGTGACCCACGGTTAATGAGTAAAGGATTGTTGACGTCATCTCATTCTCATTAACACGGGTGTAGCATAATTTTAGGAATATTATCGAGGAGTTCATTAATATGAGTTCGCAACATTTTTTTAAATTTATGTATTATTTTTCCGCTTTATATCAGTCTTTTGTGGTATTTGCCTAATTATTTATATAGCAAAATAACGCTTTGTGGCGTGAGATGTCTTTCTCACCTTGTTGTCCATCCATTGAGGGGGGCATGAATGACGGGCATTCTGCCAAGACCTAATATAAATGCGGGAGATTCGTTTAATGCTCGGTCATGAAGGAAGGAAAAAGCTCTATCTGCTCCAAATAACTTTTTTTAAACTTTCTGTGAATTCATGACCATTCATAGGTCGCAATACTAGAGGCAAAGTAAATTGTTGCAATGCACATGGCAGATAAAATCTAAAATTGACGGATGAAGACTTAACTTTGTGGTACTCCATAATAAATGAGAAGGAGAGACTCACTTTGTAAAAAATCCACTTTATTAAAGAACCAAAAACGGCCGGTTTCAACTAACAATAAGATCTAGTCATCATCAGGTATGGAAGCAAGGAGCACACAAATGTTTATTTGTGTTGGTATGGAAACAACGAGCACACAAATATTTATTTATGTTGGTATGGAAGCAAGGAGCAACACAAATATATATTTGTTTTTGGTTTTCATTAATAAAGTGTAATTTTTACGAAGTGTGTATCTCCTTATTTAGATACAATCTACGTATTTTAATGCATTTTCAGTGTAATGTCAAGTATATATATATAATTAATATATAGCATCAGTGTATAAATCAATTAATTTATTCATTTATG
This sequence comes from Tanypteryx hageni, assembly GCA_028673005.1. NCBI lineage: Eukaryota > Metazoa > Arthropoda > Insecta > Odonata > Petaluridae > Tanypteryx > Tanypteryx hageni. Next base: position 183,007,477 of record CM054115.1, on the reverse strand, counting down.
TTTTCTTTATTGTTATGTTTTGCTTTTTAAATTTTTATTCGAATTAATCTGTAGTAAATGAAGACTCAAAACTTTAATTAGCACATTAAGTCAACTAATTTAATAATAACATAACAAAAAATAAAGTTTTTGCTAAAACTTTTACTCACCTCAGACTTAAATTATTATATATTTTTAAACCATTTTGTGTGGGTCAATAAATCCTTTGGTTATCTAGGTACTCTTTGAACTGCAATTACAGATCTATTGAAAGCTTATGGCACCTAAATGCGCGAAGAGTCACGTGATGTAGGGGAAGGTGGCTCTGGAGGGGGAAATCTTAAGGGGAAGGTGACTGTGGAGAATGACTGATTACCCCATGTGTATATACCCTCACCCCCGCGTAGCTCGCTTTCGAGAATGGACTCTTCCATGCTGAATTCGTGTTTGTGCGCAGGTGCCATAAGCTTTCGATAGATCTGTACATCTTACACACTGTTTTCTTTGGTCATCAATAAATATACTCGGGCGATGTTCTTCTTGTGAGTTAGATTTTTGTATCTCTGCAGTTTTCACTGGAGAAATGTAAGTTTTCTTCGCCCATTTGCAATTCCTCTGCTCATTTCTTCAGACACTATATCCACTATCACTTTTTTAAAATTAGTTTTATAATAGTATTTATAGCACGGGTATTACACTATTACTATTGTATTGTTTATTGTACTGGTATTGGTATATTGAACAAGAAAGTATAACATATTATCATTCCCCATCATTCATGTAGTTTTTAGCCCTTAGCTGTTCCTTTAATTCTTTGCTTTTATGTTTTTGGATCAAATTGTCATATTTTGTATTCTCCATTTAATTATCAGGTTCTAACATATAAAATAGTTTGGCCTAATGTTCGCTTTGGTTCTCTGTTATCATCAAATTATTCTTCTTCTTCGTTAGTATTTTTCTGCGCTGTGTCAGAATCCTTCTCTCCTTCTATACAGCCTCTATCCGAATTCGTTAAATCTCCAAAATCTATCTCGCTGACATCGCCATTATCATAATTAAGGAATATTTGAATAATTTTGCTGTCATTAGAGTCTTAAGATCTAACAAAGTTGATTTTCATCCATAATTTAAAAACAGTTCTGCCAATGGTCGCAATGTTTCTGCTGGGTTTAAATCAAAATCGAAACGCCACTAACAATTACGAAAATCAATCTTACGCACTCCTTTATTTACTGCCGTAAGAAAAAATGGTATACATAATATATATATATATATATATATATATATATATATATATATATATATATATACACACACACACACACACACACACACACATATATATATATATACACACACACACACAAACACAAGTAGTTTGGTGCTGGCATTCTGCAATCATTTCATTTCACTTTAAAAACAATACTTTTTCCATTGTGGGCTATTAATGCCACACATTTCTGCCAAATTTTAAAGTTATAGCACATTTAGAAGTGAAATTATATTTTCCTAATTGTTTAAAATTTAAATATTTTTAACGGCCGCAATAAAAATTTCATGAAGATTGTCAAATGCTTATTTGTGCATATGCACTAAGCTATAAGTAACTTTAAAATGTCAGCTCCCAAGCTCGCCCCATACCACCTAAACATCTGTTTAAACTACAAGTGTTGGTGCTTGCATTCAGCAAGCATTTCAGTCCATATCGAATGTAGCACTGTAGGATTTTGAGAGGATGCAGTGCATTAGGAAGTCCATAACGTCACTAATATTTCCTGTTTTTTGATTTTGTCATCGTTATAAGTTTACGCCGTAGTTTAAAATCAAGGGCATTATAATACAATCCTCGGATTCTGATTCTCTTTAGAAGCATTAAATTGAAGCTATTAATATATAGAGTTCATCAACCCCATAATTAAAAGGAGTTCTTTTATTTAATAACATATCGCGTTTTAAAATTATTACGTCATCATATGTATATATCGTTGGTTGAAAACAATGGGACACTAAGAATTTCCCTATTAAAAAGCATTAAAATGATGCTATTATAATACGGATAGCCAATTCCCATTGAAAAGCATTGTCCTGGTTGCTATGGTAGCTGAAATTCTTTGTTGTTGAGAATCTGCTTTTTTCCGATAGAAAACTTATTTCTTCGTCAATTCGGCACCGATTTGAATTTATTCTTCAAGTATTCTTTTAGCTATAAAAACGTCTTCGTCCCGAGTTTCTATCTGAATTATAACTAATTTAAAAATGCAAATTTATGAAACTGCATAGATTTCCATGTTTTTCTTATACCCCACTAAAAATTGCAAATTTTGAAATTTTAGATTTTTTCTGTTTGGTTGTAGCCAATAACCTATTAAAAAAAAATATATATATATCCTTTATTCTCCGTAAGAAGCAGCTATTTATAATACGAGTAATCGGTGCTTGCATACTGCAAGCATTGGTGCCCTATAACCACCACATCAAATTTCATTCCTCCTACTTGATGAGAATTACCGTAAATTAATTGGCAAATATTCCGAAATACTATTTACACAGGAAATACTCAAATGTTGGAGTGCCTGTAGTCGAACCGAGGAATCCTACATGAGTGGTTTTATATTATCCAAAAGGCCTACTCATGACATCTACAAACCCTGAAAATTTCAGCGCAATATTCCTCTTAGTATTGTCTGCGCACCAAAATATGTTTTCCCTTTGCTTTTAAATGTCACGGTCTAAGAGTGACGTCATGACACTAAGCTACTTTTCAGTTCGTGGCACAAAGCTCTCGTTCAGTTTTATTACCACGTAAAATAAATTCCCGAAGAAAAGCATTGTCTCGTAGTCATGACAAATATTGGGCCATTGTCATAAATTTTATAAAATCCCGTTTTTATGCAGTAAAAGTCGATAATTGGACTAATTCGGCACGGATTCGTGTTTTACTTTAAGCAAAAATTATCTTCGTTATTTTTCCCGTCTTTTAATTTAGGTCCGGAGTTTGTACCTTAATTAAAAGTAATTAAAAAAATGGAATTATAAGAAAGACTTGTACGGATTTAAATAGTTTTCTAATGGGACTCAAAAATGAACGTTTTTGGGTGTAAAAGACCTCGTTGTAAGGGAAAGTTTTGGAATTTTTGATTTTTCCTTATGGTTTTGGACCCACACCAAGGTTCCCTCCAAATTTCAGCTCTGTAGAATATATAGAAGTACCTTAGGTTTTATATCATATATATATATATCCTCGGTAAGAAGCAGCTATATATTATAGATATCTATAATAAATAGCTGCTTCTTATGGAATTCCATCAATGCTCTTGAGGTATGGAAAATCAATTCCCATTGAAAGACATTGGAGTCGTTGCTATGGTAGTTATAGTGGTTCATTGTTGAAAACCGAAAAACGTTTTATAATTTTATGATTAAAATCAAATTTTTACGCAAATTCAGCATGAATTTGAATTTATCTTCAAGAAAAATAAAATTCGTTTTTTCTTCCACAGTATGGTGCAAGTTCCGACTCTGTATCTTAATTTTAAATAATTTACAAAGGCAATTTTTTATAGCACTGCATAGTTTTCAGTGTTTTTCTTATGGGGTTTAAAATTGGACATTGGGGTCAAAAACACCCCTTAAATGTAATCATTTCTGAAATTTCATATTCTTTCCCGCTGCTCGACCAGGCCGGCGGATCGCGTAGTCACACTGGAGAACATTTCTGCCGTTGATAGGCTCATTCGCGAAAACCGTCACATTAAAGTGAAAGAAATCAGCAAGAAATTGAACATCAGCGTTGGATCTGTTCACAATATAGTACACAAAGAGCTTGAATTCAATTAAGTTTGTGCGAGGTGGGTGCCCTGGTAACTCTCTGAAGACCTCAAGCAAAAACGTGTTGTGCTACTCTCACAGTATGAAGCTGAAGGAGAAGATTTCTTGAACCGCATAGTGACCGGGGATGAGACATGGGTCAATCACTTTTAGCCTGAGAGTAAGCGAGCAAGTAAAGAATGGCGGCATCAAAGCTCGCTGAAGCCAAAAAAATTCAAAGCGACGCTATCCGCAGGGAAAATGATGTTGACTGCATTTTGGGACAAAAATGGAGTAATTTTGGAGAGTTATATGGAAAAAGGGACAACTGTCAATAGTGATTCCTACCGCGATCTTCTTAAGAATGGACTGAAGCCTGCAATCCTGTCCAAACGACGGGGACTCATCCGAAAAGAGGTTTGTTTACATCAAGACAATGCCCGTCCTTATAGTGTCCGTGCGACTCTTGAAACCATTCAGGATCTGCATTTTGAAGTGATACCCCAACCGCCGTATTCCCCAGACTTGGCTCCGAGTGATTTTCATCTTTTTGGCCCACTAAAAGAGGCATTACGGGGAAAACGCTTCAGTTCTTAAAAATGCGGTGCATGATTGTCTGAGCAAGAACCAAAAAAGTTCTTCTCTGACGGAATCCATGCGTTGGTTTCGCGATGGGAAACGCGCATTGCAAGAGGAGGGGACTATTTTGAAAAGTAAATAAGTAGTTTGTCAAATGTTTTAATAAAACATTTTTCTTTTCACTTTTGCAGTTTTTATTTGAACCACCCTCGTATATCCTATATCTTATAAATATTTTAGAGTGTATGTGTTATTTATACATTTTTACACCGTTGAAGCTATCGAATTCAAAAGGTCCATGGGCCATCCTATGGACCAAAGGAAAAATTTGGTTTAGGTTTGCAGACCGTGGGGTCTCTTATACCCCTTGGGGTTAGCAAAATACTATTTCCATAAGAATGCATGGGAAATGGTGTGGAGAAACCCCAAAATTCCACGCAGTCCTTCACTGATGTGTATATAAGAATACCTAAATATTAACCTGTGATCATTAAAAATGGCTTATTTTACTTAAAAAAGATTGAATATTTTAATTCCGTTCATATTTTATCTTATTACGTGCTAAATCGCTGTAAATTCTACTTTAAGCGCAAAATTTTTCAGTTTAGATGAACATTTTCTAGGCGGCAACAAAGCTAAATTTCTTAATTGTTGTAAAGATTAATGCAAGGAAAATCCACGCCGTGGAGGAAGAATAGCCAACGCCAAGATAAAGGGTACAAATGGATTCATGCCTAAATATAGTCTAAATGAATACTTTTAAAATGAGTCAAATGATTTTTAAGGAATGTTAGAACATTGTTATCTTTTGCCATTAACATTGACGGATTTATCGCAACATAAATCGATACATATACTTACATTTGTTTGGTAACCGAGATGTTGTTTATTGTTTACGTTTTGGATAATAGTATTGAAATAATCCACATAATTTTATTGCTGCTTTAAAGACTTCGGTGCATCTATCCATGTGAATATTAAGTAAGACGTTAGTGCGTAATTATATTAATCGTAAAACTTTACAATAAAATACAAAATATTAAATGTTAATATAAACATCGATTGCGTAATTAAGGAATGGGAACGTTTGGTTACAGTCCTGACTAAAATTTTTCAATGGTTTCTTTAGGTGGTAGTTAAAATCTCGTATGAACCTCTTCTCCGAATAGCACATTTGAGAAATTTGGGACCACCGACAGTACCGGAACCCTAGCAATAAAAATCGTTATATATGTATATAAATATATATATATAGAGAGAGAGAGAGAGGAAAGTAGGGTAAAAGGGGGTACTTAGTGGGAAATCTATTACCATTTTTATTTCGAATGCTTATGTTAATATTTGCTTCCTCTGTATAATCAAGGAGAAAGAAATGTTATTCCTAATTAATGCATGTACCCTGTTTTACCCCATCCGGTTGGGTAAAACGGGGTACATGGATAAATCATCAAGAAAATGGAATTTAAGGCCAAAGAAACATATTTTATTTACATACTGGCACTAGATTACAACAATAAGTAACATGCACAACATAACTTGGCCATTTGTCCACATATCATTTACAAAAGTCACAATAGTACGGTTCACCATCTTGTTTGTCAATCCCCGCACATGCCCCAGAAGCCCACTACACTTCACACACTTATTCCAGCCTTCCTCTGATTTTGAGTTCGAAAACAGGCCCTTGCAGAAAATGCATGCTGCATTATCGTTGTTTTCTTCGGACGCCTCAGACCCGTCTTCTTCCGTTGCCACAAACTCTTTGTTTTATCACTTCTCTTTCTTTTGTCATATTTTATCTCTTTCATCACTTTCATTGGATAGACGTAATTTTCTTTTGGGAGTTTTTTTTATGCCATCAGAGCGATCATTTTCTTCTTGTATGGTGAATCAGTGAGTATTACTGTCTTTTGTTTGTTCCTTCTTCCTTCCTTTTTTCCTTGGGGTTGGTCTTGATTTCTTTTGGAGAAATTCGGAGTACTGATGGCGCAGAATCTGGGGCAGATACACGCTCCTGAACACCAGAGGTTTTTGGAGTCTCTCTACATGATGCAACAGAATTTTCTGATGCTAGCTGTTCATTGTTTGTAGACACTTTAAAGGTAGCAGTGGATACCAAATTTTGGAAATCCGTGTTTCTCTGCTGGAATCTTTGTCTCTGCTGGCTGAAACATCCAATCAGGGAACACATTGTGATTAAAATATCCCAGTTTTTCGGAAATCATTCACTGCAGTTTCAATGGATGCCGTAGAGTTTCCAAATGTTGTTAATAGTGATCACTCGTCCAGGGTGAGAATGTAGCCACTTCCTAGCCTCTTTGGAGTAATACAGGTTTTGTACTCCAAATTCACCCTTTTGCAAATCAATTTCACCCTTTTGCAAATCAATTTCACCCTTTTTGCAAATCAATGTCACCCTTTTGCAGATTTTTTTCTACTAGATAGTTTTCATTGTTATGTTGTATGCTGCTATTGATTCCTTTAAATATGTTTTGTAACTTTTCAACTTAATTTGTTTTCATTTACAAATCAAGCATTATTTATTTTAAATTATTGGATGAAATTTATGCAAATTACGTCACAGCTGTACATACTACAGACAGATCTCTATTCATTAGTGATTTTTATTAGCTGCATATAAATAAATAAAAGAACTTTAATGATTTTGTAAAAAAAGCAAAAGCTCCAAAAACAATACCATCATCAAAGATTGCAGCCACATCCATCATTAGAGTGTGAGAAAACTTCTACAGCACCAAAACACATAATAACGAAAGGATACGGATATATTGCCAGTGTACTCCAATTGAGAGTTTTAGCTTATGCCTAATCAAAGAACACTACAGACCAGCGTCTTATCATTTGGACCCTATAGACTTAGCTCAGTAACCTAAGGATACCTACCCCACTCCCAGCCACGTGGAGTCTTCTAAGTATTATTCGGAGCATTAGCTGCATATTACTTCGACTCACTGCTTAACTCGACTACTTAATATATCGTAATTCGATAATGTATAGGGTTGGGAAAGTAATATTCCATTGTCATGGTTATGCTGCACAATTACAATGCAACCTAAATTTCATTAATTGAGTCTTTGCTCTCTGAAAATGAAGTATTAATCATTTAATTATTAATTTAGTGTGGCGTCATATTGAGTAATGACAATGTATAATTAAGGAGCAGTTGCAGCGTCAGTTCTGGTCTAGCTCCCATAGAGAGATATTGTGAATTGAAACAGGATAACGTTCCTCTTCGTCAAGCGTCATTAACCTCATTCATGTAAAGAACTGTTTCTGTTGGGTAACGAGATAAATATTTTCAACTAATAACTTATCTGCATTTATAATATATTATCCACGAAAATTTTAATTCTGCTATTAATGGATCCAAAAGCGAATACCGACTTTTATAACGTTTTAGTAAAGATTCTACATATTTTAATCCATTAAGACGTTTTTATGTTAATCTAGAATATTTATTTCAGACCCCAAAAATGACTACAACATCATCTTCTGAATCAAGTTCTGGAAGTCCTGTGCCCACTTGGTCGGGCCAAATAACGCAAATCACATTGTCAGAAACATCTAGATCCAAATCAAGAAGACCTGTTGTTCGACATAACCGTCCACCTGCATACGATCGTATCAGTCAAGATAAAAAAATGTCTTTATAAAATGTTATGAAGATGGTAGAACGGTGAGTGAATCAGCTGAAATATCTGGGATTAATAAAAACACGGCAAAGTCAATTATAAATCAGTATAAAAAGAATGATGGTGTATTAATAGAAAAAAACGTGGTGGTAAAAGAAATATCAAATTAAATGCGCCGCTATTAAACAAAATTGATCAAATAATTCAAGAAAATGCCTCCATAACTTTAAAGGGAATTCGTGACAAAATCTTCGAATCTGAACATGTGGAATTAAGCTTGAGTTCCATTAGGAATGGGTTGAAGCAGTTACGAATCACATTAAAGTGTGCGTCATTTGAAGTTGATCGTACAAATTCTGAACGAAAAATTGAGATGCGCAAGGTACCTTAAATTTTCCACAAAACGCTCCCGAAGAAAGACAAAAAATAATATTCATAGATGAATCGGGATTTAATTGTCATCTTAGGCAAACGAAGGCGCGATCGAAAATTAATACATCAGCTCGTGTGACCGTGCCAACGGTTAGAGGAAGAAATGTTACCCTAATTGCCGCAATGACCATCCAAGGAATAGTGTGGCATGAAGTAATTGCACATTCTACGGTTAATTCCAATATTTTTTGCCAATTTCTTCAGAGATTACTGCAGAAATTGCAAGAAGATAATCTGGAGAAAGTTTGGCTTGTAGTTGGACAATGTAAGCATCCACAAAACCCAGGAAGTGCGTGATCTTGTTGGCCAGACAAACCACACTTTACTATTTCTAACAATATGCTGAACCCCATTGAAGAAGTTTTTTCAAAAATTAAATTCTGTGCAAGAAATGTTTTGGCTGATCCTTCAAGAAATGAACATTTAGTGGATGTTATTAATCATTCTGTTGAAACTATTACTCCTACAGATTGTCATAATTATATTATGAATATGTATATGAAATTGCCACAAGCAGCGGCAGGAGAACAGTTATAAATGAAGCAGAAGTAAATAAATGTTAAATAAGTATTTTATGTTTATTATTACAAACATGCAATAAAATGTTTGTTTTTAACAACTTCAATTGGATTTTATTTATATTACAAAATAATACTGAAAATATTATTGTGGAAAAACTTGATCTGCAAAAGGGTGAAATGATTTGCAAAAAGGTGAAATTGATTTGCAAAAAGGTGAAATTGATTTGCAAAAGGGTGAATTTGGAGTGCAAAACCAGTACTGACTAAGAGTAACCATGAAGGAGACGTCGAGTGGCTGCATGCGATTGTGGTATAAGCACAGAATTCAGTATGGTACCCCGTTTTGCCCGACCCAGTGGTACCTTGTTTTACCCATCAGTCACCTTTTACAAATAAGATGGCTTCCTTAAGGCAACGCCAAAGCATGCACTATGAAACACACATGAATGGAGAGCTTAAATACTAGTTTGTTTAAAGAATACCTACCTACAAAATATCACTTTGCCTTCTTCCAGCAGTATGCACTGAATATTCAGTGAATTTCTACAGTAATGGTACACTAAAATAGATAATTGCCAGTAGCAAACCTATGCGATCTCTACTTGAGTTTACTTGCAGACTGAAGTCGGGTATGGAAGCAAGAAGTTACACCATTTAGAGGAAGGTGGTAACACCTCCCTAGAAGTTATGACTGGTACCGTTTTATCCTACTACCCTGTTTTATCGTACTCTCCCCCAAATACATAAAACCACTACCAAGTAAAAATAAAAATTGGGCGTCTTGTATCCAATAGATACATTGCGAAAAACGTAGTATTATAACTTGGTACGAAGTTTGAGTGATTTTGATGATGTAATGTTAGGTTCTAAAACTTTTTAATCAAAAATGGCGTATATTTGATGATTGCTAAATGGCGTTGACGGTTTGTTGTAATAAGGCGTAAAACCTTGACGTTAAGATGTAAACCCAACTGCAGTTTTACCTGCCTACGTATATATTCAAAGAACATTAAAGAAGAAATGTTCTGTTGCATCGCCTTCTTTAAGTAAAAATTGTAAAATGCCTAATCGAATCTCACCGCGATTTCTAATTCTTTTCAATTATCAATTAAAACGCGTCCTTTACCTCGAGAGCAATTTCTGACGCTGGACGCACTATGGCGGATAATTGAATCGGGAATCGATTAAAGTTTTAATAGACCACTTCGACTACCTTGTTGTTGCGTGTTACAAACGGAGGCTAAATTGACTCAGGTGGCGCTCCTGTTCCGGAGCAGGTTGCACTTACTTGGTTTTTCGCGTTCGTTATGGCGAAAGAAAATGTCGAAGAAATTGCGAAAGATACCATTCTCGCGTGACGCTGGCTTCCCAGCAATATTCCTGCCAAGGGCGGGTAATCCGCGTAAACTCAATTTCGCCATTTATCAGAACTCTCCCTCGTATTGGGAAACGATACGATATTTACCGTTTTTTATGCTTTATTTTTTCCCGATACCTTCGCTTTGAAAATGCGACCGTGGCTCTAGCGCGTATCGTACCTTCAATAGATATGGAAGAAATAAAGAGTATCTGAAGGGTTATACGCAAATAGATTTCCTCGATCACGTTGTGCCGGTCTCGTTGCGAAAAATACGAGATAAATATTCCTCGCAAAATTAGAGCGCGTGGAAAAAAATGCACGCAAATAGTACTCGTAAATCACGTGGGTCGGTGCGCGCACGGCATTTGCTTCGCCCCGAGAAAGAATTTTCGCTTCAGTGTTCTTCGAACGCAGGGAAAAATCACGCGAGAAAAGAGTATTATATCTTTTGCATTTTTCTTATCTGGGTCGGAAAATTGCGCGTACGGGAATATTTCTCGGGTTAAATGCGGCGATGTTCGCTTCCTTTGCCTCGTTTGCTCAGGCTTCCCAATATTCTCTTTCTCTCCCTCGCTCTCAAACATCACACTGATTATCTCAGTCCTTCGTGTGAGGTGACGTAAAGCGAGATATTGTGAGTGAGAGAAGAGAGCAGGAGAGAGAGACAGATACAAGTAGAGGGAGAGAATGTTTGCATTATCCGGCCTTTTCTCCTTTTTAAGTTTGCCGCCGTCCCCAGACGCCAGCACTAGTGTGTATGTATGTCGACACATTTTCGCACATATCCTCGTGTGCGAGATAAGAATGTATGTGCGATGCTTTCCTTTTCTCTCTCTCTCTCTCTCTCACACTCGATATTGCATTTTAAGAGTTTTGTTTGTTGCTTCTTTTGTTTTGCGTCGTACTCAAAAATGAAAAAAGCCCTTTATTTTTTAAGCTGTCTATATGAACTATATGCATTCCTTTCGGATAAATGAAACCTGAGGTGTATATTTTTTAAATTCGGAGCCGTGATGAGCACCATACGTACGCGATAATGTTTTTATTGCTCACATTGCAAGCCAAAAGTGTTACAACCTTTGTTTAACTGCGCAGTAAACTCATACATCCGTTTTAGTTTTTTTTTTATGAGTTCGTTCAACTGGCCTCCGCCAGCATTCAAATACGTTCACACCAGCTTTCTCTAAAATTAAAACAATTTTATTTCCGCCTTCGGCTTTCGCATTAAATTATTTCCCGTTTGAGCACTGGCAAAATGAAATTGCCACATTTTCTTGTCAGCTTTTCTTCGCATCTCTGACTGGAGTACTTAATCACGTCATTTTACTCCAAGTAGTTATAACTCCCTCTCCGCCCCGGAGTCAGTAAACTTCCACAATTAACCCATCTTTATTTAACCACTCCCTTCATAAACCATATAAAACTTTCCTTTCGACATTATTTGCCCTTCAATGGCGAGCGTAATAAACATCACGCCCACAATCGTTTTCGCGCAGTAGGAGCTTATTATCTCTCTTTAACTATTCTCTCCTTTGCCCTCTCTTTCACTCTCCATTTTCCATTTCTTTCCTCTCGAACCCATTCATCTCCGCACCTATTGATTTCAACGTCAGTGTCTTTACGTGAAAAGGGACATTGAAATCGGAGATTACAGGCCTCAGATCCCTTTGCTATTAATCGCCATCTATAATCCCGTGCATAATCGGCTGAAACTAGGTCGAAGGGGGAAGTTGAAAGATTTAGGACTCCAAGTATGAGCGAGAATTTCTCTAGCTATATGCGTTAAGGTTAATAAAAATATTAGGAGAAGAGAAAGCAAAATAAAAGAAATTATTTAACTGATTGAAATGAACGGAACAGCTCTAGTAATAACTAAATTGTTTGAAGATCCTCTTTTATTTTCATAGGTCTTTAATTTTTTCTGGGATATTGATAAATATTGAGTGACATGGTTTTGTCATAAGGCCTTGAAATAAAAATAGCCTTATGGATAAAAATATTCTATCAAACAATCAAAATTATTTCGCTGCGCTTTATCAAACATCATGATCTTTTCAGTGTAGAGATTAGCGACTCAAGCAATCGCTTGTTAAAAAGTAACGTCGAGCAATCGTAATTTTTAATGTTTTAAAAAGACGAAACATTTACTGAATAAATGAAAAAATATCCAAAAGATTAACCTTTTTGCAGTAGCGTATTACATTTTGATATCTGTGTAATTTTGAATTACGAATATTTAAATTACAAAATAAATCTAGTTTAAAATCTTGTGTTGATCTGTCATTTACAATTTAAGAAAATTTCAACCGTGTCTCAAATAAAATGCAATGACGTAAAATACTTTAACTGGCTTAAGGCCCTAGGATTCAGCACAAGTGGTTTAATGACATAGTTTGTTCTTTTCTGGATGAAATATTGAATTAATGAAAAATTTTAGTATTTCTCAAACAATTTGGCAAGAGCTTGACCGTTATATTTAAAAAATTAAATAGAGTTTTCACTGCTAAGTTTTATTAATAAAATTCAAACTCCTGCTCTAAACGAGGCGTCAATGGAATAGATAATGCATTTTAATCCAGTCGCGTCCGGTCTATTACTTCATCCTAACCACCCTAACCATCCGCATAACACCTCATTTTGTACCCTAGTAGGTTCCATTAGGATTGACTGATAAGGTTAACTTACTTCGAGTAGTAGTTTATTGTTTTCTCTTTAATTGCTAATGAAATGCTGTCTCTGCTTCCGTATCTTTACCAAACTTCTCCCACCTACTCTCACTTTTCTCCTTTTAGAACCGTTCCACCCTCTTGATAGGGAACCTTCCCACGCGACATTCACCTCGCTCGCCTTTCTCCTTCTCGCCTCTCTTAACTCTATTCTGTGTCGCCCCTTCTTCTCATACCCACCCTTTGTTTCCTACATCTTCTTCCTTCTATTGCTCCATCTCTCTCTCTCTCTCTCTCTTTCCCTCTCTCCGGATCACTCCTTATCTACCTCCCTCTCGGTCCTTTGTGACATACCTGCTAGCAATTTCAAGTCTCTCTCTCTCTCTCATTGTCTTACCTTGGCCGCAAAGGAATCGTTTCGCTCCATCCGTACTAAACACTCTCACACAGATAAACGGACGACTTCCCTTCTCTCTCTGGCTCCATCTTTTTCTCTTCCTCTCACTCTCTTACTTAGTCGTATACCTTATCTATCCCTTTCTCATTCTCATTCCCCCCCAAAGCTCCCTTCCAATCTCTCTCCACCGTCCTTTCTCATTACAATTCCTTCTTCCCTCCCTTAACCGACACCTCCTCCATTTCTCTCCCTCTCTACAAATTTCCCATCTTCTCCTTCATTTAATCCCTTCCTTTCTAACTCATCTCATCTTGTTTCTAAAATGTCCTCTATCTCTCTCTACTTCTTGTACTCATTACTTATTTCCCACCTCTTTTTTCTATCTTCTCTCATCGATTTCTCACATGTCTTTCTCTTTCTGTTATCTTTATCTAATCTATTTTCCCTTTTTCTTTTTTCCCCTCCAGCATTTATGGCATGAGATCTCTTTTTCGTTTCTTATATTTTCCTTGTTTACCTTTCTTTCCTTCCCTTCCTTACTTCTTTACCCTGTTTCTCCCTATTTCACTCTGCATCTTTCTCTTATCTCTCCTTCACTTTCAATAATTTCCGCTCATATTTTATATCTATCTTCTTTATCCCTATTCTATACAACTTGCTTGAATTTATTTCCCTCCTTTTTGCTTTTCTTTGCTCCCTTGACTGATTATGATACTTGATACAGTCCATATGGTAATATCTAAAACACATTAAATGGTAAAAAGAGTCGCTTTTGGATCTGATGCCTTGGCCAAGTGAGAGAGAGAGAGGCAAATATAGGTATAGAAAGAGAGAGAGAGAAAGCGATTTAAATCGTTCAATTCTGAGCAAGATTCAAATCTCACTTAAGGAACTTAACTTTTCCTTGCCATTAATCATTCTTAGCTGTTGCCAGAAGCGCCAATCGTGATAGGAAAAAACTTGAGGGAAGTGAAAGTCAAGTATTGATAAAAAACGAAGAAAACATGAAAAAACGCGAGCAAGAGATGCGATAGGAAAAACTCGTCTCAAAGTGATGAGGGGTTAGGGAGTCGTGTGTATTTTCCCTGGTTGCGATTTGGGGCGATTAAAAAAAGAATATATATTCGAAGTGAAACTTATTTTCGCATCATTATTCGGATGAATGATATGTATTGTTTCATATATATTCGTACGTTTGTATGTGTACGTACGTATGCGTGGACAAGAACTCACATCCACACGTCCTTACCAGCGTGCGTACATACAGCTAATATTATAGCATAGCAAACTAAACATTTACGAAGGAAAGGGGGTGCATTATAACTAGGCTTGGTAGTTTTCGGCGTTTATATTTTTTAATTGACAACTAATATATTTTTTAAAAAATCTTTGACGAATATCGACGTTTTTTTTTAAATATATTCTTCTCAACTTTTGTGATAAAGATTTAGAATATGAATTAGCAATTTTTACGCTCTCTATTTGCACTCTAGGGAAAGTGCCGTTTTCGTGAAACAATCTAATTCAATATTTCAACGGAAATACACGTTTTAAAGTCCCCTGAGTACGTTTTTGCTATTTTATCTATGATGTGTATGTTTGTGGGTGTATGATAGAAATTGTGTGCGCGCTCTAACTCAAAAACATCTAATTAAATCAACACTAATGCTTATAATTAAAAGTTTAATTTAAAAAAATCTAGGTCTGATTAGATTTAGGCTAAAATTGGTCTACCGGAAGTGAAGGTTAACGGTTGACACTTTTCCGTATTTGCAGCATATCTTTGTTGGGACTAAATTAATGTACAAGTAAATATTAGCCAGTGTCAGCGTTGTAGAGAATATAATTCTCTACAACTTTAGTTTGAAACATGTTTTCCTCAAAATGGTTTGTTTAAGATATATTTTAATTACCCGTCTGAATTTATGTTCAGTACATTGACGTCGCTACGTGACAGATTTGTTTCCATTGCTACGATAGAATGTTTGAATTGTTTATTTTGGCGACAAAATTAATATTGATGGCGATAAAAATCATCCCAATGCCATGTTTGTAAACAAATTTTCTTGTAAATATTGATAGCGATGCCAACGGAAATTTTAATCGTGCATCGATATTTTCTTATCCATAGCAGCAAATAACAATTTTGTTTGCTAATTTTTGTTCAGTGTGAAAGGTCATTCAAAGTATTTTTCATTGCAAAACTCATTCAAGGTGTTGAAAAATTATTTGCGAGCGTTATTGCCGATAGTTATTCTTTACCTCACTGTTGCCGAGAGCAACTTGTAACTACCATAGCAAAATTGAAATGAAAAATAACATGTCCTTTCCTTTATCAATCTAATTTTCTACATGCGTATTTACAAATTCGTTTTAACTTTGCTTCAATATCAATATCAAATGAAAAATAGATTGAATAAAAACAATAAAATGTACACCTCACTCCTGTTGTACCGCGGGTTTTCCCTTTTCCACGTCTCTTGGAAAGAAAGTCCGGTTGTCCTTAGTTATATCCTGGTTGTCTTATACGCGGCTCGAAGCTCCTCCTCTGAAACTCGCGTCATAATCGGAGAGCGGGGTATTCTGAATTTTTGATTATGAAATGAATTGATTCGAAGATCACTATGCTGATAAGCATAAGCTGTAAATTTGGAAATAATTTGTAAACGGGAGAATTAATTAATTAATGACCCGGAATCCGTTCTGAAACGGGATGTGCTACGATAATTCAGTGGTACTCGGGTTACAAATATTTTTAAATGTTTATTTTTCTACTTTTGAGAGTATTTTAAAGTAATAGAAGTCTTTTTGTGAAATAACTTTTATTGCTGTAATTTAATTTATCTCATTCGCTTGTAAGATTTAAAAAAATTTACTCGACTAGAATCTAAGTGTGCATCAAGACATTTTAACCGACATAATCTTTAGAAAAATTCTTTACTTTGGTAAAGCGCCATATATATATGTAGAATAATAAATGTTTTATAAGAAAAATGGCGCAGGAGTACTTAAGTGTCTGACTAAATTTTATAATACGTATTATTTATACTTGGACGTAAAGATCGTTTTTAATAGTCGTATGTCACACAGTATGGCACTATTTATGCGTTTTTCTTTCGTTCATCTCGCCGCTCCCATTGAGTTTTTAAAAAAATACTATCATCTCATCATCGATAAGAGTCGATTTTTATAAATTTTCAAAATAGACAAAAATGAATAGTCGTCCATAAGCGTCGATTTTCCAACAAGATGGAAACGTATGGCGTCTAAAAATCTATTTTATTCTGAAATATAATATTAAAGTCGTTTCTGTTGACTTTTTTCTCAATATTATTTCCTACCTACAATTTCGTTCGTTTTCTGGGATTGCATTAACAGTGGGACTGAAAGAAGTGTATTTCCTTACACTCAAATATGCGTCTTTTTGAAACGCTCACTCTTGTATTCTGAACAATCAGGTAACCGCAAAGGTCCTAGGGTAGTTTTGAGAACACGTGTTTCTTAGCCCTATTGAGGTTTTTGAGATTATATTTGTCGACCTAATGGTGGGATATTCCACGAGCTTCTCTATGCAGATAAGGTCATGGATATGTCCTGCTGAGAGTTCCTTGACCCATGTTAAACGAGATTCAAAAGAAAGAAATTTCAGTGGTCGTTTGAAGACAGTCATCTAAACGTTTTGCTACCCATTCTACGCATCTACTCCGTGGAGTGTATTCCTGGAACAAATGTTCCTCGATTCCTTGCTAGGGTTTTTCCTATAGATGGTCGTTGTTGTATGCACTTCCATCCCTTCTTCGTATGCACTGAACGCATTATTTTGGCAGTCTTTCTCTAAAAGTTATCAAGGAAAGATCGTAAAATATTTTGCCAATTGTAAAAATACATTTTAATCAGAATTTGAGTTAAGACTTGATCGAACGCTGAATAATTAAATCCAAATTTTCTCTCTATATATGTTGTTAAATAAAGAGAATATTTAGTACAGTGATGAAATATATCAAATATAATACAATGAAAAGTATTAGATAGTTCTTTTTTGAAGGCTAAAATATTATTGCGATAGCTATATCGTTGATGTTTTTCCTAAATTATTCCTTAAGTGGCATCAACGATTGTCTAAAAGCCTTTAAACAGAACTCGCATATTCTTTTCTTAAAGAGGGTTTCTCGGCAAAATCAATAGCATATTGTTCTGATTTCAAGAGGTAAAGCATAATTTACTATCTACATTCGCGAAATAATATATTTGTCAATGACGCAATTGGAAAAATTATACGAAATCAAAAATATTTAGATTTGGAAATACCAGCTTACGATATTTGAGATTAAAAATATATTAAGTTTGTGTGGAAATACATCAATAATTTTCTCGTGACCGATATGAAAGGTGCTAATTTGGTGTAATCATAAAGATTCATTTAGTAAAAGGCGTATATATATTTAGATTCCCGTACTATACTCAGTTCCTGGACATTTTGTCATAAATGCAAAAAAAGGACGCGAAATCTCGTGGCCAGCTCAGATGTGGTGATTATCTTGGTTAAAAGACACGATTTAATTATTTAAAAATCAAATTAACGATTTAAATACACTTCTTACTTTGTATAATTTATATTGTGTACTTTTTTATTGTAAGTAAAAGATAAACTAATACTTTAATAAATTCGTTATTTGTGTTTTCTTTAAAATTAACATTTGAAAATCTAAGAATTTCAAAATAAAAAGTAAATTTAAATCATCGAATTGAAAGGCCGAAAACTACCATAATTTTAATAGTCGATATTCGTCGAAAATCTCTCGGGAATATAAAAGTCGATTTAAAAAAAATAAATTTCGAATTCTATCAAGCCTTACTATAGGAGCCCATTCACTGTCATTTATTCAAAATAAAATGGTCATTAGTCAGCCCGTGTAAAATATGTCTTCCTGTTTGCTTTTATTTTCGAACACGCCTTCTCGCCAACATTGTATTTCAAGGAGAAGGAATATAATTCGGTTGTCCATACCATTTTCTCGTGAAGAAATTTAACGAGCAAAGTGCAACGAGGGCGTTCTAATTCATATCGAGTCACTCAGAATGGCTGCTCCTTGCACAAATTGGAGCACAATGCACAGGTACGCCAAATTAACTAACTATTGGATCCCGATACTTCTGTCGAATTTCTCAGCCGGAGTTGTAATAGGTTCTTTATTTAATTATTCTGTCCTAGCAAATTCTGAAAATCACAATGCATCAGCATATTCTTCTTTTACGCCAATTTTCGGAGTTAAGATTGAGACTTGGACTCCTGTCCTCTGATCTGATTCTTGCAACATGTTTGACACTCCAATTAGTCTCCCCTTTCGAGAGTCACTAATGGTCACACTGCTTAGCGTCCTTTCTGAAGGACGAAGGTTTGACTCGCATGACCTTACAAAATATGAGTAGCGGATTAGGTAATCCTAAGTTAAAATTCACCCGTATTCGAGCTTGGTCTCGCTGCATGGAAGACCAAAGGATAAAACATTCAACTCCCCCTCCCTCCTCAAATAAATGGAGAGATTAAACTTAAATTAGCTTCACGTATCTCTATAACTTGAAACTCATGCAAATATGTAGCAAATAAGACGTACAAGAAAATTGTCAACGAACACAGGAAAAATCGTAAGAAATATTTAAGCGATAAATCTTGTTTTATTTTGCAGTAATTTTATTGTGATTATAACTTAAAATGTTTGTAAATTTAATCGAATTTTGTAATAAGAGTTTCGTGGTTGTCACAGTTTTGTTTCATTGATGCGGGATCTCAGTTAATGTCCTGAATTGGCAATAGAATAGAAGTTAGTAGTGATTCACTAACAATTTAGGATACTTTAAGAATCAGTATTGTAACAAGAAATTTCAGAATATTTATTACATTGTTAAGGGTGCCTTGAAGGGTACGAGTAGTTATGGAACTTCTAACGCCCATCTCTATATCGAAAAATCTTCTGATTCATTCAACTCCACCTTGATTAAAAATGACTGAAGCAATAAATATAACGACACAGTGATGATAATAATGCTAATTATTATTACAGCAATAACACTTTCCCCGCCAATGTTTTTATTTTATTTCCTTCCACATGCATTTATTTCCTATCAATAAAATATACTTCGAAGGTTAACTATCTAAAATTACATAGATGCAAACCTATGAGCTACTCATGAAATACCAGTGTGAGAGACTTAAAGGAGATATTTGCATATACATGTATCAGTGGAATCTTTTAAGCATCTTATGTGATGTATATACCCCGTTAGCAGCAAGAAATTTAAATTTTCACAAAACTGAAAGGAAAATTTTGACATTTTTGCGCTTCCTGGAAAGGATCGGAAGATTTTATGGAAAACTTTTAAACACATATCTCATCTTTTTAACAATACATACGAATTATTCGTATTTATTCTCATTTATCTTCTAAAACTTTAATTAATTCTGCTCAAGTATCATTTTCCCTGCAGTAATTCCTCCCATTTTTTTTACGATCAATGTATAGTATACCAACCGCCGTCTCTGTCCATCGAAAAGTTATCCGAATTCCAGTTTTATTGCAGCATTCGTAAAACCTTACCTAGCGGATGATTTGGTCCCTAAACTAAAGCTCCAAAGCCATTCCGCGCGATCTTCTTTGCAATAGTACCCTCGTCGTCCAACGCAACTACCTCTCTCCCCCTTCTTTTCCTCCCTCCCCCTTCCCTCCCCCTCTCCCCTCTCTTTCTCCCTCCCTCTCTCTCCCTCTCCCCTCTCTTTCTCCGTCCCTCTCTTTCTCTCTCCCTCTCTTTCTCCCTCCTACCATCTCCGTTTCTCGGTCACGAAACTCTTGACTGCGTCTCGCCTCATTATTCAAAGATTCTTCCCCCGACCCCACTCTCACCCCCTCCTCTTCTCTCGCCCTCTTTCTCTATCTATCCAACTCCCTTCACCACGCCTCTCCCAATACAACAATGTGTCTTTGAATCTAGGTTTACTGCATTTCGCCAAAAATCTTGGAAGCGCATCAAGAGACATAGGAAACTGGGACCCGGCGAGATAAAATTCATTTATATAAGTAAGAGAAGGGAGGGGGCAAAGAGGACGCAATTTCCCGCCCCCTAGTGGAAGACCAAGGAAACATTTATATGGTGCCTCTATCTATAGAGCTCCCAACCTTAATCAACGTCGTATTTTTGGACAAGAAAATTAGGTGTCCAAAAATGAGGGAAATGAGTCGTTGATCTTCAAAGCAGCCCTTGTCGTTCTGAATTGTGATCTTTCGAAATGTTACGCATATGCCGCACTCCAGGTCTTCTTTTTCAGACAACCGTGTAATTATCATTAGCCGTGAGTGCTTCTTTTTACATACCTTGAACTGTTTTCTTGCGTATGAAACCGGGAGTTAGCTTCCTAAAACCTCAACGATGAAAGTGGTTTTATTCTACCACAAGAAGCTCCTTCGACTCAGAATATTTTATTTCTGCTTTTGATTTAGTTTTTATTACGTAATTGAAAACGCTAACGTTTTTATTGAAATGTCTGCTATCCTTGGTAAGAGAGCGCATGCCATTTATTTTAGTGATTATTGTATTGATTGAAATATTGCACTAAAATCTACTTCTTAACAATTATCCATTTATGCCAAGACATGAAAAGGAATTGATTCTATTGAAGCTGAGAAATTTTTTATAATCCCAGTAGTTCTTAAAAACATCGATGCGCTCTTTAAAAAATTTATATTTTCTACCTATATTCTTGGAATTTAAAGTGCATCAATGTTCATTATTCCATACTATACAATGAGGCAAATGTATTTCGTCAAATTATTGTTATATTGAAGTTTGCTTGCAGTTTATTGTGTATACAGTCAGACCCAGATTTAGCGCCCTCCTATATAATGCCATCCCCGCATACCGTCCATGAATCTTTGTGAACAGAATTTCTACCTTATAATTAAATAGAACAAGCATATACCTCTATTTACCGTCACCCCCTCTTTAGCGCCAATGCCAGTGCTGGACAAACGGTGGCGCTAAGTCGGTATTTGTCTGCACGTCATACACTGAATGGACAACTTTATTTATTGAGAAGTACTTTACACAGTTTGGTTGAGTGGATATTATAAGTAAGAATAATGTACAAGTAAAAAATTACTGATTTAAATTATATAAAGAATACCGTATCTCTTTCTTTAATCCATAAACGATTTGGTACTCATGTAATTTGCATGGGATGTCAATGGTGAAATGCGTATGAAAATATCACAATATTATTATTATTATTTAAAAAGAAATATCAAAAGAATGAATCAATATTTAAAAATTTTAATCACTATTGTTATAATTATATATTATAAGGAGGTCTAACGAACGAAAGAACGAATGAACGACCGCATGGTGTATCATCAATAGATTTGGGAGGCTCTTTCCATATTCCAGCGAGGGACCCAACGGCACTCTAGTCCATTCCTATATCAGAGATATAATCGATCCGGGTCGCGGTTATGGTCTGCCGGGAGCCGTAATGGCAAATTGAATGATGAAAGCTGTGCACTGAACTGCAAACCATCACTTAACGTTTGTGGATGAGAGGAGCAGTGCTTAAACAAACACTATCTAGATCGCACATTGCGCAGACTGACTAACATTTTATGTAATGATAATACGATCCCATATGCTTATCTTGGTGTGCGCGTGTGTATATATATGTGTGTGTGCGCGCGCGTGTTTATGTTTTTTTGTTTGTCATAAGCCTTGCAGTGCTGAAAGATTTTAACAATTACAGCTGTGCATACTGCTCATTGACATTTTTAATGTCGCCTTACAAGCCAAACATTATTCATATATTGAAAAAGCTCGACTTTTAGGCCTTTTAAGGTAACCATGTAGTTGGGTGTCAGTGTACTTGGATGGTTCGGTGACGGCGTGATTGGTAGGAAGGAAGGGAGGAAGGATGGGTTCGATATGAAAAAGGGTAGGAGGAATAATTTTAGAATTGCCATATGAGGGTGTCTGGACATAGGACAAAGAAGGGATTAGAAGAAGAGCTCCAAGTTATCTTGAAGTTGGCCATTTCTTGCTCGTTTCCTTTAGAAAAATTGTAATGTGCAAGAAGTCTCCATTTTATGCGTCCACCGAAGAAATTTAGCAGCCTGATGGAGGAGGTGGGATACGGCGGTCGTTCTTCGTGGATGGAATGCCTTAGATGTCGAGAGAAGAAAAGATATTGCAGATGAATTTTTTGTTTTCTCATTTGGACCTATCAAAAGGTTTTCTCTGTTGAGCTTGAAGTTGGGATCTAGTCGTTGACACAATTGATCCACCAGTTTTAGTAACAAGGCTATATTAGGGCAGTCAAAGAAACGGTGAGGCAGTGATCCGTCTCCTCCACATGCTCTACAGTGAGGAGATGTTGTCGAGTTTATGTGTGAAGCCTGTCTTGGGTGGATTATACCGTGATGAAAAAGTTTGAAGGAGATATCCGAATCCTTTTTGATTGAAGGATTGCTATACAGAATTCGATTGTTAAGAACTCTCTGATTAGTAAACCACCCGATGTTCGACCACTTGAGTTTCCAGTCGTTTACATCAGATATCTTTTTATCCAAATCTAATGATGCTAGATAGAGATCGGATTTCTTCATCTCAGTAAGGAATTGAACTGATTTTTCTAAGGTAAATTTTTTCCGCAGATTGTTCCATGCCATACAGATAGACTTGTGGAGTGATGGCCAGTCCATAGGATAGGATGGGCTGTTGAGCAAGGAAAGGACATCTCTGCTTGGGTCGGGTATATTATCGGTGTTCGAGTTTTCCAGGATTGTTGGGATTGGTTTTGAGTAGTTTCTGAATAGTTTGGAGGCGAAAGGATTTTTGCAGGGATATTGACTAAGCCTAGTCCGCCATGTATTACAGGCCTGCTGAGTGCAGCGGCGGATACCCAGTGCCTGGAGTTGGCCCAAACAAAGTTGATTAGTTTCTCTTGGAGATTGTTTACGACGTTCATAGGTGGTTCGTAGTTTTTTAGAATGTGCCAAAGGGTGGATGCAGCTAGGTTATTTGCTATGATCACTCGTCCTTTTAAGGACAGATGAGTCTTGGCTCTCACGTTCCATAGATTTAGTACCCTTTGTAAGTTTTTTATTGTTTTCTTCCATCGCGTTGGTTTCGGCCCCAATGCTAATACCTAGGTACTTAAGGAAATCGTTACTCCACTGGATGCTAAGGAGAGAATCCAATCGATGCTTCCAATCTCCTCCACACATCCCGATGCTTTTCTCTAGATTGATTTTTGCGCCTGAGATTTTGAAGTATTCCTCCAGTAGGTGTGATAAGATTGGGAATCCACGATCACTTCCAATGAATATTAAAAGATCAACGGCGTAGCCTGACACTTTGTATTCAGGTGTGTCTCTCGAGAATGACAATCCACATCCAAGTAATTTCTTTTTCATCGTTGCCAATAATGGTTCGATACTCAGAGAGTGTATTAGCCCTGACATAGGGCAGCCTTGTCGGATTCATTTCCTCATTTTTAAGGGTGCTAATAGTTTTTCATGTGTCTTGATCATTATTTCTGCATCCGAATAAAGCATTTTTATTGCTTCTATGAATTTATTTGGCAATCCCATGATTTCAAGGGTTTTCCACAGGAAGGAATGCGATACTTTATCGAACGCCTTTTGTTGGTCTATTGATATTATTGCGATCGGCAGCTTCTTTGAGGAGGCTACGTGGAAGAGGTCGTCGACCAACTGTATGTTGTCGTGTATGGTTTTTCCCGGAATACAGTAAGATTGTTCGTCTCCGACCACATCGGACACAATATTCCTCAATTTATTCGAAAGACGTTTAGCGATGATTTTATAATCTGTATTGCACAAGGATATCGGTCTCCAGTTGGCTATATTTTCGCGGTCGCCTTTTTTAGGGATTAACCTTAAAGCCGTTCTTCTCCACGAGATCAGAACCGATCCTGCTTCGAGGTTGCTTCTCCAGACACGATGAATATCTTTAGCCATTATATTGCTAAATGCCTGGTAGAATTCTGTGGTTAACCCATCGGTTCCAGGGGATGTCGTTCTACTAAGACACTAGATGGCAGATTTTAGTTCATCCATTGTAATTAGAGGGTCAAGCTCAATTTTCCTTTCCTCACGAAGAGAAGGGATTTGCGCTTGAGCAAGGAAATTATCGGCTCCTAAAACACCCTTATCACAGTTTTGTCTGAAATGCTCACTCAAGTATTCGTCTATGGCTTTCTCGTCACACATTTTATTTCCATCAGGTGTTGCCAAAATGCTTATGTAATCTTTGTTAACATTGTTTCCTTTTTCCAGTGAGAAAAAGAAAGCACTGGGCGCATCGCCTTCTTTCAGAAACCGACTGCGTTTTTCGAGGACACTTTTGGATGCCAAACGTCTTTCGATTGCTCCGAGTTCGGCTTTTCTTCCTATTAGTAGAGGGCTCAGTAGAGGGTTTTTTGCTATTTCTTTGGAGAGGTGGTCAACTTTGTTTCTCTTCTTTTTGAGGAGGAGGAGGTTAGACGGCTCATTTTTGTTGGCTTTTATGTATTCGGTTACTAGCCATTTGGTTTCAACCTTTCCAACATCCCACCAGGAGGAGAGCGAGGCAAATTCATCTTCCTGAGATTTCCAAAAATTCCAGAAATGTTTAAAATACTTCTTAAAAGATTCGTCTTTTAGCAAGTAGTTAGGGAAGGTTCAATATGCGGGCCTTCTTCTTTCTTCTATGTTGATTCTCGTCAAGACAACGGAGTGGTCTGTGAAGCCACATATGATATGGGTGCTGTCGAGAAGATTACTTTTTGTCCCTTATGTAGAAAAATGTGATCAATTCGAGAAGCCGTCATTTGGTTTAGTCGTGATCCAAAGCGTGTATATTCAGTTTGATTTGGGTGTAGGTTCCTCCACGAGTCTATTAGTTTGTGTCGGTTGCAAATGTAGGCCAGTCGGCTGGAAGCACGTGTGTTTATGCTCTCTCTTTGATTGGTGGCCCAAAAGCGGATTAAGCGTTGTATTCAAGTCCCGTCCAATAATGGGTATAACGCTAGTCCAGGAGTTCAGGTTCGACAGCAAATCATTAAGTGTCCTTTCTGCACGCTCTGGGTGATTAGGACAATGGATGTTGTACAACATATATTTGTATACATTTAATGTGAATTTTAGGGCGGAAAGCTGGTCTGGTTCTATTTCCAACAGGAAAAATTCTACGGAGAAGGCAGCTTTTGACACGACAAACATAAGACTGGAGCCTCGAGCACCCTCGGTTGAGCGGAAAATAATGAAATTCTTCTTCCACTCTCTCCAGTCGAGTGATTCAGGGTATTTGATGTTTGTTTCCTGGATGAGAGCTAAATCGGGTTTCTATTTACGTAAAAAATCCAGTAGAACTTGACTATCTATTTCGGACGCAATTGCACCAACGTGTAACGTTAAAAGTTTTAATTCCATCATAAACTACGAAAGATTAATAATGCGATGAGTATTTTGTTCAAGCAGTGATGTGTTTTTCTATATCGGAAATGAGACGGTTCATCCGATGAATCAGATTAGATTTTTCCGGGTTTTCTTCCTTGAGAAAATTTGTGTCTTTTTAACTGCTGGCTTAAGGCAGGTAAGTCTTCTGTGAACGATTGGCATATTTTTACCAGTTTCCTTCTTTTGTAGTAGGTCTCTTTTAGAAGGCGGTTGAGTTGGGAGTGGTTCAAGGGATCTTTCTCACTAAAGGAGTTTCCGGGCACTGTTGTGTAGCTCATATTCGAACTTTCAGAAATGTCGGATTTTGTGTCGGATTGTTCTGCAATCGAATTGTCTTCTTCTATGCTAGTTGGTCTGTTATTTTTCTTCGTATTTCCACGAGGCAAGGTGGTATTTGAAGAGGTTCCCTCGGTCATTCCTTCATTGAGAGGAAGCTCGTAATTTATGATTGCCGGATTGTGGAAGGTATCAGATCCAATTTGTAGGTATTTGAGCAGGGATTCTTCTATCGCCTCCTTGTACGACTTCCCTTGCCCTGGTGTTGTTACCTTTTCAGGAGAATGAAATCGTTTAGCTGGTGAACGTTCAGGTAGTGGTGGGACGAAAGGATCTTCGGTTTGCTGGGTTGAATGTTTTGAGAGGTCGATTATAAGTGATGTTGCTTCCTTATTTTTACTAGCCGTATCCAAGGTCACTTTAGTGGGGGAAGAATCGGCAGAAATTAACTCACTTCCAGCAGGGGCAGTAGAGAAGGCCGCCTCAGGTATGTCTTCGGTGTTTTCTTGGTTTTGGGTGGTATTCGAATTTTCTCTGTGCGTAGCCTCGTCTCTATTTTGCGCGGGGCATTTTGCTGAAAGATGTCCTTCTTCTTTGCAATTAAAGCAAGTCAATTTTGTCGAAAAGTAAACGGTGTAACAAAGTTATTCGTGAACAAAGGAGTATGAAGAAGGGAGGGTTGCGCCCGTCTTGATTTGCATTAATATTTCGGGTGACAAACTGACAATATGGGAGAAAATTTCGTTTCCCCCATTTGCAATAGGAATGGGACGCAGCCAAGACGTAATTTTTCCGTAGTTAGTCAGGCACTTCGGGTGGTATATTGGAAACCATTACTCTCGTCGGTCTCACATAGATAGGACAGGCGGACAGATGTCCATCTACGTCAATTCCTCTTTCCAAAACCAAATTCGCCCAAGAGGGGTAATTGAAGTAGATTGCTATTGCTGACGGGATTCGTCCTATTGACACGATATTTTGGGCGGGAATAAACACTGATACCGAAGTAAGATAAACAATTTGCGAGACATTGTCAAGAGCTTTGAATAAAACACCACAGCTTTTTGTCACCATCCTCTTCTCCCAGCTGAGACGGAAGTCGGTAGAACGAACTGCCGTCACGGGAGGGGCTCCCGAGCCGGCGCCGGCTGATGCGGCTTCGTTCGCCGGCATGGCGAAAAGACGCCTCGCGTGAAACGAGGCACCTATTAAATCATTCCCAAATGGGACTAATTAAGATTTAGTACTTACAAAACTTGGTCAGTTTGTTAACAGATACGTAAGGTCTGATTTCAACCACACCCAATCACCGTGAGTAGTCGATATCCTCGGAAAATCCATGAAAATTACGGAGCTCACGAAGACACGTCTGCTCACCACTGTAGATGTATGTATATATATATATATATATATATATATATATATATATATATATATATATATATATATATACATACATATATATATATACATATATATACATACATATATACATACATACATATATATATATATATATATATATATATATATATATATATATACTAGTGATAACAGGTAGAAAATACGGTATGGAAATAAATACAGAAAAATCCAAGGTCATTCGAATATCGGGTAAAGAAGAGAATCTGAGCATAACTATTGGGGGAAAGCCATTAGAACAAGTTTCAGAATATAAATACCTTGGAAGTATCATAACACGAGAGGCAAAATGTACGGATGAGATCAAAACTAGAATAGGAAAAGCAAAAGCGGCTTTCAGGAGAAAGAAACAACTACTTACAGGGAATATAAGGGAAGATATCCGCAAGAAGTTGATAAAATGCTACGTATGGAGTATAGCATTGTATGGGGCAGAAACATGGACGCTAAGGAAAAATGACATCAAATACTTGGAAAGCTTTGAAATGTGGACTTGGAGGAGAATGTTGAAGATAAAATGGACAGATAGGATGAAAAACGATGAAGTGCTACAAAGAATAGGAGAGAAGCGAATGATTATACAGACTATCAGAAAGAGGAAGGCTAACTGGGTTGGACATTACATGAGGAGAGAGAGTATGATTAAAGATGTGTTAGAAGGAAAACTAGATGGGAAAAGGGAAAGAGGTAGGAAAAGGTATCAGCTAATAGACGATTTGAAAGGGAAAGAGAGTTATCAAGATATGAAGAGGACAGCGGAAAATAGGAGTATATGGAGAACCAGGTTTAACCATGAATAATCACGGACCTGTCTACGGACAGACTACCTATGATGATGATGATATATATACACACACACATTTCTAAAGCTTTAACTTGGTGGTTTATTATATATATGTCTTTAACTATATAAGAAGAAAGGGGACAAAATTGCTTCTACTAAAAAAGTATTTTCACTCGGTTAAACATATTTAAATCTAAGTCACAGAAAAAAAAACAATTTACATATATTTTATTGAAATAGTGATTTTTTATATCAATACCTCGAATATATTTATAAAATTTTTGCTGGCCTTCTTTCAGCATCCGTGAACTGTCGCAAGTGTTATTGAAATTTACATGTTTCCATTCCAGAGTAATCTGGAGTGGAGTCGTTCAGCGATCTGCTTTTTGCACTTAGCATTTTGTATTATAACTTTTCCGATTATTTGATGTGGTTTAAAAACCTCCTTTTTGTTGACGGTGAGCAGCAATCCTCCTGTATCCGTTGTCAGCGATTCTGTGATTGAACGTAACAACCACCCCGAAATTCGAGTTCTGTCTGTCTCTCATTACACAGAAATTTGCAACTGTCCCTTTTCTGAATCTTCTCACAAAGTCTTGCTTCAGAGAACTGCACATGTGATCATTATGTGCTTCGCGCGTGTGTAAAATATTTTAGCTGGATTTACCCACCATGCTTTGCCTTGTTGTCTCACTTAGTAAGGTTGTACTCTTTACCAAAGCGTAACACATAAAGTCAGGGTTTATCTATATGCCTATATGCCACTAATGTAAATAAATAAGTGGCATAAATTACCCCAATCATATAATTTAAAAAAATTACTGTGTTCTCTCGATTTTTGTACTACTACGAGTATATCTACGTGCATACACACACACACACACACACATAGCTATCGGTGACCTTTTCAAGCAGTTTCCCGCTAATATTATATAATTTGTCGAAACTTTTAATTATATAATAAACCTACTTTTTATTAAGATTGGTTAATGAGTGTTGTGACAGCAACAAAAGTTCTTCGTAACCAAGAATGTAATAATGTATGTGCTGTTATAGCCACAATTAAAAAGTTTAATAGTTTAAAAAATCTTACGTAGGAAGCAGAATAAATATTTTATATTATGCTATCTACTTGTTCACAGTAAGTTCTTTATATATTATTGTGGAAAATAACTACATTTAAAAAGCAAGAAATTTATATATTTAAGTTGCGTTTTTCCATTTTAATGGATATTTCCTGCTTAATTAAAAATGAAACCGGACGGATAAGTGCCAATTAAAATAAGGCGCTTGAAAATGACTGGCGATTAAAATTAACATAAATAAAATAAAAATGGACGTGATAGATCTTCTTAAAAGACGGCGTCGTCATATTAAGGCCAAGGGCATTGTTCGCCAATGTCATCGAATGGAGGAGTTCAAAATGAGGAATTTCTTGACGAATCAACTGGATGTGAGGAAAAAGACAGAGGGAGGGAGATAGGGAGGGGGAGAAGGAGGAGAGAGAGAGAGAGAAATGGGGATAGTACTAGAAGAGAAGAGGAGTGAGGAGGAGAGGTCACGAGACGGGGAGGTGGAGTGGAAATGCGTATTTGAAGGAGAGGACGGAGGAAAAAAAGAATGTCTGTGATTGTTTGAGATGGAGATGCTGCGCTCACTTCATACGTCAAACCTGTCGCCGGTGCTCTATAAAATACGTAAATGAGAAAGGCTGGTTGTTAGTGTAATGAAACGCAGAAAGATAAAAACAAATTGAGGGAAAAACTAAGCGCTCTAATATTTTAGTAAAAATATCCCAAAGAAGAATACTCGGAAATAAAACGTTTGGAAGAAAATGTATGTTATTGCGATAATAAATTGCATGTAGATTCCGTTACCGTGTTTTCTGTCTTTGATGAAATTTACACAAGATGAAGGAAAATCTAATATTCACCGTGTTAGAATAACTTTAGACTTGAAAAAGCGAACATTTCTTTTAGCCAAATTTTATAACGAAATAAATATGTGATTTCGACATAGAGATATTTAGATTCCTGGAGTAACTAGTAAACGTAATGGCAGAGTCGGATGTATAAGATTAATATTTATTTTTATGCTAATATGTTAGCCCATTCAAGCACTTATTCGCAAAGCGTATTACCTATCCACCTTTTATAATTCACAAATCGCTAATAATTGTGATTTTAATTTAATCCGCTTAGAAGATGTCATTGTAAAAGTAGCAATGAAATGTTCGAGGACTCGTAATTTTCAAAAACGGTCCTTTCAGACAAGATTATTTTAGTGAGAAAAATTCCGTCCACAGCGAGAAGTGATCTCTCTTGAAAAAGGAAAGTCAATATTAGTTGGAGGTGATTTAGAGCTAAGAGGTAGGACCGGAAGGCATCTCTTAGAGAGGGAGAGAGAGATGGAGAGAGAAAGGGATGGAGAGAGGGGAGGTAATTGGAGAAGGCGTGGATTATGGGGATGAAGTTCCGCGCGAGGATAATATCCACTAGACAGGAAGAATAAGAGAGCTGAAGAGAGAGAGAGAGGGACAGAGGAGAGAGGGAGCAAGGGTGAGGAGAGAGCGCGAGAGAGAGAGAGAGATAGAGAGGAGAAAGAGAGAAGAGAGCAAGGAAGAGAGAGAAAGAGAGAGCGAAATCCTTGTTTTCGGTTGAGTTGATGCATTTTTGGGAAAGGCAAGAAGAGGGGAAGGGAGAAAGCCCCTGTAACGGAAACGTGGAAGGAAGCGCTATTAAAAGTGATGGGATTTTACAGACGCCGCTTTCAGGACCGAAATTCGATTCTTCATTTTATTCGCCCACGTCTCCTTCGCCATTCCTTTTACTCATTTTTAACATTTTTCTCGCTGCTTCTGCGTCATCGTTCCCCTTTACCGTCACTTGGGCATGCGTTTATGTCAATATTTTTATTCTAATAGGTTTTCCTGTCCGTCTGATGCAATGGCTTCCACGTCCTTTTCCCCCTATTGAAATTTGCGATTAATCACATGCAATCCCTTCCAGACGATTCCTACAGTTTTTTCCTTTTCGGTCCCCTTTAAAAGACTTCCTTATTAACTTCACTGATATGTACGTCATCGAATTTATTAAATCCCTTTTCTTCAGCAAATTTTACCCATTTTCCTGCTCTCAGTGGAAATTTAATCGTTACAATAGCAAAAGTCATCCAACTACCAATATTTAAAAATACTTGGTTTTTGAAAATATTTTCCTCAGGTATCTCCAATAGCCACAACAAGATTATAAAAACCAGATGCGTATTTCGGCTACAAAGCAGCCGTCTTCAGGGGGAATTCAACGAAAATACGTATAAGAATTTATAATCTATTTTCTATGAATTATCACTGAATACGGCTGCTTTGTAGCCGAAATGCACATCTGTTTTTTGTAAACTTGTTGTGGCTGTTGGAGATAACTGACAATTAAGTGCTTGTTTTTGAACTTTTGATTTGCAGAAAATTTTAGAATGTGTATGCATCGACGGCTGCATAAGATGTAGGGGCAAATTTGGCTCTTCGTTGTCACTTGTTTCTCAGTTATCCTTTACCGTAACTATCCCTATTCGAAAACGAAGAATTAGACTGACGAGGTAGTTTAGATGGTCAACACACATACCAGGTTCGATTCCCGGTCAACATCAGAAATTTTCCCCTTCTCTAGGTTAACACTTATGTTAAACATACGCGTTCACGCATAAAAACTGACTTTACCTGTATTTCTTGTTGTTAGTGAAGTTATCTCACCATCTTGAGATTAAGTAAGGGTATATTCTGCTGTGCCATGGTGAGGATGTTCAATGTTGTAAGGTTTACCACTAACTATCCTTCATTTCTCCAATTCGAGAATGGGAAATTAGGCTGGCTAATATGAACACGCATAAATACTTTATTTACTTACGTTCTACCTTTTCTCCTGCGTTTGTTGGAAAGTGCTATATGTTTATTATTATTTGGTGTTCTTTACAAAAAGTTGGAAATAAACGCCTTATGGTCAGGTTGTGTCCGTCGATCTGTCCATTCCGTCCTCACGGTTATCTCCAAAACTATAGATTAGCTTTTTATGAAATTTTATACTAAGGACTTCCGGGCAAAGAACATAAGAAATACTCATCTTTCGATAGGTCTCATTTCTGATGTGTATTACATATATAAATATGTTACATATTATTAGATAAAGCCTTAGCTCAAAGTTAAAAAATAAAATTATAGCATAAAAGATTTTAGCATAAAAAGATTTCTGTTATTTTAAAATGCTATCTAAAGTAAAAAGTAAATAAAAGCATTTTAAATTTTTTACAAAATTGAATTATTTTGTCTTACCAGCACTGATTCTGTATAATTTCAGATTTATTCGGTTAAAAGTCGACAGACCAGTTTTACCAAAATTGGCGAATATTTTAAAAGATTTATTTTTCTTTAGAAGGCATTTAAAAAGTAACAGTTGTCTTTTTAATGCAAAAATCGTTTTTGCTGTAATTTTATTTCACTTGAGGTGGCAATTTTTTCTGATATGTCAGTGCTTGGAATGACTTCCCTCATATGACGGAATTTATTATAACAAATATAGCCTCTCATATACTCTGTCTATTCCAAACCTTAATCCTCGTTAAAGATGTTTTTAGGTTCGGGAGCATTACTACCTAAAGTGTCAAATATTTTTCTTATTTTGAGATCTGTTTGTCTATATTTATTTATACACTCTGGAACACGTACACAGAAAAACTTGCATAAACCATACGTGTACGCATACACACACGTTACTTACTGCTAAATTATTTTGTATATTTAACTCTGTGCAATTGCTTAGTTTATTGCGAAATTGCGTCTC
This sequence comes from Tanypteryx hageni, assembly GCA_028673005.1. Classification (NCBI taxonomy): domain Eukaryota; kingdom Metazoa; phylum Arthropoda; class Insecta; order Odonata; family Petaluridae; genus Tanypteryx; species Tanypteryx hageni. The sequence goes on along the minus strand of CM054115.1, from coordinate 182,974,272 downwards.
ACAGTACAGCGATATTTTGCCATTTTTCTCTATTTCTCTAACTCCACTTGCCCCTCCTTCCCTTCTTCTTTCCTTCCACTTCTCACTCCCCTAACATTTCGTGATGCTCCTCTTTCGCACTTGCATATGGCGCCGCATCATTCGCCGCCACGGCTTACTGCGCTCTCCAGTTAGGCAACGCCTTCCTCTCTCTCTCTCTCTCTCTCTCCTGAATGTCTGTGTGTGTCCCACTTCCAGCCTTCCCCCCTCCTTCTCCTTTCCCGTTGCTTCCCTCCTTTCTTCCCCTTCCACTTTTCCAACTCCACCTCTTTCTCTCTCTCCTCTTTTCTGCAATATCCCAAAGCAGAGTCGGGTTCTTTTTCTCTCTCGAGATAGAGTGAGGGGGTGGGGGTAGGGAAGGAATAGAAGGGAGATGTAGTTAGGGTGTGGGGGGAGGATCCTTTTCCTTCATCAATCGCAAGCCGCCGTAACCATGGAAACGATCTCTCATTTGATTGGTTTAAATAAGATGCGATGACTATGAATAAAGGAAGAAATTCTTCTCACGATTTTTTTGCTTCCAAGATTTCCTTTGCGAACTCCATCTGTTAAATAATTTATACGGAATTTCTTTTGATACGGCAAATGTATAGGCAAATATCTTTCTTCCGTGTTAAATGCATTTTTCTCTTACTCTTCATAAGATATTGAAAGTATGTATTCAATCAATGTTTGATGCGTTAATTTGATTTGTGCTTATAAAAATTGATAAAATTAAACATATACTAACTTCTGTTTTTTCTTTTCTTTTCAGTCAAGAAAGCACAGTTCGTGGCACCCCAAGGTAAGCAAATGTGTCACCCAAGGATGAGAACTTTTAAGATATAGTATATAAATTTTTCTATACTTATGTACATAGTAGCTCTTAAGATACGATTTAAAATTTTCAGGATCCGAAGATTAATTTAATGAACTAAGGGGGTAAGCAGAGTTATCAAGTTGATGTGACAAGTGGGTCATTCAGAGTCGAATTAATCAGCTTCATGCAAAAGGAAATAAAAGAGCTAATCGATTCGACTTCTGTATTTCACAGTCAAATATGAGTAAGGAAATGAGTTGGTACAATTTACTTCCGTTAGCTAGTTCTAAATAAGAATGTCTCGATTCGAAGCACTACTCGGACCGAGTTATTTGTTCTCTTTATAATTTCCGTCCCGGTATTCCTCAGATTGTCTCTTCAAAATGTAACCGCTTTTGTTCCATGTCATCTTTAAACTCATTGTATTTCATGCCACGATCCTCACATATTCCCTTATTGACTGTATTTTTTACTCCCGTAGCTTTTATCGGAAATGACGTATGGACTGAAGTCGACGTTTTATTGGCTAGAGAGCTTCCAACCTGAACTAATAAATCTGACGTTATTTTGAAGATACATACTATTCGAGGCGCTCGTGGTCGCGTTTTTCCTCCCTAAAATTCGCGTGTAACGTGGTAATGTTCTTTCTGCCTTTAAAATAAATGAAGATTGATATGCCGAGGACCACAATGTTATCTATTAATAGAGGTAATAAATATTTTTTGTTAATATATAAAATTTTTTATCTAATACGTATTTTCCAGTGTCAATGACCTTTAATGTAATATTTCTAAAAATTCCAAATAGGTTACATAATAATAAATGTGATGTGACCACCACATACCGTTGATGTTTCTAAAAATTCCAAATAGGTTAAATTGTAAAAAATGTTTGAAGGAACTGCGAGAAAAATTTAGACTTTACAAAGAGCAGAAATAAACTCAAACATTAGCCTTCTAATATTGGATATAGCCTCAAAGCTCCAAAAATTTAGAAAATAAAAAGGAGGGTAAAGTGTTTGCAATCGTCGCCGGTAGGTGGTGTGGTGGTGACAGCTAAAGTATATAATATTTACATTATTTCTTCGACAATGCATTATATGGGAAAATGTTTCAAGCAAATGTTGTAGAATATTAAAGTTTCTACAACTTTAATTATAGTACTTTTTTACATTTATCAAATATTAAAGCAAATATATCAAAAACAAGGATTAATGATTAGAGTAAACACCCACTACCGTTTGGTTGATTTTCACCAAACACTTATCAGCACGTCTTCCTTTAACGAATATGTCAAATATAAAATTTCACGCTGATCTGATTAATAGTTTTTGAGTTAGAGCGCCCACAAAAATCTGTTCAAAGACCCACAGACAAGAGAAAATATTCGAAACGTGTTCAGCGGACCTTAAAACATGTATATCCTTTGAAATCTCGAATTCGATTTTTTCATGAAAACAATACTTGATTCATCGTATATGGAGAAAGTAAAAATATTTTAAAAACTGCGAGGAAATTTTAGAATTTAAAAAGAACAGAAATAAACTCAAACCATAGCCTTCTGATATTGGATATAGCCACAAAGTTCCAACAAGTAAGAAAATAAAAAGCGTTTCTAAGATGTAACTAAGCGTCAATTGTTAAAAATTGTCATCGGTAGGTGGCGTGGTGGAGGCAGTTAAAAATATAAGATATCTCTGAAATAATGCATTATATAGGAAAATGTTTCAAACAAATACTGTTGAAAATTTAATTTAATACAACTTTTATTCTAGTACATTTTTACATTTAGCTAATATTAAAGCAAATATTTCGAAATAATGGATGTGACAAGTCAACACTCACTTCCAGTTGACCGATTTTTACCAAAAACTAATCAGTTCTTGTAACTTTCATAAAAATGTTAAATATAAAATTTCGCATTGACCTGATTAATAGTTTTTGTGTTTAGTACCCACAAAAAAGTTGTGTCATACACACTCAGACATCATCGAGAAAATGATCAAAACGTGTTCAGGGGATCTCTAAAAATTCCAAATAGGTCACATAATAATAAATATTTTAAGAAACTGCGAAAAAATTTTAGATCATACAAAGAAGTGGAAGAAATTATAACCACAGCCGTTTGGTATTAGATTTAGCCACACAGTGCCGTAACTAACTATACAAGCACCCGGAACAAATTGCCAAATTGCCAAATTGCCAAATTGCCATGAAAAAATCTCTAATACGTATATTTTCACTATATGGATTTTTGGTGAACAATTGATAAAAAAAATCTATAAATGATGTAATTCCTCGCTATAAATGTACATAACGTAAATACATAATTACATACATAATTAAAATAGAGAAAGTATAAATATTTTAATATTAAATGGTTATTCTACGTGATTTAATGCAACAAATTCATCAATAACATTATATAAATTTACAACTTCTGCTATTCGTAATGTCTGGAACAAGTATAGTTGTAAAATCGCCCCTTTCCTTGAGACATGCAAACTCACACAACTTACCTTTAACAATTTTTGCGCCCCTTCTTTAGTTGCGCCCGGGGCAGATGCCCCGCTTGCCCCGCCCAGGTTAAGGCACTGTAGCCAGAAAGCTCCAACAATTAAGAAAAGAAAAAGGGGCGTGACTAAGACGTAACTAAGCGTCAATTTTTAACAATAGTCGTCGGTAGGTGGCGTGGTGATGGCAGCTAAAAATATAAAATATCTCTTAAATAATGCATTATATGGAAAAATATTTCAAACAAAGAATGTAGAAATGAAATTTACTACAACTTTCATTCCAATACATTTTTACTTACATAAAATATTAAAACAATTACCTCTAAATAACGGATAAATGACAAAAGTAAATACCCACTTGAGATTGACCGATGTTTCCGAAAAACTAATCAGTTCTTGTGACTTTCATAAAAATGTTAAATATAAAATTTCGCTTGGATCTGATTGATAGTTTTTGAGTTAGAGCACCCAAAATAAAGCTCTCTCTCACACACACACAGACGTCGCCGAGACAATAGTAAAAACGTGTTCAAGGGACCTCAAAATTTGTATTTCCTTTGAAATCTCGAAGTCGATTTTTTTCATGAAAACAATACTTTCCCTTATAGTACGGATGGAGAAAGTTACTAACAATAAGACTAAGCGACAATTGTCAGAAATAGTCGTTGGTAGGTGGCAGCAAAAAATATAATATATCTCTTAAACAATTATATGGGCAAATGTTTCAAGCAAAGGATGTAGAAAATTAAATTTCCTACAACTTTTATTCCAATACATTTTTACTTTCTCCATATACATACATAATACATTATAATACGATTATACTACGGCGAATTTGACGAAAAGCATTTCTGTACCACGGGAAACCCGTATGCATCCTTACTTATTACTTTCTCTATGCGTAGTATAGGGGAAAGTATTGCTTTCATGAAAAAAATCGATTTCATGATTTCAAGGGAAATACAGGTTTTGAGGTCTCCTGAACACGTTTTGACCATTTTCTCGATGTTGTCTGTGTTTGTGTATATGTGATAGCTTTTTGTGGGTGCTCTAACTCAAAAACTAATAATCAGGTCAACGCGAAATTTTATATTTAACATTTTTATACAAGTCACAAAAACTGATGTTTTTCGTAAAAATCGGTCAACTCTTGTCTCTTATCTGCTTTTTTGAAATATTTGTTTTAATATTTGATAAATGTAAAAATGTTTTGGTATAAAAGTTGTAGTAAATTTAATTTTCTACAACCTTTGTTTGAAATATTTTTCCATATAATGCATTTTTAAAGAGATATCTTATATTCTTAGCTGCCACCACCACGCCATCTATCGGCAACTATTGTTAACAATTGATGCTTAGTTACGTCTTAGTAACGCTCCATTTTCTTTTCTTAATTGTTGGAGCTTTGTGGCTATATCCAATATCAGAAGGCTATGGTTTGAGTTTATTTCTGTTTTGTCAAGTCTAAAATTTTCTCGCAGTTTCTTAAAATATTTGTTATTATGTAACCTATTTGGAAGGTTTAGAAATATTACAGATATGGAGAAAGTCATGTGGTGGCCACATCAGATATTTATATATATAAAATATTAAAGCAAATATTTTAAAATAACGGATAAGTGACAGGAGTAAACACCTACTTACGTTTGACCTATTTTTACCAAAAACTAATCAGTTCTTCTGACTTTCATTAAAATGTTAAATATAAAATCTCGCATTGACCTGATTAATAGTTTTTGAGTTAGAGCACTCACAAAAAACTCCCACATACACACTCACACACACACCCATATAGACATCATCATTGTCAAAACGTGTTCAGAGGACCTCAAAACCTGTATTTTCATTGAAATCTTGAAAGCGATTTTTTTCATGAAAACAATACTTTCCCCTATACTACGCATGGAGAAAGTAATAAGTAAGGATGCATACGGGTTTCCCGTGGTAGAGAAGTGCTTTTCGTCAAATTCGCCTTAGTATAATCGTATTCTAATATATTTGTTTTAAAATAAGATAATTATTTTTCCATATATTATGGTAGCCCTGATTTTAAATTCGTTCTTAACATGTTCATTTCACTTTTACATTCTAAACTCTCCCTACAAATAAAATTTCTTTAAAATCCTTTCCGGCAATCCCTTCCAAATTCATAGTTACAGAAAATATTAACCTTGATATTGTGGTAGCCCTGTTTAGTCGACTCGGTTGATAGTTAATATTTGGTTATATATTTGTATGATGATTATATATTCTATCTTTGGTTAAAATCCATGATGTCAGCTCTCTATAAATACGATTAAAAAATATTATTTTACTTTTTAGTGTGGTAGCCCTGCTATTTAACTCCGCTTCATACATTTTGATTTCATTATGGTATGTTGTACAAACCTTATATGCAAAAATTACTTTAAATCCGTCCTTCCAATTCTCTCCAAAAATTGATTCGGACAATTCAACACAAACAGGTGTAAAAAGAACTTTTTTATTGCTTTTATTGTGGCAGCACTTATTTCCATGTCTACACTAAACATATTGATTTTGTTTTTCTATGTTGAACACCTCCTTCATACAAAATTTCGTTGAAATCTGTTAAGCCAATTCCTTCCAAATTCACAGTTACCGAAAAGTTAAACTTTGCAATGGTGACATCCCTGGTGAATAGATCCGGTCGAAATATGTCATTTTGGTCATTAATTTATATGAAAATTCTGTTCCAAATTTGGTTGAAATCGGTTAAGCCAATTCTTCCCTGATATATGCGTACGGACGGACGGACGGACATCGCGAAGATAATAGTGCTTTTCAGCAATTACGAAAAGCACTAAAAATGGCTGACAGAACTAATAAAATAACTTAAGTAATGCGTAGAAATAATTTTGCCAATATATTTATTATTATAAAATGAATATTACAAATTTTTATGAAAGTATCGTACTCACGAAACCATTCAGAAGAATTTTTATTAACGTGGAATTAAGTGTTGGAAAAGAAAAAGCTAAGAAAATGTTTCACCAAGAGTCGAATTGACTCACGCAAGCAAATTTGGCGTATGAAAAGGTTTCATAGGGAAAACCTATAAGTCAGCTGAGCGTTGAATACATGGAAGCGATAAAGCAAACGCCAACTAAAAGCCTCAAATTAAGAGGAAAGAGTTGTTTGGGCCATGAGCGCCGCGGAAATTCGAAATGGAGAGCGTTTTAAGTAACAAATTTACTTATTTTTAACTTTATTTTTTTTGGAGATATGGACTCGTGAAGGATTAAATGAGATATGATAATAGAAAAATTGATAAGACTTAATAAATAGGTTCAGGTCTCTCTATTTATTAATATTTATTAATTCAATTGCATAGGCATCTTTATATGATCGGATGTCCTATTCGAGCCCTGAAAAATTACATTTGTTAGTTGTGTTGATAGTTTAAAAGCGTGTCTGCAATTCTAACAAAAGCATTATACTATGTAAGAATAGACAAATGTAATGATAGATTTCTTTTTGTATCGAAGAAACATTTAACGTATGAATCATGAGAGCAGTGAATAATCCCTCGCAAACCTTTAAACTGATCCAAGTGCGAGATCTACCCAGTTTCAATGCCAGACTTGTTAATTCTTTTGCTTTCCCGAAGACCTCTGAGTCCTTTTTTTTATCCTCCTGCGTTCATTCACTATTACCGAGCAGATTCATATTTCCTGCTTTGGGTATATCACGTGATAGTTTGTGTTTCACAAAATTTAAAACCCAGCTGGAGAATAACTGCACAGCAATGTACGGAAGGTAAATTGCTTTGCATATTTCATTTTTATTGAAGTCAAAAGTTTAAAAGTTCAACTTCTCATTGAAAGAAGTACTCCTTCACATTCATAAAAGTACAGCATAGGGATTAGTTCAAACGGACCGACGAAAAAATACCAAAATATTATCAATGCTTTTTTTTAGATTTCCGATTGTTTTGTAAGGTTTTTATTGCTCTAGCTTCATTAGCTTAAGGCCGACATGGAAGTTGGTCATACATCCCGTTTGTCTGAGAGAGTGGAGACTTGATAGGTCGCGTTCCTGTTGACAATGTAGACATTAGTTATGAATACGTTTCATAGTAATTTTTAAATTTGTAAAACTTTTCATTACTTATTTAAAGAAATCATATTAACATTACGGGAATTTGTTTTAGATCAAAGTATACATAATGAGCAGTAGTAACCCTATATTATCCCGGATTACGGCTAAAATATTTATACCGTCCTCTTAAGAGTACACGGAAGTTGTGGTTTCTCTTGATTCACTAAGTTTTATAAAGAAATACAAAGGAAGGGACAAAAAATATAGGCGTTCTTTTCCTAAAGAAAGGTAAGAGTTTACGATGCTATATGAAACGCTACGACCCTAAGAAAGTTCAAGGAGCGAAGGCGAAGTTTGCGTTTTATTGCAGTTTGACGGGATGCGTGCGACATAGCCGCGTAAAAACGTCGAGAGGCGAGTGCGTGAGTGAGGGTGAGAGGATCAAGAAGCAGGTTGAAGAGAGTGGGATGGGGAGAATATGCTTATGCTATCGTACCTCGAGGATTGCGGATTGCGCATTGCCGCCAATATGGAGTCATAATGCGTTCTGTTCTCTCGTTGCATTTGCCACGGCCACGATGACGTCATTACAAGAGACGTTCCGAGAAGTGGAGCGGCGAACAAACGACTATCACATCCGCGCGACGGCAGCTCCACTTCCAGGGAAGCTCCTAAAATGCTTTACCCGATTCCAACCGCCTCCCGCTCAACCGTCTGTCTCCGCGCTCGAAACTCTTCCTTCAAGAACACGCGCGCACACACACACATACATCAACCGAACACACGTCCGTCCGGCCTCCGTTCTTTTTTTCCTATCCCACCCCTCGACGCGGCACTCTTCTCTCCCCTTCACCTCCTGCCATCATCTGAAAAAATCCCTCCTTTCGTGTCCTTGGAAACGCAGATGCGCGACCGCGAGCAGTCGGAATCATATCAAATATCACTCGATAAGAACGAAGAAAAAGAGCGCTTCGATTTGATTGGGCGAATTCTTCAGTGTAATGGGAGCTTCATTAAAAGCATCGTCTTTGTCGATTTAATAAGAAACTATTGGCCTTCATTTGTTCATTTCGCTTAGTGGTTTCTTTTCGAGGAAAAATCAAACTCGTTTCTCCGTTCGCAGGAGGAAGTTATCTTGCTAGGATTGATTAAATATTGTCTTTTTTCTCGGAAAAGAGGTTGCGTTCGGTGAGCGCAAACGGGAGATGAAATATTGTTGCGAATTTTCGTAAAAATGAAAGATAGTTGATCGGAAGCTGTTGATAGACTTCGTTGCTAAATGATTTTTTCAATTAACTTTTTGAATTCCTTCAGCATTTATTGTGTTGATTTTATCCGACTTATTGACATAGTCTATCTTGAAATTGCACTCCACTCTTGCAATCATAAAAAATATCTGTCCAGCACATGATTTTTTCCATGAAGAGTAATTAATATGATTGCTCTCTAGATTGGTGTCCTCAAGAATAATCATCGGCAATTACACTTACGGATCATTTTTAAACACTTTCAATTATTTTCACATAGAAATATACTTGGAAACATTTTTCACATAAAAAAACAATAAGTAAACAAAACTGTTATTTGTTGCAATGGATAACAAAACGTCGATGCACGATGATTTAAATTACCGTTGGCAGTGCTGTAAATATTTTCAAGAAAATCTGTGTACAAAATATGACTCTATGTGGCATCGGGATAATTTTTATCGCAATTAAAATAACCCTTGGCAGCGTAGGCATTGCAATCAACAATTAGAAAATTTTATCATAGCAACGAAAGCAAAGGTACTTAACGTAAATTTAGACGGGTGGTAGAAATATCTCTTAAACAATGTTTTATGAACAAATGTTATAAACAAAAGTTGTAGAAATTATATTATATTATATAAATTTGTTAATAATAAATATTTGCGTAAATTAAGTTCTAAAATAAATAAATCTAATTAGGGTAGCATAACGAAGGGGCTTTGTCCAGTTTTTACAGTGTTGAAAATCTTAAATCATTTTTTCCAAATTTCAGATTATTGCAAAAATGTGACAATTTCTCCAAAACTTCAGTTGAAATCGCTCAGAATTACGTGAGAATGTGAAGTAGGAATACTGATAGGATTTGGTATTTCGTGACTGTTTCTGCTTCCCTGGGGACGCGTCAGTGCTCAGACTGTACTTTGAGGAGCTATATCCTTGGCAAAGAAATCGTGTGGTTATGTATTAAAAATGCTTTCGGTTAGAGAAAAAAAAGGTTTCATGTATTTTATTCCTTATCGCGTAATTGATATCAGTATTAACCCATTACTTCTCCGTTATGGAATAACATTTTAGTTGAGGAAAAGTCGTGGTCAGTCGGATCTTTTTTCTTTTTAGCTTCCAAATGAAAACCCAACGCTTAAATATTCATTCCGTTGGATAGATTTTCTATCTGGAGACGCTCCACCTACCGAATTTTGGAAAAATAGGAGGCGCGGAATATTGTAACGAGCGTTTGGGAATTGAATATCGATGTTAAAAGTAACACGCAGCACCAAGGGCGGATCCAGAAACTATTCAAGCGGAAGGATTGAGGAAAGGGGTGGTGGAGGGCGAGGGGGAGGGGGGAGGGCGAGGGGGGAGGGCGAGGGGGGGAGGGCGATTTCCCCATCGCCTCTCCGCCCTCTTGAATCTGCCACTGCCGACGTCCATTTATTCTGAATATCCCTACCACTGTCAGGTTCTTTCTTTCCCTTGTCCTATGGAGCTTATCTGCAGCTCAGAATCAAGGGAGGAATGGGTTAAAGAATATATCCAATAGAGGGCGATTCAAGGAGGTACTGTCGTTTTTTGGTTCATTTTGAATAGCAAAGATTCACAGTAAAAAAATGTGGTCTCTTCGTTAATGTCTTGTTTTACCAAAAGCTGACTAAAATATCAATTAATAACGCAATAAATCGTAAAAACATCCTGTTTGATCTTTAATTTAAAGACTTTGAATGTGTCTATAAAGTAGATATGGTAACATACACGATTTAAACCGTGATTTTATAAAAGAATTTTAAATCATATAAAAGAATTTCAATTTGTCATTAATGAGGTCAGGCTCAACTTTAATTTATTTTATGCTTAGATCAGTTCCTATAGCGATATGCATAGCAATTACGCAAAACTCGTAGTATTTTCACAAATATAAAATGAATATTTTTTTCTCGTGGAACTTTTGAAATAGAAATTTTGAATACGTTCAGAAATAGAATGACGCTAGAAAGGAAATAATGAGTTGAATTAGTTTATCTATGTGTGCATATAATTCGTCATAAAAATTGAAATGTATTGTATTTTTCTAATTAGACTAATTAAATAAGCATTTATACTGAATTCCATCAATTTGGCTGTCATAAAGTACAAAAAGCATTAAATTCGCTCACCTTCACTTCTTCCTTTCTTAGTTTTCGCACAAAAATTTGCTATTTTTTTCCACTATTTCCTTTAGTCGTCAATTTTTATTTTGTCTAATGTCTCGATTTACATACAGCACTGTGTCTACTTGCTCGCTTATTTCTGATTCGGTTTTTGCCAAGCACTTTGCCCGACTTTACCTTTTTTCCTGTGCCTCTATCTAATGTCAAAAAATCTCCCAGTCCTTAACTTTCCCCGTTCATCTTCTTCTAGAATGAAAGGAGGATCGTTGGTTAGGTTACTTTCCCATCCATATCCATGGACTCACCCCTCACTAATCTCCACTCGCTTGTCCCTCAAACCTTCCGCAATCTCTAGGAATCGATCCTGAAAATTTCCTTCTTTTGCTTAAACCGATTCCGGATTCTTAGCAATCTGCATCCACGCTCGTATTACGAGGCCATGTGAAAACCATGGATCGGAATTCTTTTTTCCGCGGACTGTGCAATGGATTCATGATTCCATTAATTAACGGGATGGCGACTTGTTTTCGTTGTCATTAAAAAGATGCTGTTGTGCTTACGCACATGCACCTTGGATGTCCTTCTTTATATAATTCCTTGCCGACAAATTGACTGGTAAAAGCTCCATTGGCGTCATTCCGCGGCAGCAAAAAATCTATATAAACGATTTTAGAGAGACCTTCCATTTTCCCAAAAAATAATAGAATTTTTTAGTTTTTTTATAGAAATAAATCTCTACGGGTGAATTGCATCCCTTACTATCTTCCCCGGACTTAATAAAATTCATGAATTTTTCTTCGCAGTAAACGCTGCACAAGCACTTCATTTCATCGAGAAATGTTTTTCTTGATTATTTCTCATCACTCTTATCGATATGCCGAGAATGTTTTATCACTCAGCCGTTGCCAAATATCGTGCGATCTGATACATTTTGAATTTCGGTGAAATTTTTCCTGCGTCGCTTTTATTTCTCGTCGTTGTAGGGGGAAGGGGGAGCACACCGCCAAAAAATCGACTTGCATTTCCAGGCCATAAAAGCATTCGCCATCGCCCTTACCCTGAAACCCGGACTATGCTATAATTTTTTAATATTTTTTTTTCACGCAGAGCGTGTACTACTTTCGGAGAATCTCTCGTTTTTTTAGCGCATTACGTCGCCGCATATCGAAAAAGAAGCCATTCACGCCTCGAATATGAATCGAATTCGAATCCAGCGGACGTTCCAAGTCATTCGGTCGTTTCCGCCAAGTCGTTAGTCCATCCGTTAGATCATAGAATAGGAAAGAGTTAAGAATAATGATATGCTGAGTAAAGGGTAACACCCCACTCATTCCATCTCTCTCTCTCTCTCTCTCTCTCTCTTTCTATGTTCTTCACTCTCCCTTCTGCTCTGCTTCGATCTTATCTCACTCCCTCTCTCAATCCATCGCTCCGTTCCTTTCTCTGTTCTCGTCGTCATATGAAATCTTCTCTCCTCATTTTTCTAACCCTCTTTCATTCTTTATTTCTCTATCTCTCCCTCTTCCCTCCCTCTTCCCTCCCTCTTCCCTCCCTCTTCTCTTCCTCCCCTTTCCTCCCTCCGATTCCCTCCCTTTCCTTCCCTCCCTCTTCTTCCCTCTTCTCTTCTTCCCTCTTCTCTTCTTCCCTCCCTCTTCTCTTCCTCCCTCTTACCTCCCTCCCCTTCCCTCCCTCACCCTTCCCTCCCTCATCCTTCCCTCCCTCACCCTTCCCTCCCTCATCCTTCCCTCCCTCACCCTTCCCTCCTTCCCACCAATCTCTCTCGCTCTCCATTCTCATCCGTCGTCTTCGCATTTCCTTCCATCCGTCTTCTCGCTCACTACTGTAAAAACGTAGTATTCCATCCATCCAGGAGATAGGTAAGAATCCCCTTCCTCATAGCCACGCGTTCCATCAACTCCCTTCCCCTCTTCTCCCTCTCCCCTCCCATCTCCCTCCGCCTCTTCCCGTGTCCTCCTTTCTCTCTCTCTCTCTCTCCCTCCCTCCCCTCTCCCCGCTTCCTCGTCTTCCTTTCTCTAGTTTTCTTGCAGCCATGACTCTTACCGCCATGAATCCGTGGAGATATTTAATTCATATCTCATCCTACTCGCACGTCATTCTTTCGTCTTAAGCGGGAGCTTTCTTGTGAACTCACGGCGGATAAACCCCTCTGGAGTGGAAGTCCTTTTTTCCCACTAAGAAGCGTTTCATTCGAACCAGGAAATCTTAATTCGTAGTTGTAAAATATTATTCAACTGATATTAAGGTGGATATTTTTGTTTTTTGTCGATATCAATGCTTTAGAATAGTTTACTAATTTTGGAGGATGTTTCGGCTTTTAATAATTATTTGGACGACTGGCATTAGAATTGTAGTGAATGAACATGCAATTACGAACGCATGAACTTAGGTTGGGTTAGATAAGGCTAAAGAAGTTTTCATGTAGATAATTGAATGAACACACTGTTAGCTTTTAGTTAACACTTAATCCACGTGTCTAGTTTTGAACTCATATCAATTTTATACATATAACAAATAATTTGCATTATTTTTGTGTGTAAAAGTAAAGGTAAACTCTTTGTTCTTGCATTCATAATATGTGTTTTTTTAGTAATGTAAGTATAAGTTCAGTTGCGAATTTATGACAGTCACCTATTTTTGAAATTGGAATTTTTTTCTCAAGTACGTGTAAACTAGAAATATTTTGTGCTGAAATCGTGCCTTTGGTCTGGAATAACCCATAACGACCGTGAAATTCTATTGCATTGGTACAAATGTGTTATAAAATAAATTATTCATATATATTGTTATTGTCGAGCTAACTTTGCATATAAAGGCGTTTAGTTAAGATCCTGTCGGGGAAATGTAATGCTTTTGTTTTACTATCATCGTCTTTGTAAAAAATACTTTTACTGAAACAGAAATAAAGGAGAAATATGACAATCATTCTCCATTTAAACATAAGTATAAAATCTGATGTGGCCACCACAAGTTTTTCTCTATACCTGTAATATTTCTAAAAATTCCAAATAGGTTAAATGATAATAAATATTTTAAGGAACTGAGAGAAACTTTTAGACTACAGAGAACGGAAATAAACTCAAAACGTAGCCACAAAGCTCCAACAATCAGGATAAGATAAAGGAGCGTAACTAAGCGTCAATTATTAGCAAGAGTCGTCGATAGGTGGCTTGGTGGTGGCAGCTAAAATATTTTGTTTTTAAGATATCTCTTACACAATGCATTATATGGAAAAATGTTTCAAACAAAGGATGTAGAACTTAAATTCCCTACAACTTTTACTCCAGTACAGTTTTACATTTATCAAATATTAAAGCAAATATTTCAAAATAGTGGATGTGACAAAGCACCCACTTTCGGTTGACCGATTTTTACCAAAAACTAATCAGTTATTGTATATTTCATAAAATTTCGCATTTACCTTATTCATAGTTCTTGAGTTAGAGCACCCAAAATAAAGCTCTCACTTTTTTCATGAAAGCAATACTTTCCCTTATACTATGTATGGAGAAGGTAAAAATATGTAAAAATTTTGTCGCTTGGTTTTCATACTAAACAATCGTAAATTTCAATTATTTTAATTTATTTAAAAGTAATTATATAAAATTATATAATGCATAAATAAAGCAAAAATAAATAATTTTAAAAATTTTGAATCATTCTTTTTGACTCATCAGCAATGATTTTTAGGCATAATTTTCTGAAGGTAAATCCAATATTGATAAAATCTTATATGAGCAGCATCAATGTTGTCACCGCAAATAATATTTTACAAACCAATAGAGGCGCTTGCATAAATTTTTCACAGAGGCTTGCATTATGTTCATAACGTCCGAAATTACTGTTTTATCTCTAAAACAAAAATCAATCCTTTGCATTTCTACTTTTCTTCGATTTTAATATTAATTATTGAATAACTCGTTTATAATTTTTGTCTAAATCTGCTTCTCTATAGCTGCGCACAATCTATGTTTTTTATCGTTTAATATTAAAAATAAAAAACATTACATGTTTTTATGTGTGTAAAGACTTGTTTAAAATAATCAGTAAGATATTTAAGTTTTAATTTAACCAAATTGCAGCAGTTTTTTTAGTAAGCACGTCATTCAATTATTGCGTTACCTCGTTGAAGCTTATTCGTCGTTTAAATACCTGTAAAGGTTAAGGATACTTACTGAGATTGGTGCATATTGGGTTCCTTGATACCTCAGCAGATGGCGTCGTTTCAGGTGATATAGGGAGAATTCAGGCTTCGTGTTTTACGATCCCAAGTAACCTCAGATTGATGGCAAATGTGAGGAACGAAGTGCTTCTAAATCACCCTTTTCTGAGGAGGCAACTGACTGGACCATCAATTTGCAAGACAGATATGCGTGTAAACCGCAGGTTATTGAGCCGTGACTTTAGAAAAGGACGCGTATTTTTATTCTGCATTGTTGAAAAATGACGGTTAAGACATGCTGGAAATTTATGCCGTTTCCGGTTGTCTTTTTGAAAGTCTTAAACAAAGAAAAATTTCCAGTCGGAAAATATAAAATAGGATAATAAACCTTTTATATATTTGTGTAGTTGGATAGAAAGATTTCATTTATGCAGATACAAAATCTACAATTCTGATAAAATTTTATTTGATAATCAAACAGTTAAAACTACAAAAATCTGATGTTGCCGCCGCATGACTTTCTCCATACCTGTAATATATCTAAAAATTCCAAATAGGTTACATAATAATAAATATTTTAATAAACTGAGAAAATTTTAGACTTGACAAAGAACAGAAATAAACTCAAACCATAGTTTTCCAATATTGGATATATAGCCACAAAGCTCCAACAATTAAGAAAATAAAAAGGAGCCTTATTAAGAGGTAACTAAGCGTCAATTGTTAACAATAGTCGTCGGTAAGTGGCGTGGTGGTGGCAGCTAAAAATATAAGATATCTCTTAAACAATGCATTATATGGGACAAAACACCCACTTTCGGTTGACCGATTTTTATAAAAACAAATCAGTTCTTGTGACTTGCATAAAAATGTTAAATATAAAATTTCGCATTGACCTGATTAATAGTTCTTGAGTTCGAGTACCCACAAAAAAGCTGTCACAGACACTCTCGAGGAAATGGTCAAAACGTGTTCAGGGGACCTCAAAATTTGAATTTCCGTTGAAATCTCGAAGTCGATTTTTATCATGAAAAAATACTTTCCCCTATACTACATATAGAGAAAGTAAAAAATGATGTTAGATAGACAAGCGGTTATCATAGCAACGAGATTAAACAAACTATTGTCAATGTAAATGTTGCAGTCTTTAATAGAAGTCTTTATTTTAATGTTGATTTGTATTGATACGAGCATTCCTACGTTTTGTGAAGGGATAATTCTGCTAATAATTTAAGTTTTTATGTATCGTATTTGTTATTGAGAGTAATTTTTTATTTATCTTAAAAACCTTTTGTCTTTAATCACTATTTAAGATAGGCAATACTGTTGTAAAGGATGATAATTTGAACAAATTTAAATGAAACATTTTAAAGTGTTGTTTTGTAGCTTAGCAATTCTTCAGCTATATTTATACTGTTTTATATGGATGGTTGATGTGATGTTAGAAAGAAACAATTTATTATTTTTGTCATTTAAATTAGGTGACTAAAATATGAAATTTTCAACAATTTCACTCCTACTAGTATCTGAAGCTGAATTACTCTGAACTAACAGTATATTTTCGTTGATTTTAAGCAATATGAATGGATAAGTTAGTATTTTCATTAATGAAACAAAATATACTATCAAACTTCGTACTACTTATTTACGAAACATTTTTACGTTTGCCACTGAGTTCTCTACTTCTGTCTGCCATTCTCTCAACTGTAATAAGTTTAAATAGAGAGACCCCCACATTACTCAACAGATGGTAGACACTTTTGCAAATTTTTACGCCCATGCAAGCAGAAAGGTTATCATAATAATATTATAGAGTTTATTCATATTTAAATATTCTCTATATAAAAGTTGGTTATAAAATTTTTTTTTATACTTTCACTTGTTTTTACTTTCTACATATGTAGCAGGGGAAAGTATTTTTTTCTTGAAAAAATCGAGATTTCAACGGAAATACACGTTTTGAGGTCCCATGAACACGTTTTGACCATTTTCTCGATGTGGGTGTGTATGTGACAGCTTTTTTGTTGGTGCTCTAACTCAAAACTATTAATCAAGTAAAAGGGATATTTGATTTTTAAATTTTTATGAAAGTCACAAGAACTGATTAATTTTTGGTAAAAATCGGTCAACGGAAATATTTGCTTTAACATATAATTAATGTAAAAATGTACTGGAATAAAAGTTGTAGGAAATTTAATTTTTGACATCCTTTGTTTGAAACATTTTCCCATATAATGCATTGTTTAAGAGATATCTTATATTTTTAGCTGCCACCACCACGCCACCCACAGACGACTCTTGCTAACAATTAGCGCTTAGTTGCATCTTTGTAAACCTGGAAAACTATGGTTAGAGTTGATATCTGTTCTTTTTAACGTCTAAATTTCTCTCAGTTCCTTAAAATATTTATTATTATATAACCTATTTGGAATTTTATAAATAATACAGGCATGGAAATGTTATGTGGTGGCCACATAAGGTTATTTTGAAATTTATGATACATTTAAAAAAACCAAGTGATATAAATTAGCCTAAACAGTGATTATAATTATTTCATGAAAACTTTACTTTTATTGTAGATAAAATAAAAATCGTATCTAAGAAATTAAATCAAAGATATTAATTTGCGTTAAGTATTTTCTCGTCTTATTAGAAATGGAACAAGCGATCAAAAATGTGAATACAATTCTAGAAAAGTATATAGTGAGACTCAGTCGCAAGATTATATTCAAATGAGATATTTATTATATTAGATCTATTAACATAAAGTAATCAAGTTATCTAACATATACAGTGTACTTGTTTTTGAGAAATATTTTTGGTTTCGTCAACATTTTCTGCGTTTCAGAAAAATGAATCTTTGTTATTGAAATAAGCAATTGGGAATAATTCAAAATACGAGCGAGGCATTAATTAAGTGCGCTCACTTCGGGATATTTTTCCATTGAAATTTTAATTTTTCCATCTAATATGTGGCAACTCTTGTTGATCGCCAAGTTGAAAATACTCTTTTATTTCATCGAATTATTAAATTACTATATCGAAATGTCGTATTTGACGATGTTCTATCATAGCTCAGAGAAGTTATAGTTTTAATTATAACTCTGGTATTGCGGTATTACGTTCATTTTTATATTTGCATTAAGGTGACAGTCTTCACTGAGTGACTTGAACTGAGTACCGGATATAGTCGTGTATTGTTCGACTCCGTGTATAGTTTGACATCCGATTTCTCGGCGAAAAAATTAGATTTTTTCATATACCTCGTGTATAATTCGACCCTAGGTTTCTACTTACTCTTTTACCCTAGATTTCCGTCAGGATAGACATTTTTCGTTTCGATATCTCGAAGCTCACAATCGAGGTATATAGAACGATCTTGGTTTTCAACAGCTTTTAGTATCATAATAATACTCTACTAATAATAAACTGTAAACATCGTAAACCTATTGCACGATCTTGAGAAGAAAAATATTTATTACTTTTTAACTACGAGATGTGAAATACGAATGGTGGCAGAATTTCTAACAAATAGATGAAAATTAAGCTTATATAACGAAAATTAATAGACTTATGTTACTTGTAAAACCTTTAATAAAAGATAATAAAAGAATTTCGAGATAATACAGGGCAGGTATATACGTCTTCGAAAAAGAAAAAAATGAAAATCGATAAAATTAAAGGTAAATAGGAAGTTTTGGAGCTATATCATAAAGTTAAGGGTGGGTGACAAAAAAATAACTTGATTTTTATTATGATATTTTTAAAAAGATAATTTTTTAGATCCGAGATTTTAAACCCTCAAAAGTATTACTCGTGTATAGTTCGACCCCCAATTTTTTGCACAAAGGTTTTGTCTTAAAAACTCGAACTATACACGAGTATATACGGTAATTCGTTTTGATTTCTACTTTGGTTTAAATTCTAAATGCCAAATTTCATCGAATATGCCCTTCGGTCAATGGCCAGACGTTAATGTAGGCATACGGATCAAATTCAGTCGTCCCTATTTTGTATTTTAAAAGAAGCGAGCCTAAAACATTTTTCCGGAACCGCATTCAGTATAATATGGCTTCGTTCTATGTGAAATTTTATTTTATTTTGCAAAAAAAGTGTAATTGAACTAATTATAGAGCTTCTTTGCTGCATCTAAAAACCATAAGGCACAACTGCAAGTGTGATTCGTTTACGGTTTTGCAATATTCTTGGATTGATATTTGAAGTTGTTGGTCATAGATAGCGCTAAATTTGCATACATTAAATGCGCTGCTATTAATTTTAAGTTTCATCATATACATACAGCGTTTTGAACGTAAATCTTTGAAATATCTCTCTTGTAACAGAGAAATGTCTGTATGCAATACGAAAGCTGTTGTTAAATTCTAAATGAAAAACTACTTGTTTGAATAACATGACGAATTTGCATGCATTATGTTATAATTATATTACCAAAAACAATTAAGGAGTAATTAAAAAATGTATTGAAGATTATTTTGCGTAACCGGAGACTTGAACCATATAGGTCGTGCAGTGTGCCGTTTAAAAATAAGGATAATATTTTTGTTCCGTGTCCAAAATTATTTATGTTTTCAGATAATGCAATTGTATATGTAATTCATAGTATAATGAAAATATTCTTCTTTTGTCACAGCAGCCACCCAGCTCAACACCTATGTCACTCTCAAGCTGCAGAATGTTAAGTCAACAACGGTCACGGTCAAAGGTGAAAACCCGTGCTGGGAGCAAGACTTTCTATTGTGAGTATAAAGCATCTTACAAGACAAACCCAGCTGCAAAATAGGCAATTACAATGCCTCGCCGTGATCTTAAACTCCCAGAAACCATCTGAGGCACAACCATGAATACTAACTTATTAATCTCTCAACGGAATATGCTTTACGCCGTGAACTTGCTACGCACGAGTGAACTTCGCGTCATTTATGATTCTCAAGAGAGTGGACGGAGTTCGTAATCAGGCCAATCTTTGATCTCGAGACGAATTAATTATGATCCGATCAATAAATAATTTTTTAACATTTTATCGCTACAAGGAAGATAGTTGTTCTTGTAAGAACATTATTGTGAGATGAAGTAATTTTCCTCAATTTTAAGTAAAACCTTCGTTGTTGCTACTTCCTTGCGATTGATTGGCGTTTTGTATCTATATCATGTTTTAAAAATTTCATAAAAAGCATTCTGCGTTTTTTGTTTCATTTAATGTAAATCTTGATAAAGTTTATTTATATTTGTGTTGTTAAAATTTACCAGTAATCTACAGGTATAAAAGATGACAACTAGCGGTAACACAAGTGGTGTGTGGAACAAATTCGTATCACTTTTGACTTTGGTAATGTAATGAAATTATGGCGGTTTTAATTTTTAGCGTTTCGATCCGCATTCCCATCTATGTTAAAATATTAGCTTTTTGGTTTAATATGCAAAGAATAATTAAGCGTGATAAATATTCAACAATTTTATGAGCCGCAATTAATGAGTGAAAATGTCATGGAAATTTTTTGACCAAATTGGTATATATTCTCTCGTTCACCGGAAACTTAACATCGATAACTTTAACAATACACATATAAAGTCGACTTCTGAGTTATTGAAAAGGCGAATTTGAGAATATCATCAGCAAAAAATGTATAAGAAGAGATAATAAATTTAGCGGGTAAAAAACTTGCACCGATATTGTGAAGTTCGAATTACTTGTTTTTGTTGAAAAATCCAACAGTCGGTGGTTCTACCAATAGAGTTCAAGATAATAAGTACATTCTTGCTCTTATATATATATATATATATATATATATATATATATATATATATATATATATATATATATATATATATATATACAGGTAATCTGCGATTAACACAGTAGTTTGGCTCTACGAAAACACCGTGTAATTCAAAACTGTGTTAATTGAGACTAAGAACTCATTTTAAATAGGGGGTTAGGTTCCAAAAAATTAAACAAATAAAGATGATTATGATTATTTCGAAAAATATATTGCTTAAATAAATACATGATAAAAATAACAAAAAGCAATTCTCTTTTATTAAAAAACCTATCATTTAGTTCAACTACTGTTGATCCCTCGCCTTCTTTTAGCCGATTTAAAATACATATCTTTTACTCAAGAGAAATGACTTTTGTTTTCAATGCCCTCTTCTCGTTTGACGTGGCATTTTACACTGAAATTAAGAAAAATTGATTATAACAAAAATTTATAATGAAATTAAATCTCATATGAAAAGTAAAAGTTGCGCTTGCCTAATTGGTATTATGTATTATAAAGTAACAATGACGATCACGACTTCTAACGATTACTACAATTTTTTGTGTATCGAAATTATCGAATGTTTCGATACATTGTCTCGGAAGGTTTTTGTATTACACATCCATACCTTTGGTATATGTGGTAATTGCTACATAGTATCTCACAGTAAAAACATGCTTTTGTTTGTGTCGGTAGCTTCGACCGAACAAGCATCACCCCATCAACCGTGTAAAACCAAGTTTCTTGACCGCGTTAATCGAAAAAGGTCGCATTTTGTTGATCGTGTCAAAGCGAAACCGTGCTCTTCAAGTACCGTGTTAGTCGAGGATTACCTGTGTATACAGGGGGTCCCAGGAGGAAAGGTCAATATTCTGGGAGGTGATATTATCGGCCATTCTAAGAAAAAAAGTTCGTATGGACAAGAGTCCTATTCCAAACAGTTTCTGAGATAGAGCTATTTGAATGTACAGTTGCAAAATTATTGATAAGAAATAGATATTACGTACTGTTGCTAATATTTATTGTTCAAGTGAAAAATTTGTTACAGTTTATAATAAATTTTCGAAAATTTCACCGTCAACATTAATGTGTACACAAGAAAAGTGGATACACGAGACGAACTGCTCGATCGCATAATGGGTGCTATTGCCCGCGTAAATGAACGTCAAGATGAACTCAGACGAGCAACACGCCATGTTCTCACACGAGTTGAAAAATACAAGCCCTAGAAGTTTGTCGGTGTTATTCAAAAACATCCTATATATGCAACGATACAATATTTGCATTAAATATATTTAATAAATGTACATATGAGCCATAAGGAAATAAAGTGCCGTCAACCGGCAAATAAATAATTTACAAATTTTGAATAACATCTTTATCCTCGTAAGCTATTGTTTAATCATAAATATCGCTATACTTATATCTTTCAGCATTTATTTCTTTCGGCGAAAAGTATTATTTATGAAAACAATGACTGGACTGCTACTACTTACCGATATAGTTATTTTTTTAATTTTTCTAATTCTGCTAATCATTTGAACCGTTGTTTTTCAAGTTCCTTTGCAAATTAATAATACGCGAGTTTCTCTTAATAATCGTCAATGACGAATGTTTTTGTGAAAACAAACCTCTTATAAACCGACGTAAATGAGTTTTTAAAACTGGAATTATAGAGCTCTTTAAACTTTTTCGAAAAGTTTAACCTGAAAAATGTCCAGGAAAGTAATAAGACGTGGCGTAACCCATAAATTACCGCGACTAAGGAAATGAATAATTTTGGAGGTAACTTGTACAAGGTGAAGTTCGGTATTAGGATTTTAAGCGGATAAATATAGCATTGCATTGGGGCGTAAATTTACTTGGCGTAACTTTCGAACGGAAAATATCACTGTGATCTATTCCAACTTTATAAAGCCATTTCTTATTCTACGATACGGAGTTTTAAGGAGTTATGGTATAGAGATAAAAGCGAATTAAAAATTATTTTAGTAAATAATTGTAGGAAATACAACTTACGTAATTAAAAGTTCGATTTTGTAATTCTTATGTGACCTTCCGTCAATAATTTTTAATTATGCAAACCAAAATTTAAATTCCGTTTTTAAGAGGCTTATCACGTTAAGCTCTGACGAGTTGATTTTCTCTCTTAAATTCTAACAATATGTTCGTAACCTATCATTATATCTCTTGAAATTTGAATAGAGACTCAGTCAAACCTCCCTTACTTTCTTTGGCATTTTCCATGCTGAAGGCTGAAATCATTATACATTAGTTAGCATGAAATTGGGCTACATGATTCGAAAAAATGACTGAAGCCCATTAGAATTTTCTTTGGATTCAGAAATCATAATTACACACTCGTTATTTTATTGTAGTTTACTAAAATTTTTCATTTTTATAGCTCACGTCATTCATAAATTTAACAACTACTCTGTCAATTTACTTTTATCTTCATGATCCTTCATGACTAATAAATCTCAGCTTATTTTCATTGTTGATTTATTTTGTTTTTTATATATACGAATACTAATTTTTGTGGGTAAAATGGATGGTATAATATCAAAGTATGTATTGAAATGAAAGTAAGTTATGTGAAACTTGATAAGTAGAAAAATTCTGAACTTGACGAGAAATCGAACCCGGGTCCCCCTTTGGAAATTCATAATTTTTTCCCTCGCAAATTTAACATTTCTGTTTAGTCTTATGCAATCACGCATAGAAACTATGTTTCCCAACATTCCACTTCGAATGTAAGTTATATTTACACGTTGTTTTTTACCCTATTTTAGTAAATGTTAATCCGTTTTAAGTGGCGTTATGGAACTGGGTCCTTGAATGGATTTAATGGAAATTTAAATGTTTGCCTAAAAAATCCGTGATATTGTTAACTTTGTTTTCGACAAAATCCCACTGTTTTGTTTAATTTACTTCTAATCTGAGAGGAATTTGTCAATATTAAAAATCACCTATCGAATCGTTTTTCTTTTCATTCGCACAGTGAAACTAATGACGTGAACACGGGACTGCTGATAGAAGTATGGAACAAGGGTATGATCTGGGACAGGGCTCTGGGTTACCATTGGCTGCCCCTACACATGGTTCAGTACTCGAACGAGGTAAGTGATGATGTATCGATCACACCATGACAAATGCCGCCACCCATATCGATGCATAGTAAAACAGTACGTATTTTTAATAATAATCTTATGTGGGGTTATGTGTATGTACATACATTCCTAAATACACATTAGTGCATGCATGCCGGGCTGAATGAGGTTAAAAATATGTGATTTTACGGGAGCATTACGTAATATTTTTTGAAACATGATTACTCCTTTTTGATAATCGACAATCACCATTCAGTTAATGCTGAAGGGTAATTCAAAGCTGTAGTCTTAATTCACACGACAATTTTTGTGTTCTTATATATTTATTTAATAGGTTTTGGGTTCAGTTTTATTGCATCGTGAGTCCATCTGTCACCCTTTGACGTAAAAATTATCACAATTTACGAATAAATGATTGAAACCAGTCTAATTGGAGGATTATTCCATTATTAGAAATTTTAAAAATCTTAATAATTCTTAATTTGTCGGCGTTCTTTTCCAGCAAAACGATAGTAGAGGAATGCTTTTGTCTGTCTGCCCCATTTATCAACTTTTGAACAGCTTGTCGGATTATGATTAAATCTATTGTGAGTGATCTTCATTATAATTCATCGTCCGAATGTGATTTTGGGCGGTATCAATCAGTTAGAACTTCCGCTTTGCGTAAGGACTTAAGTAAGCATTTACTCATATCTCCGTATCAATAGCTAACAATTATATCTGCATTCTACTGATAATTAAGTACGAATAACTTTTAAATAGATAATTATTAGGTGTATAAAGTTTGAGATGTCTATTTTTACCAATTAAATGCCCCTAATGCCGCGTCGAAAGTATAGAGCCGAGGCGAGAGAAGCTTCTAAGGAGAAAAAGAGACGGTGTGAGGTGGAAAACGCTAGGAGAGGTGGGGAAAACATTTAGCTCGTTCCTGCAGAATAAGTAAAAAAACGCCTTTCATAGTTCTGTTTATACCACTCATGGAGTACACTTTTCCTACTTTTTATTTCTTATTGCTCTAACACAATAATTTTCGCTGACATGACAATTTTATACCGTAAAACATTAAAAAAGATTATATATAACGTTATACTTTTGGTTTCAAAAACTTTTTTTAGCTTAGAATATATGAATCGAAAGATAGCTAGCGTGTACAATTTTTCTGGCATTTACAATAGAAAAGGTTCGATTCAAAGTGATTCTCTCGTTTTATTTATGTAATTTTAGTTCATTTACGTAATAATGTGCATTTTATTTCTTTATATCGATATACCATTTTTAAATAATTGAAAAATTTTTACACTCACTGATCTAATCGCATCTTGTTTTATAATTAATTTTTTAAATTTATTTTGTTTACAAAGTAAGTAATTTGTTTGTTCATGTTGCGGTTTGGAAAAGAATTCTTTTTAAACTGCTGAACAATATTTTGTTTTTTTAAATATAGTGACAAATGATTTTAATTGTATTTTCAACCGTACTCTGTGTAAAACCTTCCAATGTTTATAATCCTAAATGTATAACGATTATCATTATCATTTATTTTCCATGATTTATAAATATGCTGGCAATTATCCAGGGGTTAGTTTGATATCTTTAATGGACGTTTAGCTTCTTCAAATATTTGAATTTAATGCACTCGAACTTTATAAAATAACTCACAAGTATCCGAAACATTTTTTTCAGCCATTTCCTGTCGGATTTATTCAAACTGAAATTTCGTGCTCGCAAAGATGATTGAAGACAATGGCAAAAATATCAAAAATTTCCGATAAAGGTCCCGGGATCGATTTCAGGAACTTTTCTTTTTCTCCATTTGAGGGAATTTACGATGTTTTAACTAGATTTACAAATTAGGTAGTTTGTTTTTTTTTGTACAAATATCCGAATTATTCCAATAATTATTTTAGAAATCGAAATGTTTTTAGTTGCGAGCTGCTGATTCCCTCTGGTCTACGCGCAATTGGTATCTGAGACGTAGTGCAATGAATAGCTGGTCAGTAAAAAATTTTAGGAAGAAAGATGACTTCCCAATTTATAATGTTTTATTCAGCTTATTAGTAATTCGAAATTTGTGGCAATTTCTTTTTACGCGTTTAACAAGTAAGACACCCTTAATAAAACAAGAGCTGGAAGCATATTTTCTTAAAACTTGAAGCTTTTTTTGCCTCACCTTTCTGGAGAGAGGGCAACCCATCCCGCTGAAATGTAGATTCTCACTAGATCTTCCCGTTAAAACTTCACTCCTCTAGACTCAGTAGTTTGGCTAAAGCACCGTTTTACGTTTTGAAACTACCGATTTTGAAGCCACCTAGCGGTAAACCGCTGAACTACTGTAGAAATTCAATCAGTGAAAAATTCATATAGGTTTTTAAAAACTATGTAATTCAACTATAGTTTTCCAATTGTCTCTTTAAAAAAGTTGATTGTCCACGGACAGACAGAGTGATAACGTTGGCAGGTTCGTATTTGCTTTAAAAAAACGTAATAGCAATGAGAAATTTAATCGCCATGCAGTGAGCTGAATGTATTTGAAAGTGAATTAATAATATGCCCTAAATCAGAGCACTGATGTGATGCTTTCAATGGGATATTGTATACTGCATTACAATACCATTGAATTATAAAAATGATTTAAACGTACAATGATGTCATCTTTCAAACATACGTAATATCCCATTTATTTCTATTGTTTCTAAGTATTATAGAAAATGACAAAAGATTGGACGCTGATTACGTAAAAGTTAAATTTATATGGGTAAAAAACGTGAATGTTGATAAAGTTTTGAATATATTAAATTATTTCTTTTCATTACTGAAAATATGATAAAGCTGCATTTTAAAAAATACCAAATATTTTTTATCTTTTTAAGCACACGAAAAAGGAGAAAATAAATTTTCCCACATCCATATGTATATAAAGATATTTAACAGTCAGCGAAACATGTGTAGCTTAAAATTCCGAGAAAAAACGCGTCGGGTTTTTTTTCCGGAATTTCATCCGTTTTAATAGGAAAAGCCCTCCGTTCATTCTCCGGTTAACAATGAACGCTGGAGCGGAGACCCAAAGTGATAATACATAGTACGAGGTTAAAGGTATTTCATTGAGTCAGAATCGGGAGGGGGGACAGCGTGTTCGAAAGGAAAAAAAAGAAAATTATTTTTGTCACTCGATTGTCTCTTCGGACCGTGGGTTTCATTCATCTCTTGAAACACTCTCTCCCATTTCACAGGAGGGCCTTGGCCAATGGCTGTCGCTGGAGGCAGAACTGGTGATGGAGGAGGGGGAGGTTGTGGGCACCAAAGGGTCCACGGGACACTCCCTCCTGGTCGACTGCCGCTTCGAGTTGCCCTTCGGTGAGTCAACAAACGCATTCTCTCTCTCGTCCAACCATTCTCTATCCGTTCCTATAACCCTTCCTATTCTATCTCTCCGTGTCCTTCTTCCTCCTCCCCTTTCTCTCTCTCTTTTACGAATAACTCCACACACACCCTCTTTTTTCCCTCCCTCTTTCTCTGGACCTCATCAGAAAAGGGGTCAAAACCGTATCACCAGAGAATCATCATAATCCTCTCCTTCCTTTTCCATTCTCTCGACCTCATCTCATTCTATCCCGACGATCTCCAATTTTTTCTCTCTACCCTTCTCCTATCTTCCAGTCTTCGTTCTCTTCCTCACACCTTTCACCCATTACATTCTTTTAAAAATATTCTTTCCTCCATCCTCTTGTTTTATTTTCGCTGTCAATTTTTCCATTGCATTTTAAGATGTTTTCTCATGTCATGATATTCATGGTACATTTTGCATTTTTACTGTCTTTATTTCCTCATAAAACTCTTGTTAGGGAATCATGTTATTTTCACTCATGTTGAGATTAAAAAAAGGAGATCATTCCTTAACTTTCATTTATTTTTCAAATCGCCTTCATTGTTCGATGTTAATAAAATGAATGACAATGAATCCTGGATCTATAGATATGAATATCATGTAAAGCATACATTTTTTAACCTTATGTCCTTACAAAGTGAATCAGTGATTTTCATAATGCAACTGTTTTTCATTTTTTTTAAACAATTTTTGCTTGTCTGTGTTGGTTTTTAATCTACTTTCATTTATGTGCTGGGCGGTGGTTGGTCTCAAATGGAAATTTTCTCCGAATGTGGATTCTTCTCCTCCGTCTCTTCCTTCCGAACCCTCTCCGCCTACCTGTCCAGGCCTTTACTACATGGGTCTCTACCTTTCTCCTCTCTAATTTCCCCTCCCTCCCTCCCTCTCCCACCCTCCCTCTCCCTCCCTCCCTCTCTCCCTCTCCCTCCCTCCCTCTCTCCCTTCCTTTTTCTTTCCCTCTCTTATCCTCCCTTCCTCTCTCTCTCACCCGCATCCTTTCCTCTCACCTTCCTCCCTTTATATTTCCACTTATCTACCTCTTACCCTCCCTACCTCATTCCCTTTCCACCAACCTCCCCCTCCTGCTTCCCTTTGCCTCATTCCCTCATACCTCTGACCTTTTCCTCCTCGTTTCCACTTAAAAACCTTCCCGTCGACAATGTTTATCTTATTACCAATGTCTCCTCACATAACCACTCCACCCAGACTCCTTCCCTTCCCACTTCTATTGTCTCCCGAAAATCTTTAAAAGCATTCTCCTTCCCATCCGAAATGCCACGCATGAGCACTTACCACGTACCAGTCCGAGTTACCACTTGTAATTTACCTTTCAGCCAATTCTCCTTTTAACTCTTCGGCCTTTAAGCATTCATTTCCTCCATTACCATTTCAATTACCGAGCCCATTTTGCATGTCCACGGGTCCTCCCTTCCTATCCCTTAAACCCTTCCAGACATACGACATTTCCTCCCGTATTTTTCCTCTTTATCACCTCTCCCATTTGCCGGTAAGATGTTATATAGTTCTATTCGATCGTCGCTTCATTTTCGTCTCTCTTAACTATCCTCTCGAAAAATATATTTCTCGAGAGAATTTTTCGCGAACTTTGCTGTCTTTTTTTTAAGGCTCAGGGGTTCCTCGTATCCTCGATTACCGACACCCTCACAAACGCTCTCCATTACTTACCTTGCCGCTCCCGTTCGCACACGCTCCCCCGGGCGCTTCCTTCCCAGTATACCCCGCATCATCACTCTGCCGTCATAAAGCTATCCGACTACCTCCTCCACTTGTCCCTCCTGACGCCTCTCTCCACATCCTCCTCCGATCATCTCTCCCACTCGGTCTCACTCTCTCTCCTCCTCCTCCTCCCTCCCTCCACCGCCCCCTTCCAAATCCTCCACTATATCACTCCACCGGCAGCCACCTCATCATCTAACTTCACCATCCTTTCTCCTTCCTATCTAACCTCCTCTCCTCATCCTCTTCTCCAGCTTCTATTTAAAACCCTTTCTCCTTGGTTTCCCGCTCTAGGAACATCATTCCGGCCTCATCTACTTCCACCCTCCTTATCCCTAATCTCCCTCATTCGCTTCGCTACTCCCCTCTACCGGGCCACTTGCATATTAATGCTATTTCCCTGGAAGTTTCCGCCGTCCTGCCGCCTGCCCTGCGTCGACTTTCCCGCTGTGACGAGCTTCCGATACCCGATACCTTTGTTTAAAAATGACCTCGCAGCGGGGATGTACCTACTTGGCATGTTT
Organism: Tanypteryx hageni; assembly: GCA_028673005.1. Taxonomy (NCBI): domain Eukaryota; kingdom Metazoa; phylum Arthropoda; class Insecta; order Odonata; family Petaluridae; genus Tanypteryx; species Tanypteryx hageni. Next base: position 182,944,750 of record CM054115.1, on the reverse strand, counting down.
TTTAATCGTTTGGCAAAAGTAAAGGATGCTCGAAGCGCGAATTTAAGATTCCTTGTCGTTTTCGCTTCCGGAATGGAGGAAAATTTTCGAAATAGTTGACACATGACTTATATTTTCCTGGTCACAATTTTTATGGACTATATCCCTTTTTCAAATTTTGAATTTTTACATATGCCAGATATATATTTTTACGGAGAGAATTAACCATTTTTAATGCCTCTAACGGAAATCGAGAAGATTATTATCGCCACATTTCCTTTGAAAATTACGCGATATTTTTTGTCCTATTTAAAATTACGGAGGTTAGTGTTATGGATACGCACGCTAAAGATATGCTATTGATGCGGAGGGAAGACATCCACATAATAAATTCACAATGAAACCTTATAAAAATATATTGAAAAATAAATGATTAAATTGAAATAGTCAATATTATATCAGTTAGAAAAATATTTTCACCAGTTTTATCTTCTGGAAAAAGTCTTTTTATAAAGGATTCCTATAAAGCATAATCTCCATGAAGGGAGGTGGTTATGGTTTTACACATCCTGCATTATGGTTAATTTTATTTTTTGCTACTTTTTCAGTGGCGTTGCTCTATTCGCTAGTTGAACATTTTTCATCAGTAGTGTTCCTTACACAAGAATTTTATTCTTTAATTCCATTGATGTTGTGTAAAGTTGTAGTCGTTGTTTCATTCATATGCATTTCAGTGTCGTTATGTGCCTTAACTGTTGGTTAGATCTTTTACTATATATTGGTTGCTCGAGTATCTATTTTTTTGGTTTTTAAACGTTTACTCTACCTTGCTCCCCTCCTGTAAATATTTTCACGTCACTGAAAATTATTTATCTACAGCTTTCAAAGTGCGAAACAATGTATTTGGCAGAATATTTTGAAATGTTCCTAACTGGAAAATTTTCTAAGCACGGAAAACTTCTTGCTGTCAGCTTCCTATATGAAATGTAAATATTTTCATGCACAAAAGAAGTATTGTAAATCGAACAAAAAATTTCTAATTGGATTGGCTGCGAAAATGAAAATATTATATTTTAACATGGAAACATCAAAGGTCCTAATGAATAATACGTTATTTTTCACGTTGTAAAGCTAGTGTCTGTTTTATTTTTTTGTATAGGGAAAGAGAGAGAGAGAGAAACTAATATTTTTCGCATACATAAATATCCATCTGAAATTTAACAATCCTTGAAATTATATTTAAATGAGACCCGCTGAATTGTTTTCTCACTCAGTAATAAATACTAATTTGTGACATTGTTCTGAATGAAATATACTGTAAGCTAGAATTTTCCTGAATATTCATAGCTTTCGTGAGAAAACTCTTAATATGTTGCGTTGAAGGTATTTTTAAGTCCTTAAAAATATCATTATAATTCACAAATTTCTTATCAAACATTGACTTTAGATATAAATTAAATTTTAAGTATTCGCGATAAATAAATATTTCTCTAATTTCTACTAAAGAATTGCAGAGGATCAAATGAATCACAATCGATCCAACATGCTAATCGATTTAAATTAAGGCTTTGAATGGCTTAAAAATTCACCCTTCAATCCTAATTTGATGAATGGTTATTTTATTTGCACTTTAATTATATCTATTTTTATCAATCTGCATGAAAAGTATCATTCCTTATAGTAATATCAAATAATTAAAATAATTGAAATGCACAATTTTCCGCATCCATCATTTTCATTTAGCAAAGATACAGGAATGGAAACAATTCATCGAAAAGTGTTTTGTTCGTCCCTTTCATTAAAATCTGTGTCTTCAAACGATCAAATATACGAATTCATCCTTTTTTCTAGTGATGGAACATTTTAAGTACAAGAATATATTAGTATATACCCTTACATACGTTTCTGAATTCATTTAATTTAACGAATGTTCCCTTATTATTATCGTATTTAAATGTAACCCTACTAATCTTAGCATTTCATATTCCTTCATTAAAAGAAATATATAAGAATCCAAATATCTTGTTTTCCTTCACAATGCCGCGAAATTAAATGTATCAAATCTTATAACATTCCATTAAATGCATTTCTTTTAGACTCTCTCTATTTAAATAACTGTCCTCGAATGAGTACAGCTACGCAACAAATAAAAGACATACATATAAAAAATAAATGGCCATACTAATTCAAAGTAAAGATAAAAATCGGGGTTGTAGAAAAAGTTTGCATGTGAGATGTCATTAGTTCAAACGAAAGTATCATGAAAATCACGTCCGCACGAAATTAGAGAAGTGAATGTATTTTTAAGAACGAAGTATACCAAAATGGTTTATGGAATATCGTTCGACATTTTTGTTAAATAGCCAATCAATTTTGCATTAATTTTGAGATCTTATGCAGTACAAAAATGCTTAGAATACAGTTTTAGGAAAATTGACTCCTTTGGGATTTTTTTAGAGAGGTTGAGTGAGATTAAATTAAGTGGTTAGTTGCGAGAGACTCGGAGCAATAGCAAGTTAGATGATCAGGGGCAGATATTTATAAAGAAGTTAAACAGGTCAGAACGAAACTGAAAAAAAAACTCAAAAAATGTTAATCGTATTTGAAATAAATCATGTTATATGCGCGATAAGAGTGATTTTATGTAAAAAATAACACGAAATTAACGTGATATGATTTGGTTGAGTTTAGGAAAACTCGTCACGGGTTTTTTCGTCAGCGTTACGATTGGTCACGTTGTACACGTCACCATATTATTGGTCTCTCACAGCGTATTCGACACTGATTTCTGCTTTTCACTATGTGCAATTCGTCACCATTTTGTATCGTCATACCATATATTTAAAACGATAATAATAATAAAATAAAATAAAACAATAATAATCTGTATTTGTTAATACTCATTTAGTTGAGCATAAGTTTATGTGAACATTATTCGCATGTATTCGCATTTTGCGCACTTTTAGATTGTGACCAGGGAGTTGAATTCTCCGCGGTGATCACACCGCCACACGACGCCATTTTTTGAGACCGATGTTTCGTAAACATGTATCCCTGATATATTAATTTTTCACGACCGCGTTCAGTTTTGGTAAACCTGATTTCATCGCCCATAATTTGAAAAAGTATAATAAAATTTTGAAAATATAATATAAATAAAATTGTGAATAAGGGTCGTGACGAGGACGTAAAATGGAGCGAATCGTGTGGTGACGAATACTAATAAAAATTTGCCTGTGAACTATGAAACTATGGAAACAATACCGCCTTTGCTGGCAACAATGACCAGAAAATAGCAAGTTATATGTTACGAATAAGGGCCGTGACTAGTACGTAAAATGGTACGAATCGTGTGGTGACGAATATGTAATGTGTAACGAATTCACGGTGTGACTTGTAAACTGTGACGAGTTCGCCGGATACCGATTTGGTTGGGTAACTTTGATTCCCCGAAACCAGCCATTTCGCCAAATTACTCTAGAATGTATTTATGTATACTCTTCACTTTACGTATTAACCCTAACAAAATTAATTTAGAAAGATGGCAAAGCGTAAGTAATAGAGGCAATTTAAGAATTGTTTGTCAGCCTGCATAAAATCCGACGAGAATTCGAGGCGTCTTTTACAAGCGCTCTTTTTTCTGGTGTAACTAAGATGAAGATATAAGATTCACGAAATGTCACTTAATGAATAAGTTTAATAAGAATTTACTGAGTAATTTCGTACAGGAGCAAATCATGATTTAGTGACACAAATTTCAATATGATAAGAACATTTGAATGGTGTCATTATTACGAATACATGCATAATTAAATGCTTTGATGTTCGTAACTTATTTATATATATATTTGTTCAGAAAATATATTACTAATTTGTAAACCCATTGATGTAAAAAATATATTTTCTGTGAAAGTCTTACTGTTATTGGCATCCAAAGGATTATATATTACGTCGTTGAACACGTTATAACACCTTGCTTGAAATGAAAGCAATTTAAAATATTGATTTATACCATGTATATTTGAATTTCAGCCTAATAAAGATAGAGGTTAATCGGTTTATTTTGCAGTCCGTTCTCTGTTATTTTCGTCTTCGATTGACTTCTATGGAATAATTGAAGTTATGACTTTTTTGACATTACTGCTGAATACTGACAGTTTTTAAAATTTTAAAACCTACTGAAAAATCTTAAGAATTAAGAATTTTAATATAATCAGTTGCTTCCGTTTTTCCAGTGAATGATTGACGACCGAAAAATCTGACATTGCATCCAAGCTAAATATAGGTGGCTTAAACGTCCGTTTATTAATGTGGGCGTAGTATTTTATTTGGGCGACTGCACGTGCCAATTTTTCCGGACCAATTTCGGATTTCGGCAGACCACTTCGGCGTGCCGGGCAGCTGGTAAAAATCCTACCTTTTTGAAATATATATATATATATATATATATATATATATATATATATATATATATATATATATATATATATATATATATATAATAGTCTGAAAATCTTTTACTTTCGCGGTTTTTCTTCCTCGGATTATGTGAAGTACGAGTTCTTATTACTTACAACATAAATAATCCAATTTTTCTCTCAAAGAATACTCCGAATGTTAAAATTAAAATTTAACGTCAATTTCACCGTAGTCTCCACCTTTAATTGCTTAATACCCCGAATAAAAATATTTAGTTTGAACATTTTTAGATAATGTTGAACGATCTGATATACCTTGGACAGGGTAGAAAATTTACAGTCCCTATATATGATCGTGAACCACTATATGCGTGACGGACGAAATCGTAAAGGAAATCTCTTTGAAATGTTTACGCCCGCATGCCGAGCAAAGAATCCCCAGTTACGCCGCTCCAAACTTCCACCTCTTTGCTTTCCAGCTTCTTATTCTCTCTCCCTTTGCTCCTCTCCCCTTCCTCCCTTTCCCTATTCAATCCTTTTCTTCCCCTTTCCTCCATCCCTTCTGTGGTCGAACTCCTACTCCCTCCATTTGACTCTCATTCGGGCTGACCAATACGACGAAGAAAAATTGTTGTGTAAAATAAATTAATGTTAAGAAACGCTGCTTGGAGTAGAGGAGGCAGGCAATGGCAATTTTCTTCCGCTACATATCCAAGTTCATATTAAAACTTTCTTTTTTACTATTAAAACTATATCATTAATTCATTTTCACAATTTCGTCATTCAAAAAACAATTCAAATGCCGGTTGGTTATTGAAGCTGTGAAATTAGTAGCAATTTCAAGCAATGCTCGAGGAATATTTTTATTAGAAGTTCACCGAGCAAAAAATCGTGTTTTTAACTACCTTACCGGTTGAAACGACCTGAATTATTAACACACGGTTTCTCAGTCCTCACCTCCTCTCATCTCACGCGAACCCCACTCCCCCTTCTAAAAAAATCGGTTCCCTCTCCCCTACTCCCTTCTCTCTTTCTTTTATCGTCATCCTCCCTCTCTCTCTTCATGTCTCTCTCTCTCTTTGTCTCTCTCTCTCTCTTTCTTGCTCTGCCGCAACACAGGGCGAAGGAGATGGTCGAGCTGCTATGACAGTTTGGCCGAAGGGGAGGGGCCCAGATTGCTACCCGGGTGGAGGGGGAGTGTGGGGAGGCGGAGGGCGGGGCGGAGGGCGTGGAGGGACTGGGGAGGCTCGATGTCCGTCGACGGGGACGACTGTGGTGGTGGGGCGTCGGAGTGGTGCGGGGGGAGGGGGTGGGGGGCGGAGGGAGGATGGTCGGGGGCGGAGGGTTGGTCGGAGACGGAGGGGGAGACGTGGGGCGGCTTTAAGAGGAGACGGAGGCGGCAGCTGCCAAGACACATTCCCACACCAAGTTTGTTGCTCAACGTTGTTTTGGACACGTCTATAGAAATACATAATAGCAAAAAAGGAAAAAAGATATAAATATTGCCTTGAGAATTTTACCCATTGGCAGGCAAGTCTCTGAGATCGTTGATCCGTGTTTACGGATGCCCGGGGGCAGCCCACCGCTTCTCCACTGCCCCCGCCGGCCCCCTCCCTCCCCGATCAATGTTCATCGTTGGCCAATAAGAGAGCGCCCGCCATCCACGAAGAAGAAAAACTATTGCACAAAAATCCAGACGAAAAAAAATTCGATCGCTGTATGCCTCCTGTGTTAGACCGCTTTTATCGGCTTTTGTAACTTAGTGTTGTGTTGCTTGGCGTACGGTGCTCGAAGAAATTGCTGCAATTAAACGAATAAAAAAAATCTACTGAATGAAAAAATCCGAATTGGTTCAACATATTTCGTGAGATCTTTATTGGTAATTTAATGTTGTAATCAATTGAGGAATTCGGCAATTATTTTGCAATTCTAATTGATGTGTTGTGTGTTTTGTCTGCATGTTTGATTCGTATTTACTGTCATTTATGGTACATATATATATTATGTAATGCAATATCTTTAGCTTATTTGACAGTTGCTTGAAATTTAGCATGAATAAATGCGCATTCGCTGAGACAGGTAATAAAAATCTAAATAAAATAACACAATGCTGATCTTATGATGGCTACGAGTACGATTCACGATTAGTTTGTGAAAGTATAATTAGCTTAAAGTTAAATTGGCCAATATAAATTCATCGATATATGTTTAGGTTAAGTTTTCTTCCAAATCGAATTAATTTAAAATTATAAATTGCAATACAGATTTAGGAGAGAGGTTTCTTGATCCTATCAGAAAATTTTGATTGGACAAAGTGTAAAAACATACGACGAGGGGATTCTATGTGATATTTTGATATCTGAAGCGAGAGGGGGAGGCTGCTCGACCACTTTCGTCCTTTCGACCCAAGTCGGGGCTCGGATTTACTCCTCTTTTCTACAAAAGTTTTCCCGTCCCTCTTTTTTCTTTTAATCCTATCGTGTCTGTCTCTTCTGAGACCGAAAAACAGATCCGATGGATATAAATAAATAAATAAGGGGGGAAATGTTTATACGAGTGATTTGATTCGCCTGCCAATGGGTTTAAAACCACAGCACGTATTGCACATAAAAATGTTTTTCTTTCATCCAATCACTCCCCCACCACTCTCTCTCTCTCTCTCTCTCTCTTTCTATGACGCTGTTAACTCTCTCTGTCTCTCGCCTCGTCCTTTTTCCCGTTGTATGCTGTGATAATTGCAATTTCTGTTGCATCACTGTCGTGCATCCCCACACTTGCATCCAAACATCCATTTGTGCTGCGTGCGAACGTGTATACTGTGAATGTGTGTGTGTGCTTGTGTGCGTGAGCACGCGCGCCAGCGCGTTAATAACTGTTTACGTAGATTCTTTTTTTTAGAACTCACAATTGCATCTGCTGTGAAGTTGTTGTTGTTGTTTTTCATATTCACGGCAAACAGCATAACTTCTTTCTCTACTCATTACTTGGCTTGACTGAAATTTCAATTGCTATGTGCTGATGCTTTAGCCATGGTAACAGCTGTAGTAACTTTTAGGCTTTCTCTGTCGTTACAATTCTGTGTATATGTTTGTCCAAGGTAAACGATAAGCTCCCATGAGTTTTTTCCCTTTGCTTTTTTATTCAATTTTAAGTTAATCAATAGATTTATACTGTTTTCTCACTGTTATAAATTGAATTTCAGCTCATTATTATATCGAAGAAATTTTTCTTTCAGGCGCGAGTAGATTCTGTGTACAGATTATAATTTAATGATCAGTTGTTGGACCTATTTTAAAACATAATCCCAATTACTTTTAGGTTTTAAAATTAATTATTTTGATTGCCATGTTAAATTATCGATACCTCGTTTTGATTGTTTTGATAAACCTGAGAGAAGAACAGAAATAACTATTGCTAACATTTTGATTAAGATTTTACTTTTGACGAGTTATCTTCATACGAATTCATGCAATGTCGAATCGGTATTTCTGATAGTCTAAAAATATATTTTCTCTCCAAAATCATTCTTCCTCTAACTTATGCAACCCATATACAACGTGATGATTATAATATGCCGTCTCATTTTTTTATGAAATCGTCCTATTCCAGACGCTAAAACAACAAATTTTCTGATAATCTTCTGGCTTATGTTTGTTTTCGTTAGTTTTACATGGTACCAGGAAGGTTATCTCTCTTTTAATTCTGCATGGGGTACTTACCATTATCCATCAAGTGTTTGAACATTTTGCTATACCCATTTAAAAAATCTATTCCCTTGGGAAACAATTATTTAAAAAATTGAATAACTTTTTAAGATTTTCCAGTCACTTCTTGTTAAAGTTATCGTTGGAGATACTAGTGATCATCACCCAGCTACCATCGTCAAAAATTTTCTCTCTTCATCTTTCATTGGCGTCAAAATCATTATTCTTTCGCATTCTGGTTGATGATTCTCGCATTCCTCATCAGGAGCGCCACTACTACGCTGTGCGTAGCTTTTCGATGACGTATGACGTCGGCAGGCGGTTTGAGGGGATGGGGGAGGGGAGGACGCCTGCGTCTGATTCTGGAGTGGGTGGAATCTCCGGCGAATACTAACGTAGTAATGGAAGCTCGAATTCTTTTGTTTGTTTTTCCCTGCTACCATTGGACAGCTCTGTATTTTTTTATTTCGTAACCCAGCGAGCGCTCTTCGTAGTTCTTGCCGTTCCCGTAAAGGGGCAGCACCCTATAAAGAATTCTTATCCAGCATAGTTTCTCCGGCTGCCGAGAGAGCTCTCTGATGTCTTCTCAGGCATAGTTTTTAATTATGAAAGGTAGATGTTTCATACTATCGTACATGTCCATTATTTAATCATAAATTATGTCTATTCATTAAAGCTTAAAGGACTAAAGACGCATTTTAAGCCACCGAATTCAATCAAAACTTCGTTTAAAATTTTTCATACTTGAACCAAAATAACTTTAGTCCCCTATCGTAATTCTCATCCAAGACCGTTTAAAACAATTGTTGATAAAACTTCCCTTCCTTGAGTAATTGTTCATGGAATTTATATTGCTTAAATTTTAATTACCCTGCTTCTGTTAACAACGGATAGAAAAATTATTTATTTTGATTTCATATGCAGCGTGCATTTTTATTTAACACCTAGAGTTACATTTAGTTCAATAACGATTTAAAATATACCGATGCACACTTTTTCGCCAAGTAGCATTACTACTGTTATTGTTCACATTGATCTGCATGCGAGCATAATCAATGTCATGCACAATTTTAAAATATTTTCACTCTCGCAACAAAGTAGACACACACACACACACATATACATATACATACATATATATATATATATATATATATATATATATATATATATATATGAGAGACTGAACGAGCTCTAAATGAGATTGTTTGGAACACTCCTTTATATGTTTGTGCGAGGTTTCTTTCATCAAGCATTTCATTTACCGTATTACGTTCCCTATCCCGGATTTCCATCGCTTCTTTCCTTCGATATAGAACTTGCTTTCTGAAAATGCGAAATTAATTCGTTCTCGCATTGTCTATATCAGGGAGCGTCCTTGAGACAGAGGAAGCTGAGGGTGAAAAAAAGGGAGAGAGTGACATCTTCCGGTACTTTCAGATCTTTTAATCAGGTTGTTTTTGCTCTCCATCTGGTGCCATCTTGGTCGAAATGAAGGCGACGCTTCCACATTTGATTGCGCGCGAAACTAATCAAGAAATAAGCAATCGAGAGGACGCCATCTGGAGTCCCGTAAGTGAGAGATAGAGCGGGTGGCGTTAGATATATATATATATATATATATATATATATATATATATATATATATATATATATATATATATATATATAGCGAAAGATGAGATTGGATAAAATTTAAATGCGGTTCGATTTTCCATCGAAAAACTGCTGACTGAAGGAACGTTAAATTCAATGTTGTAATATTTTTCAATAAAATAAGCGATGGCTTTTTCAACGTTAGGTAGATTAGAAAGGATACAATGTGTTGTTTAGGAGAGAGCTATTTTAAAAGAGAGTGCGGTTTCGCTGTAAATTTGTTGTTTTCTTGGAGTTAACGTTAACTCAGTATTGGTAGAACACTTTTCGCCGTATCTTTACCATTCTCATTGGACGCATTTTCATCGGCATCACCAATTACTACAACACCATCGCAACGTGGTCCGTTTCGATAAGGTACGTATCGGCAAAAACACTGTCTAGGGTTTAAACGTCGTAGTAGCTGGGTTAACAAACGAACCATTTTTGGACTCGCGGTTTTCCGCCGTGATATCGGTCACCTTTATTTCTTTCAAATTTACGTTGAATTTATTTGGAAAATAGTGGGAGAAGGGACGCAAAATTATGTAATTAAAACAAAGCAAAGATTGTAAAGATTAAGCATCACGGTATGATTTTTAGAGAACTCTCTGCTCTCCCTTATTAAATGGTTTACTTGTTCAGAATAAACTGTTATCTTCCGTAAGCCACAGACCTCGCGCAACAAAAGCATTAATTTTGTAAGTTTGGAAAATATAAGGATATTAAGCATCAGGTTATAAAGAGGTGATAAGAATATTCAATTGCATAAACTACATTGTTTTTAAAAACTAAAAGGCGTTGTTACAAGAGTTAAATTAATAAAACAATATTTTATACGAATTTACTCCAAGTTATATTCCAATTCTTCAAATATAATTGGTTTTTATAAAATGGAACTGGCACACTATGCTGTTTACCTGAATCTATAATCAACAAGTGCAGGATAGTGCCACGTCGTTGGCGTGAGAAGACAGAAATCTTGGACGATATTTCTGGAATTTCCATCGCACTGACGCGGCAGAGTTTTATTTATAAAGAAGTTAAAAGAGGGTTGAGCCTAGCTGGTGTCGGAACATCGCTTCGCAATTGATTCCGATGAATCACGAATCCTATCGTTAAGAGGTACCTCTTTACTCCGCGCGCACCATTCACGCATTATTATCCGCTCAAATACGTAATCGAAAGACCCCCCCCCCCCCCCATCAGATCGGTATCGCCGCGCGTCATATCCTAGTACTCTACACTTAATCCCCTCCCTCCCTTCCTCCCATTACCCTCTTTCTCATTCCACAGCTATCGACCTCTATATATGATCGAGTAGGTCTCCACGTCACATTCAGCTCGAGCTTGATTAAATCCTATGTTAAGGGGGGGAGGGAGAGAGCAGAGGAGGGCACAGCGATAAATTGGTAGCTGCATTGAGAAGGAAAGAGCGGGAGAGAGAGAGAGAGAGACAGGTGGCGTGAGAAGGAGAATTGGTTGTCAGGGAGAAGTGGGAGCCAATCACGGCCCGGCAAATATCGTAGAGGAAGTTCTCTCGCGACAACTGCTTGACCCCGATGCCCTCCTACTCCCATCTCTCCAGCGCTCCTCCGGGACAAGCACCTCATCTAGTCCTCCCATCCATCTCCTCTTTCCACTCATCACCTCCCCTCCAATTTCTAGCATATGTGCCTCCATCTATTTTCTCCACACTCCATTTTCTCCGTTCTCGCTAGCTCAAGGGTTTTCCCTAATCTTTCGCAATCTTCCTCGTGTACTATCTCTTAATCTTCTCTTCTCTATGTCTTCTGAGGTGTATTGGTTTCAATTTTCCCTCATTTTATAAGATTCCCTATCTCTCTCATTACGACCTTTTCCTTTCTTCCTCTTTCTTACTTTTCCTCGTCTCTTACTTTTGCCTCTTCTTCCACCTTTGTTACTTTCCCCCCCCCCCCTCTCTCTCTCTCTCACTTTCTCCTCTTCTATCATTTGAAGACCTCTTTGAGCGTCGTGATCGTCATCTATTCGCTTTGGTCGTTTGTAAAGATATCCTCGATTACACAACAGGACACGCGCTACCAATGTTTTACTACTTCATTTTAATGCTTTTCCTTTGTTCTTGGAACCGATCAATGCATCCTTCATTACGTTTAAATCTTTGAACCAGCAATGATAAAAACTTTGAGGCTAGAATTAAATGATGCGGAAATATGCCTGACACAGAGTGAAGTGTTCTTGACGGAAGCTTTTGGAGTTTTATTTTTTGAAGAATATAGAAATAATTTTAGACTTATGACCAATTAATGCTAATTACTTAAAGTTTTTACTTAGGAACGTAATAGTTTAAATATATATATATATATATATATATATATATATATATATATATATATATATATATATATATATATATATATGTGTGTGTGTGTGTGTATAAATTCAATTTCGTACGCCGAAGAAAAATTATCTCTCCCTTTGATAAGCACGCAATAGGGTTAGGCATTTAGTTTGAAAGCGCTTCGGCATCCAAAAGGTGTTACAATAGTTTTAATCGATGAAATATGACTTTAAAAATAGAGTCGTGCGATCGAGTAAACTCGGAGTAGACTTGTTGGAAAATATAAAAGATTAGGAGAGGAGAAAGCAAGCAGAAATCTAAAGATGATGAAGGAAAGCGATCGTGTGTCTGTGTGTGTAGTGGAGAGCGGCAAAATAGAGTGAGAGAGAGGAAAAGAGAGAGGGGAATATATAGAGAAGGCAGAGAACATTATCGGGGAACGGAGAACGCCGCAATTATCCGCATTACATCCGCCGCACTGTAATAGCCGTACCCACGTTTCAAGATCGAAATATCGGCATTTTTGTAACCGCCGCGTAATGACCGCATAGGATAGACGCGAGGTATCGAATGGCTCACTTTGATTTCTGCGGAACAATGCGAATGATGCGCTCCGTGGTTGGTTGGAATCGGTTCGTTCCTCTAGTCAGTTAATGGCGATATGCTCGATCAAACGTGGCCACGTGTACCGTTTTTGCCGTGCTTCCCATCGAGCTATTATTTTTCGTTAAGCGTATTGTTGTCACTTGCCTTTCAATTCAAATCATTCTGTTTTTAGAGGAATAAAAAGATTTTATACGTGATAAAGGACAAGCGATAACCATTATGTATTCGTTTGCAAAAGTTAATCTATCCCTTGACAAATGTTAATATGATCAATTACATTTTAATCTATGCTGCATCATATTCTCAGGCTATTTACTACAAGCAATCTCACAACAAATATTATCTTTTCTTTATTTTTTTGAACGAGGAAACTAAATTTAAGAAATGATTTTCTCATTTCGAAGTAATGGTTTTATAAATACTTTGCCGGCTCGAAAGTTTAGAAACTTCATTTGATGAAACTTTCTTCAGTTAATATTTAAAGTAAATTGCCGCATACATTTATATACGTGGCGTTTATATATTACATGTTGCAACGACTCATTCCTCAAAAATGGCATTTTCTCAAGAAAGAGAGTTTTTTTAGTTTCCACCCTGTTCTTTTCGCACATATAGACTATAGGCGGATGTATATGACGTAATAAATTTAAAAAATGTGTCGGTTTTAAGTAAAACGTATAATCATGACAGTGACATAGAAATCGTTATGTTTATAAAATTAGTCTTGAATGCATTCATGGCAATGCGAGTAAAAATTCAGGGATAATTGTAACTCTAAATGCTCATTATACATTGAAGATTATACCAATGATCGTTTCATATGCACTCAAATAGAAATCGGATAATTGTTCATGTTTCTGCCAACGCATAAAAACATCATTTATGTCGATGCTCACTTTATGAAATTTCACGAAAATGTGTTCACCTCCGAATTCAAAACTGAAGTGTTACATCGCCGGGTAATTGCTTGTGTGTGTATTTTTGTGTTTCACTGTTAAACGTTGCTTTAAATTGATTGCCTGAAACTGTCTGCATGTCTCTCCGTCAAAGATATGTTGTGCATTAATAAATGTTCGATGTAAACATGTGTTTTGTGTGAGACATATAGTATATGTTGATATTGCGTGAAATTAACACGCGTGCTCGCGTCTCCTCACTCGTGCCATCGTGTGATTCCCGGTTCGACTCGTGGCGCCTCCCGCGGCAGATCCGGAAAACACGGAAGCCGCGGACCTCCAGCGGAAGCTAGAGATCCTGAACAACATAATGGACCAAGAAGCAAGGGCAGAGCAGGCGAGGAGGCAGCTCCAGTACTTCGGCCACTGTGAGTAGCCTCCCACCACGGTTGGAGGCGGGGTGGGCACTCGTATCCGGTGAGGCCTACTCGGCAACTAATAACAACCGCCAGCATCGGCATTGAGCGCATTCAAAAGGAAAGGAACCTTTGAATGTGATTAAATTTTGAAAGATTTCGTTTCAGCGAATGACTGATCTTAATTTCAGTTATGAGAAATCCGAAATATTTTCAATTTCCTCCAAGAGATCATAAATATTGGTGTGTTTATTCATTCATTCATTCGAATGGACGATATAAAATTCCACTTAAAATTTACATTACATACTTTCATATTGCTATCCGAATAACACAATCGAATATCAGGACAAATTAATAAGGAAAAAGGCTTCGGCAATTTGTCCACAGGATTGATTCTTTGAAGGGTATTATTGTATAGTCAAATTTTGGTGCTAAGAAGAAAAATAAAATTAGGGTTAATTCAATCTTAAATAATTGCTAAAAATTCAACTTTTTAGCAGTGGACTTATGCTTCTGCATTGAATATATGGATTTTGCGTTATTTTGTCATGAAATTCTATTGGATATTGATCAGACATTTGATCCATGGCATAATTTAAAGGATGTTATTTTCTACTTATTTGACCTTTTTATCCTTTCCGATTTTTATTGCTTAGAAACATTTTAAGGTGTCAAATTTTAACACGTTTTTAATGCCTTAAATTAAAGAGTCGTTTTCGACGTTCCAAATAAAAGAAGTAGCGATAATTTTTTCTAACTCTCCGATTTTCTGATGAGCCGTTACTTATTTAGATACCGGCGATCGTATCTCAATTGCATCCGACAAATCAACGGGTCTCGTACCCTAGAAAATTTTAAATTCTGATTGCTTCATATTTCGGTTTAACGAAGCAATTTGAGTATTAGATATTTTGTTCCCAAAAACGTGGACTGCGATACTTTAGTCTTTACAGTTTTTTTTATATGGGATACCGGAAAGTAATCAATTATTTTAAGAAATTTTTCAAATATTGGTTTATTAAAGGAAATTACACATTAATCTATTATTTAATCGTCATCATTATTTATGACACTTAACCAACGATCCTTCAACTTCTCAATTCCACTTTTGAAAAAATTACCATCTTTGGAAGCAAAGAAAGCTTCCAAGCCCAAATTGACATCATCTTCATTTCTAATGGTTCTATTTCTCAGGTTGTGTTCCAGGGAACGGAATAGATGGTAATCCGAGGGTGCGATGTCTGGAAAATACGGTGGTTGGGGCAGGACTTCCCAGTCAAGCTGCCTGGTTTATTTCTTGGATTGTTCTTGCAGAATGAGGTCTTGCATTATCTTGCTGTAAGATTACTCCTTTTTGATTGACCAATGCTGGGCTTTTATTGTCAGAGCTTGGTGTAATCGGTCCAATTGCTCACAATAGAAGTTTGCTGTGATGGTTTGACCCGGTCGCATGAGCTCAGAATGAATTACTCCCAAGCAATTCCACCAAAAACCTTCTTCGGGTGGAGTCAATCTTTAGGGGCTGGAATCAGCATTTGTCCTCGAGATAGCTATTGTTTTTTACGTTTATTATTCACGTAGAGAACCTACTTCTCATCATCAGTGACAATCCGATGCAAAAAACGGCTCATTTCCTTGTCTCGTCAATAAGGCATTACAAATTGTACGTCGCTGTGCTTTGTTGTTTTCAGGAAGAAGATGTGGAAGCCATATACCGTGTCTACTCAATTTACCAATTTTCTGTAGGTGTTCTTGGACAGTTGATCATTGAGCTTATCTGATAATTTCTGTAATGTTCGACGTGGATCAGACTCAACTAGTGACTTCAGCGCGTCATCATCCAGCTTGGTGGGTCTTCCGAATCGATGACAATCGGAAAGATCGAAATCACCAGATCCAAATCTCTTAAACCATCGTTGGCATTTGTTGACCTTCAGTACATCACCATAAGTTGAACAAATGGTTTTGGTGCCTTCAGTTGCATTCTTGCCTTGGCGAAACAAAAACAGCATACAATGTCTCAATTTAGTTTCGTCCACTTCCATAGTAGCCATTACAATTAGTTAGTTTTACAACATCTGTAAAAATAAACAATGTTTATTTGTAATTTCAAAATAAACAATTTGTCTATTAATATGTAATTTCAAAATAAACAATTTTGATGCTGCACCGCCCGCGACTGTTTAATAAATGATGCAGAAGTTAAGTGTTGTAAAATAATTGATTACTTTCCGGTACCCATGATATGTTATGCAAACTATATATATATATATATATATATATATATATATATATATATATATATATATATATATATATATATTGTGAAGTTGGTTAACACGGATAAGACGAAATAGTATCTTTTGGTAATTATTGTATGATAATACTCTTTTGAATATTTTAATGTAGGCATTTAAAACATTGTGAACAAAATATTTTTTATTAACTTCTACGGAATGGAGAAAAATCGCTAGATCTATGATTGGAATTGCAACTTTGCATTACGTAGATTCTTTTTTCTGTACCATTACTTTAAATATAACGATCTCGGTTTATATGCTGCTATTGGAATGTATCCAATAATTTTCTTATAGTATAAAATATATAGGACGAAACGTCTTGTCTCATAGATATTTGTCTTACGATTTACGCAGATATTCTTAAGGTTTTTTATATTCGTAAGAATTTGTGTTTTATTTTATTTGGACAAAATGTTATCTGCTCTAGTTATTTCCTCACTTTTTCCTCTCTTTGTTTTTATTATAAGTTTCTCGTCGCGTCTTCCTAGAACTCCCTCTCTTTCTCTCTCTCTCTTTGTCTCTAAACTGTTCTCATTCTGTTGCCCAGTTTATTATCATCTTCATTTAACGGAATTTTTCTGTCTTATTTTATTTCATCCTGCGTGTATGTGCATGTGCAAAGGTTTATTCCTTTAATTTAACGGCTTGATATCTTTCCCATAACTTTTGTACAAGTTGTGGTCAAGCTCTTAACCATTCTTTTTATATGATTATTGCTATGTTATTCTTCGAAGCTGTTTTACGATCCTCTAATTTGTCATGTCTATATTTCATATTTGAAATGCTAATTTCATATTTTATTAGTAATTCTTAGCGCAGCAGTGATTCTTCTTTATCTCGCGACGTGTTGTTGAAATGAATAATTAACTGCCTTTGGAATATTTTTCCTATGGCCAGCTTATGTTTGGAATAAATATAAACCAGAATATAGCGTGCATAAAGAGGAACTTCTGTATTTCGCACGTTTTTTCCGGCAGGTAAAGATATTTTTCCTTATTCTTATTATGCCATTCATTTGCCATATTTTTCTCCTTTGAAACAGCTTGTCTCTTTCGCTTCTGCCACGCTATTATAGATATTTTTCATCATTTATCTTCATCGCTCAATTATTGCGTCCTTGAAACAAATTATGTTCACTTTAATCGCCTTTAAATTCTCCAGAATGTATTTTTTCGCTGACGTGAGTTTCTTACGAGCATCGGAATCTCCTAATCACATTTAATTTCCAATTTTAATTAGCCAAAGGCTCTCGTAATGGTTGTTATTGTATTTCCATATTTTTTATCAGTCATTCATGCCGTTTCAGTTCCTATATTGACAATTATCTCATTTCTATAAAGCCAAAAGTAAATTTTAAAGTCGAAGGTTGACCAAATTACGATTGAATACTTTTTTGAGAGAAGTAGCAAAAAAGAACAGGCGGAGATGTGGCTAGAGTGTCTGTCTTCTCCCGCCACTAATTTTCGTGTTCTCGTTTTCTGCGGCAGCCGGATACTCGGAAGACAGCGACTACACGAGCGACCTCAACTACCCCATCGGACAGAACGCCAATTCCTCCGCCTCGCAATTCCGCTCAGCAGCGCATCAAATTTGCACCCCACAGCGTTCCTTGGAAACGAGCCGTGAGAACTCGTACGAGAGGGACGATGTCCTCGTGGGAGGAGGTGGGAGGGTGCCCCCACACGGGCCGGGCCCCGGGGGAGGTCCTATGGACGCCGACGGCGGCTACTACGTGGGCGAGTCGGCAAAGAGGAGCGACACAGAATCCGAACCACTCTACTACAACAGCCGCCCAAAGGACTACAAGGAGTACAGGTGAGGGGGAGGTGGCGGCGGGGACAAGGCGGGGACGGACGCCGCAAGTTGAAAAGAGCGTAAATGAGGGAACGGGAGTCTTGCTTGAGTGTGTATCGGGATTGGAATTCATCGTCGCCGTTGACGGAATCGTGAAATATCTTAATCGTATCTGCTTTATAATTACGCGAAAGATAACCCAGATATTTTAACGCGTTGTATAATGCTATAATATGCTCTAGTTCTTAGTGATAAAAATGCATTATTTGAGTCCAAATCCTCGTGAAATTGTGAGAGAACGTAATTATTGTCTTTGGGTTTGGAGATGTTTAATTCGTTAATCAGGATTTTAACAACTCTGTTGGCTTCAGGAACAAGCACGTAGAAATAATTGTATACTCAGGTATCTCCAAAGTCACAGCACTTATAATCTTGTTGTGCCTATTGGAGATACCAGAGACAAGTATTCTTTTAAAATTAACGGTGCGCAACCTTTTTTAATCGCGGGCCACACAAACACGGATAAATTTTCGAAGTGCCACGCAATTTATTAAAAACATACTATCAATACATAGACAATTTAAGTACTTAGGGCAGGTTGAATTTCCATTTTAAAGCCATTTTTTTCACCTTCGATAATTATCTTCCTCCCTAAGGATTCGACGGTTAAGTAAGCCAATTAGTTAATAAAATTCAAAAGTGGACCATCTGAAACCGAGTCGCGGGCCACAGGTTGCGCGCCACTGTTTTAAGTACTTATTACTGAATATTTTCAACCATAAGACGAGCATGATAATTCCATGTTAAATTAACTTTATTGGCCTTTATTTAATTTTCAGTTATGAAAATCTTCAAACAACACAATATTGTACCAAAGAATACGATGTTAGGACAGACTTTTATGGATTAACGTTTAACTTAAACAATAGGAAACTTTTCTATGAGGTATATCTTATAGCTGTGGATGCATGATACAATGCTCAACTAAGAATTCGTGGGCTCCGGTAAAAGTACACGTTATAGGAATAGATTTTTCTTCCGATATTACATTTTTCCTACAAATCACGCCCTCGGCAACATGGCGCCTGTAAACTGCCCCATGTTCCCTCTCATAGTCGACCCCTCATGTACGTTTAATGGTACATAAAATATTCGGTCGTGTGTATATTGATGCTTGATGGACTATCAACGCCCTATATTAGGCTTTAAAATATTAACTGCTTAATGTTATGAGATTGCAAAGGAAATATGAGCGATATACTCGGAGTGGAGTACGTTTGAAGAATGGATATTTTTTACATGCATAAATACAAGTAGCATCCAAAGAGAAAATTTGTCGTGAGGTCACAAGAGAAAGAAAACTCGCAGGTTAAAGAGGCTAATGGTGCAATTTTGGATGATTTGCCTAACAAAGATGAAATAATGATATCCTTCGGGACAGGGTCGAGGGCCAGGGGCTGCCCGATGTCGGGAGATGGTCTCCACTACCATTCACCGAATCGTGGAATCCTGTAGGGATATCACCTCAGGCTTTGGTTAAAATAGAACCGATTTAATTGCAAACGATATGTGGCGCATCATTTGCATTCATCTTACAAAAGATATGCAAAATTGTTTTCATGCGCACTGTAAATATCAATAAACTTCATATTTTTCGATAGAACTTTTTATTGCTGAAGTGGAAGGAAAATAAATTTGCACTCGTATTACATATGCCATTATTTAAAAGTTTTATTTTATTGTAAGGACTATCGTTGAAATATGTTAATTATGAAAAACTAGAAATTTATTGTAAATTTTGCATGTCTGGGCAGGTAAGATTATTTTAATTTAATATTTTACCTACTAGTTGCATATATGTTTTTAAAACATTTTATTCGAGTATTTTATGTTATGAAAAGGAACTGCCGTCATTTTTAGTTGTCAATCCGCCCTTCAGTGAGTTACTGTAGAATATTAAAATACTCATAAATTTTAAATTTCAAGTCCTCTGCTGATAGTTTTAGTTGCATTTTTGGTGAATAGACAAGAATTTAAAATTAATATCGGTTGAAAATAACCGGTAGTTATTTTCCGATAATCAACCATTAGCCACCATTAACAAATGGTACCCTTAAGATGAACGAACCCATTTAAAGTCTTTAATGTATGTTTCCTTATTTAAAATTATACGAAAATTCTATTTACTAAGCAAATAAATAATTTCCTATGATTGGTTTTGTGAGAAATGAGAAATATAAATAAAGGCAACAGCGAAGGGTAGGGGGTATTCAACTAAATATAAATTCAATGAATTAATTCACTTATAAAAGAAAGAATAATAACGACACAAATGCGTCACTTTTTCACATCGCCTAAATACAATTTCCTGTATCCATCGTGCATTACTATCAGTGATAACTTAAAGCGACTCTTTGAATAAAATCGTTGTAAAATCGAATGCTTTGTCTCTGAAATTATAATAAAGACCCTCCCCACCACTCACCCACACACATTACGTTTTACTTGTAGTGTTTTCAGTGCGTGCAACATTGAAAAAAGGCGAAAAACTTGGCGAGATCCCTAACCAGTCATGTCATAAACGGCGGTCGTAAGTGTAAAGAGAAGATGGAGGGAAAACGACAGTTTTAGTTTTCTTGTTCCGTCTTAGACTCGGCTTGTACAAAGGCAAGCCGGCGGTCAAATACTAGCGTTCATAGGACTCGGAGGCTACAATTTCATTTCGGTAGAATACTTGCCTTTGGAAGATGTAGTCCGAAGACTATCAGGTAAAAATAAAATTAGCGGCACATGAGATACAAATTACTAATCTGAGAGAAGTCGACGAAAGTCTAAGGAATGACTTTACGAATCATCCGATTTCAGACTTAAGAGCTCAGAGAAACATTATTAAAAAAATCAGCTTGTCATCTAAAAAGACTCAATTGCCCCAGATATTTATAGCCGAACAACAATTATGGAGCAACAATCATCTCGTTCTTGGACAAAACGTCCTTATGAGTAATTGTTTATCCATATAATTGCAATACGCTAGAAATAGTCTTTTATGGGACTCGGCCGAAGGGCAGACAACATAAATTAGAAGAAATAGATAAATCATTAACTTAATTAAACAGACGCATTTGTTAGACGATATATCAGGATATAAATAACATTTATGTATTAAATTCAAAATATGGCCCTATTAATATATTACTTTATAATATGTGCTGGGTTTGGTCATGGTTACTTACACAAGTTTCAAATAATTTTGTATAAAGTTTAAAATAGTTTTAAAAGTCGGGATTTGAATGAAAGACCGACTTAAAGAGCACACATTCTTTCGTAATACTTGCATAATCTTTTCGTAAAAGTCTCGCGAGTTTAAAAATATTAGGATTTTAGCGTTGAAAACTTCCGCCGTCATCCGATTTCGCCGAATTACGTACATGCAAGCTGTTAAACTTAGAAAAAATATCGAAAATTTATTCTCGAAAGGAGATAGGAATAAAAAAATGATAACAATAACCTTAAAAACCGAAGTGAAAAAAAAATCAGAACCCGAACCGAAAGCCATTATTCATTTAGTTCCTCTTTTTCGGTTCGCACCTCTCAGATATCTTAAATTTTCGGCTTCCATCACATCCCTATCCAAAGTTGCTTATTGTCCGAGTGAATGTTTTAAAATTCTCGAATGGCAAACTATTTCTGTGGAGCGATTGCCGTGAGGTTGGCTCGACCAAGTGTCGGAGACCTGTTACAATTCACACAACTTTCTCCTCCTGGAAAGAAAAGGATTGCAAAGAATGGACACGGTTTATGACAGGGAATAAGTAATTTTTCCGCCTTTTTCAATGTCGCACGCACTGAAAAAACACGAGGAAAACGTAACATGCGTGGGAGTCTTTAAAATTCACACCTCCTTTTCCTTCAGGGAAGAAAAGTATCTCAAGGTACCCGACCACGCAAGAAGAAAGCGGTTTATGACACTGAATGGTTAGGGATCTCGCCAAGTCTTTTTTTCAATGTTTCACGAACTGATAACACCTTAAGTAAAACGTAGCGTGTGTAGGAGGCCGTAATGGTGAATTTTATAATAGAAATAAAATTCTGCGTTAAAAACTTCAATGGAAGTCTATGGACAACTAAAACGATTAAACCTCGCCTGTTAAAAAAAGTAATACATTTATTTTATGCGCAATTTCTCCGTAAGATGTTGGAATGAATGTATTGGCTCTCTGAAAATGGTTTATTTTGCTGTTTTATTGGTGTCGTTGCTTGTTTGTCTACTGCATGTATAATATTTCCTTGGATGTGACACTAAAGTTAATCTCTGCCCTACCGGAATAGGATATATCTTATTCCTATCTTTCATTCAATTCATCCGCGCTGTTTCGAAAGAAATGTAAACCAAAACCTCCGTAAATATAGAATCTGTGTGCCTAAAGGGAAAAATCCCTGATGAATTCGCATTCATGGAAAGTTAATTATAATCAGGAAACGAATTATCTCAGCCAAATTAAATCTATCTAATGTAACAATTTAATTTACACATTTTAAATAGGCAATAAAATTTGCAGAAATTAACAAATATATAAAATACACGAGTACGTACTTTGTAAGAATATAGTGTAATTTTTAATCAAGAATATAAGTTTATATTGCATTGTAGCTATCTTTCCATAAAGTTCATACCTGAAAATCACTTCTCAGCAACATGACAAAAAGCGCATAATTGAATGAAGTTATAAAACAAAACTCCCTTCTGTTTTCATGTTAGCAATAAAATATGATTTAACGATAACTGAAAGTTTACTCTTTTAATTTTCAACCCATAATATAAAAACGAGTATTGCATAGAATATATCAAATAAATATCTTCATGGATCTATAATGCCTTTTATAAATTATAAATTTAATTACAATAAAATAAGCTAATACTGAAACACAAACATTCACTATTTTAATGTGAGTTGGGAATTTTCCAGTTAGCTATTTAATTTAATTATAAGCACCATTTTTCGATATAGGTTATATACTTACATGTGTTTATTCTGTAAATATGAGATAGCTAAATTCATTGACACTCATCTTTCATGACTGAATGGATAAAGAACACTCATAAGTCGCTTGAAGCCCTGGACATTATAAAAGTGGAAACAATGGAAGCCTAATTACTGTTTAATTGTAATGACCTTAGATTGATTGGCTTGCTTTTTTCAAACTTTCAGTTGGTTAATGTCTGTCGTAATACCTGTTATATATCAAGTTGCTTTTAGTGTGGATTCCTAAACGAAGGTACACATCTGAAATATTTAACGAAAAACACTTTTTTATATGTTATTATTTTTAAATAAAATTAGGATATTTAGATATTTTCCCCATTGAATGGGCTACTATGTAAATGAAACAACAGTAACCATTCTATTAGAAAATAACCATGTGAAATCGACCGTTACTCCATCATATATATAAGAGTACGATCAGTAATCATATACATTTTAAAACTGCATTTTCTGTATGTTCTGTAGCATTTACTGAAGTAAGAACTTTTTATCTGTTGTTACAAGTAAAATGCACGCTTAAAAGCGCTTTCTTGTGCACCCTTCGTCTGAGAAGTCATAATGCCGAATCTTTAGATTTATTTCCTCTTAGTATGTGCTGTCTTTATCAACTACATTATTTGTTTTTAGCAGAAATTCTACAGGTGGTTAACGATGGATTCAACCAACGCACGGTATTATTGCAGTTCTATATGTTTATGCCGATACTTTCATTCTTATTTTGTGTTGTGAAAAAGCAGCACTAAAAAAATATAGTCGTTAAACAAGTGTTTGCAGTTTGCAAATGTTTAAGTATGGAATGGTGGTAACTTTGTCGGTGACTTTATAAAATTCTTGGACTGAGCGTTTTTCGTGTGATGACGTTAGTCGTGACGTCATTATCTTACGTCCGATCTCTTCCATGCACGCCCAGGCACAGGAAGAGCACATGGGACACGGAAGACAGGTAAGATGGTAGCTTATGCCGTATAAAAAAACACTAGCATGCGCACTTCCTTAAGCCTCTTTTTGGAGTTTCGAGAGCTGCTGTCAGCCTGTTTGGCGCTCACTATGGCATGCGAAAGCAACATTATGTCATGTCTGATGGCATGCAAAATGGCCTCTCTTACCACACATTCTAAAGCATGCAAATCTTTCTCTTTCAATTTAAACTCACGAGTTGTTATCGAACTTGAGCATGCAGCTAATAAGTGACGTCATTTTCGAAGTCATTTCTGTCGTCCAAAAGTAAGTCTTCTCACCATGGGCATATCCGCTTGGCCTGCATAAAAAGCAAAAAAATGAAACTTCGCGCTTTTGGTAAAAATAATAATTGCTCCTTTTTTGGAACTATTTCCTTATGCATGTTTTCAATCTCTTTGGCACATATCATGCACATTGACAGATAAAACTATGAGTCAATTCTGGCTCATTGCTTATAAAAATCAGAGCATTCTCTAAAAAACACGACACGATGTTATTAAAAATTTATTGAATTTTCAGCTAGTCTCAAATTGCTACGTGCCGTGATTTTGGTTTTTGGAATAAATATCAAAATGTAACTCGAAAAGTTGCGAAATGACATGCCAACTCGTAATTAATAAGCTTATATTTTATGAATGAATTAAAAATTAAGATTAATAAATAATTTCATTATGCTTTTCATGATTAAAATAAACATCAATGAGTGTCAAATATACTACAAGAAAAGATAGAATCAGTTTAATATTTTAAACTGATTCAAACATTTTCTGCTAGATAAAATCTTTATATTTTGTTTTAATTTGGTAGAGAACATTTCAGCAGTTAGTTATCTAAAAAATTCCTTTGTTCACTCAAGTTTTGAAGTTTTTTCCTAGGCTTATTCGACTTTGCTGCTTAGATATTAATATACACTTTTCCTATACATTGTTATCCGTGAAAACATGATATAAAATTCAAGTTGTGCTTCTGTTATGTGTCATCACTAGAAGGAAAATTATGACCACTATTTGTATTTGATATTTGAAGAAATTTGCCATGAAGTTCATATGAATAACGCGCGTACTTTCTCCATCTAATCATTATTTGGAGCTTTTTATCAAAATGTTAGAATCGATGATTAAAATTTATTATAGCGAGTGTAACATTAACACAAATCCTTCAAAATCGTCAGTAGGAAACGATATTTTTGAACAACGTGCCATGTATTTTTATTAGCGTTCAATTATGGAAAAATATTTTAATTGAAATTACCATATAAAAGCATTAAAATTGATTTACAATGAGCTTGTTAACATAAAGTTACCTAATTCATGAATAAAACGCACTTCAAATTATATTTATTTTTTATTCACAATAGTGTGATATATTCCCTTTTCACTTGTTTACAATAAAAAATTGTGATGAATACACAAAAATCAATATGATTTCCACATTTTTAACTATGATTCAAATATAGATATAATCCTGTTCATCGTGGGCCTATTCCAGATTTTAATTTCAACAACGTAATTCTGATATTATTTTTACTTCCAGTTTTATAGCATTCGTCCATCGGTGTTGTTACATAATTTACTTGATCTAAGAGAATTAGTAAATGCTCGATTATTTAGCAGTAGGAAGTTATACACGCACAGATTTTTTACGCAACCGCTCCTTTTATAAACTGAATTATTGTTATTATTATATATTGAAGCCCATTTTGCTTCATGGAAGTTATAAGACTTAAACAAATGTTTCATTGCTACCCATTTATTCATCCCTTATGTAATTTGATATATTCTTTTTCATACTGTCAATTATGATCAATTCTGCTGTCACTGATAGATGAGCTTATATGTTGAGGTATGGAGGTCTGCTTTTAATGAATTGAGACACTGAAAATTACGAATGTACCAAGTAATGCTAATGATGTCATACATATGCTCAACAGTTGTGCAAATTATTCTTTATTGCTTTTAATATTTATAATTATCAGAATCAAATGAATATGCACTCGGTATCACCGTGAGCAATCGTAACTAATTCTCTTTACTTTTCAGCTTTCTTTCACAACATACTTGCAGTGATAATGTTCATAACTGAACGACAGACGGGCAATGATATTCTTGTTTCTCCTTTAATATAATTCCTTCACTGGCACACCTATTTCACTCAATCACACCAACGTCATCTCATCTTGCTATTAAAAATTCGTAAAGGAATATGTGCATGTATTTTACTGTATTATTCAATACGGTGGCATGTTCTACAAATACGGTGTCAGCCACGATGGTGAAATACTTCAGAAATTTTGCAAGAACTCTCGAATTTTGACAATTCTGCATGCAATTTCGTTTTTCTTATACCAATGATCTTTTTTCAATTTTTAAAGCTAGTTTTCTTACAAATAAATCACAAATACTAATCTGCAAGAAATATTCAATTAGATCGGTTAATTTCTGCCATATTTTCTTCAGATGATCTGTAAATGAGAGCGAACTTGTTTTTAATTCTAAAGTTTTTTATCCTTATTTATTTTTCAAAGTAAAGTTTTGATGTACTCGATTTGGTGAAAGTCCTTTATTTTATAATGAAATTGCCGTGGAGAAAATATTACAACTCTCTCGTGCTGGAGGCATTTGTTTTCTGTTGTTTACTTATCCTAATTAAATGAGATTAATTTCCTAATTACTTAACAGCATGGACGCGTGGTATGGTGGCGGGACCGGCTATTCGGAGTACCACAGCGAACTCACAGGGGGCAGTACGAGCATTTCATATGGCGCCAACGACGGCAGTGACGGTTACTACTCCAGCAGTCGGAGGACCAAAGGTATGTGGATGAAATGAAGAAAATGTAGCGGAATAATTGTTGACTTGAGCTTAAATAGCGGAAGATGTGCATTTTAGCGTCATGAATGCCTTTTTAGATGTGTACGGCAGCTGTTACACGGCATCGATATAAATCTTGTCTTCAGTCGTTTATGCTGCCGCACTTTCGAATTTTATCATGACAGCATTCTGCCAATAAATCGGTCCGGGTCGTTAATGCGGGAAAATATTTTAATTACTATTAGCAACTATTTTTACTCATTTCTTTATTTCGATACAAAATCCCGTGAGCTAAAAATTTAAAATAGTTGGTACGTAGCAATTGTAATAGTAACTGAGAGCACTCATGAGGGTGCGCCTTTGACGACGCTAGTACACGCTCTTCGAGAACTTTCCTACGGGAAGGCTTCCAGGGGAGTTTTTAACGTGGGTGAAATCGGCGCAACACACCGACGGGCCTCAAAGTACGTAATGCAAAGTAACTCATGGATGGCACAACCTGCATGTCGATTCTTGCTCAGAAGCTTTCCTTTGTGATAGTAAACAACGAAATAAATAATAATAAATAATTCTTCCTCCATTTTCACATTCTGTATTTTATGTTAAATTAACTTAATTACCTAAATTATAATTTAGAGATTTTGAAAAATGACAATTCGAATTTCCATAGCTGATTGGTACAAACGGGCCTCCTAATAAAATTGCACCGAATAGTTTAAAGTCTAAAAAATGCTCCTGAGTATTGTTATTTTTTGTTAACATTAATTCGGAAGAAGGTCTTTCTTTGTACTTTACGAATTACCTTTTGCTACTATTTGATTCGCATTGTGAACTGGATGGGTTGATAATTGCGCGGTAAATATTTTAATTAATTAAAAATTAATAATATGCTTTTGCTCAGACTAAGGATGCTCATTTGGTAAAATATGTATTTAGCGGCACGTAACTCTTACGCGCAATGCCATTGAAGGGTCTAGGGACGATTCAGAAAGTAAAACAGTAAATGTTTGTAAAAGTGGTACAAATTTTTCAAAGATTATATAAAAAGATGTAATTAAAATACGGATTAGTTTATTCATATTTTAAACAGAACTTATTATTCTACCCGTACTGATATTGATTCATAACTTAATCAAACAATGAGACCCATGTTTTTCGTAACTACTTAATTGAACCTCTTCCGAAAAATACTGTCAATTTCAACGTCGAAGTATCACAGGCAGTGGAGAATATTACCATTGGCCATTAAAGTCTATAATTTAGCCTTATAAAATTCGTCTCACACCAATCTAGTCTCCTTCTCTCCGCCTCCTTCCTTAGGAACAAACCGACGTCCGAGCCTGGAGCGGCAATCCACCCTATACGACGACCACGGCTACGGGGAGACCTACCAGTCGGGCGGCGTCGACACATACCACCACACGGCACCCGATAACAGGTATCACGGCACCACAATCGTCACCTCCCCGCTCCCCCACTCAGCATCCAACCGACAGTTGCATCGGCACCACGAGGTGTGGTCAGCCGCTCCCTCAATC
Source organism: Tanypteryx hageni (assembly GCA_028673005.1). Lineage (NCBI taxonomy): Eukaryota > Metazoa > Arthropoda > Insecta > Odonata > Petaluridae > Tanypteryx > Tanypteryx hageni. The sequence continues at coordinate 182,916,322 of CM054115.1, read as the reverse complement.
CACGAAAAACCCTCGTGCGAGTACAGGTAAGCGCCACCAGATGCCGCCAGCTCTGCTCTCGCGCGCGGCTACCCATTTGCACTCGCGTGTGTGACCCCTCTTTGTGGTGGCTGTCATTGAGGCGAATGTGCTGCGGACGCTCAGAATATCCCTTCCAAATCCTCTGCAGAGATATATCCCTATCCTAAGCCTAACCACTCAAGAGCACGACACACGAGGGAGATCGTCTAAAAATTTGAGAAAGAAAGAAATTGCGAAATGATTTAAGATTGGCTGTCTGTGTCCTGCATCCGTTAGAGGAATTACATTGCGCCGTCACAGCAATTTACATGAAAGGAAGAAAGTGCTATAAATATTTCTGATAGAAATTGGAAAAGTTATTTTTGAATCTTTGTTCAATAAAGCTTAAAAATGAAGCGAAAAAAATTATAGCGTTAAAATAAGTAATACAATTATTACTTTTATAGAAACGAAAAATATTAATTTTTCACTATCACATTATAGGTGATTCGGACGCGGCAGTGAACCACTAATGACTTTTATCACATCTAATTTTTATATTTCATTAAACATTTTCACAAAACAACAATCTTTAATAACAACGAAGAGTAAATAAGCATTTCGAAAAGGAACTAACATGATTTCAATTTAATGAAATGAAACCAATTTTAATTGTACTTAATCACTTAAGTCTATGCAAAAATAATACATATAGAGAGTTGGAGTTTTAATTTCCTTATTTTAAAAGCTGTGGCAATATTCCATCATAATTGAATATTATCGTTAGTTAACACAATATTGATCAGCATTTAGTGCGCGCCCCACTGCATTCCATTAAATCGTTATGTGAATAAATATAGACGAATTCATTACACTAATGGATTTTCTGCTAGCGGAGTCGGAAAATTACTAGAAACGCGCGAGTAATCGTGATTTTTTTATTTGAAAGAGACAAAATAAATAAAAACTGAGAAAAATACCAGTATTACTGTTATAGCGGTCCTCAAATTAAAAATTATGCTATAAAATATCCGAGTAGGCCACCTGCTAGACTTTGTCTAGAGAGTGAATTAAAATAAATCTCGGTCATTAAAGAAACAAAGAAAATTCGCGTAAATTCCCCGTTAATTTCACAGTTCTTTATTCTTCTGATTATTATGAAATTAAATGTGTGTACGAAAGAAATCCAGACTTAAATAAGCTCGACTTTTAAATTTAAACAAAACTTGACATTTGTAGTTTATAAACTAAGCAGCTATCGTGACTCGTGATTCTGACGTCCGATATGCGAAATGCCTGAATCGTGACTCATTTATAGAACGTACCAGCGTTTGTTGGCGTCCACGTATTGAACAATGCCGCTATAGTGTGCTTATCACAATTTCACAGTTATTGCATTATTACCCTTTAGCACGCACCATTGAACTCGCTTTTTTTTAAGTCATTTTCTAGCATTCATTCTGCGTTGCATTTCGACAACTGAAGGAAGTTTTGCTGAGCAAATTACATAAGGCTCTTTCTTTTTCATTACTTCCTAGTTTTCCGAGAGTTACAATGTTCCCGGGATATTTCCCACACAGTTGGGCATAAAACCGAATACGCTAATAAAAAAATATATAAATCTTTTTTAACCTTCATCTTTTACATATGTGCACTAAAAAGCATAAAACAAGTCTTCTAAAGAAAAACTTTTAAATTTTCGGGTAAAATTTTGGTGGCTCTTCGGCAAAACATAAAGGTAGGGTAAGTTTTTACGCAGAGGCTTGGTTTAGTATGAGAACGAAAGAGCATTTACGGTTTTTGTTGTAAAAGTTGGGTGACACGTCAGATAAACATAATTGTACACAGTGAGGGATTCAGAGATTCTGGGCTCCCTGGCACTAAACAATCGAGGGCCCGCCAATATAAATATATACGTGAACCTAATGCGCACGAGCATGTCAATCATGGGAGCCAACAGCGAACCAAAATAACCGCCATCCAGTGAAAATAAAGAATCGCGCTGCGAAAAATTAATTCGCGATTTTTAAATCGAGTTGTTTAATATTTCAGGGTTTATATGTAAAAAAAATTATTCGGGGCCCCTTAAATCCGCCGCTGATTGCACCGTAAACTTTTACACAGAGGCTTGATGTAGTATGAAAAGAAATTTTTTGCAATGCGAAGCAAGCTGGTAATAATAATAAAAACCGCATCTCTTAAAAAGCGTTGTACGACACATTCGGATTGGATGCGCTAACGCGGGTCTGTTTCTTTTTCACGGATGCAGGCAAACACACGCGTGCTCGATGCCTCTTCCCCCTCCCATCTCTCCTATCCCTAGCCTCCCGCGTGCCTCTATTCCTCTTCTCTCTTTTCCGCGGTGAGTGTTTATTCTTTGCCTCCTCTCTGTGTGTCTCTCTCTCTCTCTATTTCACTCGCTCGTTCTCTGTTCCTCGCTCACTCCTTTAATTCTACTTCGCACGAGTCGTTTTTGTGTCCCTACGTCGCACGTGGTGGTACGCTGTCCTCTCACCTGCGCCAAAAGCGCCGTTCCAACATTCACGTCGCAACGTCTCCCCCCTTTTTTTTAATCGATGTTCTTTTGTTTGCGTGCGTGTGTTGTTTGTGCATGCGGACGTTGTTGGTCGTTTCTCTTCCGTCGTAACTCTTTCCGATTGTTATGTCTCCCTCTCTCTGTGTCTGTGTTTGTCTCTCTCTCTGTCTAACTATATTCCACGCTAAACGTTCTCTTTTGTGTGTGTGTGTGCGCGCTCGCGTCACTTCCTTCTTTTTATCCGATGAATGCCCGACATTTTGAATCACCTGGCACCGTTTAAAGTTTAACCGTCGACTCTATTCCATTCGATCGTGTATTATTTTTTTGCACCGACCGTCGTGAAACGGAACTTTGTTTGTGGTTACTGCGAACAAAGATCTTGCACATGTTGTTGGTAACGTTTAAAAACGTTGGAAATATATTTATTTAGGTGTACGTTTTTGCAGTTACGCCTATATGGGTAGCAGTGTCGGTTTTTATTTAAGTGACATATTTTTCATTTCGGGTTTTATTGAATGTTTCTCCTCTGACTTCTTCGATATCTAATTCTCATATATATAATTTAGCGTCTGAAGTTTTGTAAATTTACATATTATTTATTTTAACTGCTTTTACCATCGTATTGTTTATTTTAAAGAATTATTCTTAATAATGAATATTTTATGTAAAACCTAAATTGCATTAACATGAAACCAGTAATGTATTTTATGAGTTTTTGAAAATAATGTGATGCCGTCAGTACTAAATGAACAAGACGAGAACAAGCTATCTTTTTTATCCTATAATTTAAAGAAATCAGTGCTAAATCGAGCTGGATCCTTAAAGTATCAGAGAAGATTGTGAATTCTTTTTCACCTATTTTTTAATAAGTCCATGAAGTTAATTTCATTCATTAAAGCAACGAGTGTTCACATAGCGCATGAATTGTTGTATAAAATTAGTTACAATGTTATTGATTTAGGTAATTAAAAGTATGTTTGGAAAAAGAACTATTCGATTAATTTGTATTGTGTTCAGTAATTTTAAGCCTTTGATAGCATTGCTTTTTACACGTGCAGAGGAAGATAATAAAATTTCCGGCACAAGATTTTAAAGGAATCACCATAATTACATAAAAACTCAAGTATCCATTTATAGAAGAAAAGAACTCGAATAATATTGTGTGACGGAAGTATGACCAAAAATGTTCGGCCATCATTTCACTCCCTTTTTTCCGGAGCATGAATCTTAATCGCACGGTAATAGGTAAGGCCATTATCGCAAAGCTTGCAAAAAAGGCAATCGAGACCAAAGGAAACGAAAAATGGGGATTAATTAGTTACGCCATTCGGAATTTTCATAAATTAAAATTCATGGTGTTTGGGAAAGAGAAAGCAAAAGGGGGAGGGTGGGGATTAGGTTGGGTAGGGGGAGGGGAAGGGAAGGCTGGGGAGGGGAAGGAAAGGCTGGGGAGGGGAAGGGAATGGAGGGATAGGAAGGGAAGGGGAGAGAGATAGATGGAATCAAGAAAAGAGTGAATTAGAGATGGAGTGGAAGAGGGGTGAGGATGGGATGCTGGTAGAGGGATGGACGGGAGAGAAGAATGGAGGGAGGCAGGATGGAGGGAAAGGAGGGTGGAGGAGGATCGATAGCCTACTCTATCTCTACCACCGTACACCCTCTCTCCCGTACACATTTCATCACTCTCTCCTTTTTCTCTCTCTCCCTTTCATCTTTTTCGTTCCATCTCTCTCCCACCCCCTTCCTCTCCGCTCACTCACTCTCTCGCTTTTCTCTCCTCCGAGGTTGAATCGATGCACTGTTCTATTTTTAGCCCTGCCCTAATTTCTCTCTCTCTCTCGCCTCCCTCCTCCCCCCTCTAACCATTTCTCTCTCTCTTTTCGAAAGAGAAATTCCTCTCCGTACGCAAAGAACCCTAATCAGACGACGTACTTTCCTTTCTTTTTGCTCCCCTCCCCCTTCGTCCCTCTCTTCTACGTGTTTATGATGCTCCATAGAATATTATTCTCTTTAAAAACCCTCTTCTCAGCTCTTCAGTACCTTCAATCCCCTCCAAGATCCACTCCATATGCGTTCGGTTTCTCCATTCTCTTAAAAAACTCCCCTTCGATCTCTTTCATCTACACTTCCCTCCATCTCCTCACCCTTCTTCTCCAGTTTTCCTTTAAACATCCGATCTTTCCCCTCCCCTCTCCCTCCATATATCCTCCCGATTCCTTATGCTAGCCACAAAGGGTTATACCCTTCCACCTTCGTCAGTCCCTTCTTCCCCTCCAACTCCTCCCTTCTTCCCCTCCAACTCCTCCCTTCTTCCCCTCCAACTCCTCCCTTCTTCCCCTCCAACTCCTCCCTTCTTCCCCTCCAACTCCTCCCTTCTTCCCCTCCAACTCCTCCCTTCTTCCCCTCCAACTCTTCCCTTCTTTCCCTCCAACTCCTCCCTTCTTCCCCTCAAACTCCTCCCTTCTTCCCCTCCAACTCCTCCCTTCTTCCCCTCCAACTCCTCCCTTCTTTCCCTCCAATTCCTCCCTTCTTCCCTTCCAACTCCTCCCTTCTTCCCCTCCAACTCCTCCCTTCTTCCCCTCCAACTCCTCCCTTCTTCCCTTCCAACTCCTCCCTTCTTCCCCTCCAACTCCTCCCTTCTTCTCCTCCAACTCCTCCCTTCTTCCCCTCCAAATCCTCCCTTCTTCCCCTCCAACTCCTCTCTTCTTCCCCTCCAACTCCTCCCTTCTTCCCCTCCAACTCCTCCCTTCTTCCCCTCCAACTCCTCCCTTCTTTTCCTCCAACTCCTCCCTTCTTCCCCTCCAACTCCTCCCTTCTTCCCCTCCAACTCCTCCCTTCTTTCCCTCCAACTCCTCCCTTCCTCCTCCTGCATATCAAACTTTCTCCACTGTGTATATCCGGTGTTGAACGAGTCACGGATATAATAGTCCGAGAGGCTAATTTGCCGGAAATACAAACAAACACTTTCTCCGCCCAATGCCATCTCTTACTACGTTCTCTTCTCTCTTCCAATTTCTCGGCAATATTAATTACTCAGGTATGTCTGGGGGTGCGGCGAAAATGGAGTGGTTTTAATTATCTGTTAATATTATTCGGTCCTTTTATTAAAGGGACAATCATTTAGGGCATTAATTCATTGGTTAACTTGACTATGCGCGTCTTTATTTTGTTGAGATAGGCCGCGTCAATTTCCAAGGTTAGCCTCGAGAATGAATTTTAATCTCCGTCGGTCGAATAGTGCCGCCGTTTTGGGGTTTTAGGATTCCAAGGCTCGGAGTCAAAATTGTGGAATGAAAATGTCGAATGTTTTTGTCGCGAACGTCGTTGAACTCAATTTAAGGTCAAATTAATGCAATAGCAACATGGAATTTGCATGTTATTTGCTAAAGAATTGGAGAAATTGGAGTTTTAATTTAACTCTTGATCGGTTGCAAAATACGCTGAGAAAGAAATACATAATAGCTCGTCGTTCAGAAAGTGTCATTTAGATTTGTGGATAGTAGCATCTATAAATTCGACGAAAATTTGGATGTTTACGTAGTTTTGTATTGTTATTAATCTGTAATCATGCTCTCTTAAATAATAATAGTCATTATTTAATATAAAAAATTGATGCTGTCGTAACGAGAATGAAGAAAATTTATATTTTGGCATTATTTCGTCCGTTTCAGAAAATACACTTTTTCCTTACACTTCTGCCTACATTATTCGTGTTTCAGTTTTGTATAATAATATTTATATCAATTAACGGATGGATCGTATTTTTTTATAAAATTATTTCCTTTTTGCGAATCTCAATTTGAATTTATGATGGTTTGATTCCACTGACTATCCACTCTTTTATTGCACGATTCCCTTTGTTCGTTTACTACTTTTAATACCCACGTTCATTGCATCGATGCATTTGCCAAACTGTTTGTAATTAGCTTTTTTATCCTCTGAATTCATTATCTATTCTTTCGACTTCTTATTCTTCTCGCTCTTCAACTATTTTTATAGTTACTAAAGCATTTGTTGTGTTCCTTGTATGCGGAATGTTTTTTGTAATTGTTGTCTCACAGATTTTATGCATTTATATATATTTCTCAAGCTCAATTTATTAAAAATTTTCATAAAAATCTTTGAAATTTGTCTTAATTCTTAAAAAAATTATGAATATCTATTAACTATGTAATTTTGACAATTTTTTATCAGGAATTTGCCATATTTGCTGAAATATCTTCACAATATTTATATTTGAAATGTCAGTTTAAGTTTAAGTTTCGTGTTAACGAATAATTTGTCTATCATAAATTGTAAATAATTGTTGGTATCTACATCTGCAATTTTATGAAATATCTTCCCATTTTTTAATTCCTCTACTACTCTTTTTAATCCTTTCAAAAATATTTTCTTTTGCTGTTTCTATTGGTCTGCTCAATTTGTCTATTATGATCGGAAAACGTGCTCGGAGTCCTGCCTAAATATTCCATCAGTTACTGCTATCATTATTTCCATTGGTGGTGTGTTTGTCCTAGATAAAATTAAAAGTAATAAATTGATTGTGGAAATATAATCGTAATTAATGATTACAAGACAAAGATTCTTGATTTTGTTCTGAATCACGAAGCATGCCAAATTACTGGAACGTCCACATATTTGCTTCATAATGGTGCCAGAAAATAACTTCGGCGTAAGTCATAAAAATCGTTTAAAGCCCAAGATTTGATCTAATATGTATGTTTTAGACTTAAACCTATTCTCAATTGAATTGGCAGAAGGAACTGTCCAAAATTCTACCACGTTTTTATTGGCACCGATTAAATATAATTTATATCTAAATTTAAGAATTAAAAAAATCTCAGTAGACCAACATATTGGTTGCTGTAAAATCCTTAATAGGACGCTAAATTTTCCACTCGGAAATTACTGTCGGTTCTTCTGGAATTCTCAAATGCTGTCTCTTTCCTACTCTTTTCGTCGTGTTCTCTCTCTCCCTCTCTCTTCCATCCACACCTCGCGCTCTCTCTCTCTTCCGTCTCTTAATTTGCCTCAAAAAAACATTTTGCCGCATTTGATGCATTCCACAGGGTTTACGAGGACTCCGCAGTCTACAGCCCCGAGTATTCTGGGGGTGGTTTATACGGGTATGGAGACGCAAGGTTAGTACCCCAAAAGGAGCAAAGGTCACGCGCCTCTCCCAAACGGGCCATTCCACGCCATCAAAATTCTATTGTTCCAGACGACAAGTTTATTATTGCTTCCGCTTCTTCTGAGATGCATCATAACCATTCACTCTTTCATTCACCCTAATAGTTTTACGATGGCATATTAACTGGCTAATAGGAAACAGTTGCGTTGTAAATTTTCGCTTGAATATTTGTACAAATACGTTGAATTTTAAATGTGAAAGTTACTAATATTACGCTTTGTTCAAATTGTATAGTTAAGCATTGGATTTCTCCGGATTAGTTGATTTGGATTATATTGCGTTAAGAGCATGATATTAAAATCGAATGAAGATTTAAATTGAGCGCAATAGCAGCTTTTTCAGTCGTTTTGTAGATAAGTATTAGTTCTACGGGGGAAATGGCGTGGAATCACCCTTTCGTATTACTTAGGTGTGCTTATAATAACATTTTTATACGTCAATGTCTTTGCTATTTGTCATTGTATCTTTCTTTGTAAAATGCGTTGGTGAGAATAACTCATGAGTTCCCTTTGTTTCATGGTTTAATCCACCAAATTTAGTTAAATATGTGTCACTCCCGCTTATTAACGTAATTTCAAGCAATGGTTAAGCATTCGCATTGCCGTTTCGAACGCTTGTAGTATACTGTTTGACTATAACCAGCGGTATACCTAAATTTGCAAACTATCAATGTTTGAGCGGTTATTTCAGTAATAATTTTAATTATGTGACATCTAAAGTATCACGATGTATTCAATTGATCCTCATATAAGACAAACAATTCTAAAAGTATGCCTGTTAATATATTTTTAACTCCATATAACCAAATAATACTTTAACTTGAAACTTGTATTAAGGTCCTAAATTTACTCTATAGAATATAGTTAGTGGCAAAATAGTTGAAAAAAGGATGACGAATTCATTTAAACAAGTCTATATCCAAGATCTTTACTTTCAATAGCAATCTTCATTGAAATTCCATACACTCTGTTGAAAACGCATCCATCTCTCCAAAAAGGTACGAAGAGGACCGCCATTGGGTTTCCGGCGGGTACTACCAAACCGGAGACTATACGAGCGCCGTGCCATCCGCGCCATCTGGGGACCATTACCAAAACGAGGCGGACATCACGTCCGCCACCGAGTCGGCCGCGACGGCTGACATGCACAACTACACGCAGTACGGGAGCTACGCGCCCGGATACACGGGTTACGGGGCCAGCGGCGTGGGAGTGTCGGTGAGCGAAAGTGGCAGCGCCGTGATCGTGGCCCCCACGAGGCGCTCGGGGCGTCGACCGAGCTCGGTGGCGGACCTGTACACGGACACGCCGAGGGTGGAGGTCGGCGGGGGGAGTTCGACCCCGGGGCCGACGAGGAGGCAGCGGGTAATCCCGCCAATTCCCACCTCCTACAAACAGCTACACGAGCGCCAGCAGAGGCATCGTCTCCTCCAACAACAACAACAACAGCAGCAACAACAACAACAACAACAACAACATCAACAGACGATGGCGGAGACGGCCATCCACACGCAGCAGACACAGTATTACGACAGTTACTCTGGCACGACGGAAGGAGGCGTGGAAGGCTCGGCGGTGAGGAGCGAGGTCGTGGGTGGCAACGGCTACTCGGGAGGGTACGGTCAAGGGGTATACGGAGAGGATGCCCATCGGACGGGCTACGCGGAAGACACGTATCCTACGACGTATTACGGAGACGCCCAGGACCGACGCCAGAACGGGTATAACGAGGACTACAACTATGCCTACAGGAGCATCGACAACCTCTCCCCTACCGTGGAAACCTCGAGGACCTTGCCTACGGTAGGAGCGATGGAGTCCAACGTATCTACGGCGCAGGGAAGTTCCGTCGTGGTGACGGAGGTGATCGGAGAAAGGAGCGCCATACCGGCGGGGAGGATGTCCGCCGAGCCTCCGGTGGCCGAAGTGAACCGCCTTGCCAACGCCAGCCACGCCCATCGGAGGAGGAAGCAGCCACAGCCAGCGCAAGACGAGTATTACTTCAGCGCACACGAGAGGGAGTATGACGAGGAGCCGGACTCCTCTTACTACGGAAGATACGACGCGTCGGAATCGAAAGGATCGGCTACCATCCCGGTGGAGACGTCGGCGGCGGTCACGACGTCCACCTCCCAGACGACGTCCACGACGACCACGGCGGGGGTCAGGGAAAAGAGGATGGCCGCGTGGAGGAGGGACAGTCCGCTCACACTGCAGCAGCAGCAGCAACAGCAGATACCGCAGACCACGGTGACGCTTGCGCCAAACCAGCAAAGTGGCCAGCAGGCTTACCACCACGATTCGCTGGAATCTTCCCGCGACGACGATTTGAGGGATTCGTTCGAGACGGCGGCGTCTTCGATGAGCTCCTCCCAGCGCCGATACGACTATTCAACGGCGGCGGAGACCGTGACGACGGTCGAAAGTCCTGCCGAGGCGACCCCGCCAACGACACAGTACGGTTCCTACCAACAGAAGACGCAACAGCCGTATTTGAAGCAGCAGCAGTCGTTCCACGAAGACGAGTTCGCGGAGCCGGTTGGTTTCTCCGGAGAAAAGGAGACGGAGTCTTACGACCAAGGGGCGACGTCTTACGACCAAGGGACGACGTCTTACGACCAAGGGACGGAGTCTTACGACCAAGGGACGACGGACATCTACGAGGAGCAGCAGTACAACGGGCTGCATTCTTACACGGAAGGCACTTCCTACGCCGATCACCAGCAGTCTTACGGAGAAGAGGACGATTACTCGAGACAATACGGGACGGAAGAGGACCAGAGGTACGGAACGGACGTATCCCAATACGAGAGCCAAGACCAAGAATACCAACCGGTCACTACATCCTACCAGGATGACCAGTCCTACCTCGACCAGCAGCAGTCTTACGGGCAGGACCAAATGACGACACTCGACCAGCAGACGACGCAACAGCAACAAGAGCAACAGCAACAACAGCAAGAGCAGCAGCACCAACAACAGCAGCTGCAACAGCTGCAGCAAAAGCAGCAGCAGCAGCAACAGCAGCAGCAGCAGATGCAACAGTACAACAATCTCACAGCAAGGGACCAAATAACCACTCCTGCTGCTCCTGCGCCCCAACCCAAACCCCAGTCGGCTGCGGCGTCGTTCTTCTCCTCGCTCACCGGGTCTTCCGCCCCCGCATCGTCCGCCTCGACCTCCTCGCAGCCCTCCTCCGGTATAACGGCCGGCGGGATGCTCGGAGGCCTCGGATCGGCACTGTCTGGTCTCTACCAGAGGCAGAAACAGGCCGTGTCCGCAGCCGTTGAAGGGGTCGTGGCCGCCAAGGGGCGGGCTCAGTCGACGTCCGGATCTCCTGCGTCTCAAGCCCAGCAGCAGCAACAACAATTGCATCAACAGCAACAGATGCAACAACAGCATATGCAACAGCAAATGCAACAACAGCAAATGCAGCAACAACAGTTGCAGCAGCAGACCTCTATCCCCACCTCGTCCGCGGAATTCCAGCCTCAATACCCCGTCCAGCCCTCACAGATGGGCCAATATTCCGGTTCCGTGACAGATCCCTCGACCGGAGTCTCCATCGCGGCGACCGGTTCCACTTACGGTTCGGTCCACGGGTCGACCGCCGGGTCGCATCCGCCCAGTCTCGCCGGATCTCTCCCCGGATCTAGAGCCGGATCCCTAGCAGGCTCGCTTCCCGGCTCCGTAGCAGGCTCCGTCGCTGGTTCGATGACCTCACGCCAGCAGAGGGGATACCTGAGGCCGCAGGAGTCGCTGGACAGCTGCGCAGAGGAGCTGCTGGAGGTGGTCGATGGCCTAGAGGAGAGATTCAGGGCAGGAGAAGAGGAGGAAGAGGAAGAGATCGGAAGCCGAGAAGAGTGAGTGTAATTATTTTTCACCACGTTAATTTCAGTAATAATTATCCTGCACTTATTATCTTTCATGGTAACTTTTATTGCATTAGATTTGGTTTCTACATTTTTACCTAATTTTTTGAAAAAGTGATAAATTTAAACAAATCATACAAAGAGAACGAGAATCTTGATAAAATACAGAAAGTTATAAGGAATTGTTATGATGATTTCATGTTCTATCTCTTAATTGTTGTTAGGTTAATCCTTTCATCCAGAATTTTATGTAATTTTTCAATTTCTCTGAACCACATTAACACTTCCAAAAGTCCTTACAATTATTATTTATGTACTAACACAAGAAAAATTCATAAATATTTTCATTAATTGATAGAACAACATAATGACGCTATAATGGAAATACTTAAAACGTAAAAACAATGGAATATGAAATTGATATCCTCACGATTATTTAGTGGATGTTATGTTAGATATGAGGCCTAAGTTGACTATTTTTCGAAGAGGCGGCGAGGATTTCTTTGCTCTTATAGCCGTTAATACTGATACGACTTGATTCTTAAAAAAACACGTTGATTTATTTTTTTCTATCCATTATTTATAAATCGGTAGTAATGTTTAAACTGCATTCTATTTAGAAAAACTATCATATGTTTTCATCCAAATGCATATTCGAAGCCAATATATTACAACATGCATGTCTTTAGGGCAAAGCGATCTTTATATATTCTGTAAGAACCCCATTTCTTGACGCTTATGATCGCCACGCAGACTCTACGAGGAGGACGAGGAGGTGATGGTCATGGAGGAGGAGGAGGAGGAGGAAGACATGTATAGAGAGGAGGAAGAGGAGGAACTCTCTCCCCAAGGCAGCGTGGTGATGGGCAGGGGGCGTTACGGCAGTCCCGGGGCCGATGAGGAGGAAGAGCCCCCGGAGAACAGCCTGATAACCCCTTACAAGCCCGGAAAGATGCCTCCGGAGCCGGAGGACCTGATCCCCCCTCCGGGCCTCCCCTCGACCGTGACCTCGCCTCCCCCTCTCATCCAGCAACAGTCGGCCTCTCTGGAGGGCGATGAGGGCAGCGGGGCCGAACACCCGAAACCGGAAAAGGCAAAGAGCGTATCCTTCGAGGAGGAAGAGAAGCCTCAGGAGCGACGCATTATGACCGCGAAGGAACGGTGGCACTGGGCGTACAACAAGATCATCATGCAGCTAAACGTGAGTCTCTATCATGACACTGTTGATTTCTCAATGCTGTTCTTCTCCCGGATTCCTCTGGTGATTTTCCCCATCTCATATTTTTCCCTCTTCCTATATTTTTTTAAAAGGTGTCAAACGATTTTTTCCCATTAATCTCAAATATTTTACCTTGACATAACACATAAGCGCGGCAATGAATGAAAAATATATTTTCTATATCAGCTCAAAGCAACTAAATTAATATTTTCTTCTTTATCGAAAATATATACTAACCTCAGATAACGTAATATTACGTAATAAACGTAATATGTATGCTAAAAATATCCGCATCATTCATTCTCAATGTTTTATTGTTAAAATATCGGCGAAAAGTGGTAGAAATTGCGTAAATACGGAATTTCAGGTGCTTTGGTATAATATTCTCGACCATTAGATGTATATTAATGTCGGCAAGCATTACTGCACACCCTCATTAAAAACTGTAACATCCCACAAAGAAATCAACTATGTTTTTGCTTGGTCACTTGGTTGACAAAAAGACCCTTTACTACACCGTTATACTTTTCAAGCGTAGTCATTCAATTAGGCGATTCGCATACATTTCTGAAGAATAATGATGGACCAGCAAGGTGTGCTTTTTATTTCCAAAAAGAAAACAGGAAGACGAGGACGTATTGTGTCATCATAATCATAGGTAAACTGTCCGTCGACATGTCCGCGATTATTAATGGTTAAACCTGGTTCTCCATCTAGTCCTATTTTTCGCAGTTTTCTTCAATGTATCAGTGAGGTTATGGATAAAACTTTTTTATGGATTTTAATTTGAACGAAGGACCAAAGCAAATAAGTAATAATCGATTTTACTTAGAACTAGTGTTGAATAGATTCACAGTTGTAACTGGAGACGATTTTACGTTCTACGTTATTTGGTAAAATAGAGACGCGTGATTTTGATTGTCCCAACCTATTCAGCAATTTTTCTGCGTTATTTTGCCTCAGTTCTTCTTCCACGTACTTAATTATAAATGTTAGAATTTATTATTACCGAATTATCACTGAAGACGGCTGCTTTGTGGCCGAAATGCGCATCTAGTTTTTCATATCCTTGTTGTGTGTATTGAAGATATCTGAGGTAAGTACTTTTTAAAGTGCCTATTTCTTGAAATGTCAGTCATATGATGAGCTCAATAATTCTCTATTGAACTAAAAACAAAAGTTAGGCGAATCGACTTTCCTTTCATGCAGTTTTTAGCCTCGCCAGAAAATATAAATATTGAAGTAAAGACGAAATTCCGATTATTAACAATAAAGAGATATTTTAAATAACTGGTAAGGTTCAAATACGCAAAAATCGTTGTAATTTTGGGCATTTTTATCAATACGCAGAAGGACAAAGAACTTTATCCTCAAAATTTCGCGGTATATGTGGAGGAAAACAGGTTTCTCCACATTAAATTTAAATTTATTACTAACCATTTTGAATGCAGCGTGTATAAAAGACATCTTTATAGAGCAATTAGTTCATATCGGTTCTTAGGTTATCCCGACGGAAAGCGACGTACTCACACGCGACTTTGAAATTTTACTAACCTTCGTCTTAGTTATTATCCCTTTTCAAATGCCTTTATTGGCGCTGAAGTATAATCGTGTGAACGTTTGGAGGGGAACAACTTAAGATGTACGTTTGGAACGTATATTCATAATGTCATTTTAATTGTTTAACGAAGTATCAAGACCTTTTCTCGCAATTTTTTTAGAGCAGTTGTTTGAGCGATGCAATCGGCCAATATCCATTTTTCACCTAATATCTATGTAACGCCTAAAAAATTACATCGATCAGATTTAGCAGAAAAGTAAACCGGATGTAAAGATATCGTCTCTTTAAACTTCCAAAAGGATGGTAATTATCAAAATTGCAATCGGTTGCGTCGATACCGTTCAAAGCGCATCGTCTCTATCTTCTCGGATTCCCGCCCAGATCGAAGTCTCATTCAAAATACGCTTCCGGCAGATGTTTTTAAGGGCCAGACGCTCTCTTTATTGCCATCCTGAAGCGGAGATTTACACACACGCGCACAAATACGCGCAGCAATTCCCGTAACCAATCAAGCAACGGGGATGCCTAAATCCGGTGCCTGAATCAGTCCTCTCTAGCGAAAATTGAGGGTGTTCCTATCGCGTAGCAAGGAGTCGTGCGCATGCGCGGTCTCTAGCCGCGCAAAAGGAGGATAGCGGATTAAACAATTGTTTCTAGGATTCGAACCTGGGACTCATCTGAGGAAAGCCTGTAGATAAAACCTTTTAGCGCGGATCACCTCTTTTTGTTTGTCTTTAATTTCCTAAATAAATTGGCCGCGAACTGTTAAATACAAATAGCAGCATTGCAAAAATAAGGTTTGTTAAAATATTTTTGCTCATTTGAAAAGGTTTATTGTTGAATAAATATTGCAAACGCGAGGCGTAATTCCTCTTAGTTTGAAAATTTTCCAATAACGTGTTGAAAGCTTTATAAACATTCGACAGATCGCTTTTGTTTTTCTCGAAAAGCGTGCGTTAGCGTCTCGATTTTTATAACGTTTTGCTTCTGCGGTACTCGAGAGGAGCAGAGAAAATGAAAATAAAAAGGTAGCGCGACCTTTAGTCATTTAGCGGGGGAATGGTTAAACTTTAGGAATGGGTGTTAAAAGGTCGAAGAGATAGAGAAATGCAGAAATAGAGGAAGAATAGAAGACAGAAAAATAACGAAAAACAATAAGTTTAAAATGTGGGAATATATGAGCAGAAAGGATCATACTAAAGAGGAAAGAAAGGGAAAAGGAGAGAACGAATATAGAATGGAAAGGAGAGGCATGTGTGCATGAAATGGACAACATTTATAAAGGAAGCTGAAAATAAAGAAATAGGTATATAGAGAGAGGGAGAGAGAGTACGAGGGAAACAGAAAAAATTGGTGGGAGAAGAAAGGGGAGGTAGAGAAAGACAGAGGAAGACAGGGGAGAAAGAGAAAATACTTGAGGAGCGAGAGAAAGGGAGCGTGTACGGAGGTGGAAAAGAATGGAAGGGGAATGAATTGAGAGAATAGGATAGAGTGATGAAAGAGAGGCCGCAGAATGAGGGAAAGGGGAATGTGGCGAGGCTTTGTCCCACGGGATCACATATGGGCCGTCGTGCCGCAAAGGTGAATTTAAATCCGTGAGGTAAACAGTGTTACAAACCGAATGGCAACATGAAGGAAAAAACCATTACTTCGCTATTGAGTTGTCAGGTTTGAAACTGTGATGAACAGTCTCTCTTTATCTGAACCGCGGCTGGAATTAAAGCGAAGATTACGCTTTATTGAAATTTTTGGATCAGAACAAAAGATTTTTACTTTCTCATATACGTAGTATATAGAGAACGTATTGTAATCCTGAAAAATATCGACTTCGAGATTTTGACGGAAATACACGTTTCAGGTATCCCAGAGTGCAAAAAAGTGGTTTTCACCATTTCGTCTGTGTGCGTCTCTAGAGCCAAAACGGTTAAACGAAATCGAATGACATTTCGTAATTATGTACCCTCGCGGACTTTTTGCGGCATTTGATGGCCTCTATCCGAATGAACTTTATTAACTGGTACCTCACTGATCATGCACGAGCTAGGGAGAGAAAATATGGGTTTTTAATTGTTCGCCAATAAAATCTTGGCGACAACCGTTGTAAACAAAGCGCGTTATGCTATATTTAATTTCCATCAACAAACGGTCGCTGTAAATTGAACGTGAAATTGAATAATGATATTGATATGAGTGTTGGTTTTGTTTAGTTATTTAATTAATGTTCGTAGTTCGATATTAAATGTTTAGTAAATGTTGGTTTACTTATATTGAAAAAAGAACTTTGTTATTTCCACAATTATTTGAATTTCTTGTGGAAATAACAAAGTTCTTTTTTCAATATGAGTAAATTCTACAGAGTTGATCCTGACCTCAATATTGATATATGTTGGTTTACTTATTTATTGAATTCGGGATTATCATTTTTAGAGCAGGTTATTTGTTATAAGTCAGTTGGGCTCTGCAATTTGCAAAATGTCAGTTTAATTTGCGTTTCTTAATTTTTTAAATTGAATTGTTTTATTTTTAAGTTAAGTAGAATTCATCCTCATTGGTCTTATAAGATACATGATAAATCATGTAGTTGAGTACGAAATTCTTAACCATCTATTATTATAAATGTATGTATCATTGGCATACCTAGAATTGTTTTGAATTTATGCGAAATTAATTGCTACATTCTACCTGTGTATTTTATATATATTTTATTTGAGATTTCTCAATGTATTTTCTAGATCATTATTATAATAGTTTAGGTTTGCGAGTACATTATTTAGTTAAGACTCATTTTCTACTTTGAACTTTGAATGGTTTAAACATTGCGTCATTTTAATTTATTAACAACCGGTTCGCTTCAACCGTCAATTGATTATATTTTAAAATGTTTTTTGGTCATTTCTGTAGAAGATATTTAAATTTCATCTGTTTTACTTAGGAATAATTGATTAAATAAATGCTGTCGTTAGATTTTTGAGTAATATTTTTATATATTTTTGTAAACTATTTCGGAAACAAATGGCAATACACATCCGACGAAGGAAAATGATTAAAAAAAAAATAAAACAAAAATGTCTGAAGTTCAGATTGCGGATGACCAATAATTTCATTCATTTAGAATAAAAATACAGCTTAAGCCCGTTTTTGCGGAATGCCTCTGGGACGAGTTCATTCCGTAATAACGGATTTTTTGGAAAAATAGAAATCGGAAATATAACCTAGGCATTTTATTCTTAATTTAGGTAGAATACTTGAAAGGTATAAGGAACTGAAATAATTGATAAACTTGAAGATCCTCAGATCGTTCAGAATCTTCGAAAAATCAGTTCCTGAGGTTGTTGTTTTAACCATCTCAGCAAATTTGGCTATATAATAAAAAATATGCAGAAAGGGTACTTTCTGCTGCAAATAATTAGGGGACAAATTTTGGAACTGGATTTAAGTCCTCACGCCATCTAACGGATCACCAAAAGTGTTTAAGCACTACAGGGTCATTCGCCTTCATTGCGAAAAAACGGCATTTCCATTGAAACTGGATTTTACGTATCTACCTAGCATAAAATTAAGGAAGGAAAGCAAAAACAGCGCGCTAGAGTTGCACTACTATTCCTATCTTGCCTATTGCTGATTGGTATCTTTAGAGCAGAGGTTTCTAAACTGTTGTTCGCGAACCCATAGGGGGTTCGCAAGAAGCATCAGGGGGTTCGCGGAAAAAATCCTTAATGGCGTTTTCCCAGCGTATCTCACTGCACGGTTTATCTTAACCATCGTCTACAGTGACGGGACTAGTTCAATCCAACTAGTATTTCATTCATTTCATGTTTAACATAGGATTGAGAGTAGAATATATATAATTTCAAATTAAATAACGTAGTTGAGACACGCTTCGCCGCGTAAATGAACACAATTTATTTTTATCGAAGAGAGAATTTTAATCCGTGACGAATTAGCGTGCAAATATTTTAGACTCAGACCCAGAATTTTTCAGGTTTTTTAAAGACAATCCCATTATCGCCGCATTTACGTGTCCATGGCTGTCGTTAGTTTTGCGCAACTTTTTGCTTTGATTATATAGTAACACATAGGTTGTTTAGCAAATGATTGAATTATTAGAACAAAGTGGTAATTTTAAATGTGTAAACTTGAATTCTACGACGCGGTCTAGGACAATATTTGAATGAGAAATTTTAATTATTTTTTATTAAGGTGTAATTTACACGCAAATTTGAAGTATTTAATTTTCATACGAAGGGAGGAGGGGGTGTTGAAACACATAAACATCACCCTTGGCTACGCCACTGATATTTGGTAAGGAAGATGATCCTTAAAAATGTTTACTTTTAAGAGGGGGTTCGCGGGATTTGAAATTCTATGAAAGGGGTTTGCGGGATGAAAAAGTTTGGGAACCACTACGTTAGAGTAATACGATGAAGATACACATGCCTCGAATCGCTTTACGACTGCTGACGCCTACTCTTCTTGTGTAAAGCATATTTGTTACGTGTTTTAATATTTTTATGGTTAACTAGGGGCTCCGCCCATACGCGCTACGCGCGTCAACCCTGTGACTCTCTCCGCTAGGTGAATTCGTCTGCTGCCCGTGTGAAACCCTGAACCTCCTCATTTCGGCATATATTTAAGGTAGAAAATTATATTTTTCCCTATTTTCAGGCTTCTCTCTCCCTTCCTCCCATTCCCCTCCCTCCCTCCAAATCTCCCGCTCTCGCTCTTTTTCTCCTCTCTCTCTCTGCTTTCTCCTCTTTCTCTTCCCTCTCTCTTTTCTCTCTCTCCTCCTCTCGTTCATTCTTTCTTTTCTCCACACTCTCGTCTTCCGCCATTTTACCATTAGGATCCTATATAATTTTATGAGTACGGGAAAAATGCTGGTTGTTCTTGGCAACGAAATATTTTGTTCTCGAAGAACTTAAAATGTTCGTTTTCAAAACATTTTTCTGAGTCAATTCGAGTCTTATTTGAAAGTCTACGGTAGGAAAATGAATTTGCGTTTTTTTGCACGTACTATGGTTCAAGCTTTTAATTTTTAGGATAATTATAAGTAATTTTAAAATGCAAACGGAAGATGTATTGCAATCATTTACGTCTTACGCTTTCAAAGCGGACATTATGGCAACAATCCTCCAATGTTAATCTTGTGGAATTTTCTCGAATAAATTTTTTTGAGAATCTTGAATTTAAAAACTTCCCGTTTTTGCAATTTTTTCTCTGTTTGTAAGTCATGAATGATCAGTCTGAAATTTTTCAGCACTATAGCTCATACGGAAGTAAGAAATATTTTCTGTAACACATTAGTGCGATTATAATATAGAGAAAAATATTTATATTGCTGCTTATAGGTATATGAGTTCTTGGTGCTAGCATACTTCAAGCGCTAAATAATCACCATATACCGAGATCTAAACTCGTAAATAAATCAATGCGATCTCCAGGGTAACAACACTTCAGTCACGTGGGGCCTATATGAATTAGATGATAAATTCCATAGTAATAGCAGTTACAAGTAGTTGGTGCTTGCATTCCGCGAAAAGCTCATCTCTCACTGATAAACATATTAAACATTTTTTTAATTCAAAAGTTTACACCTCTGGACCAAATTTCGTTACTTCCTTATGGAAAAATATTTGATTAAAACAAAACCTAAAATTTGGAATTTCAACTATATTAATATTTTTCCATTGTGTTGCACTAATGTCACACCTTTCTGCCAAATTTTAACTTTGCAGCTAATCTAAAAGTGAATTAATATTTTTATAATTGTTTAAATTTAGAAAAAATTTTAACGTTCGCAATAACAATTTCAAAGAAATACTGATATGTTTATTAGTGCATTTGCACTAACCTCAAAATAACTTAAATATTCCAGATCCCTATCTTGCCCCGTACTACCTAAATATTTACCTAATTTTTTAAATTTTAGGAATTTTTAACAGCCAAACAAATTAAAATATCAAAATTGCTATAATCCATATTTCCTTGTTTTACAAATTCTACATTTATAAATTTTTTTAGCTTCGTAGCACATTCGATAATACACAAACCTTGAAAATTTGTTTAAACAATTGCTTATTTTTATCGGCCGCATTGTTGAACTTTTTCAAGATTTTCGTTTTTCCTATCGTCCTAAAAAATTTCTAATTTACAGTTCTTCTGGAAGTGCCTAAACATTAGTATCCTCATATATATATATATATATATATATATATATATATATATATATATATATATATATATATATATATATCTTACAAGTAGTTAGTGCTTGCATTCTGCAAGCATTTCATCTCACTTTGAAAACATTAATTTTTCAGCCAGCTATTTCATTATTAGGTATATTTTTAATACAAAAATGTGCACCTCTTAACCAGCGACAACTAATTACACAACAACGAATGACAACGCAATGAAAAATAACACAAACACTTTTTATAATAACCTAACACGGTTATAGAATAACGGAAAAACTGTCGCATACGACTCGTAAACTCTCACGCAAGGATTAGTGAGACATCAATTTCCGCGCCGTCTCGATGCCAGCTTAAATAACCGTCGTACGGACTTTGGCGAAGAGAGAGGGGAAGGACGAAGGGGAGGGTGGAGGTGGAGAGGCGCGCGCACCTACGGAGGTTGTGGAAGGGGCGGAAGGCACGCTAGAACGCTACACGTTTCCCACCCCTGCTACCCACGCTACTACGCATAAACACAAAATGTGACGTCTTAAAATTCTTATATGATTTGTAAGGTATAGATTAAAAATTTTATTAGGGTAGAGGACAACATTTGCTACAATATAGTTCGATACCACGTACCTACGATTACGATTAATAGTTTTTGAGATAAAAATTATTAATACGTAATAATCGTTAAAAATACGTATAGCGATCGGTAATTCTATTCCCTTACCCTTATATAAAATATGATATAGATTAAAAAGTTATCCTCGCGGAGGATAGAATTTGCTATAAAATGGTTGCAAAAGTTTGTACCTACAAGAAATAGTTTCCTAGATAAAAATTATTAAACGTCTATATATAATGATATTTATAATTTTACGCGAAATTAAGGCAACTATCCGTAATTTTAAAATTCTCTGGCAACCTGTGTCCAAGTTTTTGTATTTCAAGTTGCGTGACTCAGATCGCCCTGCATGAGCTATAGGAATAATCATCATTAAGACAATACCCTAAGCACTAAAATTTTGGAAAATTTAGGATATATTGTGTAAACATCATGACATCATCATCCATGCCTTTAGCACATATTTGAATAAAAAATATCGCGAAACAGGTATAACGCCATTATATTTAACAATTTAAATGAGTTAAAATTTCACGAAAAACTACGAAACACAACATTAAAATGCTTTTCACGTTTTACCGTAACTGCTATCAGGTTGCTTCTCCAATTGTAATCCCTTATATGTACTTCTAGAGAAAGCAAATCTATCCGCTCCTTCCTATAGTCGATATCGTCGTGTCTGTACTTTCAGTATTACGTGAGAATTACAATTATCTATGATACCCTCAATCACGTGCGTGATGCAATTAGTGTTTTGGATACAGTAAAATCTTACATATTATCAGAAGAAAATACCGATCATGATGTTTTCATAATATGCATGATATTTAAATTAGATTAAGTTAACTTATATGCTTAGGAGAATAAACTTGATCTTAATTCGATAAAAGAAACATGAAAAAATATATTTCCGTAACTCTAATTTTCTATAACTCGAATAATTTTTGTTTTCCCATGAGATTCGAGTTATAGAAGTTCCACTGTTTATAAACAAATAATTAAAACTATATTTCCATAACTTCAGTTTTCTATGACTCGAATAATTTTTACTTCCCTTGATATTCGAGTTATGGAGGTTCAACTGTAATTCGTTATGACGGCATTAATTGCCATTAAAATCATAAAATCATTTCAATGGTAACGTATGTATAATACCAGATCCCTTTAAGAGCATTTAAGTCGGTGCCATAGTATTTAAAAATTTCCATTGTTCAAAAGAGGAAAAATTTACACTTTTTTATTAAAAGCAAATATTTGCGCTAATTCTGTATGTATTTGAATTCTGCCTTCAAAAATTAAGAACTCCGTTTTTCAGATAGACAATTATTCTTTTCCCGAATTTGTATCCCAATTTTAAGTAATATAAAAATGCATTTTTAGAAAGCCTTGCACTGAATCCCATGCTTTTCTTATGGGGTATTGAAATGGAACATCTGGATTAAAATGACCCTTTAAATATAAAAATTTTTTCTACTTTCGATTTTTTTCGTCAGCTGTGTCACTCGTCCTATCTTCATACCAAATTTAAATTCCCTTCTAGAAGTAACTTAGAGTTTTGTGTCAGTGAGTGAATGAGTGAGTGAGGCACAAGTAGCTATATAATTATAGATGATAATATTTATCGGGTTTGACAATGAGTGATTTATATACCGGCTGAATGACGCCTATGCTAAGGCTTTATTATAAGCAGCGACATACAAATTCTCGAAGCGCGCCTCCGCCACCATAATCACTAAACAGAAAATTTGATTGGGTTCCCATAGTGATCCCAATATTGAAAAAAGCTTTCAAAATTTTTGGCAAATTATACTGGCATTTTATTTAGCTATTATAAACTCATAAAAATATTCTGCATATTTTACAGCTTTGTTACTCGCTATTACATAATTTTTTTTAATATTCACATAAAATAATTTTAGTACACGTATATTATTAACAAAATTTACTATTAATTTAGCATTTGCAAATAACAAGCAAAATAATATGGATGCATTTGCGTATGTAATCGTAATATCGATACTTTGGACATTCGATCTTTCGAAGATCGATAGCAAGATTTATTCATTCTTACTCTTAAAGGTCATCCATCATTTATCTCCCAAATAAAATAAGCTTTTATGGCATTCTGCGTTTTTTAATGCGCGCCATTCCACCGGTGTAACTGCAAGTGGCACTTGGTCCTCTTTTTATCAATTCTGACGTGTCCCGCGAATATTGCCCGCCGCGCGCTGTAATCTACAATTTTCTCGCTGAGGTAAAACACGCCAATTCTCCACTCCACGTCAATCATGGATCGACTGATCGCGAAAACCATAAATTGTCTGAAATGACACGCGTGATGAATGGACTGGCTAATGTCCGTGCCTTTGCCGACGCCCAATGCGTCGCTTACCCCTCAATTATCTCATGGGCTCGCTCTTTGTCCACCTGTCCATCAAATGTGTCCGTTATGGTCCAAGGCGCTAATCGATCCGGAACTTTTGAAAACTTTTATTTTTCCTTCCGCGTTCCACCGGTAGCTTCGTTTTTCCCTCCGATTCCACGCAATTTCGACTTTCTCCGGCCGACGACGTGCTCCGAAGGCATCTCGAATGATAAATTGTTATCTCGCCCTGTAAGATACCTTGCTCCCGGTTAAAATTAATCGATTGGTCATGTCCTAATATTTTGGGGCCCTTCTGGATCCCTAACCCTCTCCCAATGAAAGGCGCAAATGGGGAACCATTTGAGAGTGGAGTGGCTTAGAAGTCGAGCTAGTCTCTGGGAAGAAGACGGAAGACGCGATAATCTGATGAAAATTACGTAAAAGCGAGCACAAACGCCGTTGATTGCAGCATCTACGTCTCTCTCTCCCTTCCAGGTTCACTGTCCTTTCTAAACCCTTTATGCTTTCCTAAATGTCACCCCCTGCCATCCGACAACGCTCGTTCGCAGTTACATTTAATTGTCCATCTATCTTCTTCTTCTTCCTCCTATTCCTATGCCTTCCTCCCATTCCCCTCCTCTCTCTCTCTCTCCCTCTCAAATTTACCGGAGCGGGGGGAGGTTTTTATTTTAGCTCACTCGTTAGCGGTGGCGGCGCCACTGCATTACGGGCTCTTAAGAGACACAGGGAGACCCGAGAAAAACTCCTCCGCTCCTTTCCCATTCCGACCCCCTCCTCCCATTCCGACCCCCTCCTCCCATTCCGACCCCTCCTCCCATTTCAACCCCCTCTCCTCATCTCAGCTCTTCTCTCTCAATTAAGACGCGAAACTAAATGGCGCCTAATGGAAGGGCGTCGAGTGGCTTGATAGCGGGCCTAATATAAGTTCGATAAACCTTGGAGCGCTAACAGAATGTTTCGTTATCGCAAAAATGTTCGTTGCGGTCTCACAGACAGCGCCAAAAATAAACAATGGAAAAACGTGCGGCCTGTTTTTTACCGCTTTTTTCTTGCAAATCGTTTTTGTTTTCCGTTTGTCTATCCGTCCGTCCGTCTGTTTTGGCGATTTTTCCGGAATCTTGTAAACTGTAGGGGTCAAAATTTTAGGATAAGTTAGTCAATGCAAAATCTAGACACGGCAAAAATTGAGTTGCTTTATAATGATGTGGAGTAATCGAAAAAATATCGATAAAAAGTACATGCCGCTGCAAGTATAAGCAATCTGCAATACATCGAATCTATATTCTTTTCACCGATGGAAAGACATCAGTCGGTGAAAAAGAGCTCCTTATGTAATTTGCTCTGCAAGTCTTCCCTCACTTGTTTTAATTTCGGTTTCATTATTGCAGCAAAATATTCCGTTATCGATTGTTAATATTTGATCGGTTTATCGATTTCTGTTGCGCGTATTTGATGGGCGCCCTTCGATACGGAGGACCATTTTTTAAAAACGAAAGTCCTCGTATTGTGAAATATGCTCCATCCCGTCTTGTTTATATGATTCGTAACCTCCCTCCTCTCTCACTCTCTTTATTCTCTTCCTTCCTTTATTCGAAATTATTCGAGGATACCGACAATTAGTACACGCTCCGTGGATATCGCAGCTATCAAGATAAATTCTTCTTCTCCGGTCGACAATAATCATTTAAATCGTGCTATTCTCAGTCTCATTATCGACTCGTGTTCCTCCAAAATCTTGTTCCTATAAAACGTACTGATTGCTCGAGGTTCGATTGTGTACTTTCTGCCTTTGCGTCTCTAGGAAAATATGTTCTCAGAAGGTAAGTTTAGCATATGCACCTATAGTATGATAGATGAAATATATACAGACTAGCGCAATTGCCCGTCAAAACTGACGAGTTCAAATTAATAAAATCTGATGTGGCCACCACATGACTTTCTCCATATCTGTAATATTTCTAAAAATTCCAAATAGATTACATAATATAAATATTTTAAGAAACTGCGAGAAAATTTTAGACTTTATAAAGAACAGAAATAAACTCAAACCATAGCCTTCTGGTATTGGATATAGCCATTAAGCTCCAACAATTAAGAAAAAAAATGAGCGTTACTAAGACGTAACTAAGCTTCAATTGTTAACAATAGCCGTCGGTAGGTGGCGTTTGATCGGTGGAAGCAAAAATTAAGATATATCTTAAACAATGCATTATATGGAAAAGTGTTTCAAACAAAGATTGTAGAAAATTAAATTTCCTACAACTTGTATTCCAATGCATTTTTACATATATCAAATATTTTAAAATAACGGATAAGTGACAGGAGTCGGTTGATCGATTTTTACCAAAAACTAATCAGTTCTTGTGACTTTTATAAAAATGTTAAATATAAAATTTCGCGTTGACCTGATTAATAGTTTTTTGAGTTCGAACACCCACAAAAGGTTATCACACACAGACAGACACAATCGAGAAAATGGTCAAAACGTGTTCAGGGGACCTCAAAACGTGTATTTCCGTTGAAATCTCGAAGTCAATTTTTTTCATAAAAGTAATACTTTCCCCTCTACTACGTTT
Source organism: Tanypteryx hageni (assembly GCA_028673005.1). NCBI lineage: Eukaryota > Metazoa > Arthropoda > Insecta > Odonata > Petaluridae > Tanypteryx > Tanypteryx hageni. The sequence continues at coordinate 182,890,172 of CM054115.1, read as the reverse complement.
GGAAAAACTAAAAAAACGGAATTAAAATTTTTAACTTTAGACAAATTATTTTCACAATCATTATTTATATTGATTTTTTTCTCACAGCAGTCGGTTGTCAAGATAAACAAATGAGCGATTTCGGAAAAAGAAAAATTGAATAAGTGTCTTGATTCATTTTTACTTTCTCCATATACGTAGTATAGGGAAAGTAGTGTATTCATGAAAAAATCGAAGCCGAGATTTCAACACGTTTTGTGGTCCCCTGAACACGTTTTGACCATTTTCTCGATGATGTCTGTGTGTATTAGTGTGTGTGCTTGTGCGGGCGTGTGGGTGTGCGTGCGTGCGTGTTTGTGTGTGTGCGTGCGTGTGTCTGTGTGTTTATGTGTGTGGGTGTGTTTGTGCGTGTGCGTTTGTGCGTGTGCGTTTGTGCGTGCGTGCGTGTTTGTGTGTGTTTGCGTGTTCGTGCGTGCGTGTTTGTGTGTGTGTTTGAGTGTATTTGTGTGTTTGTGCGCATGTGTGTGTGTGTGTGTGTACGTGCGCGTGTGTGTGAAGTGGGTGTCTACTCTTGTCACTTATCCGTTATTTTGAAATATTTGCTTTAATATTTGATAAATGTAAAAATGTATCAGAATAAAGACTGTGGGAAATTTAATTTTCTACAATCTTTGTTTGAAACATTTTTCCATATAATGCATTGTTTAAGAGATATCTTATATTTTTAGCTGCTACCACCACGCCACCTACCGACGACTATTGTTAACAATTGACGCTTAGTTACGTCTTAGTAACGCTCCTTTTTCTTTTCTTATTTGTTGGAGCGTTGTGGCTATATCCAATATCAGAAACCTATCGTTTGAGTTTATTTCTGTAGGTAAAGTCTAAAATTTTCTCGCACTTTCTTAAAATATTTTTTATTATGTAACCTACTTGAAATTTTTAGAAATATTACAGATCTGGAGAAAGTCTTGTGGTGGTCACATCAGTTTTTTCTTTATAGTTCAAATCGGATGATCTTAGGCCAGGTTTTTCCAATTTTAATTTCCAAAAGAAGAAAGCCTGCAACATAAAAAGTAGATTTTGAGTGTTATCTTGCGAAGAATGGAAATATTACCCTGCAGTCGAACTTTCGAATTTTTTCGTGAATTTTCTTTAGGCAAAGCCTTTTTATGTAGTTAAATAGATTATTTCTACCAATTTTCAATATTCGATCTACGTCCTTGATTGAGTTATTCGCGTTTCAATAGCTTAATACTCAGACCAACGAACGGAAAACAGCCTTTCATTGTTATTTATGAGATTCTTTGACTCTTTTAAACCTCTCTTTCCTTACCTATTTCCAAAACCGTCCTCAAGTCCTCCATTCTTCTACTTAACCTCCGCAACCTATTGCACAATTCTTCACCCCATAAAATTTTACATGCTCGGTTTGTTTATTTAAACCTCAAGTACGTTCCTCAGATTTTCATACCGTTTCTACTTCAATAATATTGAATTTAGCTAATTCTTACGTTTTCTAATCTCTTTGAATAGTATTTTAGGTTTTTAGGTATTCCTTCTCGTAAATAACGCAACGAATGTTGTATTTATTGCTATGATAATCATTTTCCCCTCCTTCCGTCTTTCTCTCATTCTATTTATAAAAGCTTTCAAATCACGCTTAAACCTATATGGATTGAGGTAACAATAGTATTTCGAGGTTTAACAATGTAGTTGGTAGGCAAGGCAACTTCCCGTTAAAATGACAAGATTTTTCCAAAATATACCTTACAAACTATTAACATGAGCAATTTCGAGCTGAAGACGAATAACGACGAATAGAATAAGGAACTTGAAAATTGTTTCTTTAGAATGGTCCAGATCCGAAGATCGATGGTCAATTTTCTCTAATTTTAACTTCCAATAGAAGAGTAGCCTGCACGTCGAAGTCCATTTTTACGTGTTACTTTATGAGAATGAGAAATACTTCCCTGGTGTCAAACCCGGGGCGTTTTTACAAATATTTTTTCGGCAATCACTTTTTATCTGTGAATTAAGTAATCCTGGAAAATTTCGAACCATTATCTCTTACCGTTTTTGGGATATAAACGATTAATATCGACATGGGTGCTTCAGTGGCGCGGTCTGGTGGCGTGTGGTGGAAGTAGGTGCAGACGGACTAAGAGAAATATATATAAGATTAAAACTAATAAATACATATTTTTTGAAATTTATAACAATTTTTAACAATAGGAACTCACATTTTAAGTAACACGAACAGACAGGCTAAGGTATTCATTATAACGACATGCGTCAAATATGATGGTATGCATGAATTGTATTTGGTCAAATAAAATTGAAATGAAAAATTAATGAAACAACTTTAATTTACACTAAAAAGTTAACAATAAATATAAAATTCACACAATTGAATGTTTCAGAAAATAAAAAGTTTTCGGCGAGTACAAGTAGCGTGACAAATAAATATTAATCAAGATTAGTTCGTTAAACATTACGATAACTATTATTTAGCCATAACTATTTTTACTTTAAGAAACATTCAATTATGTTAATTTTTAATTTATATTTTACATTCTAGTACGTAATAAACGTGATTTCATTCAAATAACTTTTACGAATTTAATTTTTCTTTTAACATTACTTATAACCATAGAACGAATTCGGTACTTGAACTAAAGAATGCCTAATTTAATGTAAAATTATTTTCTTTCCGTCAATTTCCAAATATATCTCGAATTCGTTCATATTTTTAGGACAAAATATTTACGTTTTCGTCAACAAGGGCAATCACATTGTTGTTGATTTCGCGAAGTTAATTGCGTAAACTAAATTGGAGTAAAATAAAAACGAGAATTTGTTGTCCTAAGGATTTTCTTTAGAGATATTCAAATTACTTTTAAAATTACATATGTACTCGTATAGTCGAAATCATGTTTAAAAACAAAATTTAACTTTAAAACTTCAATGAAGATATTTTATATTTTAATAACAAATAGAGGTATCCAAACATATACATCGCTGAAAACGTATTGTCAGGGAAGGCGAGAGAGAGACATAAGAGCGGTGGGAAGAGGAAGGGAGAGAGAGAGAGAGGCTGAGAGACAGTGGCAGGCGGGGAGATAGAGAGGGGGGAGGAAGAGATGTAGGGAGAGGGAGAAAAAACAAGAGGAAGTGAAGATGGGATTGAAAAAGGGCCAAAGTGCTGAATAGATAGAAAGATAAATATCCGTCTTTATTTGGGAGAGATTTAGACTAAGCAATATCTTCTTTCACCTAATGCAATCCACAAAGGGAGGGAGAGAAATTTTGCGTTGACAGCATTCGTAAAATATGTTTATTTCATTAAGTTATTTTTAAGTTTGATAATTTTTTTCTCTGGAGAAATTCACTCTGTTTAAAAAACACAAAGTAGGAAATATATAAACGCGTTAAATTTTATATCCCGTAATTTTTGACAGGTATTTACACTGGTGTGTGTATTTTTATGTATATTTGTGAATGTATGTATATGCATATGCAAATTTATTCCTATATATACATATACATGTACATATACACGTATGTACATGCGCATCTAGTCACATACCCATTGGTGTTTTTAGCAGCTCTCCTTTCACTCTCCCCGAGCGATAGATAAAGCGTTACGCAAGGCGAAAAAGGTTGCTGTGGTGTGTGCGGTTGACGGTGGGTGTCGGGATAGCGAGGATTGAAGAGAGGGTAGGTTGGAAGTAGACGTAAATAGGGGTACGTTGAGTGGATGACGGCAGGGGGCGGGAGTCGATATAACCGACGGAGGAGGAAGGGGGCGGATAGGGGTTGGATGGGGGCTTAGGAAGGGTGCTTTTTGGAAGCGGTGCGACGACTCCACGGGGGCGGAGGGTGGGAGAGGGGCCGGGGGGGTCGAGGGAAGGGTGGCGTCTGCTGCGGCGATCACACGCAGTTTCACATAATGGAATGTCTGTGTAGCTTTATTTCCCTTCCTCCTAACCCACTTCCCTCTAATCCACATCTCCTTCCCTTCAAAACCTTCCCCCATGTCTTCTTCACTCCGTTCTCTATCTCTCCTCTCCTCCCTCTACCTCCCTTTATTCGTTGTCCTCTTCTTCTCCCTCTATCCTCTAGTATCCCATTTCTCCCTCTCTCATGACTAACATCTAAGCCTCTTTTCTTCCTTTTGTCGCGAAAAACCTTTCCTTCTATCCAGTGGCGCAATATGGGATAGGCGCCAGCCTAGAGCCCCATATTTCTAGGGGACCACAGATTTCACGTGTGCCCGTGTGCAACCCTGAACCTCCTCATTTTGGCATATATTTAAGGTATAAAATTATATCTAATCCCATTTTCGAGATTTCTCTCTGTAGATGACACTTTTCATGTCACATTCATTTCCCTGTCAATTAAAGCTTTCCCGACACACCGACCATCTATGACTAGAGAGATATCTGAATGAACCTTTTTTAATCGCGGGCCACACAAACACGTATAATAATTTTGAAACAGTAAAAAATTATTCTGTCACCGGAAATCGAACCCGGGTCTTTCACTTGCCTGGCGGATATTCTACCATTGAACTACCGTAGCAGATAATTTTTCCAGTTTCTGAATGCGGGTGTTTTTCTTAGTTGGGTCCGGGCTAGCTAAGCTAGGGGCAACCAGCCCCAACGGACGTCCTCCAAGAGATAAGTCGAAGAAAACTCCCTCTCAAAAGGTGAGATTGCCAAAGCTCAAAATTGATGGAATAATACCATCTAAAGATTCTATGCAGATGGGCATGAACTGTAGTTTTGGGAATAACTTTGAAACAGAAAATGATTCTGCTATGATCGGGAGGACGTCCGTAGTCAATTAGTCCGAAAGCCAACGTGATCGGGCAACATACTAGATTTATTAGCAGCCAACGTCCCAGAGAGAATAATCAAAGTCATCATTGAGGATGGAATAAGTGATCATTTGGCAGTGTATGCAGAGTGTAAGTTTAAAATCGAGAGGCAACATAAGCCTCGAAGAAAGCTTTATATATATATATTCCAAGGCAAACTTAACAAGTTTCAGGACGCGCCTACGAGAAATATTACCTAGCATTCGTGATATGAACGAACGATCATGTGCTGAGTCGTCATGGACATTATTCAAAGTTATAATGCTAGAGGGCATCGATAGGTACATTCCAATTAAATTGAAGGTCTACAATAAAGAACCACGGTTCAATAAGCAAGTTAAGAGTGCGCTTAAGCGTCAGAGAATAACCCACGCAAAAATAAGATATATGACCTCTACAGGATCCGACGAGTATAGAGCAGACGTTCAGACGTTTAAGAAATCCCGCGCTAAAGCGAGAAAGAAATACTATGCGCAAGGCTTTTACTACTTTCAGGAATAAGTTAATAGATAGTTATTTAAAGTAGACCCATAAGCGTTTTTGTCTTATGTGAGAGCGATTCAAGGTAGAGGCCTTACCATATCTTCACTACATAATGAGTCGTGTGGCGTTATTCATGATAGCGTAGAGAAAGCCAACCCGTTAAACGGTCATTGTGTAAAAGCATTTACGGCTGTCAACAGTCAATTCGTACACTATGCACCCGCTACGAGGAACAACCTGGTAGACGTTATAGAATTTTCTGAGGGGGAAATTGAACAGCAATTAACAGACATTAGTTCTAAGAAAACCTCTGGTCTCGAAGAAATTTCTGCTCGTTTTCAAAGAGTTCTCCAACGAAATAGCACATTTTCTTCGGATAATATCCTAGAAATCTCTTTCTCGCGGAAAGGTCCCTAAGGACTGGAAGTTAGGGCACGTTATTCCAATTCATAAGGGCGGAAACAAGAAGAACCCAGAAAATTACAGGCCGATTTTCCTAACTTCGATATCGTGTAAGATTCTCGAGCACATACTCGTTAGCAACGTCATGCAATTTCTTGATAGTAATTCATTTTTATACGATTGTCAACACGTCTTCAGGAAAAGTATGTCTTGCGATACTCAGCTCGGACTCTTTGTGAATTATATACTGATAATCGGAGAAAATAATAGGCAGGTCGATGCCGTCTTTTTAGAATTGAGGAAAGCTTTTGATAAGGTACCTCACAGGAAGTTAATAATAAAATTAGAAACTTTAGGCGTTAATTCCAAAATTATTAACTGGATCCATGAATTTTTAAATCATAGGAAGCAGAAGGTTGTTATAGATGGGAAGTCCCCGAACTTACAATTAGTGGAGGTTGTCTCTGGCGTTCCACAGGGTAGTGTACTTGGTCCGTTATTATTTCTAATTTATATAAACGATATCATCTTAGTAGTCAGACGTAATATTAAGCTTTTCGCGGACGACACCGTCATTTATAGAGAAATGGGTAATCCGGAAGGCCATCAATATCTCCGAAATGATCTAGAAGCTATTTCTTGGTGGTGCAAGAAATGGCAGTAGATATCAACCAAAAGAAAAGCTGCGTCATCAATTTATAGATATCCAAAAATAGTACGGTTGATGTTAATTATTCGTTCGACGGAGTAGGGATACCAGTTTCAGATTCAGTTAAATATTTAGGAGTTACGATGCATCCATTTGCAGAGTAATAGGTGCCGCAAATAATAAGTTGGCTTTTATAGTGAGAATAGTTCAAAGTAGCCCCAAAAAAGTGAGGATATTATGTTATTTATCCTTTGTTCGACAGCAGGTTGAATATGCGTCAGCTAGGTGGGATCCTTGCGAAAAGGGACTCACTAAGGAGATAGAAAAGGTGCAGGGCAGCTAGATTCGTAAAGGGAAATCATGATGGTAAACAAAGCGTAACGTCATTAATAGGAAATATGAAATGGACATCGTTAGAGAAACGTAATCTGCAGACTAATTTTAAACTGCTGGAAAAATATACCGGAGGGGCTAGCAAGATCTGCATCTAATCAGAAGACCGACGTATCTTGGAAGGCAGGACAGCGAGGATAAGATTTCCGAGATCGACTGTAGGACGGAGCGATATAAACGATTGTTTTTCCCTAGGACGACAAGAGAACATAATAGGAAAGGGTAACGAGGGAAACTAGGGAACTTTGGTTCACTGCAACCCCTGCCATCCACCAAAAAGTTGACTTTCAGGGTATCATGTAAATTTAGATGTAACGGCGACTTTGTAGATCCCGAAAACATCGTTGTTGCGATCCTTCATTAGCCCTGAAAATGCTAACACGTGACTTTACTTGGCTATAATTGAAGCATTTCAAATAACCTGTATCACTCAAACGTTACCACTTGGACAAATAGGTTTAGAGTTTTAAAGCTCAATTTAATAATAATGTTTGAGGCCCCACCAAGCATCCTTCATCATTTTCAGTTATTAAAGAAATATGTGGTTCTTAATAGCCTATCACTGGAAATATGATATTAATTCAGACCTCCTATAAACCCCGACACTCAAATGCTTTACGTATCTCCTTGCATTCATCTTTAACTGGCATTCATCCCAAGAACTCACCTTCCCTGATCAACTCCTACGTGAATCACCGACCGTTCAATTACCTCTGTTGATACATAAGTGACATATCTGCAGGAGTGAGGATTACATGCAAAGAATTTTTATTTTTTGTTCTTGTAACGAATTTGTTCGCTGTGTATTCGATCAAGGAAAGACCAAAATCGAACAATCTGTTTTAAATATATATAAATAAGCAGATGTTCCGATTTCACTGCTATTGCTCAGGGTCCCGGATTTCGAATTATTTTGCATTTTAAGTGCACATTCCATTTCCTCTGCCTTAAGCGCGTAGCAGTATTATTGTTTACTAGCTGAAGTACCCGGCGTTTTCCGGGTAAATTGAATATCATTATATATCGACGACTCTTACAGAGGAGGAGGATATAACATACTAGTAGTTGGTGCTTGCATACTGCAAGCATTTCATCTCAACAAAAAAAACATTCATTATTCATCTTTCATCATTACACATATATTTTTAATTCTAAATATTTCACCTCCGCAGCGATTTTCGCTTTTCCCACATGTAAAAATAATATTTTAAAACAATCCCCAAATGTTGCAATTTTAAACATTTTACACTTTCTCCATTATGGGGTACTAATTCTACACATTTTAGCCAAATTTTTAAGTTGTAGCACTTCTAGAAGTAAAATAATATTTTTCTAATTGTTTAAATTTAAATAATTTTTAACGGCCGCCGCAAATCATATATGGTAAAATTGAAATGTTTATTTGTGCAAGTTTACTACTCTGTAAATAATTTGAAAATTTCAGCTTCCTAGCTCATCCCGTAGTACCTAAACAGTTATCCATTTGTTTAAACTTTAAGAATTTTTAACTGCCAAACAAATTAAAATATCAAAATTTGTATAATTCCTATTTCGTTTTTTTAAGAATTCTACTTACAAAAAAATTTCAACTCCGTAGCACATTCGGAAATACATAAACCTTGAAAATTTGTTTAAACAATTGCGAATTTTTAGCAGCCGCATTGTTACACTTTTCAAGATTTTCGTTTTTTCTAGTCGGTTTTGCACAAAATCCTACCTAAGAGAAAAATTTCGAATCTCCAGCACATCTGGAAGTGCCTAAACATTAGTATCCTCCTGTTATATATATCATTATATATCGACGACTCTTACAGAGGAGCAGGATATAACATACATATAACAGGAGGATACTAATGTTTAGGCACTTCCAGATCTGCTGGAGATTCGAAATTTTTTTCAAAGGTATGTCTTTGTGCAAAACCGACTAGAAAAAACGAAAATCTTGAAAAAGTGCAACAATGCGGCCGCTAAAAATTCGCAATTGTTTAAACAAATTTTCATGGTTTATGTATTTCCGCATGTGCTACGGAGTTGAAATTTTTTGTAAGTAGAATTCTTAAAAAAACGAAATAGGGATTATGCAAATTTTGATATTTTTATTTGTTTGGCAGTTAAAAATTCTTAAAGTTTAAACAAATGGATAACTGTTTAGGTACTACGGGATGAGCTAGGTAGCTGAAATTTTCAAATTATTTACAGAGTAGTAAACTTGCACAAATAAACATTTCAATTTTACCATATATGATTTGCGGCGGCCGTTAAAAATTATTTAAATTTAACAATTAGAAAAATATTATTTTACTTCTTAAAGTGCTACAACTTTATAATTTGGCAAAAATGTGTAGCATCAGTACCCCATAATGAAGAATGTGTAAAATTTTTAAAGTTGCAACATTTGGGGTTTGTTTTAAACTATTATTTTTACATGTGGGAAAAACGAAAATCGCTGCGGAGGTGAAATCTTTAGAATTAAAAGACTATTTGTAAGCACCAACTACTAGTCATTATATATCGACGACTCTTACAGAGGAGGAGGATATAACATATATATAACAGGAGGATACTAATGTTTAGGCACTTCCAGATCTGCTGGAGATTCGAAATTTTTTTCAAAGGTATGTCTTTGTGCAAAACCGACTAGAAAAAACGAAAATCTTGAAAAAGTGCAACAATGCGGCCGCTAAAAATTCGCAATTGTTTAAACAAATTTTCATGGTTTATGTATTTCCGCATGTGCTACGGAGTTGAAATTTTTTTGTAAGTAGAATTCTTAAAAAAACGATATAGGGATTATACAAATTTTGATATTTTTATTTGTTTGGCACTTAAAAATTCTTAAAGTTTAAACAAATAGATAACTGTGTAGGTACTACGGTATGAGCTAGGAAGCTGAAATTTTCAAATTATTTACAAAGTAGTAAATTTGCACAAATAAACATTTCAATTTTACCATATATGAATTGCGGCGGCCGTTAAAAATTATTTAAATTTAAACAATTAGAAAAATATTATTTTACTTCTAGAAGTGCTACAACTTAAAAATTTGGCTAAAATGTGTAGCATTAGTACCCCATAATGGAGAAATTGTAAAATTTTTAAAATTGCAACATTTGGGGATTGTTTAAAATATTATTTTTACCTGTGGGAAAAACGAAAATCGCTGCGGAGGTGAAATATTTAGAATTAAAAATATATGTGTAATGATGAATGATGAAATTGAATGTTTTTTTATGTTGTGATGAAATGCTTGCTGTATGCAAGCACCAACTACTAGTACTTATCGATGACAAACTCTTATATGACACGTGAGACAACCAATAGATAATTAATTCGGTGACTCCAAAATATTTGTCACAAAAACGTTAGCGATAGCACATAATTACAACTAATGGTTTCGGAGATAGAAATTCAATAAGTGCCAAGCATGCTAGTCTATACCGGTTGACACTAATAATTTTTGGTGAGCGCAATAAAAAAATCATTTTCTTCTCTCTGGGTCTTATGTGACCTGCGAGGTAGCGATTTAAAAATGTATTCAGAGTTGAAGATTCAAGAATTTCCCTAGATTGCTTCACACGAAAATCCCGTAAACGAAAGGAAAATAGCACCTTGACTCGAATCCTGATACTTCGGAGAAAAAGTAAGGTCTTGTTAATCTTCAGCTCAAAAGGAACAACATTTTGGCCTATTAGATGGCCGCCGTAAGCGCCAAAGCGTGATAGGGAACTAAGGGACGTTAAACTCGCCAACAGATGGCGAATAACAGTTTATTAAATGAATAGAGACGAAGAATTAAAATCACTTTTTTGTTCGAAGCTTGGTGGGAATTTTGGTGATCGTATGAGTCACCATACCAAGTTTGGTGGAGAAAGGTCAAATAGTGTAGGAGAAGTTCGAGTTCAGACAAACATACGATTTCGGTTTTATAGAGAGCAGGGGTCACCAAACCTTTTGCTGAAAGGGCCACATGAGGCTTCATGATCAAGTGTGCGGGCCACATACGGCATTTCAAATGACTGATCGGGCCGTGTAAAAACTTCAAAGATAAGTTTTGAGATTTTTTTCGATTCTGTAATATGTAATTCGCTTATATTAAAAGAAGATTTCACCCAAACACACGGAAAATGTCGTTTAAATATCATAAATGATATCTAATGAATATTCTTGCTGATAAGGCGGGCCGGATCAAATCACTGCGCGGGCCGGATGTGGCCCGCGGGCCTTAGTTTGGGGACCCCTGCTATAGAGTATAGACTAGTTCAATTACACTTCATAAATAACACAAAGTAAAATTGCAGAACTGATTTTACATAAAAAACTTTTATTTATTTATACATTTAATGAATGTTTTCTCACGCCTATAAAGATAAACAACTACACAATTCGAGTTGCGTTTCTATGGTGATAAACTGATTAAATAATCCAAATTAGAAAAATAAATCGCCTTAAAAATTATTTTATTGACGTTTTCGAATGGGGTTTGAATTTTCACGATAAGGAAATTAAAATTGATACTTTATTTCGTATAACTGGGCATTTTCTGCGTCGATATCTTAGCATTAAGATGTTTTTCAAATAAAGCCAAAATTGACAGTGACGGTGATTATTCACCGAAACCGGTCATGTTTCTTATTCATTTGTGTGGAATTTGCAAAAGTTATTTAAAATATTTTTTCGTACTGTTTATTTTGGTTTCATTATTGAATTTTACGAAGTCTCTGACTCGTCCATTAACTTGATGTTTTCAAATGTTATCGAATAAAGGCAGGCACATGCTACTTTTAGTCCCATTAATCAATCGAAGAAAAGATACGCCTCTGGAGTCGACCCCTTGACTTCAATGTAGACGGAGAGCAGCTAGTAATCTCGGTGCACACTAATTCAGTCCGGCGGTCAAAAAAAACATACTAACTCAGTCCCTGGGTTTTCGGAAGGACATACTAACTCTGTCCCACCACGAAACAAAAGTTTCCTTCCCATTTTTCACAGACTTAGGACTGTCTGTACTAAAAGTAGCTTTCTCGAAATACGCGTAAACTAATAATTGGTGAAAAATTTAACTGGAGTTTAAAGCACTCGGAAACTAAACATTGAAAAGCTTATACATACACTACAGCATTTTTATTAGGAAGCAAGAAAAATACCAAAGGTGTATAAGTGCCGTCCATTATGCCGTGGAGAGTAAAAAAATGACAGAAATATTTTGGACAACTTTTAAATGTGCCATCAACGAGAATTGTATCCATTCAAACTAAAGGTTCCATGTGTGCATTGGTCGAAAAACCAACTATGTTTTTGACGCTGTCATTTATAAACATATATTTTTCTTGTCGATTACTTTTTATGTCCATTGAATCTAGTGCCTGTGCGGGGGACTGAGTTAGTATGGGCCTCTAACAACCGTAGGACTGAGTTAGTATGCGACCTTTTTGAATAACAACATCCTGGGACTGAGTTGGTTTGCAGCCAGTAATTTAAGAGTAGTGTTGCCAAGTAATTCCTCAAAGTTAGATAGAAAAAGATTGAAATATTTTTGAGCTGTTCGCGTTTGTATAGCTTCGTCACATTGGCATTGGTAAACAGAGTTACTAACAGACAAACACACAAACATCTGACATTCTATATAGTGCTGAACTTGGGCTGATCTGTAGCGCATTGCACCGATGTTGCTTCGAGAGTAAAATTTAATCGCTTTTTGCAGGGACTCGATTAGCGTATGATGCAGTAATTTGTCTTCGTCTTCACTTTGTGCAAATTGACTGTTAAGTCATCAAATGGCAAGCTCATTCGATCGGTTTTATAGTACTGGTTCGATGTTTTCGTATGTATACTTAGGCTACATCTTCATAAAAATGCATATTTGTGGACCCGTACGATGGCGACAGGAGGAGAACATAAAGTACTTTTGCCAAAGTGGATATCTATGCATTCGATCGCCTTAAGAGAATGTGGTACGGATACTGCCATTCAGTTGAGTGACTATACCCTCTGTCTGCTGCGTAAATTATCTTGTTTCTGCTCTGTATACGTGGAGCATTGATTCGAAAACTTTTTCACATCGCGAATCCTCAGTTTAATAATTTTGTCGCGAATCATATTCTGAAAAGTGTTATGTGAATACCTACGTCATTACACTTATTTTACGCCTTTTAATTTAGGAAAGTTTGTTAAGTATTTTTTAATTATTCATTAAATTAATAATACTGGCCAAAAGTATCAAATCCTATTACGTAGTATATTTAACGCAATTCTTTGAAACATCCATCCATTAACATTGTATAATTCCAATGCACTGCTTTATTATTAGTCAAGTGAAGATGCAGTAGAGACGCTTACTTATTTATTATCCGTGAAGTGATAATTGATGCAGAGTCATATTCTTTAAAATTAGAAGCGTACAAATAAAAATACTCCATCACGAATATTTTTAGCTAACGCCTTGAAACATTTTGTGAAATTCTGAAGAGAGAACTTTATAGTGCAGAGGAATCGGCTGAATGGAATTCTTCAGAAATTTTATTATGAACTAGTAATAATGGTATGCCTTGTCCAGGTTTAGGATTTTTATGCAAGAATCTATTTTAAGGGTGCGTATAATTAAATTGATAGTAGCGTTTCAAAACTGATGCTTTGAATAGACTTCCAAAGCGTGAGTTCATGAAAAATGATTTCTTCTAAGACAGTAGTTCTTTGGATTGTCCACAGGCTACAAATAATAGAATTTAACGACTTATATTTTGAATAAACGCTGAAAATTGATGAATAGTTATAATTATACTTAAAAGCTGCACAAGTAAAACCTTCCTTAAGATTTAATCTGAGATTATAAGAAATAATTAAAGTCATTGGCGACAAAAATTTTAATGTAAACTGAAACATTACTTCAAAACAATATTGCGCAATTTTTTAATATGATGACACTGAGACAACTCCGTTAATTCAAATGCCATATTTAATAAACATCTAAATTTATGCTTTCTTCCTTACGGCACCACTGATTTTGTATCGATAAAAGTACTTCAACAGAGTTAATGAAATTTTACGCACGGTAAACTTTTTTCTAAATTCGAATTTTTATAAATGCTGGATGTGATCCTATAATCACTCATGCTATCATAATGTCGGTGGGAGAAAATATAAAAGCTTTGGATTAGATATTGCTGAGCCTGGTCAGCTAGCTAACTTAGTGTAACGTGAATACTGCGACAATGTTATCAAAACTAATTTTACATTGAGATTTGTTTTTTAAACTTTAATGTTAGAATAGTTTCCTCCCCAACAATGTTTCTAGATACTTAGAAGCCATTGCATTTATCAGCAAAAAAAATCTTCCCAGTAAAAGTTTAGATCTAGGTATTCGAAAACGTGCGTAAAAAGAATATAGAAGCTGACTTTATTTTAAACAATCATGTTTCTTTTAAGCATATTATCGGTAGTTTTTATTAAAATATTCATTGGATAGCAATAATTATACATACAATAAAATTCTTCTGTATCAATTAAGACAAAAATATTCGAAATAGTTATAATTATTCATTTATAAATTACTGTAAAATGAGTTCGTTAGTGCTGCAGTGAAAAGTGTTATGCCAGGCCGGGATACTCAAACCAAGTGAAGATCCACTTGAAGAAAACATTTTTTAAGAATCCACAGAAACAAATTAGTAAAAAAAGAAATACATTTTCTGAGAAATTTCGTTTTCCATACTTCTGCTAAGATATTTCAGTTTGGCATCAATTTTGGATGTCGCAATTCTTTATTGAGTTTCCAAATTTGTATTAGTTATCGAAGCTCTGGTTTAATTTTTTGCAAATTTTAATTTTGGAAAAAAATACCGAAAATAATTTTTAAAGCTTATTCCTCTGAAAATGAGTATTTTCAGCTGTTATGAATTCCTTATAAAATTCAATTTTATTCTCTATTGATGATAAAATGTTCTGCATCTTATTATTGCATTGCAGATCTATTAATTCTAATTGATATTCTTCAGGAACGGAACTCGCATCAATGTAAAATGGGCTTGTAAAAACTTCGAAAAATTTATCGTATAAGGGAAATTTCTCCAAATCATTTGAAAGTGGATAAACGAAGTAGAGGGGATTGTGGTCGTATTTAGGATAGTAAAGGGAGGTGGAAACATTGGAAGGCGTTTTTAGTTACTGACTAAATAATAATAATCTTTCTGCCATTGTACCACCGTTCGGCTCTTCTTTTCGTTTATTCTTTGTCATTCCTATTATTATTGTTTGCTCTTCATTTTGGTTGCTTTTAAACATATAATTTTGGATTATTTGCTTTTTATAATTTTAATCAAAAGAACCGCATTTAGTAGTGAAAAAGAAAGAACATGAAACCCACAACAAATAATGAAAAGAGCCACGGGTTGTTCAGCTCTGGTGTTATACAAAGGAAATTAATGCCATTCCAACACGAAGCGATATTTTCAACAAAACATTTCCACCGAAGGTCATGTTTTCGCAAAATCGCTTACTTTGGACGACACTTCAATGGCTGTGCAATGATATTTCGTACTTATAATGTTTATCTAATGATTATTGCGGGAAGCGAACCTTCAATAAGTACCCTTCAGTCCTCTGTACTTTTATTATCTCATCCTTTGATACTTAGAGTCTAGGGAGTCACGTGATTACCTCAAAATCTCCTGGATTGAGGTCTCTCCCTTTTCAGAAGGGATACTGTGTGCCTTTCTTTTTTCCCTTGTTGAGGTCAACTCTTTCACTCATCGGAAAGGACTTGCCTCCGAGTGCTTTCCGTGGAATCCCTTTCCCTGACCAAAACGCAAGCCTTCATCAAATTCCTCTCACACAATCGAGAGAAAGAGAGAGGGAGCTAAAGGGAGAGCTGATCCTTAAGTCCACAGCCACAGCGGAACCATGGTTACACTGTAAACTCGGTTTAGGTTAGGTGGAGGATGCTAAGGTCAGGTTTCTCCCTCGACCGAATTGTTAGAGCTAGCAGCATCGCTTGCTTGTTTATCCGCATCGAATGAAATAAATAAATAAATGAGCGTATAAACAACAGTTTTACTCAAGATTTGCATTACATATATTTGCTGCAAGTGATATGGGAGGGTGGTTTATTTAAAGAATGGTTTTAATGCTGATAGACTCAATAAACAAAGTCAACATCTTTATTAGATGCATGGACCTCGCGCATTTTGGGGTTATTTTTGGAATTCTAACCTCCTCTTAAATAAATTTCGTAGCGAAAGAATGGGGCGGGAATAGGCTAAAACTCATCTCCATGAAGACATTTCGTTGCGTTACATCAACTGCTTCAGACACAGGATGTAATTGGCGCTTTTAGTCTACAAGGAAAAAATTTATTCAGAGCATCAACAGGGACCTGATAGAATGCAAGACACAGGTCTTTCGTCCGTAAATATGCTCGCGTGCAAGCAGAGTTTTACCCAGTTGGCATCCAAATTTCTGTCTAACTCTGTAATCAAGTGCTGGATTAAGGCTAAGAGGAAAATGAAAAAACTTTCTGGTATATTTTTATAATTTCCGCTGCATTTTGGTGATTTTCTTTGCGTTGAGGTTTATTAACATGTCTGGGGTTGTGACATCGTCAAGAGTGGTTGATTGGGGAGAGCCTCTTGACTTTAAAGTCATAAAATGTTAATTAATTTATTTAACATTTCGCAAGTAAAATTACCCAACCCATAAAATCTGTGACAACAACACGAAGAACGATAAAAACGTCCTTGCCCTCAGCTTATTTTTTAACCTCAGGCATAAGTTTTGCAGGCAGATATCGAGCTAGAACGACCAAACATTTTTATCTCGCAAACTCGTGCCATCTTTTTATCCCACCCTTCTCACGGATCCAGCGCGTGCGCACTCTTCGCATTCGCAACACTTGTTGAAGGGGTTGGGCCGATAGGAGGCGTGAGCGGCGCGTGTCGCCGTGTCGGCGTCGTCTGCCGAAGTGACCCATTTTCCCTAAAGCACGGCGTCCCACATCCGCGGGGGAAGACCTCCCGCACGGAACGACGCGGCTACTCACTCCCGCCCCCCTCCCGCTCCCTCTCTCCCGCCCCCTCCCCCCCCACCCTCTCTCTCGACCCCGCCCTTCCTCCGACGACCGCAAAGTGCCTCCCATATACCGCCCGTAGGCTGAGGAAGGCGCCGTGGCGGATGCGTGGGGTGGGGCAAATGGGGGAGCGGAACCCCGTACGCCCAGTCGCACACGTACGCCCGTGAGTAAGCCCTTCCCCTTACCTCCTTCCTCTCCTCTCTCTCTCTCTCTCTCATGTCGTCACGCCCCACCCTCGAACCCTGGCTATGCGGGCGGAGATACTTTTAACGCCTACGCAACTAGGTGGAGAAGGGAAGGAGAGAGGCCGGTAATAGGTAGAAGAGGGATCGAGTGAGAAACTGTTAGAGGAGAGGAAAGGGGAGGAGGAGGAAGAGTTGAAGTTGCGTGGTAGGGTCGGTGGGTTAAAAGGGTTAGTGAGGGAAGGGAAAGGAAGGAACAGAGTGAAGAGATTGGCGGAGAAGGTGAGGGAGGGAGAAGTCCGCTGGAAGGCCACGTCCCTTTGGTCCTCTCGCTTGGAATCGCCTCACGTTCAAACGAAGGCAATTTTCCTTCCCTCAGGTTCTTCCCGAAGTAGAAAACGCGGCCTTCCTCTGCATTTAATAAAGTTAGGAGAGGATGTGGAAAGAGTTTTGAGGTGGAAAAAGTCGAGCGGGCGCTGACTTTGTTTCTCCGATGCATAACATAAGTAGATATTTGTTTTTAGGTCCAATCAAGCCTTCGCTTTTTTTTCTTTTTCCCCTCCATTCCTTTCTGGTGGAGTTGATCGATGGCTAGTTACGGCGACGTGCGTGATGTCAACGTCACCTTTTGCTTCCGCCGCAAGAGTTCGCGTCTTAACCAAGGCGACTCCTTTTCCTTCCACTAAGCTTCCCGGACGGCGTTTCCGGGATTCTTTCCGAGCTCTAACTGGAGTGGAAATAAATATCTCCGTAGAGCACTCAGCTTCTACCCTGAAGCGGTCGATCTTTGGAGGAACATCTTATATACGTTCTCTCGTCTCAACGATTTCCTCCGTAGTCTTGGCAGAAAAGCGAAATTGAACTCACAGGAGCATGTGAGTGACCTAAAATACTTTCACTTTTCTTCGGCAAAACATAAGTTTGAAGATGAATAGAAATCAAACTAAATAGTAACTCAAAACATGTAGGGAGGCGTCTTCGTGCGAAAGTCGAGGTAACTCTTGGATTGTTTTAATACGACTGCATCGCACACCTTTCGCTTCTGGTATCAATTTCGTTTAACTAAGCTACCTTACCACTATCGCCATCAATCACTGCCATACTCATTCTTCCTTATTTATATACTTTTGCCGCTGTCAAATGAAGCTAATTTCGCGCACGGCGATTTTATATTCGGCGAGATTTCTGAGCGCTCTTTTATCTATCACGAATGTTTGCCCTCTTTTCCTCCGAACCAAAATAACCCTCGCGCCTTACGTTGGCGATATCAATCCACTCAGATTCTCACGTATTCCGTTTCTCGGCCGGGAGATCGTTTTTTTTCGCCCTATCCTCCCACTCTGGCCATTTGCTCCTCCCATTTCTCATATCGAATCTCCACCAATGGCCTTCATATAAGCCACCATCAAACCGTCTGATTTATCCTCCCCCTCTATTTTCCCCTCCCTCTCTTTCTCTCGTTCCACTCTCTCCTCTCCTTCCTCTCACCCCTTCCACACCCTCAAATCCACGTTTCTTATTTCCCCCCTCTCTCTCTCTCTGTCTTCTTCCGTCTTCTCAGCTTCACCTGTGGTTCCTTTATCAACTCATTCTTTCACATTCCTTCGTCTCTTCTACTCCCTTCTCTCCTCTTCCTGCAATCCCCTAATCTTCTTTTCCCTTTTCCTCCCTTTCTTCTGTTCCCCGATTTTTTCATTTTAACACGGGAGGACGCGCGGCGTACTTTGCAACCTAAGGACGCGCGTTGGGTATTTTACACTCGAACGCTGAAGAGCTTTAAACATTGCGTCGAATAAATTGTTAGCATTATAGATCACTAACACATTAATTCCTGCAATGGTTAGAAATCCATAAAACATCGTCAACGTTGACACTGAGTATGTTTCACACAAATGATCTACGGTATTCACTCTCCCTTCAGTTCCGTTATTAAAAGTAATAAAACTAGATTTCATCAACGCGAAATCCATTAAATCCGATATACATTACACATTTGTAGTACAGTGTTACAAAAAAGAATTACTTTTTACCATGCCTCTCCTGTATTAATGTAGTTGTGCATGGACACGCGTGTAAAAAATGCCCGCTCTCTGCTTTCAGTCTTAATTACTCGTAAGCAACTGGTCTTAAGAATAACATAATACTCGGAAACTAACAGGGAGAGTCCAAGTGGAAGGTATTGGGGGTTAGGCTCAAATTATACCGATGAGTCAAAAATAAACGCTTATCTTTTCTAATTGGGTATTTTTTAATCAGACGCGCCTTTTACCGGGTTAAAATGGCTATTTCCTACCTATTCACATTTATTCCTATCTCTTCCCCATTGTTCTACAGCAAATTCTCTTTTCCTAATCCTTTCACTTTTCTCCCTCTGTTTACTTGTCCTTTTCCTGGTATTTCTATTATCCTCCTAACACTTCGCTAAAATCTAGCTTTCCGATTGGAGCACTTTTTTCCTCCTACCTCATTGCATAGGTCTTAAATACGTCCAGACACATATGCGTCCGAGATCCTTTCTCCCCTTATGTTACTTGGCTGTTGACCGCGGCCATTTCTTGCGTGTTAACTGGTTGCCTTGGAGAGGATTGCCGCTTACGTGTTGACGAGATTAATGAGCGTGGGTGCGATTGTCTGTTGCCAGGAAGTTTACCGTTCAAACGACGCGCGATAAGCCGGAGCTCTCCTTTTTTCACTTTTTTATCTCTCCCCCTCCCCCATTATCCTCTGCTGCCCTCCCCCCCCCCCACCTCACCTCCACCCCTCCTTCCGCTAACCCTGTTCTCCTCCGTCTCGCGCCATCCGTGCGTGTGTGTGTGTGTGTGTGTGTGAAGCTGACAGGAAACGTTCCCTTTTCAGTATGGGGTTAGTTGCCGCGAGTGGAGAAAGTTTCCGCAATCGCCGAATCATCTCCCAACGGAACAATTGATTCTTTTTTTTATTATTTCCGCGGCGCGTATACCATAGCTGCGTAAAACAACGCGTGGATGGGCTTTCGCCTCCCGTCCGAATTTTCTTTTCCCGCGGATGAGAAAAAAACTCCGTATTGGGCATCATCCTCACGAGTTTGAGCTCTTTCGGCTTTCGCGGTCCGGCGGTCAAAGTGTCCGAGAGGCCGGAAAAGGTCCCTCCTCACCTCTCTCCCTCCCTCTCTCCCTCCCTCTCTCTCTCACTCTCTTCTCACCTCCCCTCCTCTCTCCCTTTCCTTCCTTTCCCCTTCCCTCCTTTAATTCCCTTTGTCAGAGTCTCGCTTTTTTCCGATGTCAGAGTGCGCGCGTCACAGGCGCCTTGGGTCTCTCCGGCGGTGATGCAACGCCTCGTCACCGAAACACGCTGCTCTTTTTATCGGAGCGGTTTTGTCGGTTTTGCTCGTGTGGTGTCGCGATGGTCGCCCGTGGGTAGGGGGAGGGAAGGAAATACGAAGGAGATTTAATTTGCGAAAAGTGGATTGGAGTGACAGTTTTAAGCTGCGCTGTTTCTGTCGAGGGTGTCGGTTCACGGAAAGTGCTACGAAGTGCTTCTAAACTTAAAGTTTATTTTACGATGTCTTATCCGTCGTTGAGAATAATTTGTGTCGTGTAAAATAGGGGAGTTATTAGTGGACTTTTTGGTCAGGGACGTGATGCATTTTTTTCGAAGTTTTTGTGCTGTTATTGCAGACACCTTTAATCTACATCTATCGTCGTTTTTGGCGGATTATTTGAAGTGGCAGTAAACTTTCTGGACACTTCTCCGGCGAAATTTTTTTTCGAGTGACAGTCGATAGCTCGTGATAATTATCGCTATGCGCTTCGCGCGAGCCAACCAGGAAAAGTAATGAGTTAATTAAATTACTCTCGTATTGCTTCTCATAATGATTTCCATCGCAACAATTTCCAATTTCAAGTTTCGAAAATGGCACGACAGCGCCTTTTCTGGACGCACGCCCACGAAAATCATTTCCTTTTGAGTGGAGCGGATCGGGATTTTCCTCGTCGGAAGAGAGTGGCATCGTGCGTCTGGGATCAACAAGAGATTAGGATGACGCCGATCGATGCGTCCCTGACGCTGAAGAATTCCTGTGAATATTCCACGTCGTTGCGATATGTTTCGGATTATACAGTGGACTCCCCGAACTCGTTCGCATAGGAAAACAATACGTGTCGTTCGCCCCAAACTTTTGCTGCCGACGATAAAAGAACTCCGGCATGTGAAGCGAACCGTTTGACGGCGATAGCGCGCAGTGAGCGATTCGAAAGTTGGAACTCCGCTCGCAAGAAAAGCGACAGGTGTCTCTTGTGGGACGATGGACGAAGGGGCAACGGAGAGGACGACTCAGCTGGCGCTCCTGTTCCCCCTCAAAGCCAGCCTCTTTCCCGTCAAGTCCTCTTCTCCGAACACTCCAGACATGCCTATCGACAACCCCCCTCCTCCTCATTGCCCCCTCACGCACCCAAACCTCTCCTGCCCCCGCCTCCGCCTCCGGAGGGGATCTTCCCTCTCCGATCTCTCGAGCCTCCAGCTCCAGCCGCCAGGGGAAGGGGGAGTCACTCCCGGAGAATGTGATTCCGGGCCCCCTTCGTTGATGCCCCCAAGTGGGCCGTCGTCGGGGGCCGGCAGAAGGCGCGGATGCGATACCGCCCCCCAAAGTCCCGCGACCGGGAGGCGCGTCGGCACGGGGGGAGCGGGCGGAGGAGGTCGGGGGCGGAGGCTATTTCCCGGGGACGACGTCAGAGGGGGCAGCATAGGAGACCTCATGAACCTAAAGCAGTACGGTAGCGTATGGAGCGTTAGAAGTGCCACGGAATCTATCGCGGAGGCGGTGCCGTTGACCACGGTCACCCCGAGGACGCCTAGGAAGGACCAGTCGCCCTCTCAGCAGAGGATCCACCACGGTGGGGCGTGCCCCGCGGAACTAGCGGCCGCCCTCAGAGCCGCCATGGACACTCAGGAGGAGGAGGAATTCTCCCCCCCTTCGCGCTCCTCCCCCGCTCCCCCGACGCCCCCGCTGAGGAAAGTTAGGGAGTACCTGCTGGAAGGGGGCAGCGGGGGCGGGATGGAGGTGAGCCGGATTCCGAGGAAGGTTTTGACGGCTCGGGAGAGGACGCAAAGGTTGTCGAGGCTCATCAAAGAGCATCAGGATGCGTTCCTCGAACACCCCGCGAGAAAGATCGTAAGTCAACGGATTTCTATTGATAACGCGATTAGATTTAATGGCGGAATAGGGAAGAGTTAGAATATCGAATTTGTATGCCCCTTCCTCTAAAAGTTAAAAAGAGCCGTCGAGTTGGACAGTGTCATTTAAGAAATTACGGAAATTTGATTTTTTGCAAAAGGTTTTGTTCCAAACAATCCAAAAATCTTAATTAAAAGAGCAGCAAAAAGTTATTTCTTAATGTAGAAAAATGCGGCATTGGCATTCCAAATTTAACGTTTTTAGAGCTATTTTACTTCCTCCAATAGTATAAGGGGAAAGTATTGTCTTCAAGAAACATTGATTTCGAGATTTCAACGGAAATACACTTTTTGAGGTCCACTGAACACGTTTTGACCATTATCTTGATGATGTCTGTGTGAGTGTATGTGATAGCTATTTTGTGGGAGCTCTAACTCAGAAACTATTAATCAGGTCATCGCAAAATTTTGTATTTAACATTTTTATAAAAGTCACAATAACTGATTAGTTTTTAGTAAAAATCGGTCAACCGGAAGTGGGCGTTTGCTCTTGTCACTTATCGTTTTTTTAAATTATTTGCTTTAATATTTGATATATGTAAAAATGCATTGGAAAAAAGTAAGAAATTTAATTTTCTACAACCTTTGTTTGAAACATTTTCCCATATTATGCATTGTTTAAGAGATATCTTATAACGCTTAGTAACGGTCCTATTTATTTTCTTAATTGTTGGAGATTCCTGGTTATATCCAATATCAAAAGGCCACGGTATGAGTCTATTTCTGTTCTTTGTAAGGCCTAAATATTTCTCCCAGTTCCTTAAAATATTCATTATCATTTCACCTATTTGAAATTTTTAGAAATATTACCAGGTATGGAGAAAGTCATGCAGTGGCCACATCAGCTTTTTTATAAAAAATCGCTTATGCATTCGGTTCGTCTGTCTGTCCGTTCATCTCTACGGGTAATACCTCTGAAATCCTGGAAACTCTATATGAGAGGTAGATGTGGTACAAATTTGGTTTATCTAAAAACTGCTGCTGGGGAATAATAAGAAATGCATGAAATCGGCGTAGGGGAAGTATTATAAATTTGCCTTTTCAAATTAGTTGAAATTAACATAGAAGCTCGGGACATTAGCAGTTCTGTAGCCGAAGGACTGAAATTTATATTTTTTGGGAACACAATTCAAATCCTTGTCGAATGCGACCGAACAGTCATTTTTAATCCAAAATATAGGGAAAGTTTCCGATTTTTAACATTGTGTAATAAAACTGCCAAATCAACGAGTCCACTGCTATAAATGGGAACATTATTATAAGGCTTTGATTTAGTGCTTTAAAGGGAATATATATTATGAGGTGGTCCATCTCAACCAAAGGTTTTATCTTCGTCATAATCCTAAAACAAAAGATTTTCTATTTCTATTAATTTTAACATTGTTTATGTCCTGTTTTTGTGAAGTTTTTCGAAATAATTCTGTCGTTTTCAACTAATATAGGAAATGAAAAAATGCCTTTTGTAATTTTATTTGCTATTTTTCCCTCACTTGTTAAACTATATATTTATAAGCTGTTGACGTAATGCGAAGCTAATTTATGGCCCGTGATATTGAGACTGTTGATTTATTCTATTTATCTATATCCATTTTCCAAACGCAATCCGAAATTCTGGCATATTTACACTCTTACCACCTGCCAATCGAGTAATGGAAGCGCATTTACGAGTATGCATGTACAAATGCAAATGGAAAAATTGAAAACTCATTCATATCATTTTTCATATTTTTTCAAGAAATGCTTTATAATTTATATTTTCATCAATATTGCCGAGGTAAATTATAATCAATTTTTAATTTTTTTATTCGTACTAAATAATTATTTTCTTACATAACAAAATTTAGTTCAGTATAACTTAAAAATAATTTCCAATTTTTATGATCATTAATATTTTGGCAATTATCATGAGTATTCCTTTTTAATTTACATCGGACATTTTTTTGATGTGTTGTACTCTTGATGTGTTTCTCAATTAATTTTCTACGAAACTGAAATATATCCTTTAGTTGAATTAACAAACATTATTTTTCTCCCATCAAGAGATGAGTATTATTTGTTCATTTATATTTTCTGTGCATAGTTATTCTGTCATAATAGGTTATTTTAAATAAAAGAATTGGTATTTAATTTTCTTTGATTGTGAAATTTTATCCGCCGTTAGTACCTATAATTTCGATATATATGACCTCACTTGATATTATTGCTTTAATTCGAGGCCATGCATGAAATATGATTTTCACCTATCCGTAATCTTACATGAGACTTGGACCAATTATAATTAGTTATCCGGGTTTAATTCAAGTTATACAGAATTTGCACGTCGACGATTGAGTTTTCTGTGTTATAAAATTTTCGGTAGAAATTATAGCGTATTAACCGATGAAATTCCCGTTAACGAAGACTCGTTCTATGGATTCGATATCAAGAGTCGCAGCGCAACCTTCCATTGTTTTTCATTCAACGGCAGAGGGCTCCCTCGCCTCCCCTTCCATTCCCTCCCGGACACGTACTGGTAATGATGTCCTGCGGCCGACTAGTCCGCTTCGAGGATACGTGTTGAAAGACTTGCTTGACGCATTGCTATCTGCAGACATTGAGGTCGCAAACCCAAGGATTTTTATCAAGAGCGTTTCTCCGCGTGTTTTACAGGAAATTCCTCATAAATCGAAGTTTTAACCTAAAAACCATAACTGGAACGTCATTTATGCCCAGTTTTTTCAGATAGCTTTTTTATCGTCAAATATTCCGAGGTACACGGAGAATTTAATTCAGGTCAGCGCAGTATTTCGCCCGTCTGGTAAATTTTGGTAAAAATTCCGCCGTGTAATTTGCAGCCAGCATCTAGTGAAACTACATTTGAGGAATTTTTTCATGACGTTCTTTCCTCGAGGAAAGACTCATTCGTCTTAGCTTTCCTTGTTCTTCAAGAGAAATAATTCCTGTACTACCGTCTATACTATAACGCCAGGGATACGTTCTTGGAAAACGCAGTATAATAAGAACCCGCGTTAAAGGATACCTTATGTAAGAACCTGGGATAGGGACCCGTTGGACTAATTTTCAAAATTAAAACTCGGAGTAATATAGTAAAGCACGATATATTAAAATATTAAATCGATGTATTAATATTGAATTAATACAGATTTCTTGAACAAAAGTTTATTAATTTAATAAAATTCGCTTAATATACAGGGTGATCTCTTGTGAAATGGATAAAATAAAAACGCAGTGAAATCGAAACATTTATGCATTCACCGCCATCTACAATATCCCATGAGTCTCATGCCGCGCATGCGCATCGAGTATTGCATAACAAACTTCCAAGTTTTATGACTAAACACGCCACAGATAAGCGCTTTACCACTGATTACGTCATTTTCGCGGTTTTATTTTATCCATGCCCAAACGGACCACCCTGAAGTAATAAATGAGTTTTCATAAATTTCACGTAGTGTACATACTGTAAAGCAATTCATTTTAAATCGCAGAACTGGAATAAAGAGACAAAATATATTGTAACAATGATTGAAGGCAAATTGCATAATATTGCTCCGCTTCAGAAATCCTTTGTCAAACATCGGAGAAAGCGGTCTTTGAAATTCCTGTAAAAGTGAATCCTGACTGCGTTCTAGCATACTATGGTCAGACTTCATAAATCGCTCTAGGATATCGCGTGTACATATTGCATCAAGTATTCGAAAACTTTGCTGGTAGGTAACTCAAAACAAATCACCCGTCTATAAGGTGTGAAACATGTATTTATTTATAAACGCTCCTGGAGTCAAACCTGTGATCCCAGCTTTACGAGTTAGATTCCAGCATATTTCGAAAAAATCATCGACATCGTACTTACTGCTCTCGAGTTATTCACATAAACAAAATTCGCCACCAGAGACGTTATAAGCACAACTGACTTTTGTTATAATAGATTACATTAAGTATACATTATAGATATATTTAATTCAAAAATATAATTAAAAACTATCAGGCAGCCATAATTACGGTCAATTATTTGTATTGTACTGGAAAAGATGGACAAGGGTTATACATTTGCTTAAATTTGTAGGTTTTTTAAATTTAATGATTAGGCTTGATATTCTCTCGGAGGACTCGTGTTTCCACGTTCATTACAAACCTGGGCACAACCACATCCTCTTTTTTGCGAGTCAGCACAATTACATTTTCTCGGTCGATGATAAGCAGTTAAGAGTTCTCTTGCGTGTCTTTCGTAGCGATTAAGCCTCGTGTCGTCAACAGTATCCCCTTACTCTCTAGGTATAATAATAGAAAATGACTGCGTGGAGCTAATAAAATGTTGTCTTAACCTAAATTATTATTTAAAAACTATTTATTTTCGAGGGAATTGGACACCACGGTTTTCATTAGCTCTTATGACGAATATGTAACTTTGATTAAACGTAATTCGGTAAGATGCATACTATGCCTCACCTATCTGCGTACAGACCTATTTAGTTCAATCTTTATGATCTTTCAAGACCTCGGCTAGGTCCAATTATCCTTTGCGAATGGCTAATAAAGTGTGTTTTTACCAAACTTGCGCATAAAATAATTCGTTCAAAAGCATGCTTTTCGAATAATTCAAAAGAAAAATTCGCCTAACTTCAGAAAAAAACGAATATAAATGTTTCCATTAGATTTCAAGGAGATAGCCGAAAGATGAACGTGAAAACTTTTTTGGCAATTTTAATTCTAACGAGTTCACTTCAATTTTTAATGGGATAAAATGATCTGCCTGCGCCAAGTTCTTAGATACATGCATAAAATATTTCCAACGCGCATTTTCTTCACGAACTTGTTACTGTCGTAATTTATATCGGAGTTCATTTATTTCGTTGCCAGCAATTTTTCACGCTCATTCTTTTATATGGAATGGACACGAAGATGAATGCGATTGCAAAAGAAACGTTGGCGTTGCGAATCGAAGCGGAAGTTTCTGCGCTTTTTTCTCCCGTCTCTAGGAACAAGAGCGACTATCCTTAAAAAAATAAACAAAAGAGGAAGGGCTTTAAAAGTGGCGACATGCAGTGCGGCGGCGTCCACATGGCTAATGCGACTTCGTTTCCTTATCGCGAGCTCCACTCCAGCTGTGACCAAGAGTGCAGTCGCAGTCGTTATCCGAAGCTTTCTCGCTTATCCGGACGCTCGCGCGTCGACCTCAGACGTCAGGAGAACAAATGAAACGTGGCGAAAAGGAGACATCGAGCCGAAGAAAAAAATCAACATCGCGCTGCAGCGATATTGTTTGAGAATTAATGTTTCCGTGTCTTAGCTCCTGTCATGTTTCGTGTTTAGCGCGTTTTTTAAAACATGGCCGCATAGTTTCACTTTGACATCTGTCTGTCTGTACACTTGCTTAAATTAAAATTGGTACAAAACCATAAACGATAGCATGTCAAAATCGAAGTGGCGTCCGGACCGCATTAAAGCGATGAATGTTAGAGAAGGGTCGCATTAAATCGACGGATGTTAGAGAAAGGTCGCAACCATTTGAGGGGGCCAGAGGTGGAACGATAGACGCCTGTTTTGCAATGAAAAACAATAATTTAGAAAATGCGTTCTAATGTAATACGGTTACTATGAAAATAATACACAGGATTCACTTGAGGCAGAAATTTGGTACAGGGCCGCAGTTAGGCACAGAAAGGGCAGCCAGTTTGACATGCCTGCGACAGAGAGCTGAAACTTGGGATGTAGGTTTCTGTGCTTCTGCTATTTGTTTTTCTTGAAATTTGAGTTTTGAAATATATATATATGGTCGGATGGAGGCCCATTAAACTTCTTTTAACATCTTCGAAGCAATAAAAGATTGAAAGTTGAAATTTTGAGCGTGCAAATTCGCATTGATGCCAATTACAAACGAAGCTCTAGTGGCCGAATATGTGGCGCTATAACCTCATAAAAAGAAATTAAGATAAACGAAATTTACTCATAGAACCGGTGATCAAATTCCAAATTCTCTATAGTGCGTCAATTAGGTTATTGGGAGAAATCTTCATAGCGAAATAAACAAAGTATTGCTGATTATAATAATAGAAGAAAAACGCGCTAATTTTATCCATGTTCGTGGATAACACTTTTTCGTTTGTTAATGCTCTATGTCACACTTTTAAGTTTTTTATTGAACCAACGGAATAAATGATAAGCTTTATAACTTCCACTCTAGTTTTAAATTATGAAGCTTGGTGATGCAAAAGCAATTGCTAAACCAATCGCTGTAATTTAAAAAGAGAAATTATAAGATTCATTATGAAATTTATTATTTTTAAATGACTTTTCATGGAGTTAACGTCTTTGGAAGTAAGTGTGATTCCTTTATAGAATTTATTTTTAGTTATTTTCTGTGTGCCTAATTTATTTTCTATAAGATGCCCTTTCTGCATCTAAGAAGAAAGTAATGCAGGATGCAATCTAATTCATAACTGAATATATTCTAAATACATCCATCTCTCACTTTGCAATGCTCATGCGTTGTTCGGTTACGCCTTGCAAAAATGAAGTTCTTTCCGTGGAAATACGTGAAGTTACATTTGAGCTACTTCTTGAGGTCAACATGTAACGATCCAATCACACTGTATTCAGCATCGTTACTTCTTATACTGTCTCAAAACCTATAAAATGTCTAACTGAAACCTCTTTTCACATTTTAATGGTCGGAGACCGTTTCAAAGTCGTGTTCAATTGAAAATGATGGCCGCAGAATTCGAGATATTTCTCCAAAAAGAAATCCGTGATATACCAAAAAAGTATAAAGCGAAACCGCATTATTCGAGGAATGAATGAAATAGAATTAATGAATTCACGGATTATATTTAATGCGGTGTTTTTTGAGAAACGCTCGAGCAGCATGTGCACCACTCCGCTCTGCTTTGAAAAGAATAGTAATGTGAATTAATGGAAAAATTTCTATTTGTGGCAAGTACACGCAATTTCCTTCTTGAATAGATTGATTTAAACTTATTGAATTTTATTATAATTTTAAATCCTGTGTAGGTTTTTTTAAGGCTTAACTCCAAAATATTAAATTATTTTGCACCATAAATTTTATTGATTAATTTATTAATTTAATAAGAAATGTTGGTTAAAACAGTGTTTTCGTTTTCTCAATTTTATCGAATTTTCAGCGAAATAAAATATAACATACGTATATATATAACGACATAGCAATATAAAAATAGCCAGGAAAAGGTATAGGCGTTTTCACTGCAATTTATTTTAAACGAGTTTTTATATTTGAGTCTCTGTTTTGATATTTTTAACCGTTTTAATAAGAAATAAGAAAACCATATTCTATTTACGGCTGCTGCATTTCCGTGCACAAAAGAGACTTATAACACATCCGGTATGCTGTTTACCATACTGATAAAACCAGGACTTGGCCGTAATGAACTAATTTCTCTAGTAATGCTGGATGGGCACTCTAATGCCACATGCAGTTGTTGCTTGTCTGTTGAAAGCTTTTTGTAAGCAACACATAACATCAGAAAAATGAATTACGAGGTTATTTGGCTGGAAAGTTTTATTTATGTTATATTTAGAATATGCTAAACTAGTGTAACTGCCCGTAAAAAATGACGGGTACACATGAATGCGGTATTAAATTGAAATTAAGACATCTCTTCTGAAAAATATATCTCTCTCTCAGGGTGATATAGGTGTATATATAATTGTACACACAAAATGACCTTAAAAGGCAAAATGTAAGTAGAAAATATCGTACACGCACAAAGAAACGTCTCAATCTCGCGTTCTTGTCTTGCTATTATGTAATTTTAAATGCAAATGATTCATATATTACACTCATCTTCGTGTAAATAAAAACTAAGGTAATAAACACTCCCGGATATGATTAAGGCGCAAGAAGTAGTTATCCAAGTATATTGCGCGAATTTTAAAGATCCAAAAAGCTATGATTTTCATCTCCATAACAATGAAAAAAATTTCGCGTTCAAAATAAATTTGCATGACGATTTGACTCCTATTTTGTACTGAAATTCATCCAAGAAAAGTAATATTTCGTTCAGATAACTTATATTCACTCAGATTTTATTTATTTTCCGACCATGAATGGATTTATAATAAGAGTGAGTCTTTATAATGAAGGTTCGCTGATTAAAAACATCCCCAAAGGAAGCAATTGGACTGCACAAAAGGGCATCGTATCTGTTGTGAAAAGATTAAAAATTATGTTTACATTGTTTTACTAATGTAATAGGCTAAGAAAGTTGGTAATTATTTCGTATGAGTAATTAACTAGTAATAATATCGTGAATATAATTTTTAAAATATATCGCAAAGAACGCTATTTTGTCAATCCAGTGATTTTTAAATACTATTTTAAATTACTTTAAGTTTGATGGATCATTTACGACGCTGTTTTTTATATTTGAAATTAAGACTCTCTCAAAAAAGACTTAAGGAACTTTCCTTATGGGTGAAATACGATTTATATACAAGCAGTTCTAGCAGCCATTAAAAGATTGGGAGAAAAATGTAATCCAGCCTCGTTGACGTGGAAAAACGGGCTCATTTCCAAAATCAGTTTTGTCTCCGCTCTCTCGCTTCACGGAAGATGACACGACTGCGACGAGAGAATGAGGCAGGTGCGTTGGTTGCACTGTCGAGAGGGACGCATGATAGGTAGGGGGCGTGTGAGGGGGCAGAGAACGAGGGCAGGGTGGCGGAGGCAGCGAAATGTGGGTTAAGGGAAGGTGCCCCCCCCCCCCCCGCAAAGCCCTCATCTCATCCGTCCCACAGGACCTTGACCTCGAATCCGTTTTTAATAAATGGCGATGTAGACAGACTCGCAGACCCTCTCCATATCTCAAAGCTCTCCTTTACGGCTCATTGCGCAATGTTTCCGACATAGAATTGCAGAACCAGCGATATTATGGGGGAAAAATATATCCCGATATTTTCATCGGAAAATACCGGTTCGGTTGAAAATGTTAACCGTGCAGAGTTAAAATTATTCCTAAAAACTGATGTGGCCACTACTAGACTTTCTCAGTACCTGTTATATTTCTAAAAATTCCGAATATGTTAAATCAGTGGTTTTAAACTGGTGTGTCGCGACGCAATGATGCATCGCGAAGACGTGGGAAGTGTTTCGCCGAAAATGTTAATAACGACTGTATTAAACATAAAATAAATTTTGTTAAGGAGAGTTATCGCCTTTCTTATACATAATAAAACATTTTGTTATATTTTTGCTATATTTATGATGTTTTATTGTTAAATCAGGAATTTTAAGTATTTTTGTTGTTTTAACGAAGAAAATTGACTTTTTATTTCATGGTGTGTCGCGGGAGCCTTTCATAGTGTGTCGCGGGAACTGAATCATTTAAAAAGTGTGTCGCTAAAGCAAAAATGTTGAAAAACACTGGGTTAAATGATAATAATTATTTTAAGGAACTGCGAGAAAAATTCGAAGACCTTTCAAAGAACAGAAATAAACTCATACGGTAGCATTCTGATATTGGATACAGCCACGAAGCTCTAATTATAAAAAATAAAACGTAGCATTACTAAGACGTAACTACGCTTAAACAAAAGTGTTAACAAAAGTCGTCTCTAGGTGGTGTGGTGGTGGTAGCTAAAAATTATGATTTTAAAAATATCCTTAACAATATGGCAAAATGTTTCAAACAAAAGTTCTAGAAAATTAACTTTCCTACCAAATTTATTCCAGGATTTTTCACATTGATTATTAAAGCAATCATTTGATAGAAACGAATGTGACAAAAGTGACATACACTTCCGGTTGACCTATTTCCATTTTCTCTTTAACAAAAATATCAAATATAAAATTTTGCGTTGATCTAATTAATAGTTTTTGAGTTACAGCGGCCACAAATTTCCCATCACACATCAACAAGAAAGTGGTCAAAACGTGTCCAAGGAACCTTAAAACTTAAATTTCCGTTTAAATTTCGAAATCGATTTTTTCTTTCTCCTATATATATATATATATATATATATATATATATATATATATATATATATATATATATATATATATATATATTGCAACAAGTTGTTAGGATAAGGAAGCCCAGCCCAAAAAGATGACTTCAGGTTGGCGAGCTGCTGGGGGTGTCGAAGTGACACACGTAACATGAACACAGAAAACACGGAAACTTTCGGGGACGATCCCTTCGTCAGCACAGGAGAGAGAGAGGAGAGTTCATTTTACGCGTGTCACTTCGATACCCCCAGAAGCTCGCCAACCTGAAGTAATCTTATTGGCGAGTGCTCACTGGGCTTCCTTATCCCAACAACTTGTTGCAATACACACACACACACACACACACACACATATATATATATATATATATATATAACAACTTACGGAAAAGGAAAGGTAAAATAGATATATGGATGTCAACAAGGTGTTGGGATGAGGAAACCCAGTGAGCACTCACCAATCAGACGACTTCAGGTTGGCGAGGCCCCGGGGATGTAGAAGCGACACACGTAAAATAACACAAAAACACAGAAACATCACAAACGTAAAGCTTTCGGAACTACTCCTTCTTCAGCTACAGAGAGAGAACTCCGTTTGTGATGTTTCTGTGTTTTTGTGTTATTTTACGTGCGTCGCTTCGACATCCCCGGGGCCTCGCCAACCTGAAGTCGTCTGATTGGTGAGTGCTCACTGGGTTTCCTCATCCCAACACCTTGTTGACATCCATATATATATATATATATATATATATATATATATATATATATATATATATATGTGTGTGTGTGTGTGTGTGTGTGTGGATGGCAACAAGGTGTTGGGATGAGGAAATCTCTCTGCAGCTGATGAAGGAATAACTCCGAAAGCATCTACGTTTGTGATGTTTCTGTGTTTTAGTGTTCTTTTACGTGTGTCGCTTCGACATCCCCGGGGCCTCGCCAACCTGAAGTCGTCCGATTGGTGAGTGTTCACTGGGTTTCCTCATCCCAACACCTTGTTGCCATCCATATATCCATTTTACCTTTCCTTTTCCGTAAGCTGTTATATATATATATATATATATATATATATATATATATATATATATATATATATATCATCATCATCATCATCATTGGTAGTCTGTCCGTAGACAGGTCCGTGATTATTCATGGTTAAACCTGGTTCTCCATATACTCCTATTTTCCGCTGTCCTCTTTATATCTTGATAACTCTCTTTCCCTTTCAAATCGTCTATCAGCTGAAACCTTTTCCTACCTCTTTCCCTTTTTCCCATCTAGTTTTCCTTCTAACACGTCTTTAATCATACTCTCTCTCCTCAGGTAACGTCCAATCCAGTTAGCCTTCCTCTTTCTGATAGTCTGTATAATCATTCGCTTCTCTCCTATTCTTCGTAGCACTTCATCGTTTTTCATCCTATCTGTCCATTTTATCTTCAGCATTCTCCTCCAAGTCCACATTTCAAAGCTTTCCAAGTATTTGATGTCATTTTTCCTTAGCGTCCATGTTTCTGCCCCACACAATGCTATACTCCATATGTAGCATTTTATCAACTTCTTGCGGATATCTTCCCTTATATTCCCTGTAAGTAGTTGTTTCTTTCTCCTGAAAGCCGCTTTTGCTTTTCCTATTCTAGTCCTGATCTCATCCGTACATTTCGCTTCTCTTGTTATGATGTTTCCAAGGTATTTATAGTCTGTAACTTGTTCTAAAGGCTTTCCTTCAATACTTATGTTCAGATTTTCTTCTTTGTCCGATATTCGAATGACCTTGGATTTTTCTGTATTTATTTTCATACCGTATTTTCTACCTGTTATTATCAGTCAATTTATCATTTTTTGTAGCTCCTCTTCCTTTCTTGCTAGAAGTACTTGATCATCTGCATATTTTACTGTTCTTATAATCTTTCCTCCAATTTTGAAATCCCCTGTGCCTTCTAAAGCTTCTTGCATTAGACTTTCTCCATATATATTGAATAGGGTTGGCGATAGGCAGCAGCCTTGTCTTACTCCTCTACCGATATTTATTCCGCAGATGTCCACATTCTCAAACCAGACCTTTACAACTTGATTCTCATATAGATTCCTAATCAGTCTCCTGTCTTTCCAGTCTACACCTATATCCTTTAATATCTTCATCAACTTTACCCAATTTACTCTATCAAAGGCCTTCTGCCAGTCTACGAAACATGCTCAGATATCTTGACTGTATTCTATTGCCCTTTCTGATATGATTCTAACTACCCCTATTGCATCTCTAGTTCCTCGTCCTTTTCTGAAACCGAATTGATCTTCCCCTATTATTTCTTCTGCCTTTTTCTCCAGCCTTTTATTAAGAATCCTCGTGATGATCTTCGATGTGTGTGACAGAAGGCTTATAGTTCTGTAATCTTTACACTGCATTGCCTTTGGCTTCTTCTTTAGAGGGATCATTGTTACTTCTAGGAAATCCTGAGGCCACTCTCCCGTGTCGTAAATCTTATTAATTAATTTCGTGATCGCTTTTAGTCCTTCTGATCCTAAGTATCTCAGCCGGTATTCCATCGCTGCCCGTGGCTTTCCCCTTCTTTAGTTCCACTATCGCCTTTTCTACTTCGCTCTCCATAATACTTGGTCCTAAGTTGTCTTCTTTAATGTTTTCCTCATTTTCCAGTTCTATTTTTGCCGCTCCTGCCTGTTTGCTGTATAATTCCTTAATGTATTCTTCCCATACCTGTGCTACATCCTTTGTTTCTGAGACTATCTTCCCATCCTTATTCATAATTCCTTTACCACAAATTCCATTAGACTTCTTATCTTCTAATTCCAGTGCCCTAGCGTACATCATATCGTACCGTCCTAACTTCTCCATTTGTTCTATTTCATCACATTTTCCTTTTATACAATTTTTTCTAGCTTTATCTGTTACCCTTCTCAACTCATTGTTTATACGCCTATAGTTGGCTCTACCTTCTTCACTGTTAACTTTTTTCCATTTTCGTCTCTCATCCATTTTCTCCAGCATTTCCTTCGTGATCCATGGTTTTCTGATTTTCTTCTCTTGTTTTCCAATCTCTTTATCCAAGGTATCCGTGATACTGGTTTTAATTTCATCCCATTCTGTATCAACGGTCTTCGGTTTGTTTTCCAACTTTCTTAGGTTATCTTCCAACTTCATGCTGACTACATCCTGCCTTTCTTTCAGTTTTTCTATGTCCCAGGTCTGTCTTTCTCTTCTCGTTTTTCTTATTTGTTTGAGCTTTGTACTCACGTCAAGTATTAGAAGGCTGTGATCTGAATCAATGTCTGCTCCTTGCAATGCCTTGGCATTCTTTATGCTGTTCCTGAATCTTTGTTTTACAAGGATGTAATCTATTTGGCATCTCATTCTATCTCCTGGGCTTTTCCATGTGTTCGTTTATGGTTTTTGAACCATGTATTAGTCAATACAAGGTCATTATTGATGCAGAATTCTACGAGTTTCTCCCCTCCTCGATTTCTCTTCCCAAGTCCGTATTGCCCGACAACATTTTCTTCCTGTCCTTCTCCAACTATGCTGTTCCAATCTCCCATTATTATGCAGTTTACCTTTCCTCTTCCGTCTTCTTCGTAAATTTCATTAATTTGCTCATAGATCTCATCTATTTCTTCATCGTCATGAGCTGACGTTGGCATATATACCTGGATTATCAGCATGTCTACTGGGACTGCTTTTAGCTTTATTGCCATCAGTCTATCGTTCGTTGCTATTATCTTTGTCACGCTTTTCATCATATCTTTCCTAAGTACCAGGGCTACTCCCCTTTCCCCACTATTTCCTCCAGAATAAACTACCGTGAATTCTTCCGAGTCGAACTGTCCTTCTCCCTCCCATCTAGTTTCGCTTAGCCCTATAATGTCAACTCTATTTCTTCTCATTTCTTCTTTCAAGTTCTCTAGCTTTCCTGCCTTTCTCATAGTTCTTACGTTCCAAGTCCCTATTCGTAATTTACTTTCGACAAATGTTTTCCCCAAGGCAGTCCCCGCCCGGAGATCCGATTGGGGGACTATTTTACCTCCGGATTGTTTTACCTCGAGAGAACTCATATTGTCCAACCATATAATCTTTACTAGGGATTGTAATGTGGTAGTTTCCCTCTTGCTTTCCACATCGCAGTACTGTAGCCGTTCAAATCGTCCTGATCACGCCTACAGCTGTATTGGATATAGACCCAACCAACATCATTTGTTTTCGGCTCTATACCATACTGACAGTACTGCTGCCTACTGCCAGGCACTGATGATAGTTTTTTTTAAATAAAACCTCCATTCGAGGGGTTTGAACCCCCGAACTTTGCAATAGAAAGCCGACACGCTAACCACTACACCACCAGTGCATTATATATATATATATATATATATATATATATATATATATATAGGAGAAAGTGCCCCCTGGACACGTTTTGACCACATTCTTGATGATGTCTGTCTATATGTGATGTAAATTTTGTGAACGCTATAACTCAAAAACTATTAATTTGAAGTCATCTTATTGGTGAGTGCTCACTGGGCTTCCTTCCCTTTCTCCCTCCATCTCTGCTTCTCTTTTCTCCCACATCCCCGCTCTCTTAAGAGTTAAATGTAAGAAGGGACTACATAGTCTCAATTTCGCCTTAATAAAGTTGTTTGTCTGTCTTTCTCATTCCCTCTTGTCCCGTTTCATAGCTCTTCCTCTTTTTCTCCATTTCCTTCTTTATCTCTTTCATCCCTTCCTTTTCTAATCCTAAACCTCGCTTACTCTCTGTGTACCTTCCATTCTATATCCCTTCCTTCCTATCTCCTACCCCACATCCCCCTCTCTCTTACTCTACATCTATACCATAGTCGTTTAGATAAGCAAAAGAACACAAACTAAACCCCAGTCCCATTAGGATTACGTATTTTCGCGAAAAACCCTACGATAATTTAAGGCAAACTATGCACTCGTATATATTACACGTATACGGGTAAGGAACAACAATTGATTCTCGAAGTTTAACAATGACATGGTCAGCAAGGCAACTTCCCGTTTGAAAGCCGATATTGTCCCAAAATTTGCGACTTACATCTACATCTACAAGTTACCCTGCAATTCACCTAGTTGGTGGGTGGCAGGGGGTGCAATGCACCAAATCCTACCTAAAGATTGTCTAACGCAATTCGAAATTTCCTATTGTGATCTCGTATTGTCCCCGGAAAGAACGAGCCTAGATAACGCTCCGTCCTACAATCGATATCACGTATTTTATCGTCTCGATCATTTATACTTATATACGTTGGTGCTTCAATTATTCCCACAACCTCCTCTTTTAGATAATCCGATCTATATTTCTCCAGAAGTCTCAACCTTGAGTTCAATCTACGGTCCTCCAGTGATACCCAGTTCAATTCGCTCAGTAAATGATTAATATGAGATTATTCGAAGAGTAGACAAGAAACGAGTAACAGAATAAGAAACTTCATAAATATCCTAAAATATAGTTTAAATTTGAAGATTGTATACACTAATTTCTTCTAATTTTAATTTCCAAAAGAGTAAAAACCTGCACTTTAAAAAGTCGATTTTTACGTGTTATCTTACGGGCAACGGAAATCGCCCCCTGGAGTCGATTTTTTAAAGTCATTTAATTTTTATACCGGAATCAAACATTTCTGCGAAATTTCAATCTTCCACCCAATCGGGAACTTTGGTAAAACCCGTTAAAATGTGCCATTGTTGACGTCAGCGTTATATACAACCCCCACCATCTAGGCTTTTATTTTATATATATATATATATATATATATATATATATATATAACAACTTACGGAAAAGGAAAGGTAAAATGAATATATGGATGTCAACAAGGTGTTGGGATGAGGAAACCCAGTGAGCACTCACCAATCAGACGACTTCAGGTTGGCGAGGCCCCGGGGATGTCGAAGCGACACACGTAAAATAACACAAAAACACAGAAACATCACAAAAGTAAAGCTTTCGGAACTACTCCTTCTTCAGCTACAGAGAGAGAACTGATGTCTAACATGCCTAATAAACTCCTTCTCCAGTCCCACAACCAACATCACCTACCCCATAACTTCCACCACCAACTGCACCACCCGCAATATCATTTACCTCCTGAGATGCACCCAATGTCCCGCCTTTTATGTTGGCCTCACCAGCAATCCCCTCAACATCCGCATGAATGGCCACCGCAACAGCGTCATTCTCAAACGACCGCTGCCGGTGGCCGTTCATGCGAACAAACATAATTTAAAGTTCAACAACTGCTTCACAGTGAGAGTCATTCGCGCTCTCCCCGACAATGCTTCGGCTCCCCAACTCCGTCAGTGGGAGCTTTCGCATATCCATCTCCTAAACTCCTTCACTCCCCCAGGCCTCAACCTTCGATAGCTTTTCACACCCTTTCTGTCTTCTTCCAACACCCTACCCATCCCCAACCCCCTCCGTTTCCTCCAATCCTCGACCTTTCCGCACTACCCTTCCACCCCCATTCCTCCACCCAGTGTCACCGCCATCAGTTCTCTCTCTGTAGCTGAAGAAGGAGTAGTTCCGAAAGCTTTACTTTTGTGATGTTTCTGTGTTTTTGTGTTATTTTACGTGTGTCGCTTCGACATCCCCGGGGCCTCGCCAACCTGAAGTCGTCTGATTGGTGAGTGCTCACTGGGTTTCCTCATCCCAACACCTTGTTGACATCCATATATTCATTTTACCTTTCCTTTTCCGTAAGTTGTTATATATATATATATATATATATATAATACAAACGTAGCTCTATAGTGACAAACTATTTTGTGAAGAGCATCTTTCATGATAATGTAGAATTACACCCATCGAAGCAGGAGTTTCTCAACAAATTATCTGAATTCCAGAATGGTAAAAGTTTCAACGCTTTGTATTATAAAGGCGTCCTTATGTTTCTCAATTCTCATCCTTCCGTGCGACCAGGTTAGCCAATACAGGCGCAGCGACACTGAAATCCGTTTGTCTTTTCAACGATATTTTTAAAGAAAATGTTGTATTTCTGTGGATTTCCGTGCTGCGGCACTTGGATTGATGAGGCGCATTTTACCACGGGACGGTGGGGACAGTTTACGTCGCAGCTAATATTATATTTTTCAGATACTTCAGTTAAGCGCACGGCGGACGATATTTTTTCGCTTATTCAACATATTAATTATAAAAAAATTGATGGAATAAAGCGATCTAAAGATCCTATGCAGACAGGCATAAGCCTGTTTCAAAATTATTCCCAATATTAATTATAAGTGAAAAAAATTTGCTATTACGCTTTTATTTCTGTTGGAAATAATTCCCGTATAAAGTCTAATTCATTTAAACTAGTATAATTTCCAATCGAATATGACGGGTATATGAATTAAGTATTAAGTTAAGATAAATTCTAAAATATCTGTGGCCACCAAATGACTTTCTCCATACCTGTAATATTTCTAAAACTTCCAAATAGATTAAATGACAATAAATATTTTCAGGAGAAATCCAGACTTTAAAAAGAACAGAATTAAACTGTACTGTAGCCTACTCATATTGGATATAGCCACGAAGCTCCAACAGTTAAGAAAATAAAAAGGGAGCTTTACAAATATGTAACTAAGCGTAAAGCATTTACAAAAGTTGCCGGTAGGTGGTGTGTTGGTGGCAGCTAAAAAATATGGTTTTTAAAATCTCTTAAGCAATGCAATATATGGAAAAATGTTTTAAACAAACGTTGTAGAAAATTAAATTTCCTACAACTTATATTCCAATAATATTTTACATTGATCAAGTATCAAAGCAAATATTAGAAAAATTTAATGTGGTCACAGCATGACTTTCTCCATATCTGTAATATTTATAAAAATTCCGAATGGGTAAAATGATAATAAATATTTAAAGAAACTGCGAGAAAATTTTAAAGACTTTACAAAGAACAGAAATAAACTCAAACTGTAGCCTTCTGATATTGAATATACATTAATCAGATATTAAAGTAAATATTTCAAAAAGTCTGATGTGGCCACCACATGACCTTCTTCATATGTTTAATATTTGTAGAAGTTCCAAATAGGTTACATAATGATAAATATTTTAAGAAACTGCGAGAATATTTTACTTTACAAAGAACAGAAATAAACTCAAACCATAGCTTTCTGATATTGGATGTAGCCATAAAGTTCCATCAATTAATAAAAGAAAAAGGAGCGTTACTAAGACGTAACCATGCCTCAATTGTTATCAATAGTCGTCGGTAGTTGGCGTGGTGGTAGCAGCTAAAAATATAAGATATCTCTTAAACAATACATTATATGGGAAAATGTGTCAAACAAAGGTTGTAGAAAATGAAAATCGCTACAACTTTTACTGCAATACGTTTTTACATATATGAAATATTAAAGCAAATATTTCAAATAAAGGATGAGTGACAAGAGTAAGCACCCACTTCCGTTTGACCGAATTTTAACAAAAACGAATCAGTTCTTGTGACTCTCATAAAAATGTTAAATATAAAATTTCGCGTTTACCTGATTAATAGTTTTTGAGTTAGAGCACTCACAAAAAAACTCTCCGAGGAATCATTGAGAAAATGGTCAAAACGTGTTCAGAGACGTGTATTTCTGTAAAATCTCTAAATCGAATTTTTTCATGAAAACAATACTTTCCCCTATACTACGTATGGAGAAAGTAAAAATTAATCGATAAATATAAAATTTGCATAACTTATTGTTACGGAAATATGCAATAGTTATGATAACACAAACTTTGCGTGACAAAGAAATATCAATGAAGATTTATTTGATAAGCATTACGCTACACAACTTTAATATGCCCAAAACTATGTTTACTTTATGAAACATTCAATTATGTGAGTTATTGATTTTTTTAGTGCATACAAAACGTGATTTAATTTTAAAAAATTTACGTAAATTTTAATTTTTCTGTTTTAGTCAAAAATGAGAAGGTTACTTTAAAAAGTACAGCAATTTTTATTTCTATATCTGATTTCATTGATACAGTATCAAAGAAAAATTTAATGTTTGTTTATTTTCATATTATTTATTGCAAACAAGGTATTGTTTAAACTTCAAAACAGAGTCGAAATTTATTGAGCACGTGGACGGATGCGACGCGAATGTGTTATCAGTCAATCGTACGTAATTATACGAAACCGGTAACAATGCAAATCACCCAGACGACGGATGATTTTCACGGAAGAATACGTCGAAATATTTCGTTAGGAACTAATTTGTTGATCGATTCGATGCGAATTCAGAAGTCGCCGGTAGAAGAATAAAATTTCGTTTTTTAGGCGGTCGTTTTCTAAAGTCTCCAACTCCTACGATCATTTTAGAAAATTTTTAATATACAAACGATTAATGTGCTACATTCATCCCTATATTTATCAAATGAAGAAATTAAACGCTCCTTGTAACAAACCCATCACTTCGATGTTGATGAAAAGCGGCTTAAAATATAAATGATACGCTGTCAAGCAATTACTGAGTTTGACAGTAAAAGAATTAAACGTTTTTGAGATATAAGCGGATTTCTCGTTCTCCCATTTAACTACTGAGACATGGTGCAGTAACAGATATTCAGAGAAAATGACATTATATACTATTAGTAGAGATACCGTTAGATTTTCAGAAGAGGCTTTGACAGGTCGCTTTCTCTTAAAATATTCAAAGACCGTGTTTTGGCGAATTGCGTGCCTAAACGGTTCACCCCTAGCTTAGTGTCGAAATTTGCAGGGGTTTAGAATAAATGAGAAATTATGCTTATTTCGCATAACTGGGGATCAAATCTAATAAATCTGATGTGGCCACCACATAACCTTCTTCATATCTGTAATATTTCTAATAATTCCAAATAGGTTACATAATAATAAATATTTTAATAAACTGAGAAAATTTCAGACTACAAAGAACAGAAATAAACTCAAACTATAGCCTTCTAATAGTGGATATATCCACAAAGCTTCAACAATTAAGAAAAGAAAAATGAGCGTTACTAAGACGTAATTAAGCGTATATTGTTAACAATAGTCGTCGGTAGGTGGCGTCGTGGTGGCAGCTAAAATATAAGATATCTCTTAAACAATGCGTTATATGGAAAAGTATTTCGAACAAAGGTTGTAGATATTAAAATTTCCTACAACGTTTATTCCAGTACATGTTTACATTTATCAAATATTAAAACAAATATTTCAAAATAACGGATAAGTGACA
The DNA here is from genome assembly GCA_028673005.1 of Tanypteryx hageni. Lineage (NCBI taxonomy): Eukaryota > Metazoa > Arthropoda > Insecta > Odonata > Petaluridae > Tanypteryx > Tanypteryx hageni. The sequence continues at coordinate 182,847,719 of CM054115.1, read as the reverse complement.
AGAGTAAACACCCACTTCCAGTTGACCGATTTTTATCAAAAACTAATGTTCTTCTGACTTTTATAAAAATGTTAAATATAAAGTTTCGCGTTGACCTGATTAATAGTTTTTGATTTTGAGCACCGACAAAAAGCTATCACACACACAGACATCATCTAGAAAATGGTCAAAACGTGTTCAGGAGACCTCAAAACGTGTATTTCCGTTGAAAACTCGAAGTCGATTTTTTTCATGAATACAATACTTTCCCTTATACTACGTATATGGAGAAAGTAAAAAGCAACTGTCCTCCTTTTTTAATCAATGGCATGTTTTACCAGTGTTTTTATGTCCGTATCCCATATTACATTAACAAAGAAGTTTCTTTTTTGGCGTTCACTCTCATGAAAATCTCCTATTTTTAACTTTGGAGGTATATGCCATTCGTGCTTTTCCTGAGCCGGAAGGAAGGAAGCCACTCTCATCATTCCAATAAAGTCACTCTCTACATTCTTCTAATTATTTCTTCTTTCATTTTCGGATTATAAATTAAGCCCGCCTCTCCAATGGAACAGGCTCTTTTATTATGTCCACGTTTCATCTTCGTCAACTTATATTTTGTAAATTTTGGGAATTTATATATATATATATATATATATATATATATATATATATATATATATATATATATAAAGAGATAGGGAGAGATAGAAAGAAGCTTATTCATTTTCAGCTGTCACATTTATATGAGAAATATTTTTTCGCTTCCAGTAATCGTTCTTTTTAATATGCTCATATAATTCCTGAAAAGACCAACTGTCATTGTTTTACTAGCTGACATCCGACCATACCTATATTATATATATAATTTAATAATCTATTAAGTTAATTAGCAATGGGTATCAATTACTGTTAATTTGGAAAGAAATTACTAAATTATCGTTGTATTTTTAAATTTGCAACTTGATTTTTGATCAGATTATGACGAATTTTGGCAAGATTTTAGGGGGCGCGAAGGAAAAGATTAACCTTTCAGTCGGCCAATTAGATTTTAGACGTCGGACAGAATCACCGGCTCACTATAAACTCGACCTTGGTACACTTTACCAAAATTTCAACTTTTATTTTAGTCAGTACTATTAAAAAATATGTAGTTTTGAAATTTTTAATTTGTCGTTGTTTTTTATAATCTGTCGATAACGCCGACGTCAATAAAGAACAAATAAAAAAAGTTCTATTTTATAAATATAGATATGAACTCAGACATTTGATTCAACAAGCCGACTGACCAATAATGGTAATCCCAACCAATTATAACTGCTCTAATTTCGAGGATAACTTGCTGCTAGAAGAGAGAAATATTCTCAAAGTATGTTGTTTAAATACTGTTCTTTGTTGTAGCCACTTTCTCCTACATAAACTCAAATATAAGAAAATTACCTAGATACGCACCTTCTCCATACTTCCCTGGTCTGTCTACGGTAGGGACATGCAATCCACGACCATATATGACCCGCAAAGCTATGATGAAAAACCTATCAGTAAAATTTTACACACCAATCACCCTAAAATCCTTATTTATATTTGATTTTCACTTGAATGATATTTCAGAATCTCTAAGTAACTTCCGATTTAAATTCATGTCCGGTCCAACGAACCATTGGCTACTTCCGATGCGGCCCGCAGAAGTATTCGCTACCACTGATGCGGCCCGCAATCAAGATATCATTGCCCAACCCTAGTCTATGGTTGCAAGTGTTGCCACGCCTACTCGAATGCTTTCCACCCTCAAAATTTGTAATTTTCTTCTAAAGCGAAAAAATCTAATATTTAATTAACCATTAGGCCTAACTTCCTTGATGGCTCTCTCTCTCTCAACCAATCCCTCTTTCCCTTAAAGTCGCGACCTTTAACCTTCCCTATCCCACGACCTCTCGTCCTCCTTACCCTCCCCCTATCTCGCCTACACGCCATGCATTTTCTACGACCACTCCTCAAATGCCGCGAATTTTTCTTAAAATCGGTCTCGGATTCGAGGAGAAAACATCTCCAGGAAATGGCATCTATTTTTAAATAACGACTTGTAATATCCATATGCTCACTTTATTGCGCTTAATTCCTACTTTCATAAAGTGTTTGAAAACTGATACCGTTGACCTCCTTGTTTCCGTTCGTGGAACTCAACCAAGAAACTTTTTCACGGCGATTTGCATCCGAGTATTCTTACATTTACTTTCGAAGCCTACTTTTTTAGCCCTGCCAAATCCGACCCGTAAATAAATTGATTCGAACGAGGGTCCGAAACACTTGGCTTAAATAGAGGTGGAAGGAAAGTAAGATTTCGCCATCCTATTAATTTGTCTATGAATTGAATAGGGAACGCCGGCACTTGCGTTTCGCTACCAACTTTAGTGCCAATTAGCTTCGTTCTGCCCGTCCGTACGCAGGTATATACGTTCTCGGCTTCTACCTAACAGATTTTTATTACATTTGGTATATTTTACTAATGGCCGAAAACAATAAGAAAATTGCAGAAATGGCTTACATAACCCAATCAGAGGACCAGGGTTGGACTCGAGGATATAATTTCCGTTTCTCGTAAGTTAACACCTAATAAGCGATTTTTCGACGCGCAGACTCATTCTTTTACAAATTTTAGAAAAAGTGACTATCGATCTTGAGACTGCTTTAAGACAAATAAAAAAGTTTTTCATTCTTGTTTTAGAATTTTGCAATCAATTCGAAATCGCTAAAATTCATTGTTTAAATCATATATTTTGAGAAAACTTTTTACTTTTATCCGTTTGCTGCCTTGGCAATAATGTTGTTGTCAAAGCTTGAACTTCTATTGGTGACCCAATTCTAATATACGTACGAACGAGTACATTATAATTTAACTCGAGTACATTTAAATTAATTATGTTGACGTGTGTATTTCTGGCTAATCGACCTTTTGGATTATTATAGCCATAACTCCTTACACACCGAACACACACAAACAAGGGAGGAAGGAAACCCAGCGCCGGCATTAGCCTACTCTTTACGAAGAGCACCAAGGGGGCCAACTGCTTAACGTCCCTTCCGAAGGACTAAGCGCTGATTTGCGCGGTCTACTCAAAGCACGCAAGTAGGGGACGGGGCGATATCAGGTTGAAAAATCCGACGTCCGCCAGATGCGAACCTGAGACCGCTACGTGGAAGGCGAACGCTCTAACCACTCCGCCATCGCCATTTCAATTAATTTCCCGTTGTTTTTGGTGGGTACTTATTCTAATCCAATTCGTATTTTACTAATTTGTCCGAAATAAATTCAATCAGGAATTCTACAAATGTGTAGGACTAATACATAGTGATCCATTATTACATCGTTAATTTGATTGAATGCGAAAATTTAAGGTAATTGATTATGGTAGGATGTTTTTCCTCTCAGATTTCCAAAAGACAAGCGAATAATTCTCTACTTATTCTTGGCGGAAAATTAATTGAAAATAGTGACATTGAGATATTATATCATTCCGCTAATTTACGATCACGTGAAGATGCTCTTTTATTGTTCGCGTTTCAACTTACTGCGGTTTTGGTCTCGTATATCTTAAATGTATGGCTCTGTGGCTTGATCAAGTATATGGCATCGGTTCTACCAATTCTGCGGTTGTCTAAACAATCGGCTAATTACTAAAGCGTTATGCGGCATATAGAACTTAAAATCGCTTCCAATGAAACACAGCCACGAGACAATAAATGGAAATATTCTACATTTTCAGAAAATTGATTTAAATGAAGCAAAAGGATACAAAGTGCAAAAAATCTCCCGTTCTTTTCAAGTTTACTCATATATTCTATATAAAAACTTTTTTCTTAAAACAGGTATAACTTTTGAAACGTCTATATAGTAATATGCAGTTCAATTTTATGCTTTATGTAAAATATTGATTGTTTATTTGCTATGGAAAATTTAATATGTTAAACAGTAAAAGAGAGGATAGTCAAAAAGAAGGCTGATGTAAGAAAAAAGTTAAATGGTCTTTTCTCTGGAGAGATTTAAGCGCTTTAGTTTTAGTTTTCCTTCCCCTTCCTAGCCTCTCAACCTCTTCCATTTTCGCCCATCTTTGCAATTTTCTTTGGCAGCAATCTTCTCTCTTTCTGATCCTCTCCTTCTTCTCGCCCCAAATAAAGGCCATATCTAATCTAATCCCTCCTCTCCTCACTCCCGCCAAAATGTTCCTCTTATTTCTAATTCTTTCTCCTTTGAATTCTTGTCCTTCCTTTATCCTTTTTTCTTTCTTCAGTCGTACCTAATTTAAAGATTTTCTCCCAATTCTTTGGTGCGTTATTGCCCCCTTATCCTTTCTCCTTCCTCACTCCTCTCATCTCCTTAAACTTTTTCATCCTGCACTCTCTCGCCAAGGAGAGGGAATCGTCCTGTCAATCATTCAGTAATTCCTATTTAAGACGTCGGCATTCATTTTCATAAAAGCCTCTTTATGTGATCCTGCCACAATTTTTTCGTCGTTAAGGGTAACCGTATTGTTTCCATCGCCATGGAATTGTGCATACTAAATTGGATATAGGTGGGAGATAGCATTTAGTGTTTCCTTAAATTAATGATTTCTCGAGTTGTGCAAATTAAAGTAAGACATGGCTGGTGTATTTGTTCATTGTTTTGACGCCCGTCAACAGCATAATAGTTATTAAGTGTAAGTTGTTGCGAAACAACCAATGTATTTGCATCGGGACTAAAAAATATAAAATTGATAGACAAGGACGAAACTTTGTGCAATTCCATAATATGGATATAATAATGTGGCGTTGTTAAAATTAAAAACAAAACAAAAATTAAAACCACGATTTTAATCGCACTTCGACTTATTCCACATAACACTATATAAGAACTACCGATTTCGATGAACAGTCACCTTCGTCATTTGTTTTGTTTTTAGTTTTAACAACGCCTTATTATACTAATAACATTAAAAAATATTACGTTAGTTCTATGATGCATTCTTATAAACTAAGATAAATTTATTATTTTATGTTGTTGCAGTGTTGAAATAACCTTTTATTTGCTTTTATTTTTTGCTTTGTTTATATAGCGTCAGGTAAATTGCTGATTGTATTTTCAACCATAATTCGTGTTAAGTTGTCCAAAATAAACGGTCCTGAAAATTATGTAACTATGCAAAATTATGCACTGTCATTAATCAGAAAGGTGTAATAATAACGATACAATTAACGTGTATTTTGCACATCTTCAAATGTTTAAAATGATTCATAGATTTATCTACATTGATATTTGAATTTGAACGTAGCTATAGGCTGCATCTTAAAGCATTTTAACTTTAATTCCTTATTCGTGCTCGCCAGACATTTTTGGCGGATATGTGCATTAATCCGATAATGTTTCAATCTTATTGTTTTGTTTTTATTTTTACTATTCTCCTTCAATTGTTTGTCGGTTTCTAATCATACCCCTTTTCTCCGCCCTCTAACCGACCTATTCGTTTCTTTCTGATAACCTTCCCGAATCATATTTTATAATATGCAATTATGTATTTGTGCGCTTAAGTTTATGTATGATGAACGTTTAGGAGATGAAAAAAATCGATAAAATAAAATTTAAAACGCAAGGTAATTATTCGCTGAATTAGATCTTGTTTTACGCATTAAAATACTAATCCTTATGATTGTGACTTAAAATGAGATAGAATCACATTTTACGGCTCAAATCTTTCCACAGGTGCACTAAAGAATTTGAATTAAGTTACATTGAGTTGTAACTGAAAAGTACAAAATATAGAATGTTTTATGACCGGACAATAAAGCTATAATTTGACCAGGATTCTGATAGTTTTCCCTGTTTTTATTATCTGGAATAAAATCTTATTTTATGGGCATCTTAATAGTGATTCGATATAATTTTATTTTCTCCATTTCAGGCCATTCGCATATTTATTCGGCTTTGTAGCATCCCTTCAAGCGAGTTTATTTTGAATTACGCTTTACTTTCTGTAATAATATAGCATCAAACGGTTTTTTTATAAAATTTTACACGAAATTTCATTAAAAGAGCATTACTGATGAGTGAGTTTTTTTGTTTTACAACAGCTATAAGATGGTATCACGTTGAGTAGTTTTTAAGTCCTTAAAAAGGAAATAATATAGAAGGAATTAACAAGAAGGACAATTATATAATGTCTTCATCAGTATTTTCAATGTCCACGCACAGATTGGAAAAATATTTTCTTTTTTCAATTTAAACGGATAGAGCGGGGATTTTTTATCGTAGCCTGGATGGAAGTAAAAGTAACGCAGAGATTGAAAAAAAATCTCTTAATTTCATGCTCAGGTAAGCGTCAACGCAGCGGGGACCTTTTTCTTCAAAGAGATAAAAAAATTTGATGTGGCGTGATTGTTTTCGAACGGTCGTTGCGACATCAGGCACGCTCCTCCTCTCTCTCTCTCTCTCTCTCTCACGCTCTCTGTCTCTCTCTCTCTCTCACGCTCTCTCTGTCTCTCTCACGCTCTCTCTGTCTCTCTCTCGCTCTCTCTGTCTCTCTTACGCTCTCTCTGTCTCACTCTCGCTCTCTCTGTCTTTCTCCGTTTTGGCGATTGGGTGCGGGAGTCGCCTTAGAAAAAACAAGTGAAAAGGTTGACGGATGAGTGACACCACCACGCGCCGGTTTCCCGAACGAATTTGGGTCGTACGAATTTATGCCCCCGAGGAGTCTTTATTTTATATAAGGGCGCCCGTCTAAGCAATAGGGCCGCCATAGAGATGGACGAGGAGAGAGGATTGGAAATGCAGGGCGGATCGATTGGAAAGAAAAAAGAGAGGAAGATAGCAGATTCGTTTCGAACTCTTGGAAAGATAATGTCCAACTCTGTGACGGATAATTATCACTGGAGAGAACAAAAAATGTTCGGCCTCAACTTTTTCACGGCTCGTTTGCCTCTACGCTATTTACAGATGTATCATCAAAGCAAAGGATACAGTGGACACTCACTCTTTCAGGAATTTATCTATCTCCGTAGTCCGTTTGTGAGCATTCAATAAAGCAATATTATTTTAGCTGATTCTACTAAATCCTAGTTTAATGACTAGTTAACTGGAACATAAAAAACAAATCCCAGAAAGTTAATTCGTTGTATTTCTTGAATTTTCTTCACTTTCTATCTACGAGAAACATTTCAAAAAGGCAATGTCAAATTTCTGTATAACTTTGTTGCAACAATTACAATTACAACTTTTCTTTAATAAATAACAGTAAAAAACAATCGCGTGTTATGTATTGGTATATGTACTAAAAAAGATCTATTTGTTGTGTTTTTATTGTGATCATCTCTTGGCCTCTCTCACCAACTAAAAAATAAATTTAGGAGAACATGCCCTTAATTTTGTGCTAATAGATTAGAATATGGGGCTAGTTTTGGTCACTTACGGCTTCCCGCGTCCTTTATACGATTATCAAGAGATCACAGACTCCGGAAAAAGTAACTCTGCTCCTGCGTCTAAAAAAAATCTTCCTCGCATCACTTTTCCCCTCTCTCTCTCTCTGTCCTCCTCTGGACATTTTTTTCAGAATCACCGTGCCCGTGGCATAAATGTCCTACTTTTACACCATCTCCCCGACCTCTCTCTCCCCCTCGTCTCTCTCTCTCCTATCTTTCCTCCTCTCTTCCTCGAATCAAGCCCTCCACACGCATATCACGGCTGAATCGTTAGGCAAAGGAAAATAAGGGTGGCGGTGAGGCGAGGGAGTTAGATGGGATGTGTGCGATGGAAAAAGAGAGGGGAGAATAGAAAGGGAGGAGGGGACATGGTCAGATTTCAAGGTCGAAAGAGGTCGCATGTCCTCGCTCCCTCCCCTTACCCCTTCGCCGCCCAGGAAGGGGGTCTCCTCTCTTTCTCTCCCTCCCCTCTTCACTCGGTTTTGTTTGAGTTTTACTATTTCGTTTTAAATTTGAACCTTCTCATTCTATGTTTTTTAGGGATAAGGCCGTCCATTGATCTCTAATTTACTGTTTTTTTCGATATTTGTTTACATGGTGTAGATTGTCAATTTCAAATTCAATCATGATATTACTATATAGGTATATAAATAATAATTAATAACCGCTGCAATACGCAGACTGGTGCAGTACGCAGACTCGGCCCTATTCTGGGCTCCAGGGAGGTGACCCTGGAGACCAAAGTCAGATTATATAGGGCCTTCGTACTGCCAATCCTGACTTACGCCTCGCCCATCTGGTCGGGAGCGGCGAAAACACATGTCAAAAAGATCGCCGTTGTGCAGAACAACGCGCTACGGACGATGCTTAGAATTACCTGGAGGAACTACGTGCGAGTCGCGGAGCTCCACAGGACCACAGGCGTCGAACTGCTGGAACGCGTCCTGGAAAAGAGGGCCAGGGCGTTCTTCGAAAAGACGGTCAGCTCACCTCACGACCTGATCACCAAACTCTCCCAGATGAGGGCGATGCCCTGGGATCGCTTCAAGCGCCCAGTGGCCTCCATGGGTCAGGAGTTTGCACTACTGCCCAAGCGGCAAAGACACGCATGAAGAAGCTGTCGAATTCAAATCCAGTCCTCACACCCTGACCAAAAGCCTCCAAACTCTGACAGGCTTATAGCAAAGCTGGCAGCCTGGCCGGAAGTGGCCATGCCACTTCCACCACCCTCACTGCAGCAGGAATTAATAACCAAGAAGTATCGACGTTTTTAAAAGTGACTGTCTTGATGAAAAGCCTTTATTGGTAATTTCTTGGAGTAAAATGGCGATTTTTCAGGGAAAAACGTTTTTAAAGACCAATAGATTTTTTGCACCCTGCCAGTGACCAAGGCAAAGAAATATCATTCATTTGCTATTTAAATATTTGAAAAGTTGCGATGTCCACAAAAGTGATGTTATTATCAATCATTCGGCAAAATTCACATGCATATATACGAGTAGGTAGGTATAAAATCCACGGTGGTGGGCGTAATCTTGTGTAACTGTTCCATGATGAACAAATCAAATTATAGTTTTGAATTTCCCTTGCTTTAATATTTCGATGAGATAAATCATCTTCATGCGAAGATGATGTATCACATGGAAATTAGAATATTACAATTAATTAGATATACGCACGCAGACCGACATAAACGTAAAAAACAACGCGCACGTATAAAACAAGCGTGGAAAGATGCACATATCATGCGTGCATAGATGCGAGATACTTCTTTACGATTAACAATCATGTCCAAAAAGATAAACATCAATGGATTTTGTATAATGTCTACCAACTGAAATTCCGGTAGTAATGCCTAGGAAATATCGAATTTTTTATTCACCGGCTAAGTCTTAAACAATTGTAATTAATAAAACAATTGACAATTATTTAAAACTTACCTCACTCGAATAGTAGTAATGCAATCTTTATGTTCACGTTCATTCCTTCATCGTAAATTACCCTGTTCTTTTCACTTAAAAACGCTGTGTATACGTAAATAAAATAGACGTATTTACATTCATTTCTTACTCGTAGATTATCCATTTCCCTTCATTTTCCAAATATTTCGTGTTCACGAAATAAAATTAAACTAATTAGGTATTTACACCAGATATTGTTTACATCAGTTGTCACGAATATTGTCTTCGTTGACAACAATTAAAAAACACGGGAAAATTTTTCCAAGTCCAAAGTAAATTACGACTTTCTCTTTTGATTTTCTTGAAATCTGCTACTCCTTCGATAAAAAATGTACTAAACAAAACTTATGCTATTTCGCAAGTTCTACAGCTTTGTTTGAAGACTTTTTTGTTATAAACGATATTTTACGAGATATAAAGGAAGTTAATTTTTTATCACCAGTAAAGTGGCACTCCCGATTAGGCCACCTAAACTATTTATTTCATTTTCGTAGTTTCTTTGCCCCTATGTCTTCAATACCAAATTTCATCATCATCCAGTAGTTTCGGAGAAAAAACATGCGGACGGACGGACGGACACGACCTGACCATAATGCGTTCTTTTTTACTTATGGTAAGGAACGCCTAAAAAAACTCGCACAGGCACTCAAAATATGGACAAATATCACGGTACCACGCAAAATCCCAAACGAAACACGAAGTAAAGAAAACCCAAAAAGGCGATATTACGCGCGGATTCGCACTAACAGACGCCAGCGCAAACAAAATTAGAAATTACATCAAAAATTAGACATTCGTCGGCAAGAAAGAGCGTGCAAACATATACAAATGAAGGTAAAGTCACGCACTAGAGAGCTGAACACGCTCTACTGGATTTTAATCTATGCTAAAAATGGACATATTAAATATTTAATTATTATAATTCGCATTTTTTTAAATATGATTTTTTTGTGTTTAAAATTTTATGGATATATTTTTCATCAGAGCATCCCGGGCCGCATTAAATACTCTCGGAGGCCGCATGTGGCCCGCTGGCCCTAAGTTCCCCACGCATGATCTAAGCCTTCGTCGTCTACACCCTCGAGGCACATATTTTACCTTGTTCAAATGTTTACACTCGATTAAAATGTTACGAGGAAATATGTATGGCTATGAATATTCAATATTAAGTCGTAATATAGCCTCGAATGAGCACTTCATACTTCCAAAGCAAACGTTTGCTCGGCGAAGAAGGACAAGGAGAATATCCTCCATCGTGGGACGTTGGGTTGTTGTCGAGTGCGATTAATACGCCAGAGAGAGTGTGTGTGTTTATGAGTGCGATAGGGGAAGATTCTCAGGTGTCGAGGAGTCATGCAGGAGGGGAGGTATATGGCAGAGGGAGAGAGGGGATAGGGGATAGGGAAAGAGCTAAAGAAGAGGTGCGCTCACACACGTACAGCTTGAGCGTGTGACTGACTGTCTGCATCGCTGTTAGTTCATAATCCCGGATTTTGGAGCCATCTGTCGCTATGGTTACCTGCAGTCGAATGCAAACAGCGAGGCGCCTTCATACGCCAACGCAAACAAGGCAAGAGACTTTGTGTCTCAACGCGCCGTGCGCAAACAACGCGACGCAGACACATGCACCACGCCCCCCTCCCCATCTCCCATCCTCCTCCCGCCATTCTCATCCCCCGCTCTCTCTCCCTTACTTCCATCTTCCGCTTTTCTCCTCAACAAAGGATTAAAAAAAAAACAAAAGAGAGATATAGGTTAAATGTTTCGGAATAATTCTACCCATCGTGTCTCTCATCCTCTCGCTTTTTACATCGAGAAGGTGGTTACAAGCCGCAAAATGTTGGCCCAAGTTATACGCCTCCATTAATATGCGTTGGTATAGGTTAGTGGCTAGAAAATTCTTACTAAGAAATTAACGACACTTAGTGATAAAGAGGACGCTGAAAGAGCTAATGGTACTGATTAGGAGCTGCAGTGGAGAGAATGCTTTAGTCTCTGCTGCGTTTGGCCGATGTCGTAACCGTCTTTTAGCAAATAATAATTTGAAGTGAAATACCCACATATGAACGCATAAAGTAGTTTACGATAAAAAGCGTTCCCATTCTGCTTTTTAGTATAATATGTTGGTAAATTTCAGCACTAAAAAAATTAGAGCACCGTTTTAGACTTCCTGTGAACAAAGCTATGCATACCTAAAGAATATGAAAGATATAAAAGTACTTATTCGTATAATATGACTTCTTTCGATTGTAATTTCGGTTATATATGCAACGGAAATAACTAAAATCCCTTATACATAACCAACTCCCAGTAAAGTTGCGTAGGCAAAAGCCTAATATTTATTTAGTATCCCAAGCATTAATCGGAATAAAGCTCGAGCTGCCCTTCAATTCATAGCAATGGCAACCAAGTCTCTTGTTTAAGTTTTATCGAAGGAAATTAATATGATTTTAAGACTTCACAGCATTCTGGAGTATTTTTAAGATTTAATTGTTATGTATTTCTTTTAAATGTCTGATATTTCATTGCTTTTATTGCTTTCCTTTTGCGAGATTCGTTTAAATTCAGTCAAGAAGGTGCACAAAGATAAATGCTCTGAAATAAATGCCGTTGCGTAGTCATGGCAACGATAGACCAATGCCCTGCTACCAAAGCTCTCGAAAGGAGAAAAAAATATTTTAAAGTTCAAGGAAAAACTAGCGTATCGAACAAAAATCTTTTAAATGTAAGGTCAGAATTAGATTCGCAAATTTTAGATTCTCTTTAATTAATCCTGAAGTTGATTGAATGGGCCCATGAAGTTGATATTAATTAAGAACTCTAAAACTTCTCGTTGTGAATCACTTGAAAATACTTATTTAAAAATAATATTATTTTTGGCCTTATTTGGGTTTTCCTTGGTCTTCTCACAAGCGCATTGATTGAGCACTAGTTATACCACTTGTCAATTATTTTTCATTTGATCAAAAAACATCAGTTACAATTTATATAGACTGCTAATGAAAGCTTTTATCCGCTAAAGGAAATTCATTATGGATCGTTAGCTAAATATTAATTTCAAGAAAATGTTTCATGTCAGAATATTTTTAAAGAATATTCAGTATATAGACTGTTTGTGGAACGTTATGAAAATCGTGAAAAAGGTCTTACTCTTGGAGGACTTAAATATGCAACAATATATTTTTATTTGGATCTAAAACCATCTTAATAGATTCTCAGAAAAGATAGTCAACTTTTTCGTTATTTATTTAATTAATTAAATACGGAGGAAACTGTTAAATAGGATAACAGAATACATTGTACTTTTGAGATTAATATGAACATTTGCATTCGAAATAGGAACTGTGAATAAAAGAAAGAATTAAAAGGTAACATAAGGAGAACAATCGAAACATTTATCACAATAAAATTTCAATTTACCTAATTTATGATGGAATTACTTATCAAGAGCATACTACTTGTCTAAAGTTCTTTTTGAAAAATATTTCAAACCTCTGCCAAAAGACTTTCGTATTACCGCTATTTTTACTTTCTCATATACGTAGTATATTGAGAAAGTATTATAATCGTGAAAAATCTATTTAAAGATTTTGACGGAAATGCGACGTTTAGATGTTGCCGAGTACAAAAAATTTGTTTTCGCCAAGCCGTCTGCCTAAACGATTCGACGAAATCGAATGATATTTCGTATTTAAGCATACTATTTTCCAGAATAGAAACTCCAAAGAGATGAATGATATAGCGTAACAATGATGGGTAGTTTATTCTTGTTGATTTTTAAAAAGTCCTGTTTTTACGAGTTTTCCGAATATACATTGATGCATTGGTTTCAGGCATTGGTTAGACAAAAGGATAAGATTAAAGAGGATATATTTGAGAACATAAAAGAAGGGTTGGATACAAATGATCAGATTTAAAAAGGAGGAAATAATTCCATTGTTTGCTACAATGGAGTTTTAGGAGGCGCGAAAGAACCTTTGAGGAGATATCGCATTACTAATGGAGTAAAGAAGCACAAAATGGAAAAAATACAAAACTGGTTTGAGCACGAAGTTTGAAAGATTAGGAGTGTAATTTATTCGGAATGTTATGGTCGTAGATAAAAAGAAACTGCAGTTTTCAGGTGAATATTCCGAGAGGAGAAATGTCTTGAACAGTGAGTCACGATCTGCGGTATGAAGGTCGTATGTGGTCCGCCATGTCTGTTTTACGGCCATCGGGAGCCTAAGCAAATTTGATGTATACCGTGGATTAAAAAAATCGTACTTTGCTGAAATACGGCACCTTGTGACGACATGGCGTTTTACTGAGATATCTCCATCCCCCGCGCATTGATTTATAAAATGCCATGTAATGCAAGCTGCATACATGTTACCAGCGGCTACAGGTAGGGCCAAACCCTATGCCTCGCGTTTAATGTTTAACTATAGGCGTGATTTTTTTCATCCGCAAAAGACCAGTGACATGGCAGAAGGCGCTGAACTATACGAACACGATATAATTGCTAAAGCAAGAGGTTCTTAAAATATTTCAGAGTTCTGGTTTGCCTCCCACGTTAGAGAGGGGGGAAGCCGCACCGTGGGGATGTAGATCCTTGATAGACCTTCCCATCCGTGAAAACTTAACTTCTCTAGTTTAAGTGGTTTGGCTACAGTGCCTTTTCAAAGTATTAAAATTTCCTAATTTGAAGCCTCCTAACGAACATTTTATGAACTATTGGAAAATCCAATCGGTTGAAAATTCATAGACTGAGAATTAGTTAATTAATAATTCAAAAACAATTTTCCAGATATCTCTTAGAAAAAAAATCTGATGTGGCCACTACATGACTTTTTCCATACCTGTAATATTTCTAAAAATTCCAAATACATTAAATGATAATAAATATTTGAAGGAACTGCGAGAAAATTTTTAAGACTTTGCAAAGAACAGAAATAACCTCAAACTGTAGCCTTCTGATATTGAATAGAGCCCGAAGCTTCAACAATTAAGAAAATGAAAAGGAGCGTAAAGTGATTGATGGAATAAAGCGATCTTATATGCAGACAGGCATAAGCTGTAATGTTGGGAATAATTTTGAAACGAGAAAAAAGTGTGCTATGACCGGGAATCGAATCCGGGTCTTCCACTTGCCGGGCGGATATTCTACCACTGAACTATCGTAGCAGATCAATTTTCCGTCTCAACCAAGAAAACATCCGCCTTCAGAAACGAGAAAATTGATCTTCCGACGGAAAAGAGAAAGGGAGGAAAAATCCGTTGGAGCAACGACCAAAGAGAAAAGGATGGCAACTCGTCCGAGCCAACCAACTACGGACAACGGTTAACCAGGAAGGCCCGAGTGGATATAAAAGCAGATGCCTACCGTCGGATCTCACTTCATCTCCTGAAGATGCAGACTGCAATGCCTGCGAAACATCAAGAATCAGCAATTCCGTCAACGCAGCGAAACTCGAAAATCTTCACCAGCAATCGATAAAATTGTCTAAACGAGTGCAGGGGACCTTAAAACATGTATTTCCGTTGAAATCTCGAATTCGATTTTTTTTTCATGAAAACTTTACTTTTCTCTATACTTCGTTTATGGAGAAAGTAAAAAAAGTGGTTTTTCCACAGACAGACGGACATACAGCGTGATGACTGGTTTAGGTATCATAGGAAATCATTTACCCAGTAGGAACTATGTATGTGGCGGATGTCAGCAGCTTATTCCTGAATGTTAAAATGAAAGTGTGGAAGAGAGGACGGAAGAGATTGGATTGGACGAATGGCAAGAGAAAATAAATGGGGTTAAAGGAGAGAGAAATAGGAATTGTGTCGTCGGTGGTCTTTTTATACAATTTAGCTGGCGCTTTGAAAGCTTTTCCGTGTTAAGTTCATCAGCCTTGTCTTCGATGCTATGCATCCAAACAACACATAGTCATAGGGTATCTTTACTTTGACAAATGAGAAAAATTTCTAGCCCTCCCTCTTATGACGAAACATTATTAAACTTGTTCGCGTCATCGATACGTCGATAAATTACTTAAGTGTGTTTTTGATCATACAAGACGTTGTGTGTTCCTCCTTTTGAAGTTAATGAATACTAATTTGGTTATAAATTCAATATCTTATTTTTTCGTTGTATGCAAAACATCCGATATTGCGTGCCAGCTTTTCTCAAAAGAAGGAAATTTCCTTCTATGCGCATTACCGATTTATACGTTTTACACAGAAATTCATTCAAGAATTCAACGTACGGCCTTTATCGAAAAAGTGTGGTAGGTAGATCGTATATTCTTAAAACGGTTGAATAAACCGCATGCATTTCAGCTACCAAATAACCACCATCAGCTTTGATTTTCCGATAGAAGATAATTTTAGCAAATGGTAACTGACTAGTAATTTCCACTTATTTTTTTGCTTAAAGACGTAAAAATGTGTGGAATTTAGGGTTTTAAGAACAATCCTCGTTAGTGAAAAGCCTGATTGTGTTTATATAATTATTAATTAATTCTGATTAGCCTTTTTCTAGAAAACAATCAAACTAATGCACAGATAACTTCTGAAAGTTTCAATTCTTATGAAGTACATTAATAGAATCAGGTCGAATTTCTTTCATGATTTTAATTAATGGCACTTTTCATGAAGTCTTAAAAGATGAAATGATCATTTGAATTTTAAGGTCGGATATTTAATTAAAACTTAAACAAAGGACTGAACCCATAAAAGAAGCAAGTAGACATTTCCGAAATCCACAGTTAATAATTATTTATCGAAATGTGTTTATAGTTTTCAACTTATTTATTAGCATTAAAATATGTTTTTTCCTTTTCCAGGTAAGTACCGGAGTCCTTTAACTGGGAACTAGCTTGAAAACTGAGTGAGTATCTCTTGTTTATTCAGTATTTCAAAATATGCCGCAATTGATGAGAGAACATACGATTATTTATTTTTATGAAAAAAGTCGAAAATTTATTTACCAATTTTATATAAGTTTGTAAAAGAAACAAGTCGGTAAAACGAAGGCTCGGATTAGGGCAGAAGTTAATGTAACCACCGATATTTATCCATAATTTCAATCATAGTGTTGCACCTAGGATAAATGTTTTCTTTAAAAAACACATTAAATGATTTCAATCTATTTGATGGATAGCATTCAGTTGCGGACAAATCCGTTAACTTTATCGTGTGCTAATATGTTTTCGTTTAATTGTGATCAATAAATCGGGTTATTTTGGTTCATTGTTTGGTTTGGACTGTTTGTTTCAATGAGGAAAGCTTACGAATATTGTATTGCTCTTTATTTTTAGTCTTAATATTCGGCATTCTACTATATTATTCTGTTTAAAACGATTGTAAACATAGTGGTACTTTGGCCTTTAATATTTAAATTTTGGCAATTTGGCGGCAGATTTCTTCTATTATTCTGTTTTCGTTAAATTTGCAGTAAATAGAAATAAATCCCAAAATGAACTTCCATGATCTTGAGACACTCTTTCATTTAAACTTGGGAGACCGTTTAGACGTATTATTAGAAGTATTATTAGCCGGTTTTTGCAACGATCGGAAAAAATAACGCCCTTAAAAATTAGACATTTTTCCGATTTTTCTCGGCAATAGTAAGGAAGGCAGAAGGTAGCTCCGAGAAAACCCAACAGATGGCGAAGAGGACGCTCGGAGCCGTTGTATTCGCAAGAGGTACGCGCCGCAGTGCCCACGCGGAGAGATATAGCATTACAAATACGGTGTTGGCTCAAGGGAGGGTGAACATAGCCGTATCCAGAGTAAACAATCGTATTGAAGATTGGGTTTCAGTTCGAGGGCGAAAAGGGAGAGAAAATGGAATAACAAGGAATCGGGTGAAGTCCCACATTCCCCTTATGGACACACGATTCTTCGATGAAAACGGATTCGGAAGATGGACGAGGGATGTTCAATCGCCCGTGAATTACCATCTTGCGTTAAACAAATTCGGCTGCTAATTGACAGAGATGAGAAATGACGTATATTCGAATGCGCGCCTTCCTCGAGAGAAAAAAAAGGTGATATTTTTGCGGTATTCCGATCGTAAAACGAACATTGGCCGGCGGTAAAGAATCGCATAAAATACGGATCGATAGCTTTTTGCGCAGAGTTCGCCCATTATTATTTGCCTATCCTAAACGTTCGGAGAAAATTTACGATATTGTGGATCGGGATGGCGTGGAATCACAAACGGTTTGATTGAAATGGTGACGGCCATCGTCTAGCGAGAAATAGAGTTACCATTGACGTCATTACCTAGGAGAGGTCGGAGATCAATCGAGCTTTTTTTTATTTGAAAAAATTTAATAGCCCTGCGTTTATTCTCGTTTCCGATTAGGATCGCGGTAAAATTGCGGCCGTAAAACTCGTTATTGCGGCGTAAACACTAAAATTTGTGAAAAATACGAAATAACGTTCAAAGGTGCATCAATCCGATGCATAAAACTGACATTTATCTAGACACTTAAATTTACGAGGATTTATGTTTGGGCAATTTAGTTTTTAGAGGATTGCATCGAAGTTTAAGCGCTTAAAGATTAGCCAGAGCAAAATATATTTGACATGCGGGCAAAAAGGGAGAGTATAAATGTCTAGGATTGGTATTATTTCAACGTTTTTTTCAGTTACGTTTTTTTTTCTTTTAAACTAAGAGCATTTAACTCTTAGTGGTTACTGTGACCGTAAATAAAAATTTCTGTTTCTAAAACTTTATTTCCGCTCCTTGAAATGATTATGATCAAATTTATCACTAAACGAATAAAAAATAAATGAGCACACATTTATTTTAACATTCCAACTCGGATATTTTTTCCTTAAGATTCGGAATTATTTTTTAGAATTCTTCTGCATTTCCTGTTTCCATTATAGGCATTCTAATTAGGATCTCGTATATTGCCGCCATATAAGGATACGTACCACGAAAGCGAGAGACCGAATTGACAATACCTGCCAAGGGGAAGCAAGCGGATCAAATTCGCTGCCACCGCTTAGCGAGCAAAAAGGCAGAAAAAACGATACGAGGATTAAGGGCAGGTTGCGCAGTGTCCTGACGTAACCCTTTTCGTTTACGCAGCGACATTGGACATATCGTTCCGTACATTCTGATCAGGAATATTCACGACGCCGAGGCAAAATAAAGAGGCAGCTTTTTCACTCTGCGTGGATGCGAAACTGTTTTTTGCAGTTATTTATGTGCGACCCTTTGATCGAGTTCACGGCGTTAACGAACAAACTAATTACTGCGACAACGGAGAACTTAATACCGGTGTCGTCCTAAATTTCTGCTCCATTTGTCGATTTAATAGACATTGAAAATGTTTCGTTGATTATATCACGCAGACATTAATTCTTTCCCGTATCTTAAGCCGTGTGTATCGAGGAATGCAACTAAACTTGCCTATTCTACCATTTTAATAATTCTCCGTTACTTTTTTCTGTTTCCTTACGAAATACTTTTCCTGTTTTCCCTACTAGCCTGCCCTACTTATTCCCGTCGCCGTTAAAATGCTTTCAAACGCCCTGTCTCCCTCCTCTTCTCTAACTCACTCACTGAACTCCGAACTCCCCAAACTTCTCTCGACATAACCTCTCATACGTCCAGGGAATTTCCATTCCTGCTCTTCTGTTCTTTTCTTTCTTCTCCATCAATATTGGTGATAACCGCGTGAAAAGTTTGATGCGGCCGTGTTCGAGTTTTCTGAATTGCCCCCGAGTGGAGTCTGCGAATGGACCCAAATGCGGAATAAAGTGAGGCGAAATAACGCCTAGAAACGATCGTTATTTCTTGGTGTTTTTTAAGCGCATTCAGATTCTGACCGAAAAGAGATTTTTGTCCGGAGCGCCGCGAAAATCTTCTGCCACGCAACCATAACGTACACCGAGATGATAAAGCGAATTTAAATGCAAATTGTTTTCATCCATATTTCTAACGAAAGCCTTTAATCGCCTAACTTTTTTTCCCGGCCCTTTGCCGGAATTTATTCCCCGCGGATCCGAAACAATAATTTATGAATTCTTTTCCTTCGGCGCAGTTCCTCGCCGTCGAATTAGTTTCATAATTAAGACCCGGGTCTGCTTAAAGCGGCGAGTCAATGAAACTCTTTAATTTTCCCGTTCCTAATGAAACTGCTATTTTTTCAATTCCTTCCCTTTTTGTCATAGGGAGGACTAAAAATTCTCTGTTGGCGAAGACTTAAAACCCTGGCAATGATTCTCTTCAGTATTTTATTCTACGCCGAATCGAAAGTATCCATTGTGACAGATTCGGGAGGTCAGCCATATTGGCTCAGAGGCCGGTGATGACAGAGAAACTGTTCCTCCTACGCCAGTCCTTGGCAGAGGAATTACATTTTGCGAAAGAAATCAAAAGGTCCCGGGCCTTTGTCTGTCCTTATTGAATGTATTTTGTCTTCCATTTTCGGCGTGTTCCTGCTGTAATCGATTTAAAAAGTAAGAAAGGAATGAATGAACGCCGTTATTTTTATCTAATATTTCGTCCTATAGATTCAAACTGAATCAATACGAGAGTCAAAAATGGATTTCAAATATAGAAAAATATGATTTTCCTCTGATAAAAATCAATTTTTCTATTTTCGCTAGAATCTATAGCAATTCACCAATTTGAATTTTTCATTGGAAAAGTAATGAACTATAGAACTTGTAAAAGTCATTAATGCCCCTGAAAACTTATTCTTCTTCCACCAGTTAAAAATTCCTTTTACAGTATTTGCTTTTGAAAGTGTATTCAAGGCTGAGGACTTTGGGTGGGATATTTTTAAAGCGTTATTCGGAAAAGAATTTTGTTAATATATCTACTGAACATTCACTGATTTTGGCTTACGTCTTTAATTAGCACGCGAAAAAGTGTTCAACTGAACAAATTACCAGTGACCATGCTCAAATGTAATTCTTTTTGAAGAATCAAAGTGCTGTGAATACGTACGTACAATCCTCGATGCCGAAGTTGTCTCCCTCTTCAATTCTCTCCATTCCTCAAAACAGTGGAGTCATTCTGTTTAACTAATTTATTTTTATTTTTTCATTCGATTCATTGATACAGTTAAAGAAAACTACATTGGATAATTTCTGCCTTTAAAATTATTCGTAAAATTGATCGGTGGATTATTATCGTTAATGGTTACTCATAAAAGTGTTTCATTAAAATCACATTAATATTTTTATTGAACTCAGCATGATTTTTAATAAATTACCATACTTAGTACCGGCTAAAAGATACATTTTCTGCATTTATCAGATGCATATATTATATCTTTATTTTTCACAACACAGAATTCCTGCAAATTCTTGAAGATATATATTGCGCAACATCAGGGGCGGATCAACTGAGCATTCCGTCAGACCCCTATCAGCCGTTTACATTTACGCTAAAAGTACCAAAATTTAAAATGTTAAAAAAGTTTGTTGTAATATTTACGCCGCGACATGGAAAAACAATAAAATAATGTTAATTCCTATGTGAATAATGTTTTGAATTTTGTTTGTGAGTATATGTAAATGTTTTAAAATGTCATATAACTATAAGGATCGGTTCAGATAAAAACCCCTGGGCCGATATTCTCCCTCGATCCGCCCCTGCGCATCATGCAAGTTGGACATCATTGCATGATGCAATCTGTGCTAATGATGCCGTTTTATCGCATTATTCTTCGCTGAAAATTATATCGACTCCACATATATAGCTACACTGGATGATTAGGAGCTTTCTCTAGCGTTAACTTTGTAGAGTCATTATTACACAAGTGAACAAGAGATTAAATTTTACATAAAAATATATAAATTCATTCAATTCTTTCAATCTTTAAACATAACTGTGGTCGCATACTTTTTCCTGATTCAGAAGCACTTTCTTCTTTTTTCATTTCCATTTTTCCTAAAATATTTGGTAATTGCAGTTTTGGTGATTCCAACCAATAATTTCAAGTGCGCCCAAGAGATTTTGGTTCGGTTTCCTAAGACTAATAGTATTTGGTAGCAAAATATCAACCGCATGAGCGTCAAACCCAGCTTCTCAGCGAAATAGGCCATAAAACGATTTGAGTCATCATTCATAATTTTCATGCTTATTGAAGCCATTCTTTCGTATACTCGCTAAGATTGAGCTTGAAATTTTTTGGCAACAATCCAAGCTGCCATTGACTTCAAAATCTCTTTGGAAGAACTTAAATCTCTTAAAACGTCTTGGGATTAAACACTTCACAACCGCAATTGGGCACAATTTCATGTTTCCACCTGCATTGCAGCACAGCAGCTAAATGACTCAGTTTTATCCCATGACAAGCCTCTCCTTTCGATTATAAATTGCGCCTGTATCATCTAGTAGAAAAACGACCAATCTTTAGCTATGTACTCATCACAAATATGATACGACGCTAAGATGTTTCTTTGAATAGTTATATTCAACCTCTGCTGCTCTTAAAATCTCTGAGGAGAAGTAAAAATTAATTGAGCAAGAAAACTGAAACTGGGATTGGTAATTTGTTGTTGCCAATTATTGGGAATATCCTAATAACTTTGCCTTGGGATCCTCATGTTCACATATCAAAGAAAAATTTCGTTCTTTTGAAATCGCCGTGTATTCAAATGCTCCTGAAGTTTTCTTGTATTTTTTCCGCTCTGCAGATACAGTGGTTGAATACATTTTATGTCTCTGGAAAAATTCAAAAATTTTCGTGCCGTCTTACCAAAATCTTAAATTTTCTGTTTTGTTTCAACTCCTTAATGTCTCGTTTACGTTCATATTCCATGTCTTCCACATAGTTTCCATGTCAGGAGTATCCTGAGCTCACACCTTTCACATCACTTACTCATCTAACTATATTTTTACAGGTCTGAATTAATTGTCTAAATTAGTGTAATGTTGTGGTCTCAGACTAACGCTACCCGCTATCTAAGCATACCCTTTCGTATCGGTGAAGAGTTGACATCACCTTTCAATATGTTAAATTCAGAAATTATATCTTAAAATTTGATTTGAATGTTTGATCATATATAAATGTATAGCAAACGATACGCATATAGGTACTTTATATTTTACATTAAATACATCGCTTAATAAACACGTCGTTTAAAATCAAAAAGTGTATGCTTTCTGCAGGAGAATTAATGGCGCTTCTTATAAACTAATTTTACGAAGAAACCTATTTTGTACCAACGATATTTTACGGTAAATTCACAGCCATGTTTATACATATTTAATCATTTTGTCTCTTCCTCTCTCCTTTCGCGAAATCCCTTTCATTAATTCCCCTCCCCTCATTCCGCTCTTCATCAACATCAGTCGCTCCCTTCTCTTCCCCATAATCATTCACGCACCTCCCTCCTTCCCACAATGCAATCCGTCTTCCCTCCTTCCTCTTCCTCACTTCCGTCCTCCCTCTTTTTCTCTCAGCCTAGTTTTCTTACTTCTTCTTCCCTCCCTTTCTCCCTTCCACCCTTGCGTTATATCCTTCTTTCACACCATCTTTTATCTAAAGCGACTCACACGAAGACTTTTACCCATTGTTTTGATAAAATAGTAGTTGCAGTGGAGGTGACTGTGGATGAGAGCAGAATGGCGAATAGGTGGCGAAGATGAGGAAGGGATGTGGAATGTATGGCGGAAGATGAGAAAGCTTTTGAAATGGCTTAGAAATAATTGAGTGATTACGTGATCGTCAAATAGAACTCAACATTCGAATATGGGCGGTAGATGATTACTTCATTTTAATTAGCGTTGTTAGATAAATATTTTTCAACTAGAGTAAGTTCCCGTCAAAAATGACGAGGCATAAATTTAAATTTCCCAATTTAAATGTCCTAATTGAAATGCTCTGGATCAAAACTCGATGGTCCATGTTTTTAAATATTAATTTGCAGAGAAATGAGAGACTGCGCGTCGATAAATCGCTTTTTACGTGTTACCTTACGGGAAAGAGAAAGTATATCCTTGGATTCGTAACCGGATCTTTTTGTCGTCATTGGCTTTTAATAAGTGATTGAAGTATTCCTGCCAAATGTCAATCTTCCACTTGGTCGGGAAGTTTGTTAAAACACGTTAAAATAGCGTTACACAAAAAGTGAGAGGATAAGCGTTATGTATTGGAAGAGGTACGGAGAATTTTCTATGAAGCAATGTTTTTTAGAATCTTGCTTTGGATAAGGGCTCACTTTTTAGCAACATTCAGCGCTAATTTTCACAATAATGATTAATTGTATGTCAATTAAAATTTTCCGCAGCTACTGCGGACAATATATTCTCATATTTGATGAGAAAAGCTTGCCTAATCTGCCACGCAAAATTTAGAATCTTCCCTTTTAAAGGCAATTTCCGTCGCTTATAGCTCTCGGAAATCATATCTGAAAATAATTTACGATCGACGCGGTCTCTGGCCGCAACTGCAAATAAATCACGTGGGCTGCGTCCGTTAAGGGAGGAGATATGCGGCGGACCGCCGCAGCTGAGAGGAACGAGGGAAAAAAGCTCCGATCAAGAAAAGTAAACTCCCATCCCGATGCGGCGTATTGGAAAATGCAAATCTATTTCCTTTTCCTAGAAATAATATATGCCTCGGAGCGAGCGGACGGCTTCTATCCCTTTTTCCTTCTTTGCACATACACACAAAGGGTATTTTTCGTCCTTGCGGACCCCCCCTACGCTAGCCCATTCTTAGAAGGGACTATTCCCGCCTCCACCACTCTCCCTCCCTCACATTTCCCCTCAGTATGTCTCTTTCTCTCATCCCTGTCTCTTTCTCTCCGCGCTAATCCTCTAACTCGCCCGCGCACCTCCGTCCCACTCAGCCATCTTTTTATATTTCTCGCTTATTCTCTCTCTCTCTCTCTCTCTCTCTCTCTCTCTCTCTCTCTCTCTCCTTGCCTCATCCTCTCTTTTCGAACTTTCTCGTCATTTTTCCCAACTCATTCATTAAATATTATCTCATCATGTATTTTTTATAACGTGATGTTTCTTCGTGTTTATGCCCTTGCGATGGCTAAGGCGGAGGGAAGAATCTCTTTGAGCTTCACTTTCTTACGAACAATGAAATCTCTCTACGCATCTACTCTTCCCCTACCTCTGTTTCCCTCTCCTCTTTCCTATCTTTTCTGCCTCTATTCCTCTCCATTCCTCTTTCTTTTTCCCCTCTTCTTGATTCCCTTCTCTTATGGTCTAAATTTCGCCCGAATAAAGACGATTATCTACCTATCTATCTATCTCCCTCTCTTCCCTCTCCTCTTTCTCTCACTCTTCCCTCTCCCTCTTTACTTTCCCTTTTCTCTTCTCCTCCCTTTATCCCTCTCCCTTTCACTTCCTTTCTCTTCCCTCTCCTCTTTCTCTTCCCTCTCCTCTCTTTTCCTCCCTTTTTCCTCTCTCATTTCTTTATTTCCCTCTTTCCCTCCCCATTTTTTTCCTTTCTCTATTTTCCTGCCTCTATTCCGCTCCCTTCCCCTTTATCTCTCCGTTTCACTTTACCTCTCTCTCTTCCCTTTTTCCTCTTTCCTCTCTTTCTCTCTTTTCCCTTCTCTTTCTCCTCTCTCTCCCTCTCCTCTCTCTCCCTCTCCTTTCTTTCCCTCACTCTGTCTTCCGACCTTTCCATTCTCCCTTCCTATCCCTCCCCCACCTGTTCTCCTTCCCACGCTTTCTCACGCTTCCCATCCCATTCTACAGTTTTCCGTTCATTTGAATGGGATCGCGTTAGCGCCGTCCTTCCCACAACCCCCGTTTCCCTCTTCTCCATTCCTCTCTCTCGCAACCTTTTCCCTCCATTCATTTCCCCACGCGACCACTCATCCTGACACATTTCTTCTTAATTATCCTTTTTCTTCGATGTGATTACATAAATCAGTTCGCGTCTCGTTCCCCTCGGTTGAGAATCTCTTATCCTCGCCGTCTTTACTGTCGCCTTTGCGCTTTCTCTTCCTTTTTTTTGGTCAGCGCATAAAACGAGGAGTCGTGTTGAGCATGGTTGGAGACGAGAAAAGTGATTAGGAGCGAGGAAAGGAGGGAAAAAATCTCCTGAGAGATGAGGCCTTCGAGTGAAAGGGATGATTGATGCCGAGAAAAGAGTTGGAGAATTAGAGAGAGAGAGCGAGAGAAAGAGAGCGAGCGATAGAAAAGAGGATGTGTTATGGACCGAGCGGTTGAAATTTTAAGGACGGCGGCAACACAAAAAAGAGAATGGGCTGAATCACGGGGAGTGTCGTGAGACGCGAGGAAATTTTTGATTGATTATTTTACTCGTTCATCCACTCGCGTTAGTTAATCCAAATCATCACGCTTCAGATGTAAACACAGGGCAAGGGGCTGCTTTTCCTCGGAGCGTTATTTTTGGCACGTTTTACTAAAAACTTTTGTTAGGTCGTTGTTTCTGCTTTTATCGCCTCCTTTTCTAGACATATTCTGAAATTCCTTTAGTGATTGCTCGTTTCCACCCATCAAAAGTTTTCTTTAGAATTCATATTTTCATTTTTTAGAAATTCAAATTTTCATATCAGTATATTGTCTAAGCTTAATACCAGAGAACTTAACTGCTGCGTGTTGTATTTTAGCCACTCCTTGATTGTTTGACGTGACTGCTCGTCGTTCGCGTCTATCTATTCTGAGACCATCTAGTTTCGAGTTTTACCGTTAGATGGAGCAGTGGAAGAAGCGTCCAAAAGAAACATCGACGTCCTCTACGGCGGTCGTTTCGTTCCTTCAGGATAGTTTCGCATATATATGGAGTCCCTCGAGCAATTATTGGCCAGTGCTTAATTGTACATCCTTGTTCGTGTACTCGCTGTTCTATTTGCTAATGCAAAAGTTTCGCTTCCGGCCAAGTTTGGACACACTAATAAAAGTTATATACAGAGGAGCTGAGAAATTTCTAGTTCGTGGATGTAGTAACTACCGTTTCAAACATTTACCGTATAAACTTTTCAATACATTGAAGTAATTATGGGCAAGATGAATATACCTGGGGCGAATAAAATTTTCATGAATAACGTCTGCTCAAAAATAAATAGGAGCAAACAACGTCCTTGAATTCTTAGATGTATTGATCTCCATGTGCTGTACATGATAAGCTCCTCCTTCACCCAGTCCTCAACTCACATTTTTGGCCCTCCGATTATTCCTATTTAATTTTGTATGGCAATATCAGCTAAATAAAATTGAAGTTTTTATGCTTGGGATGGATATTCGTGATAACTTTTCGATTTTGTTGATACAAAAATAGGGGAATAACATTTTTCGTACTGTGTGTGTTATCGGTAATAAAAAAATTATATGTATTTTATGATTTTACCCAAAAATATTCTGAGATAACACTTGGAATAGAAGCAAACTTAATTAGGTAGGTTTTGTGTGTTCTCTCTTCTACATACATATATGGAGTTGGCGCGTAGGATTGGACTATTTGCAGTTGATACCTCTTATTTATTTAAATCACTAGTCTAGCTGCTCGTTCGGGTGAGCTCTCTATTTCCACGATGTTGCTTTTCAACTTTATGCTGACGATGAATCCAACTCCTGCTGTTCTCTCTGTATCAGTTCCCCTGTAACAAAAATGATGTCCACTCTTCAGTTCCACCAGCCTTCTCCTTTTTTCATGCTTCACTAAGCCTTAAAATATCCCACTTAATCTTCCTCAGTTCTTCTTATAGCTCCTGAAGTCCGTCAATTGAAGGAATTTGGGTTGAGGTTAAAGGAATTGGCCAAAGATGAGAAAGAGTTTCAGTGAGTGTTTAATTCTTTCATGCCTTGATCCTGACCACTGCCACGATCAGGGGCAACCCAGCCTCCGGAAAATGAGATCCGTTTTTTAAGGTTGTGCGTCATAGGAGGTTTCGGTTCATAAAACACCACGCCGATCCAGAACGGGTTGGTGAGTTCCTCTTTCACTTTGGCCGGAGATATTGCAGAAAGACTTCACAGCATGATTAAACATACCAGTGTCCTATGACACCACTGCACTTCGTCCTTTAGCCTACGTTTGCACATTCCTCCGATTTTGAGTCAGTGAACTGAGGCAGTTCCATCAATCTGTCGTTCGTAACTATTGCCTTTTACCTCTCATCTTCCTTCACCCAGCCCTGTGATGTCAGTCCTGTTTTTCTTATTTCTGATTTTCTGTCTCTCTCGTGGTTTGTACTCTCCAAGTTCAAATACGTAAGTTTTCATTGACGAATTTTATTTCCCCAGAGAGGAGGAAATGTTTTAGCTTGAGAGAATATATTGTCCAACCACCTTTTAATAGGCTTTTTGTGACCACGAACATAGTTCCCTTGTCCCGAAAAAATATATCTTCGGCCTCATCCTATCGAATCAATACGTAACTCTCCCCAACCTGAGATGGTTGGCAGGTCAACGGTTTCCTATCCTCCCACGCAACCTCGAACCCGCCAATCTTTTCTTTTGCCCCTCATTCTTCCAGTCCACTCCTCCACATCCTTATCCTTCCCTTTCAAAAACCCTCCCATCCTATATCCCTCACCGAAATCCCATACCATGGTCCCTTAACTTCTACTCATTCTCCCCCTCCTCCGATAAAACGCACTCTCCTCCTCCTCTCCTCCCGTCCTAACCCCACTTCCTGAAACGGTCTCGTTTTATACCCCCAAAAAAGGTTATGATTTCCTCCCCAACGACCAAAGTCATTCCCGTCAACTTTTATGATTTACTAATCATCGTTTTCATTGAGATATTGCTGGAGAATGAGTTGTTGCGAATGATTCATCATTTATCACCGCTTTGACACCGAATAGGCATCTTTTAAACTGTAACATTTCACCCTGTAAGATTATTGGCTTTCGCCATTCTCTAACCCGCCAG
Organism: Tanypteryx hageni; assembly: GCA_028673005.1. Lineage (NCBI taxonomy): Eukaryota > Metazoa > Arthropoda > Insecta > Odonata > Petaluridae > Tanypteryx > Tanypteryx hageni. The sequence continues at coordinate 182,819,516 of CM054115.1, read as the reverse complement.
AATGCCTGCTTCCGCACCAATTTGTGGAGATGCGCTCGTATCTATTGGAAAATAACTCTTTTGAATAGCATCACAATGGCTCGAAGAATTCTATCCAAAAAATGGAAAAAACGAAACAGTTTTGTGTCAAAATTAGTAAAGAGTCGGAAATTGAACAAAATGAAATATATGATAGCTTGTACTCTTGATTCCTTACCTTATTATAATATTATAATATTTATTAAATTATAACGCACTTCATAAAATTTTACAACAGTAATGGAAGTATAAATCTAATAAGGTATGCAAATGCCTTGTAATTTGGCAGGAAAATAAAGCTCTTAGTGTTGGTGAATGCCACCATGTCATCAGGCGAAAATAATCTACGTAAATGCGTCAGAAATAATCTAAAATCTCCTAAATATGGATTAATTATGAAACACAGTATTCCCTTCATATTCTCGAGTTTCATATTTGCAGTTTCGAACATTCATGCAGATATTATTGTAAAAAGTTTCAATGTTCGTGGGACGTAAATTTCACTTATTTGCGCTCGCCTACCGCAGCACCCATTGCAGGGACCACTAAATGTATTCTTGCATGTTCCCCATAAAGACCAGTTTGTCTTTGTTCCGTAGCAGTTTATCTTCGTTTATAGCAATAATAAGAAAGATATTTTCAAAGGCACTTAAGAAGGCCTACATTTGATGATATTTCTGAGAGAATTCATCTAATGTTTGAGTAGTGTCGGTAGAGTTGCCAGATTTTTATAAAGGTAAAACGGGATATTTTTATTAATGCATAAAATTTAAATGAACTCCTGCATTTAATAGAATAATTTTTGCACTTTTTCTTAAAATATTCGAGAAGTAAGGGTGCCTGGATTACAGATTGGCGTGAATATGAAATATTTAATCTTAAAGGAATTGTTATGCTTATAATTACTAAATATAAACTTAAAAACAATAATAAATGTTATTACTGTATAAAAAGGGGGTAGTTTTTCCCCTAATCCCATTTTTTCTACAAATTTTTGGCATCTACATTCGCGGTTTCTATGTTCGCGGCGTTTTCATTAACATAACTTCCGCAAATGTGGAGGGATCATTGTAATTAATTTTTCAAAATAAAAAACTTCTTTAAAATATACATTGCGTTGCCATTTATGCCCATAACATTGCTTTATTAATTTAGTTAAAAATAAGATGCACACTTAAGACTTGAACAGTTCTTCAGCTGAAAGTACGAGGTATATTTTCTCTAAGAGAGAATAAGAATCTTGACGAGCTAACATAAAAATTTGTTATATGTCAGATAAAACGGCCTTTTTCAAGATTTTAAGATTGAGAAATTTGGATGCCATGGACGGAAGCAGTCTAGTACTTTTAAATTTGGAAATGAGGAGAGAGGGAGAGATAGAGAGAGGGAATAGAAAATATCGCATTTTATACTGTGAATAGAAGAAACGCGAACAAGGATAGAAATCAATTTTATTGCGATTTAAAATGCCAGAAAATCCATTTTCTTATTAAAAACATATATTTACTCTACCTCTGCTCGTAGTTTGATTTTGTTGTCAAAATAATAAACCTCAGTCTATCAGTTATCTGTTCATGTCCTGAGTTTGTGTTCTAATTTTGATTCCATGAATCCATGATTCTCTCATAGGGGGTAGGAATGAATAAATGGGATCAGGAAAACTAACTTAAAATGAATATTTTTGGAAATTCGTAATTTTCATGTAAGATGTTCTCAATTTCCTACCTTCCTACCAAATTTCAGGTATGTAGCCCCTCTTGAAGCAACTTAGTTTTTATATCATCCTCCTCTATCTTCTCCTATGAAAGCAGCAGCTATTTATAACAGATAATATAAAAGATCTTCTCGTAATTATGGACAAATTCAGAAGCATTGACGAGAATATTTTTATCTTTAAGTGTAGCCAAAGATTTTACTGATAATTTATGCTTCATATTCGCAACCTGTAATTTTCCATAATTTTTATTTTAAACAGCTTATGAGAAACAAAATACCGACCTAGTTTGCAATAAGGCAAGATTTTATGCGTAAAAGAGTAGAGCATTCAAGATTTTACACGTTTCTTATGATCGCTTACGTTGTGATATGTATTTTTATGTAAATAGAACTCTTGGAAAGGAAAAAAAACGAATGTGAGATTATGAAATGAGCTATAGCATCCATAAATTATCTTTTGATCATTTATACCTACAGAACAAAATGCAAACCTTAAAAATATATTAAGAATAAGAAAAAGGTGAAGTTTCAAACGTTACATATTTCATCTCGCGACGTGCTTGAACCTGTTGTATACGTATATTTTGGAGCGAATAAAGGGTGTTGTAAAAATGCGCACGTTTCGATGGTAGTCATCTATCTCCGCTCCATTCCATCCCTTCCCCCCTCCTCTCCGCAACCCCACTTTCCCTTTTCATCCTTGGTTCCTTTTCTTTCCACCTCTCTCTCTCTCTCTCTCTCAACAACCCCAGGTTACCCTCCCGGGTCCTCTACCTCTTAAAATACCCTTCTCTCTCTCTTATCCTATCCCACTTCACTTCTCCACTATAAACCCTTCCTCTCGCCGCGTTTCCTTTCATTCCTCCGCCTTTTTTCACTTTATTTTTTCCACTCTACTTTTCCATCGATTTTTCACTTTCAATTTTCAATGAATTCTTGATTAGGTAGTGACAGTATTTATTATCTGAATCAGTTACATTCCTAACATTTCAATTACATCTCAGGATGTGCCTGGTTTAGTCCGCATTCACGACTAAAATAATTTTACTAAAATTAATTTGCGATAATCAAATAGGGGTTAAATTGATGAAATTGATTTGACAGAAGATGTTTGCGGAAATAGTGAAAATATCAATCCGTGGTGCCTTGTGAATAATTACTAACACTGTTGTATGAAAGGCTAAAAAAAACAGAGAAACGACGAAGAGAATAAAACAAAAATTGTCTCATGAGAAAAGTTCTGCATCATTTCATATGATTTGCATACAAGTCATTTTAAAACCCTCCATCATCAAATAGTGAGAACAATCGTTCAAGCAGATGAGCAGTTTCTGTTCCATTATTTTCCGCTGACTTGGATAATGATTCTCTGTTGCCGATTGAAAAAGTCTAAGAGATTAATTGAGACCGAGATGGATTTTTAGTCAATCGAGTATCCGATAAAATGCTTTGGAACTCAAAAAAGACGCAAGTTTGGAAGAAAATTCTTCATTGTCTGTTTTTGGCGTATGTGCAATCGCTGCATATACAAGCACTGTCATTTTGTAAGGAAATATTAATTTTAGAATTGGCAAAGAAGAGTGAAAACGATAAGAGGTGTCGACTTGCAGAAGCATGTATGTAATCATTAATCTCATGTGGTTTCTGTCCTTAGAATATTTTCGTTATTTATTGTTACTGTCATTTGCTTATTGACAATAATAACAGAAGGATAGACTCAATTTAAAATTTTAAATTGAAAGTACCAAATGGACCGCAATTACGCGTAGCTAACCTTGTGCTCACCCCTGTTAAACGTAAAAAAAGATTTGAAAATTTTACTTTTAGATGCAGCTGCGAAGGGAAGTTAAAAAAAAACGGAACATATCTTCGTCATTAGAGACAGAAGAGAAATCGCTTTATAAATGACCGTTGAGGATGTTTAACGGGCAGAAATGGTGGAAGAGCGTGTAGATGTATATGGGTTTGAGGTCAACAGTAGCAGCGGAATGCGCACGTCACAGAGTAAGGTGGGTAAAGATTGATGTTGTAGCGAGTGGAGGGGAAAGCGTGAGATGGGTGTGCGTGAGCAATGGAAGGATGTCATCGAAGCGAAGGGATATGAAAATGGCGTCACATCAGTTGCAAAGAATATGGATTAAGAGACACGACCTGAAAAATGAGAGGCGTAGAATGATTAGGGAGGACGGGCGCTGAAATATTTATGCGTGTTAAAGGGGAACGTAGCGAGTTAAAACATAAGAAAACTAAGATATGGGCACTCCATGGTGTCAGTCAAAAGAAAATTGTTTTCATATACGGAATAAGGGTCTGACTATAAAATGCGGTTTAATTTACAATAACGCTATGGGACTCGTTTTCCTTACAACGTGCACACGGTGTAGCGCAAAATCTATCAATAATTGTATGCATGCAAATATATTTGGTTATTAGGCGTTATTTACAAGAAGGTAAAAAATAAACGCCTTATAGTCAGGCCTTGACTCTCTGTCTGTCTGTCCGTCCGCATGACTCATCTCCAAAACTACTTGGCGGTTTTTCATGAAATTTGGTATTTAGGACTTGAGGGCAAGTAAAATATGAACATTATATAAGTTGTTTAAAAAATCAATCAACATATTCCTTGCTCTATACATTTTGATTGAAGAAGTAGTTGTTTTCAAGAAAATCAAACAAGAACCAGTTTTTATTATTCTCAACGTCTTTGCATATGAAATTTCATTAAATAAGCTTCTTAAATTGAATAAAATTTTCGACTCAATATGTGTTGTCGCCATTGAACATTTTTCATCGCCAATTTCGTCATGTTTTCCGTATTCTTCTATATCGTCGTAATTCACTTTAAACTTGGAAAATGTTTTCCTTGGTTTTTTAAATGTTGCCAACGAAAACAATCTTCGTAAGTTAAGGAGATATACTATGAATACGTAAATACGTTTGATTATTCCTGCTTACACAGAATCTAATAACTGAAAGGAACTGGATTATCTACGATGAAGAAATGAACTTAATTACGTTTATTTTCCTGACGTATTCAGAGTTCGTAAGTGAAAAGAAATGTATAATATAAGTCAAAAGAATGAACGTGAACGAAAAGATTGCTATTGCTCATTTCAAGTGAGGTACGTTTTAAATAGTTTTAGGTAGTTTTATTAAATACAATATAAGAACATTAATCGGTAAATCAATAATTTAACTTTTCTTTGGCATCGATTCTGAGTTATCTTTTTTCAGTGCTTAGAGATAATTGTAAACCATTGATATTTATCTTTTTCTGATATGATTATATAAATTGTAAAGAACGCCTATGCCCCGCATATGTGCACGCGTGATTCGTGCATCTTTCTTCTCTTCTTTTAATTAAAAAGTATCCATTCTCGGTAGTGACTCCTCGATATTTTTCGCTGTAGGTAGTATATGATTACGGTTTTTGTCCACATCATTTATGTTTACGTAAAATCGGTTTTTAACGTCTGAACGCATACGTGACCTCACTAGAGAGACATTTTAACAGAAGGAATAGTTAATGAGGAAGCTTTCACATGCTATTACGGGTTTTTCTGTGAAAGATGGAGGAAGAACATGGATCCTATAACAGAGTTCTTGGATATGAGAGGGCGGAAAGAGCAGTGGTGGACGATCTTGAAGGTGGCCTATGTGACGCGGTGGAAGGTCACGGGGGAGGAGGTAAGAGGGACAGGAAGACGTGAAGGGAATGAGACACTACTAGTGGCTCACGTTGGAATAGCAAAGAGTTAGTGAGAGGAAGAAGGCGAGGCAGGAGTTAAAAAGGATCAGTAAGGAGTTTTGGGCCTACGTGCGTTGGAAGAAGATAATTTCTTCAAAGTAATAATGGACTTCGCGTGAAATTTTGGAACCGAATTGCCGAATGTGCTTAACGAATTTATATGTATATGTACCTGACGGTTGCTAGATGATCCTGCGTCTACTTCGTGAATTCAAATTTTTTCGCCTGCGATGTTTGCGATTATTTTACATATTTTCAAATAGAGATCACATATACAAAATGTACGCAAACATCACACCAGTTTTAATCATTTGTAGTTCCTCTGCATATGAAATTTATGACAGCTATTTCATTAAATTTTCTTTAATTGAATAACATTCTCGGCTTCATAATTGTTGTCGCTGTCATATCTCTTTCATCGCTAATATCTCCGTTTCCTGTATTCTTCTATTTAATGTATATGTAATATTTGTTTACATTTCAATTCCATTTTATCATCGCCAATTTCTCCATGTTTTTCGTATTCATTTCTATAATTTTTATGAAATGTTTGTTTAAATTTTAATTTTATTTTGTCTCTCTTTCATCGCCAATTTCTACAAGTTTTCTGTATTCTTCTTTATAACGTATATATAATATTTGTTTAAATTTCAATTCCATTTCATTTCATTCCATGCTGTGGCATGCAAATAAATTACAGAAAATAAAAATGCAATGATAAGAGAACAGAAAATTTATCTTACCTATAAATATTTTGAAAAGTTTGTTTGTTTATTTCTAAGCTAAAACAACAAAGTTTGGTAATATTTTCCCTTACATTCTAACCTAAATTGTAGTTTAGGTTTGGTCAACCGTTTGGGATCCCTGAGGCCAAGTAATCAGATCCGTAAGATTAGCACTGGAATTGGTGTAGCATAATTTTAATTTTTTCATTAAAATATCATCCAAAACGTAAAAACGTTCCTCTTTCTAGCAACGCTAACTACATATATTTAAATATATTTGGAAAAGTTTGCTTGCTTATTTAAAATAATGTATACATAATATCCTTATTCTGTCCGTCCGTATGTCCGTCCGTCTGTCCATCCGCCCGTCTGTCCGTCCGTTGGTAAACGTAAGGAAAGCGTGCTTTGAATGCTTGAGTACGAGAAAGAAGGCGCCCGAATTTTTAATAATTAAAATCATGTTTTTCATTAATTTCTTTTCAGTTTCACATTGAAATTTTTGGTTATTAACTATTTTAATTTCTCATATACGTAGGATACAGAGGTGTATATTCAGGGTGTGCTAGGTGTGCGGTGCACACCCACGGAATCGCAATGTCGCCGATATTATATTTTTGCGTTTATTCCTGTTAAAGACTCCCCTAATCGTTTTCTGGCTTCGCGTGATTCCTAAAATCAAATCCAATATACAATATTTTATGAAGAGGAGAAGTTTCGGCACGTAAACATTGTATCACATTCGCGTTAATAGCCCGGGTGTGCGGTAAGAAATACGGACAGCTTTGAGCCCTTTAAACATAAGTACAGATGGCGCAGCGGGTCAAATTCTTAGCCTCCTTGTGGTTTTAAACCGTCCAGAAGGCGTGGCAGGGTGTGCGCTGAGACAACAGCACCCAGAAATAGTTAGCGATTGTGATTGGCTATTGTGTGAAGCAATCCATTTCAACGTTGTTACTTGTCATGAGCTGCTGTTTTTTCTGAGTTTCGTCTGTTTTGCGTGCGTGGGATAAAGTGTGAACCGACGTGTTTATGACACCGATTTAGACAAGTTTTTAACATATATTTATAATTTTTTAGGTATAATTTATAACTTTTTGCCCATTTTTACAATGAGAAACAGAGTTTACGATGTACTGAATTTCCCGTTTTCTGCCAGAGCTTTTGCGGATTGTATGAACATAGTCGAAGAAGGTAAGCCTCGTCCTCCTCTTCCAAATTTACTGTGCAAGCACGAAGATGAAAAAACTGAGTAGATGAGACATATCTCTGTTTCACAATACGATACCGTAGAATGGTTAACTGGATGTGAAGTGCGGTCAAGACTTTTTGTTGGCCTTGTTTATTATTTTCCAAAGAGAAAGGTGTTTGGAATAAGCACGGGTATTCCGATCTTAATCATTTAGCTGCAGCAGTGCAAAAACATGAGCGCTCCCAACCACATGCTCAGTCATTTTTAAATCTTAAGATGTTTGGAAAACAAAGAATTGACACTCTCATTGACAGTCAAAGAAAAATTGAAATTAACCGTCATAATGAACAAGTAAAGAAAAATAGAGACATTTTAAAAAGATTAATTGATGCTGTATGTTATTTGGCTAAGCAAGAGCTTCCCTTGAGAGGTCATGATGAATCTAAAGATTCAGCCAACCGAGGGAATTATATAGAATTTTTAAATGTGCTCCGTGAGTATGATCCTCTTTTAGGCAGTCATTTAAAGGCATCGACTGTATTTCGAGGAACTTCTCCCACTGTACAAAATGATATCATTAACGCTATATCTGATGTGGTTAAAGATGCTATAAAGAAAGAAATTTTTTCCACTACATTTGTGGCCATTCTACTGGATGAAACTTCTGATGTCATGTCGAAATCGCAGCTATCAACTGTTTTACGTTTTGTCCATAATGGGCAAACACACGAAAGGTTCATCGGATTTACAGATGTAAGTGATGATAGAACGTCTAGTGGTCTTTTTAAACAAGTTGTAAACAGAGTTGAGGAATTTAATATTAAGGACAAGTTGGTCGGCCAAACTTATGATGGTGCCTGTGTAATGAGTGGACACATTAATGGGTTGCAGAGTAAAGTTATCGAGGCCTATCCTTTAGCAATATTTACGCATTGCTACGCTCATGTTTTGAACTTAGTTCTGAAGCAAAGCTTCTCGAATATCAAGGAATGTAGATTGTTTTTCCAAACTATCAGTGGATTGGCAGCATATTTTTCTAAATCATCGAAAAGAGTAAATGCTTTGCAAGATTTTGTTGCTAAAAAATTACCCTCCGTCGCACTAACCAGATGGAACTTTACTTCCAGTTTATCAAACACAGTAAAACGCCACAGAAGTCAACTTAATAAATTTTTAACACATTGTGGAGAATTTTGGGGATTGGGACGTGGATGCTGTAATCAAAGCTCGTGGTTTTTTGTATTTCTTGCAAGATTTTCAAACAACTTTTTTGCTAGAAATTTTTTCTGTTCTGTTTGGCTATACTGATGTTTTGAATAATATATTGCAAACATCATCCTATGGCATATTGTACTGTTGTAAAAAGGTGCATGATACTATGAAACAGCTTAGGAATGACAAGGTTTCTGCAAAGGAAAAGCATACGGCTGAGGAGTCGAAGGCTAAAAGACGAAAAGGATCTGAAGAAGAGGAGAAGAGCGCGTGCCTTCGATTATACCAGAGAATAGTCGACTGCATGTGCCTGGAGATGGAAGAAAGATACTCCTCACTTTCAAAACTTGAGTTTTTTCAACTCCTTTGTAGCGAAAGATATGATCAGTATGCGAAAACTTTTCCTGATTGTATTCTAGAAAAATTAAAGGATTTCTACGGACCAGTTTTTGACTACGTTCGCCTAAAAAATGAACTAAAAGTGCTCTTTTCTTCTGATGAATTTGCGAGGAAACCAGTGCATCACCTATTAAAATTCATGCAAGAAAATCAGCTTCAGGTTGCATTCAAGGAAATTTATAAATTAGCGGAACTTATCATGACGACTCCGAGTTCTACTGCTACAGTCGAGCGTTCTTTTTGCCTATGAAGAGAATACATACGTGTTATAGAGGAACACAAACGCAGAAAAGGTAATGCGGCCTAAGTTCACTCGCCATTGAAAAGACATTGCTGGTGGAACTGAAGAAAAGACCTTCATTTTATGATGATGTGCTAACACAATTCCTAAGGCAAAACATGAGATTGGAACTGGTGTATAAATAACTAATTAAAATGAGTTTTTTTAAGCCTTTCTTTGATTCAATCCGGAAAATAATATTTTCCCAAGTGATTACTTTTTCAGATTTCTGTGAGTATTATATGGTTGTATTGAAAAATCGTAACAAAATACAGATAATTCGTGCCTCGCTCTAGTATTTGCCAATGATATTCTAATCTTCTCACAACGAAGCGTTAACCCTCTGTGCTTCTCACATAAACGGCGCGCGTGATGCATAGCTATAGTCTATTTGACGGGGAACCTTTGCGTTGTCCATAATTATGGATTGTGTAGTTAAAATTATATCAGTTAGTAAATTAAAGTATTCAAAATTATTCTACGATTAATTGCATTAGACCAATAAAGAAGAGCGCTGCTGCGCTATGCTCTCTTAAAGCTTTCACACGTCGATGAAAATGCCATCGTACGTTCAAATTAACACGTGAATTTTGTAGCGCGGGTTGCATACCGCCCCCCGCCCCACACGCACTAAATGCACACCCAACCTAAATGGGCACCCGACGCCACTGTTAGGATATTGTCCCTGAGTCCATAAAAGTGGTCCGCCGGAACGCTATATACAACCCCCCATAAGAAAACACTTAAAATCCCTTTTTTGCTTGCAGGCGATTTTTCTTTTGCAAAATTAAATTAAAAGTAATTGGCCTACTATCTTCGGACAGGGACTATTTTAAAGAAAATAAACAGATTGTTATTATTATCGTCGTTTTTTGCCTTCGGTTCGAAATCGCTCACGTTATACGTTTAAATCATATTTATTGGGAAATTTTAACCTTTTTGACGATATGTTGCCTTGCCGACCGTGTCGTTGTTAAACCTAGAGATTTAATTGTCGTCCTTATACTATAAGCGTAAGGAAAGCGTGCTTTGGATGCTTTAGTACGAGAAAGAAGGCGCCCGAATTTTTAATTATTAAAATCATGTTTTTCATTAATTTATTTTCAGTTTCACATTGAAATTGTTTGTAGTTAACTATTTTAATTTCTCATCTACGTAAAATATTGTCCCTGAGTCCATAAAAGTAGTTTTATCCATGCCGTCTGTCTGTCTGTCAGTCTGTTTAGGGTTTTAGGGCCAAAACGCGTACATAAAATCGAATGATATCTCGTATTTATGCAACATATCTTTTGCAGACCCTTTTTCAAAAAATCTGATGTGGCCACCACATGACTTTCTCCATACCTGTAATATTTCTAAACATTCCAAATAGGTTAAATGATAATGAATATTTTAAGGAACTGCGATAAAAATTTCAAGACTTCTCAAAGAACAGAAATAGACACATACCGTAGCATTCTGCTATTGGATATAGCCACAAATCTCCATAATTAAGTAAATAAAAATGAGCGTTACTAAGACGTAACTAAGCATCAATTTTTAACAACAGTCGCAGGTAGGTGGTGGGTGACATCTAACAAATTAGTTTTTAATATCTCTTAAACAATGTATTCTATGGGAAAATGTTCCAAACAAAGGTTGTAGAAAATTAAATTTCCTACTACATTTATTCAAATGTTTTTACTTTCTCCATATTCGAAGTATTTTTCTAACAACCAAATCGAATTTTATATTTAAACGAAAATACGTTTAAAGAGCCCAGAACACATTTTAGCTATTTTCTCTATGATGTCTGTGGTTGTCCGTGACCGGGATTTTGTGGGTGCTCTAACTCAAACACTATTAATCAGATCAGCGTGAAAGTTTATATACGTGTTGATTAATGTTTGTTGAAATTCGGTCAACGGAAAGTGGGTGTTTACTCTTGTCACTTATCCGTTTTTTTTAATATTTAATGAATGTAAAAATATACTGGAATAAACGTTGTAGGAAATTTAATTTTCTACAACCTTTGTTTAAAACAATTTCCCATATAATACATTGTTGAGGAGATATTTTAAAAACTATATTTTTTAGCTTCCATTATCACACCACATACCAGCGATTATTGTAAACATTTTATGCTCCTTTTAATTTTTTTAATTGTTGAAGCTTCGGGGCTATATCCAATATCAGAAGGCTACAGTTTGAGTTTATTTCTGTTCTTTGTAGTCTAAATTTTTCTCGCAGTTCCTTTAAATATTTATTATCTTGTAATCTGTTTGGAATTTTTAGAAATATTTTCGGTATGGAGAAAGTCATGTGGTGGCCACAACAGATTATTTTACATTAACCAAATATTAAAGCAAATATTTCAAAAAACGGATGTGACAAGAGTAAACATCCACTTCCGGTTGACCGATCTTTACCAAAAACTAATCAGTTCTTTTGACTGTCATAAAAATGTTAAATGTAAAATTTTGCGTGGATTTCATTAATAGTTATTGAGTTAGAGCACCCACAAAAAAACTTTCGCCTACAGACCGAGAAGATGGTCAAAACGTGTTCGGAGGACCTAAAAACGTGTATTTTCTTTGAAATATCGAAATAGATTTTTTTCATGAAACAATAATTTCCCCTATACTACCTATGGAGAAAGTAAAAATTATATTGCACAAAAATAAAGGGTAGTTTATTCTTGGTGATTTTTAGAAAAATTTGATTTACTCAAAAATGGCTCAAGAGAATTTGATTTAAATCAATCTAATTGTAGACCTTATCTCAAAAATAATACTGCGTAAGCCATATGTCCCTATAAATCACTATTTGGTGTCCAGTGACATTAAATGTACGTTAAGCTATGTTACCTAAGCCTTATGACGTCACGCCTCCGCCGCAATCCATTCAAAATCTTACTACAGCCTTACGGTTATACTAAATCGAACGATATCTCATATTTGCGTATAATGTCACTCATAAAAGACATTATGAAGAGATGAAGGTTATTGTGCAGCAATTAAGGGTATTTTATTCCAGGATATTTTGAAACAAAATTCTATTTACTCAAAAATCGCTCTAAGGATTTCGATTAAAACCCATCCAATCGCACGGCCTGATGTCACAAATAATACTAAGCCATATGTCCCAAAAAGGTTACTATATATCGTCCATTGGTATTATTTCCGTACAAGACGCTCAGCGGGCGCGTCAGAGGGGAGGGGGACCCCGGGAATTACCTAGTCCAGCTGTTTCCAAACATGACAAAGCCGCGTTCCCCTCACCAAAGAAAAATGCCTTTGAACCTCTATATCATGTTCGGTCAATATTAAAAAACAATATCTACTGGACATAACTACAATTAATACAGCCACCTTAATACAAACAAGGAGGCAAACGATACGTCCTAGCCAATTAGCCAATGCAGGGCTAGGAATAGACGGCTGCATATTGTAGATCTTACATTTTGGATGGCTAAATATAAATATAAAGACAAATATACGTGTAATATTTTGCGACCCCCACCCCATCCCCCCAGATCTATCCCCTCACAGTTTGGAAACCACTGCGCCAGTCTAAAATTCCGTCCTTTTCAGTTAACGCCACGCGCTTATTAGTGAGATGTGATAGATGCGAGAGGTTGATGGTGTCAGTCGCTTCGGTTCTGTTGCAACGCATTATTAACATAATTGGCGGCCAATAGCCAAGTACAGAGAGTTAATTTCGTGGCAAAGAGTGCGTGCGTGCTCTGACTCAAAAACTATTAATCAGGTCAATGCAAAATTTTATATTTAACATTTTATGAAAGTCACAAGAACTGAACTCTTGTCACATATCCGTTATTTTGAAATATTGGCTTTAATATTTGATGTATGTAAAAATACAAAAGTGTAAAAGTTGTAGGAAATTTAATTTTCTACAACCCTTGTTTGAAATATTTTCCCATATAATGTATTTTTTAAGAGATATCTTATATTTTTAGCTGCCACCACCACGCCACCTACCCACGACTATTGTTAACAATTGACGCTTAGTTACGTCTTAGTAACGCTCCTTTTTCTTTCATTAGTTGTTGGAGCTTTGTGGCTATATTCAATTTCAGAAGGCTATGGTTTGGGTTTATTTCTGTTTTTTGTAAAGTTAAATTTTCTTGCAGTTTCTTAAGATATTTATTATTATGTAATCTATTTGGAATTTTTAGAAATATTACAGATATGGAGAAAGTCATGTGGTGGCCACATCAGATTTTTTATATAAGGCTACTGTTGTCCCAATTGTTAAATTGGCCTCATAATAAATGCGCCTATTTAGTGTTTTAACACGGATCAAATTTTTATACATGGGTATATCTTATTTACTGAATCTATTAAGTAATTAGATGGAGTAAGGAAGAGAGAATGGAAATTAGTAGAAATGGAGAAAGAGGAATAGGATGTAGTATTTTTATAGGATTCAAATAAGCTGGACAAAATAACAATAATAAATTATAATTTATTATAGAAAATTATACTATCGAATCATCCGCCATTGCCAAATGGTGGAAAATTAACAAACAAAATATAGGTAACGTAGTTTTCTATGGATGTCTGTAAATGATAATACAGCTAATATTTAGGAGCTAAAATCTAATAGGATTGACAAAATAACATTTTATGACTTTTATTTAAATCTCTTTAAATAATGCCAATTTTCAGAAAAAAAATCAAAACCACTGTATGTAGTTAAAAGATAATGACTTTCTTAACATATAGTTAAAACTGTTGGCAGGCCAAGTAAGTATTTAGTTCATAGCAAATTACTACATATTCTTTCATGGTAAATTGACTTCATTCACATTTTATCCTTTTTTTACGCGTTGGTAAGAGTAAAATAATTTAATTATTACGTTAAATTATGTACGTTTTAAACAAGATTGGAAAGGTGTACTCCATGTCGGAGTAGACACGAGTTTCCAAATTAGTTTTTTGAGATTCCACAATGTTTTCAATATTAATCGTAGATCTTTATGTAAAGTAGTCGTAATTATTGTCCGATTTTAACCAAAATTGGAATCGGTCGACCAATTTTAGCAAAATTCTCCAATACCTAATTTCATCAAAATACGTCCAGCGGTTCCCGAGTTGAAACGAAGGAACATTATAAGCTACATCTAGGTCTTCATGTAAAGTGGTCGTAATTGTTGTCCGATTTTAACCAAAATTGGAATCGGTAAACAAATCTTACTAAGACTCCCCAACACCAAATTTCATCAAAATTCGTCCAGCAGTTCTTGAGTTGAAACAAAGGAACATTGTAGGTCTTCATGTAAAGTGGTCGTCACTGTTGTTCGATTTTAACCAAAATTGGAATCGACTGACCTGTTTAGCAAAACTCCCCAATACAAAATTTCATCAAAATACGTCCAGTGATTCCTGAGTTTTAATGTGCGGACGGAGAGACGAACGGAAACCTATATGCATTCACTTCGTGCGAAGAACGCATGATAACTTATAATTTGCTAAAATATTTCAAGTAAATTTCTGCAAATTCTTTACGCATTATATATTATTATTTCGATATTCCTCTTATTTTCAGAAAATATTTGGATAATCATTTGACCTCTCTGATAATAATTATTTAAACAATATAATTAAAACAAATATAACTTTCAAAAACAGTGATTTGATTGTGCATGAAAGCCAAACCAGATCATAGCGTATCTTACTGATTTTTCATATCAAAATCAAATATATGTGTAATGCTTTTATGATAATCCTGTCATATTTGACGAGCAATTACGCTAGTTATCAAACAATAATACAGAAATAATTTTGCAATGCAGCAGGGTTATCAAAAGTTTTGGAAGAACGTAAAATCGTTGTTTGGGATGAATGCACGATTCATAAAAACGGATTAGAGGCACTCAATAGAATTCTCCAAGACATTGAAGGTAATCAAGAATTATGATTGGACTGTCGTTTTAGCTGATGACTTTCGTCAAGCATTGCCACTTATTCTTGGAGGCACAATAGCAGATTTAATTAAGACAGGTTTAAAATTTTCACAGCTTTGGAGCAAAATTATAACATTCAAATTGACAACCAAAAATAGATTCTGAAAGAAGAATTTTTGGTGAAGTACCACTGAAGACGGCTGCTTTGTAGCTGAAATATGCATCTGGTTTTTTACAACCTTGTTGTGGCTATTGGAGACACCTGAGACATGTATTTTTTAAACGCTTGTTATTGAAAGGTGAGAATGTTTTTATACCACGAATTCCATTAATTCAAGAGGCTGCAATTTTCTGTACACCTTTCCATTGCCATATCAATAAAAAAATCACAAAGACAATCGTTTAAAGTTGGAACATTGTTTTGCACATAGACAATTTTTTATAGAAATATCAAGGAATATTAAGAATATAAAAATGAATTTTTATAAATAACATTTATATAGATAATGACTTGATATGCATTAACGTAATGTTATTTTCAATAAATTAGTTTATATTATTTAAAATATTTACATTGAACTTGTTTGAAGCACATATATTCATTCAGCACTTGTATATTCATATTTAATTCAGTAAAAACTTACTGTCGGCTGTCACTGGAGTATATTCTCAAACTATTTGAAATCGTACTATATTGCAGCAACCGTGAGTTTATCTGTCCGGATTCTGATTGACTGTCAGGAAGCGACGGCCCTGGCGATAAGGAATCGGAATTTTATGTAATGTATTTGTATTTGAATTTTGAGTCGGATAAAGAACATATCCTTACGATCCATAGTCTTTGCAAAATCGAAGATAAAACGTAGGATTGGAGGAGATGGATGAAAATTATCGCTTCAGAAGATATCCACAGGCCATCTCATAACAAACTAACACTAAACGATAGACTATATAAAAAATCTGATGTGGCCACCACATGACTTTCTCCATATCTGTAATATTTCTAAAAATTCCAAATAGATTACATAATAATAAATATCTTAAGAAACTGCAAGAAAATTTAACTTTACAAAGAACAGAAATAAACTCAAACCATAGCCTTCCGATATTGGATATAGCCACAAAGCTCCAACAATTAATGAAAGAAAAAGGTGCGTTACTAAGACGTAACTAAGCGTCAATTGTTAACAATAGTCGTCGGTAGGTGGTGTGGTGGTGGCAGCTAAAAATATAAGATATCTCTTAAAAAATACATTATATGGGAAAATATTTCAAACAAGGGTTGTAGAAAATTAAATTTCCTACAACTTTTATACTGGTGTATTTTTACATATATCAAATATTAAAGCAAATATTTCAAAATAACGGATAAGTGACAAGAGTAAACATCCACCTCCGCTTGACCGAATTTTACTAAATACTAATCAGTTCTGACTTTTATAAAAATGTTGGAGGGGGTGCCGGTGATGTAGTGGTTAGGACGCTGGCTGCCACTCGCCTGCTGCTTGAAAAAGGCATCGGGTACGAATCCTGCGCAAGTAGGATTTTTTCCAAGGTTGCCCGGCCCCCTGTTTGTGTGGTTTGAGGAGACCGCGCAAATTCAGCTGTTCCGTCCTTCGGAAAGGACGTTAAGCCGTTGGCCCCCCTGGTGTTCTTCGTAAGAGCAGGCAAATGCCGGCAACGGGTTTCCCTCCTCCCTTCCCCGGCTATGCATTGCACTACCTCTGAGATACCCACTGTGCGTAGGACAGAGGCGAATAGGCTGGGCATTCAAATTCAAATTTATAAAAATGTTAAATATAAAATTTTGCGTTGATCTGATTAATAGGGTTTGAGTTGAAGCACCCACAAAAAAGCTATCACACACAGACATCGAGAAAATGGTCAAAACGTGTTCAAGAGACTTCAAAACATGTTTTTCCGTTGAAATCTCGAAGTCGATTTTTTCATGTATACAATACTTTCCCCTTTACTACGTATAGATAGATAGATAATCGTCTTTATTCGGTCGAAATTTAGACCATAAGGTCCATTCTTACATTTAACCCTTCGTCAATATAATAAATACTAGAAAAAGAATAAAATAAGGTATAACAAAATATATTATATAAACATTATGTACCTAAATCATACAAAGTAAAATGATAAAATTGAATACAGATTTGTGTTTGTGGGGAAAACCTAGGTAAAAGCAGGCATGTCCTCTCTAGTAAAACCCACGCAGGAAAACACCCACTAAGAAGGGGGGTGTGCAAAAACCTGCGAAAACCCTAGATAGTGTACATATGATAATACAAAACTACAACATTAAATATAAAGGAGTATGTACAGTGGGAGAGTTCGTATATACAGCGTAATTATATACAGTCATAAAAAAGTACACGTAAAGGTAATAACGTAATGTAAACAAGAAATATACAAGTATACAGAATGACATATGTATATACGTATATGGAGAAAGTAAAAAGCCAGAAAATTTACGGCGAACATATCGTTTAACCACAGTTATATTCAGAATTAATCGCAACATATGTTATTTTTTTATCTTAGATTTAAATTGATGAATATTTGAAGGACTTTGAGGACATTTTCCTCTCTGTAGCTGAAGAAGGAGTAGTTCCGAAAGCTTTACGTTTGTGATGTTTCTGTGTTTTTGTGTTATTTTACGTGTGTCGCTTCGACATCCCCGGGGCCTCGCCAACCTGAAGTCGTCTGATTGGTGAGTGTTCACTGGGTTTCCTCATCCCAACACCTTGTTGACATCAATATATTCATTTTACCTTTCCTTTTCCCTAAGTTGTTATATATATATATATATATATATATATATATATATATATATATATATATATAGAAATATAGTAGGTAAGTTCATATAAAAGTTATTAAAAAGAAAGAAAAACCTGTTAAATCCAAAAAAGACAATATTAATATTGTAAAGACAGAAATACCAGAAACAGTCTACCATTAAGCATTATCTGACACCTGAATGAATTTCATCTGCTCATGAGAATCCTTCCTAAAAAATGTTTTAATAATTAAAATGTTAGCTATAAATTTATTATTTATTTTAAAACCATTTTGATCTGTTTTTTACCATTTTCCAAAAATTACTGTTCAACATTATGACCCGAGCCACGCCTGGTATCTCTGCTTGTATAAATAGGAAGGGCATTTTTATTAAAGCTAGTACTGCCAAGTATGCTGCAATTTTGGCGATTTTCCGAGTAGTGTTTTATGGAACCCGTCACATCGACTGCGGTCCCTGGCGACTGAGCAATATGCGACTCGCTCGATGGAGCATTGATGTAAATGAAGGAGCTTTAAACAGGTGTTTCCCTCGTTTTTCTCGAGACTCAAAAGATCATCACGAAACTCCATGCACGCCAATAATCTGTCTTCGCACGTCATCACTCAGTGATTTATACCTTCCTTCCTCCTCTTTTTTATCATTCCGTGTTTCCAATCTCCTTTCCTTGTTTGCGCTCGGCGAACATGGAGATAAGGCTTATTAGAGTTCTCATTTTCCGTGATTGCTCCTGATTCCTTAGCGGGATATTAACAATTTATGTTACGTAGGATCCGAAAGGTGACAAAGTCCGCGATATCGGAAGCGACCCCAAAACGTGCCCTTATCTTTCTACGTGCGCGCGAGAGTTTTTCTACGAAACATTATTGAGCTATTTCCAGCCACTTGTTGGGGCGGTGGTTCTCAATATTTTTGCTGTGACGGAATCCTTTCACTTTTAACAAAACTTTGGAGAAACCCTTAGGATTAAAATCCTTTCAAACGTTGAGAAAATTAATGCTGACTACTAACTGGTACCAAGTTGCGTAAGGCTACTTTGAAATAGAATTTGCTACGTTTTCAGGTAAATTTTATTCGAAATCTAACGATCAGTTAACTCCGGTGAGCTTACAATTGTACTTTCTTATCTAGTGAGCGGGATGAGAACGAGGGTTTGAAAGTTAGGGGCAATATTAGATAGCTGATGTCGTTTTCTGCTTTTAACCTACTATTATATTTTGTTTATGTTGCTGCATATCTTTAAAATGCTGCTTCAGTCAAATATGTTGTTGCAAACTGAAATATTTCTTTACTGCAATTTTTCAAATTTCAGGAAACTCTTCCTTCAGATCTACCCAGATGTTAATCAGACGAACATTCGTGTATTTGTTTTTCAACGCCAAGTCATTTGATATTTCTATTAATTGCTCACTTTGTTGGAAACTAGAGACTTGGGGTTAATTTTCACCCTTTTAATAATAACTAATTTGTTATTCAGTAACTGTAACTAGTTTGTCCGCAATTGCAACCTTTTTCTTAGTGGAACTCCAATGTTCTTTAAGCCTCATGATCTCTTCCGATTAGATTTAAACTTCTAGTTTCCGAATCAAGTTCGACCATTTTCGTGGACAAATTTACCCACTTATATGTTCACACCCCGAGCACTTACTATGGAGTACTTTTCAGAAACCCTATTGCACGCCGTGCGTATAAAACGAGAGGCGCATTTTTGCAATTAAAGTACCTCGAGGCATGAAACATTTGGTATTTTCCGTGCGATACGTGTTTCTATATCTCTTTCTCTTCCTCTCTCAGTACCTTACCTTCCATCCCATTTTACCTTTCTCCTCCTCTCTCCCCTATCCTTTCTCTCTCTCTCTCCTTTGCTTCTCCTCTCTCTCCTTTGCTCCTCCTCTCTCTCCCCAATCCCTACTCCTCCAACACACTCCCTCCCAAAACTCTCTCTGAACCAACATTTTTTCCTCGGTCGAAGGAACAATTTTTTTATCCACCTCGAAATCTTTCCCATTTTCTCTCTCTCTTTTCGTGTACGAGCCCTTTTTTACGCACGAGCAAAGTAATTACCCCTCCTCCCGTGTTTTCCCGGGATGGTTCATATCGCTGAAGTTTATGGCCCGGAAGGGAAGCAATTGCCTCTCCCGAACGAAACGCATCTGTGTCACTTTGGAACTCCACTTTTCGCGTGTAAGATGACTGCATCCTAAATCAGACATAACGGTGATATGCGACGTGAATTGAATTCTGCGTAAATGTGTTTATCCGAATAGTAACGACTAACTGGATTGGTTCCTGAAACGCTACACCTTTAGAATTCTAATTCGTCGGCTATGTTTCCGACATCCGACTTTGTGTCCGCAGAATAGCATAAAACATCCATCTGCGTTGATTAGATTCTAAATTAAAACGTATTTTAATTTGCATAAAAATTTTATGCAAAATATGAAAAAGCCCTTTCAGGTTGTTGAAGGGAAATGATCTTTGCTTAAATATTAAATTCAGTATTCTTAAATAAAATTACAGCACACTGCTTGAGATTCTTTGAAATTCATCTTTATACGCCAATTCTAAAAGATATAGAAATTATCTCGTATTAATAAAAATATGGAATGATTCACTTTATAAAACAAAGACGCTCTTTAACCGAGGTACTTGACAGATATCATAATAAGAGAAAAATTATCATTTAACAATAAAAATAAGAAATGGATAACGGATGGAGGAAAGTAAATCTGCAAATAATGCATTATACGAAGCCTGCAGTTTATAAAAAACCATTTATTTATTAGGTAAACATGGCAATAATTACAAATATATTTATGTTTCTACATGTTTGCAAAAATTCAGAATTATTTAGTTTTAAATGGAGATATGGAAAAAAGCATGTAAGCTAGAAATATATTAAAATACCCTTAATACGCTTTTTAGTATACGTTCGATTAAGTATAATATAGAGAAGCATTAAAGATGATGGCGTTTCGAGGAATGAGAGGGAAAAATCATGTGCAAAGAGTGTAATAGAACAAAGCGACAGATGTTGTGGTTGAACCAAAACTCAAATCGTTCGTGAAAGTCGCGTAGCGAAAGAAGACTGCTAAGGGGAAATATCAAACAGGAATTTAAGATAAACATAAAAATATTTATCAATAAAGTAGAAATATATCGAGCTAACGGAAGTGTGGTTATATAGTCACTTCTATGGAAAATTAATTTTTTTTTGAGAAATTATCTCATTGACGAAGTTAATGGTCGAAATCGCCTTAAAATTTTTATTATGGAATTGTCTTTGCGTCAGTGTTTGTATCCGAAAAACTAATTTACATAGATTTTTAACTAGAGGCATAATAGACAGATTTTTCCCAACCTTGATGTTTAAATTTTGATTTTTAACAATGGAAGTGTTTTAATATTGAATAACTTGTTATGAAATAACAAAACATAATTAGGAAATTTACATACCATTAAAAAAGAAAAAGTTGAGCACTGCGGCAATATTATAATGTTGAAATACAATAAACCATGCGAGTTGTCTTCCTTTTATGTTGCGAAGTAAAATTGTCCTTCATTTATGGTAAAAAATTAAAGTTACCTACTCCTGTCGATTTCACGCCGTTATCGCTAGCATATTTGCGGTCGCGCAGCGAGTTGCGAAATATCAGTATATCTTTAGAAATGCAGAATGTTGCAATTCATGTAGAGATCATCGGGAAAAAAGGGAAAATCTTCCTATCGCAATATTCATGAACAGTGAAAGCGTAAGGACGATTTCCCCGTAGCTTTATGCGTTATTTACAGTTCTATAAGTGTACATACGTTCAGTTAGCCTATAGTAAGAGAACAAATGTAGGGAATAGCCTGGTAGGACCATTTGCCCCGCTTATGCCTGGATTGCGAAGTATGAAACGTCATAACACTGCCAATTGAACGTTGGCCGGCGAAGCTCAATCCACATCCAAACGAGAGATAGAGAGGATAGAGCTAAGGGAATGAAAGTAGAAAACAGTGACACCTATTTTGTCGCTCTTCTTTCTCTCTATTGTTTTCGCCATTTTGGCGGTTTCGTAGTATGCGTACCTGCCTACATCAAATACATTAAAGGTACCGTTAGTTTGCACGACAAGTTATATTCGGCAAACTCTGTAACATTTTCCAATACAACATAAAATGGCGTGATAATGGAGAATTTTATGACACCTACTTAATTTTAGAGAAACTTATGCATTATGGAAATCTTGAACCTATCATTATTTACTACCGGAGTATTCTTATAATGTCGAGGAAATGTTACTCTCAACTGGGCAATTTTATTACGCGTACTTCTTATACAATCAAGCAATATCACCTTTAAAATTAGCATATATTGCATTAAAATTTTCTTTAATTAGCATATTCGATGAGCACAAACTATTAGGTTGAATGAATATTTCGTAATCGAAAGCAAAAGTTTTGAAAACATAAAAATGGAACGCGGATTAACATTTTTTGCATAAAAATATAATACAACGATAAAATTATGTCATAGAATTAGAACTCGGTAAAAGAGTTTTCAATGCTTATGTTCCCAGTCCTTTCTATTTAACAGTGATGACGAGAAAAGCAGTGACAGTAATTAAATATCTATTGCTTAAGAACGCGATATAGTATATGCGCTTTGTGTTTCTATAGGAAATTACAAAAAATCGGTACGGATACGAATTTTCTCCGACAAAAATAAAATTTCTTTTGCCAGGTGTACATTTAACGGGGTTTCCACATTCTATCTCATTTTTAATTTAAAATGGAAAATGTGCTGCATTCATTTTACTCTATGTAACTACATATTGCATTACATAAACCCAGACACAACTAATCTTCCCATATAAAACGCTTACTCTGCCAATCGTGATCTCTGCTTGTTTTTGACCACTTTCATCGCCGAAAGCGCTTGTTCGCAGATGTACGTACTTGCAAACCGACATATATATTTCTGAGAAAAGTTTCTCAAATTTGAAAAACTTTCTTGAGGCAGGATTTCACCAAAATACAATCATTTCTTTCCCATTTGACACTGCAGAAAGTTGATCAAATTTGCTTTTCAGTGCGGAATTGAATTTTAAGTGCATAATTTCTCTTTGAATTTTAGAATTCATGACATTAATCCTTTTATCTGATAATAGGAACGGATTCGTAATAACTGCAATGTTGCTTTCCTCTCCTTCGAATTTGAAGAAATGAGATTCAAAGGCCTCTCTAAGTCCATCAATTTTTTAAATGTATTTATCAAGCATAATTTGAATCCGTCACTCTGCATTTTCAGGTGTTCAAAGTGATCCAGTCTTTTCTGTCTTATATACGAAGCCAGCATATTAAGTTTCATCTTAAACGACATTATATCATTAAAAATGTGTGAAAACAATTTCTTTTCCCTGCAGTTATACATTTAAAGTATTAAGATGACCAGTAATATCTGCTAAAAATGCTAGGTCACCTAGCCCCTCGTTATCTCTCAAATTTCTTCTTTCCTCATAGAGCTCATCCTTTTCTTCCAAAATTCTAGGATGGTACCTCAATTACGTGGAAATCTTTGCTTCGTGCAATTATAAAAATTCAAAGCTGTGCAGTGTCGCAAATGTCCATAGATTCGTCCATTGCGATTGAAAAGTATTTGCACTCCAAAGCAAGGTTTGTAATTTGCTTAACAACATCGTTCGCGATTTCTTACACTCGCCGCGTTATGGTCTCTCTTGATTGCGATACCTTTTCTTCAATTGTCTAATCACCAAGCAGCGACAATTTCAAGACTGAGTTTAATTAACTCTTCACCAGCTGAAAATGGCTTATTTTTTTAGCAAGCAGAAAAGCAATTTCGTAAGGCGCCTCTAGCATAGATAAGCATACGTCACTGCACTTCTTAAAAGAAATTGTTGTTTTTTAATACACGAAATCTTATTGCGTACATATTCAATGCGTAATTTCGTGCCACATTTTATCCTTTGCCCTTCAATCTGATCTTTATGTTTAGTCTCATAATGCCTCTTCAGATCATATTTTTTTAGATTTTTAATTGTGTTACAACACACCGGGCACACAGATTTACCATCCAATCCCAAAGTAAAAAGAAATTCTTCTTCCCACTCACTATTAAACTCACGGTTACGAAGCGATTTTGAGGGTTTAAAACACTACGTTCAGGAAAATGATGACGAAATTGATTCAGTTATAAGTAATAGCAAAATTTAAAAAATAACAATACACAAAATATTAACACTAGTTTTATAGAACCACAAATTAAATGCACACTAATGCAACACTCAGATTTTGCAATTGAACAGGAGAACAGATTCAAGCAAACTGACCTATGGAAATACAGAATTAGCTTTGAATCCCTTTACTGCATGGCATTGACCTTCATGTATTATAGGACTATGCATTTCGTCACTTTCCCATATGTGCACTTCAGAAGACCCTACTCTTCTTTGGTTAATTTATTATACAAGAGGCAGAGACCTAAAGTTACACATCTTTGTCTTTACATCCTGTGTGGATATTTATTGCATTCAACCCAAGGAAAAATTACGACATTTCTCTTCTACAATTTTTTCTCTTTCCTGCCACTACTTACCGATTTGGCTTTCTTAAAAGAAAGCACTAGTTTGTAAACAGAAATTATCAGTTTTTTAAAGTCTGTTCTATACTATTTACAAAGATACAGGTGCCCGCCAGGATTGCCTTTTAGTGGAGTTCAACCCTTGAGTAAGTACCCATCTGGTTCATACAAATTACACAGTATAGGGTTACTAAGGAAGAGAATTAAGAGTTTTTAGGGGGCTGAAGCTCGTGAGTACCCCTCTTTGGGTGAGCCCCTCCAGGAACTAAGAATTTTCTTAAATCTCTGCGGACCACTTAGGAAAGGGTCGAGGGCCAAGTGTGGCCCGCGGGCCACAGGTTGCGCACCAATGTATTAGAGTATACCGAATCTAAGTCCAACAATAGTTGTTGCTATGACAAAACACTCGTAATGAGTGAAAAAACTGCTAAATCGCCTGTTTTTATGCGAAATTCAAAGAAATACAATCGAAAAGCAAAATTCTACGAAAAAAATTAAAATTTTCATTCTTTTCCTCAGAGAATTGTACAAAACTCGCACCGATATTACTATTCTAAGATATTTTAATATTCAAGAGAATATTACCCTGCACGATGGATTTCAGATTGTCCATGAAAATCAAATGGGAAGGATAGTTCTTGGAAGTGAACCCTGGAATTTAATCTCCGCAACAAAAACTAACCTCAAAAGCTATGCTATGTAGCAAGAGATTTCCACCAAGTTTCATGAAAATCGGTCTATTGGTTCAAAAGTAAACAGGAGAACGGACAGACAGACACAACGACAAAACCATAAGCCTATTTCCATTCTGGAAATTAGGTTATAAAGTATTCGGATAGAGTATAATGTTTGTTGTCACAAAAGGTTTGGGAGACCACATAATTACGAGTTATAGTCTCGGAGATAAAAATTTGAGAAAATCCCGAACGAAATATTGTATTTTTTACATCGATTGCTAAGACGGTTCTCTAAGCAAACATCAATTAAAAATCCATATTTTTCTCTCCCATGATCTTATATGATCTGTGAGGTATAGATTTAAAATTTTAAAATTAAAGAATCGTCTAATCTTTCGATATCGTTTCATACATATTCCCCATAAAGAACGCCTTTGAAATCTCTGTACATTCCACTTATGGAGTATACTTTTCCATCGTTCCCATTTCATTAATACGGAGATGAGTGTATTATATTAATAACGAGCGGAATTAACCGTTGGACACCAACGGGACTTTGTAGTGTGATTGAAATATAATTCCTGAGGTGTGTGTGTGTGTGTAAAAACTTATGTATGTATGTGTATATATATATACTAGTAGTTGGTGCTTGCATACTGCAAGCATTTCATCTCACATAAGAACATTCATTTTTCAGACAAAAATTTCAACATTACAAATAGTCTTTTAATTCTAAAGATTTCATTTCTGCAGCGATTTTCGTTTTTCCCACATGTAAGAATAATAGTTTTAAAAAATCTCCAAATGTCGCAATTTTAAAATTTTTACACTTTCTTCATTATAAGGTTCTAATGCTACACATTTTAGCCAAATTTCAAAGTTGTAGCACTTCTAGAAATAAAATAATATTTTTTTAATTGTTTAAATTTAAATAATTTTTAACGGCCGCCGCAATACATATATGGTAAAATTGAAATGTTTATTTGTGCAAATTTACTATACTGTAAATAATTTGAAAATTTCAGTACCTAAACAGCTATCTATTTGTTTAAATTTTAAGAATTTTTAACTGCCAAACAAATTAAAATATCAAAATTTGTATAATCTCTATTTCGTTTTTTTAAGAATTCTACTTTTAAAAAAAATTTCAACTCCGTGGCACATTCGGAAATATATAAACCTTGAAAATTTGTTTAAACAATTGCGAATTTTAGCGGCCGCATTGTTGCACTTTTTAAAGATTTTCGCTTTTCTAGTCGGTTTTGCACAAAATTCTACCTATGAAAAAAATTTCGAATCTCCAGCTTATCTGGAAGTGCCTAAACATTAGTATCCTCCTATTATATGTTATATCCTCCTCCTCCTCTGTAAGGAACGTCTATATATATATATATATATATATATATATATATATATATATATATATATATATATATATATATATTCGAATAAAATAAAAATGGAGAAATTCGGTCTATATTTAAATATTTTAATGAATGAAGGAAATAAACCTTGCACCTTGAAAAATCGAAAATACCGTGTAAACTGATGGGAAAATATAACTGTCTCCCGGAGTCGAATCCGGGACTTTTCCTAAATGTGTGATTTTTCTAGTGACCATCTTATGGGGGTTTAACGATTGTGAAAGTTTCAGCTCTAAATTCCGTTGGGAAATGTCCAAAAATTCCGGGACAGACAGACGGACACTTGAGAATTATTATATAAGAATTTTAATTTTAATTATTTATTTTTAAAATAACTTTGAAGGATAGCATAAACTCGGGTTTTGGGTGGTTCTTTGCTTGAAAGAACAGTTTATTTTTCTTGAAGAGAGAATTAGAAACCTGGTCGAATTGTCGTAATAATGTGTAAGTATCGAATCAGAAAAACCGTGATTGTTTCAGCTTTTTAAGAATGAGAAATTTAAGCTAATATGGCAACTCCCATATACGCCACTTTTATGTGGAGAATAGTTTCACGTTTTATATGCTTACTTTTTCATTTTTGTTCGTTGGTCGTATGGTTTTTTTGTACATAGCTACTATTAAATATAATTTCTTTTCTTACGCAGCATTTCAAATGTATTTAAGGTTACTTTTTGTATTTTCCGTTAGTCATATGTTTTTTTAAATGCCTTTCTGTATGTAAAATTTTATGTATACTACATATATGACGCTGAGAGAGTGATAGCTACATTTTTTAGGGGGGAGCAAGAGGGAGAGATATGTGTCTTAAATTTAATTGAATGCTTTATTCACGCAAATCCGCCATTATTCTAGCAGCATTACTAAACATGTTCGTAGACCAAACGTGAATATTTCAATATGCTTCTATCCTAAGAAAATGTTTAATCGGTGCCCAGCGCTACAGCTTGCTAAAGCGGTCACCCTTTAAGCTCGTAGCGAATACCATCATGGAAGCCCGCAACTTTCTTCAGCACTCCCCTTAATGATAAAAAAACTTTTAAATCTAGCGTTTATATCAATCCTAAATCGTCTTATTTTCTTTGGGAACTCAACAAAAATATTTTGTCAACGATTACTTAAATAATGACTCTTTTTCGATAAAATTAAATAGGATGTTCTTTTCTTATTATCTTAGAGCAGCTGAAGATTTAAATACTTGCTGTATAAGCTTCGCATTTTCCCAAACTTACCCATTAATACTGTAATTTCATTTGGTCCCTAGGAGAATATTCAGCACGACAAAGTACTGTAAACGCATTTCCTTATTCGTCGGCACTATTATTGGAAAACGCTTTGAAGCAATTTTACAGTAATAGCGAAATCTTTCTAACCTCTCCGCAATTAAAGAGTTTGACGAGATCGATACGAGTTTTCTTGTTTAACTCTTTTGGGCCTAAATTAATTAACGGCTCATCCGACTCTGGAAAAGTTTGCGCAAAGTAGTAGCAAGCACTTTGACGCTTAAAAATTTACCCTAATAGGCAAATTTTCAATTATCTCGTTTGATCGTTTCCTTTTCTCTCTCATTCTTTCTCTAATTCCTCCTTATTCTCTCTTTTCTTACACTCTGCCACCTGGGTTTACTCTCACACTATTTATTCACGCCATTCTTGCACTTCATTATCCCTCGAGCTTTTTCTTTATTCGCTGCCTCACTTTCTCTGTGTATTTCGCTCCCCTCCACACTCTCTCTCTCCCCCCCCTCTCTCTCTCCCCCCCTCTCTCTCTCTCCCCCTTCTCTCTCTCTCTCTATCTATGCCCCTTTAGTGTCTTATTTTTTCATTTAATTTAGTTTTCTTTCTCCCTCCGCTTTTAAAGAACTCCCTGTTCATTTATTCTCTATCAGTCTTTTCCTATCCCTGACTTTCTGTTCCCCTTCCAATGTCTTTCTTCCTCTCTATTTCTTTCTCTCTTATTGTCTCTCACCAACTCCCTTACTCTTCCACTAGCTCCCTCTCTCACCACCTTTCTCTCTCTCTCTCTAAATTCTCTCTCTCTCTCTCTCTAAATTCTCTCTCTCTCTCACACTCCTCCCTCTTCTCATTTTTACGTCCCATTTTCTCTCTCTCTGATATATTCAAATCAGATTTCATTCCATCGCTCATTCGCCTTGTTTCCCTAATATGCCACTTTATCCTTGTTCTGTCACTCGCCTTGTGCATTTAACAGAATTTCAGCTTTGAATAATCGCAAATTTTAGATATAACGCTTTAAAGATATTTTATTATTTATTTACTCCTATTTTACGTTTCCACTTTGAACGTTCCTTGAGCAATATTCCTGCTCCATAGCTATTTGTTATGCATTTTAATGTCTATGTATGCATGATATTCGGGATAATGTGTAAACATTTACGCTTTTCTGGAAATCCGTTCTAAGATATATTGTCCAAACTTATTTTAATGCGCATATCATTCATCTATACATGTATCATTCTGTTTCTCGAACACATAAGTAGTAATAACTATTATTGTATATATAAATATCAACCTAATTGTTAATGAAATTTATATGACGTCAAAACTCAAGAATAAAACGTTAGAAATATACAAATCACTTTGGGATGTCATTCGGTACTTAGAAATTATTTTTTTTTTTTTAATTTCCATTACGATGATGCTGCCTGTGCCTCGTTTTATTTAGCTGGTCGCTTATTTTCATGTCTTTGGTTAACTTTATCCTGCCAATCCACAAGAAACTTTTAATTATAAAAATAATGATTAAATTTCCTTTGTAATTTAATAGTGAGCTAAAATCAGTTTTATTTATAACGCGGTATGTCCTGGATTTACTTTAAAATTACATTATAACAATGCAAAATATATCTGCATTGTAACAAGTTCCTTTTCTTTGATCTATTCGCCATGGAGATTAATAATTTTAGATTTTATTAAGGTCTTAATATTTAGCTACATAAATCTAGAGGTTTAAATTTTTTTGTTTTTCAAATATGCCTAATGTAATGCAAATTTATGCTACGCTACAATTTGTTGTTCATTTTTCTAGCATACTATATTGTTATAACTGCGCATAATTCATCCTGGCACTATGCACATTCCGCTAGAGCCGTCACGCGCGCACTTGCATTCATTTGTTCAAGAAGGGTAAAATGTCAAAAGAAATAAGATGATAATGGGTCGGCACCTCGTTTCCCCCGGGAAGGGACAGAGGCGTACTTAGTGCTAAGGGAGAGAGAGAGAGAGAAAAAGTGTGAGAGATAGAAAGAGAGAGAGTGGGGGGAGGACAAACTCCCCATTGCACCACCAGAGAAAGAGAGTACATCCGTCTTTCATGCCCTCCCTTAAGTACCAGGGAAAGAAGAAGCAGCGGGTTGGGAGGGGGAGAGCGATAGAGGAACGAGATCAATGGAAAGAACTGGAGACGGAGATAGAGAGAGGAGAAGGCAGCTTGAGATGGAGGAGAAAGTAGGAGAGAAAAAGAGAGAGAGCTGGGATGAGATGGTGGTAAAAGAGAACGAGTGCGGAAGAGTAAAGAAACGTAGAGAAAATGATCGAGTGGAGAAGAAAGATGGAAGGATAGAGAGTGATGTGGAAGAAAAAAGAAGCGAGGGAAGAGAGAAGAGTGGGACGAAAGGAAGAGAGAGAAAGAGAAAAATGAGAGGAAATGAGTAATAAAACCTCGATTAAAGGTTTGCGGGAATAGAAAGGGGACAGAGATGGGAAAAAAGACGCGAGGATGTTCTTCCCAGGGGAGAGAGGAATGGATGAAGATTAAGGGAGGAAGAGAGAGAGGAATGTAATGTTGATAGTGATAAAATTGCGAGACGAAGAGAAGAATAGGGTGAAAGAGAGAGAGAGAAAATGGCAGGTTATGGAGGAGAAAGAGAGAGTGAAAAAGAAGGTAGCAAAAAGAGGAGGGATGGATTGAAAGGACGAGTATCGACAAAAGGCGCTGAGGGAAAATGGAGTGTATTGGAGGAGATATAGGGAGAGAGATGGGAAGAGAGAGCGGCGGGTCGACGCAGTGGTTGCGATTGTGGGATGGAGAAAGTTTCGGAGGAAGGAGAGAAAGCTGAGGTGAAGAGAGGGAAAAGGAGATGGTATTTTTTCTGGTTGCCCCATCTTATCTAGCCGGATTCATTTTCCGAGCGTCTCCCCCGCCTTGCTTCTTTTTTTCTCTCCCGCCTGTATTTCCCACGTGGATATGACATCGCCGAGATACGAGGCGCCGCCATATTTCAGCCTACGAGCTAAATGTGCTCGAGTCCCTTCCTCCCTCAATTTCCACAGCCGCCCTCTCTGAACCTCCGTGTCCCCCGCCCCAGTTCTCCCTCCTCCTCCTCACCCTCTCCTTTCGCCTCCATCCGTTCACGAACTGAACTCTCTACATTCCTATCTATGTATCTGACAGCCCTCTCCTCCTCCCCTCTCCTTCTCTCTCCCTCTTCCTTTCCCACGATTCAACTCTGCTCGCTCCCAGGAAACTAGAGGCTCTTCCATCAGTTTGCATTGTGGCTACGGTTAGGAAATGGTCCCATGACTATCGTTCGGCAAAGCATTAATCATGGGGCTAGTCTACCTAATCAAAATCTAATTTCGACCTTTTTTGGGGGATTTTCTCCGGAAAGCGGTCCTTTTTTATTTCATTTCTCTCGCCCGCCACTGTTTTTGTGGGTTTTATTCTTTTGCCTATTATTGTTCCATTTTGCGGAATTTTGAAAGAGTAGTAGTACTGCTATCTGTCACATTAAAAAGGCTATCTCTCGCTTTTAATTTAATGTAAACTTCAAAAGAATCGTAAAAAATATCTGCAAATTCTCCCTAAGTATCCGTCAATTAAATTGATACTTCCTTAGTTTTAATCCCTTTTCGGATAAGTTCACATTTTGGCCGTTTTATTCAGCAAAAAAATAAAATTCTTTGATGCCGAAGCTATACGTTACTGGGATCTTTTTAAGTATAGTAATTAAATATTTCTCAAATAGGAATTGCGTTTACTGCTCGTCATATTTTAAGTGAATAATTAAGTAGACTATTGTAGCTAAATTATATTGAAATAAACTGATGTGGGCAACACATGACTTTCTCCATATTTATATGGCAAATTACATGTTGTTAGCTCTGGGACCGTTGTCAATATTTACTTCCGGTTGACAATTAAGAAAAGAAAAAGGAGAGTTATTAAGACGTAACTAAGCGTCAATTGTTAACTATAGTCTTCGGTAGGTGGCGTGATGGTGGCAACTAAAAATACAAGATATCTCTTAAACAATGCATTATATGGAAAAATGTATCAAACAAACAACAAACAAACAATAAAATTTCCTACAACTTTTATTCCAATACATTTTTACATTTATCAAATATTAAAACAAATATTTCAAAATAACAGATAAGTGACAAGAGTAAACACCCACTTCCGGTAAAACGATTTTTACCAAAAACTAATCAGATCTTTTAACTTTTATAAAAATATTAAATACAAAGTTTTGCGTTGACCTGATTAATAGTTTTTGAGTTAGAGCGCCCACAAAAATCTATCACATACTGACAGACACAGACATCATCGAGAAAATAGTCAAAACGCGTTCAGGAGACCTTAAAACATGTATT
This sequence comes from Tanypteryx hageni, assembly GCA_028673005.1. NCBI lineage: Eukaryota > Metazoa > Arthropoda > Insecta > Odonata > Petaluridae > Tanypteryx > Tanypteryx hageni. The sequence goes on along the minus strand of CM054115.1, from coordinate 182,787,213 downwards.
TCCGTTGAAATCTCGAATTCGATTTTTTTCATGAAAACAATACTTTCTGTATACTTCGTACACGGAGAAAGTAAAAATATACAGGAAACATTTTTATGTTGCAATGGGTATTTGAATTTGTCTCGAAAATTATCGGATGAAATACACCAGCGATGGAAAATTCGAGTGGCAAAACATCAATTATCGAAAAGGGCTGCGAAAAAATAAACATCTTCAAGACCAAAAATTCTAGTCGCAGACGTTAGGAAAATGGAACCGCGTTGTCTTTTTTGCGGATTCGGAAAAAAATGTTTTCCTTTCTCTCTCTCCGCTGGAGACGGGATGAATGCACTTGCCGATAATCACCGTGAGCCCACTCTAGCGGAAGGGAACTCCCTTTCCCTCCTTACTTGTCCTCGAATTTTAATCAGGCGCCGTCAATGACTGCTCATCTCGCCCAAGATACTCGTCGCAGACGCTGTGATTTTTTTACACGACGACGCGATTAACCTTTTTATTTTTATATGAAGTATCTGATTCCGTAGAATACGAACAAAAAAAATATTATTTTGTGGTCTGAGAATTTACGGCTGTAACTATGAAAGAGACAGATAGAGATAGAGAGAGAGAGAGAGATATATAGATAGAGAGAGAGAGAGAGAGTTAGTATTAAGCCAGGCCACGTCCTTTCACCTATCATTTGTAAAATCAACGAAATATTACCTTGTTTTTCTTCGTAAGAGACGGAAAACAAGGTAATATTTCGTAAGTTTTTAGTCCGTATATTTAAATTTCCGCGGGCCATTTGCCATTGTCGCCGTCGTGTTCAATTCTCGACCGAGTTTATAGCGGGGATGTGCAGCAGGGATGGGCGTTTTCGCATAGATCGCGCACAAATATCGATATCGAGCGGCGTTTCCGGCTAGCTATAATTTCCAACTCTCAAAAACTCTTTATAATAACATTTTTCGCTGGTTAGTTTGTCCTTACTAGCGATTTGATACAGTTTGATTTGCGCGTGCAACGATTAAAACCTGAAAATTAACGTTATTAGCGATCTGTTCGGAATAATGTCGTCAAATTAATAGAAAACAGGAGAACGTAAAGTGCGAAGTTTTTGCCGAAGAAAAATTTCTCACCGATTTGTTTTTCACTGTTATTATGTGTCGCTGGACTATATTTTACGTTCAAGTTAAGGCATCTGTCGCTATACTTTTCACAATCTGATTCTATTGTTCTCGAGTTTCATGACGTCACTGGAGACCTAATTAACTATCCATTGAACATTTCTGTCTCTATTCGTGCGAAGTTAATTTTTCTTGTCAAATCTCTTCATTACACCCCAATAAGAAAATCTATTAATTAAATCCTACAATTAAAAAGCTATTACATGAACTGAAAGCTCAAAGCTTAAGCATACGCACGCAAACACACAGAAAAACGTATTGAGCTGAGTAGCGTTGTATCGAAGGATGCCTACACACACGCGCGCGCACACACACACACTATATATATATATATATATATATATATATATATATATATATATATAACAACTTACGGAAAAGGAAAGGTAAAATGAATATATGGATGTCAACAAGGTGTTGGGATGAGGAAACCCAGTGAGCACTCACCAATCAGACGACTTCAGGTTGGCGAGGTTCCGGGGATGTCGAAGCGACACACGTAAAATAACACAAAAACACAGAAACATCACAAACGTAAAGCTTTCGAAACTACTCCTTCTTCAGCTACAGAGAGAGAACTGATGGCGGTGACACTGGGTGGAGGCATGAGGGTGGAAGGGTAGTACGGAAAGGTCGAGGATTGGAGGAAACGGAGGGGGTTGGGGATGGGTAGGGTGTTGGAAGAAGACAGAAAGGGTGTGAAAAGCTATCGAAGGTTGAGGCCTGGGGGAGTGAAGGAGTTTAGGAGATGGATATGCGAAAGCTCCCACTGACGGAGTTGGGGAGCCGAAGCATTGTCGGGGAGAGCGCGAATGACTCTCACTGTGAAGCAGTTGTTGAACTTTAAATTATGTTTGTTCGCATGAACGGCCACCGGCAGCGGTCGTTTGAGAATGACGCTGTTGCGGTGGCCATTCATGCGGATGTTGAGGGGATTGCTGGTGAGGCCAACATAAAAGGCGGGACATTGGGTGCATCTCAGGAGGTAAATGATATTGCGGGTGGTACAGTTGGTGGTGGAAGTTATGGGGTAGGTGATGTTAGTTGTGGGACTGGAGAAGGAGTTGCAGGGGGGGTTTATTGGGCATGTTAGACATCGTGGTCTACCGCAGGGGTAAGATCCGGCAGGGTGTAAAGGCGTGGATGCTGGGGGTTCTTTCTTCCATAGAATATTTGCCAGATTAGGGGGACGGCGGAAGGAGAGCATCGGTGGTCTGGGAAATGGAATCTGGTGAGGGGAGGATGAGAGGATAAGGTGGGCGGCTTTCAGGATGTTTTTCAGAATTTCGTAGATGCCGGGAAAATACAGGGTGGTTAGGGTGAGTTGGAGGGTGGAATCGGTGGTGGTGTGGGTATTGAGGTGGGAGTTAGGGGTGGCGGGTGCGACTGCCCGCCGGATTTGGTCTCGGATCAGATCCGGCGGGTATCCGCGCTGTAAGAAGGCATGTTCGAGGGTGGAGCAGTTTCCTCATCCCAACACCTTGTTGACATCCATATATATATATATATATATATATATATATATATATATATATATATATATATATATATATATATTTCTCCTCGATCATAGACACAGCGGCGCTATCCACTCAGTTTAATTAATTTTATCGCGTCTCAGCTGCTTTTTCCTCTGCAAGAAGGATTTATAAGAGCCATTGTTTTGTCTCGTGACGTATGCTATTGCGCGCGGGCGAAGGATAGCTATGACCAAAAGAAGGTTATTGTTGTGCGCCTCACGTCCGATGAGTTTGCCCTCCGGGAGACTAGAGCGCCAAGGAGGCTGCCGACGGGAAAATGGGGAATCAAGGACACTCCATATTGCTGACGGTTGCAATCCGTTATATTTCATTGTTCTCGACGGAGCGGGAGTGCGAAGGAGGGAGTGGGGAGCGAGGTGATTTAGGAAGGGCGATGAGAGGGGGAGATAATTCCGAGCAAGGCATGTGAGAAGGGGGCGGAGGGAATGGAGAGCCTCCATCTTACGTCGAGTAGGGAAACTGCAAACGCGGCTGCTCAGCATCCGCACAATCGTACATTCAAACTTTCCAAAATTACTTGCTATGCTAACTTGAATCAAATAGTGATTTTTCGATCGAACAAATTGTTGTTTTCTGGAGCTCGCTTTGATTTGCGTAATAGATTTTACCGACTTCGATGACTATATATATCCATTTCTTTCTCTTTCTGCGAATTATTTAAGATCCTTAAGGAAAATATTTTACTAATACTAACCAGTGCTGAATGTATAGTAAATTAGAATGCAGTAAAATTGTGTACGAAGATTTATATATTTCACTGTGTGTTTACTGAAAATTTCGTTGTAATCATGTTAAATAATTATGATCACGATTGTAACGTGATATTTTAATTCGAACATTTCGGTTGCTCTTCAACCTATAACATTCTCATTATTCAAAATTTTACACTATTGATGGATACATTTATCATTTATTCTTGGATAGTGCATAATGGCTTTCTCGCGAAAGATTTCCAGCTTATTTAAGGATAAAAATTAACTTGGGCTTGTGTACAGTAATCATTCTTTGATTATCCGGTTTTAATTAGGTTAAATATCAAGAATCATAATTACATATTACCCTGGAATCGATGAATAAGTTAATAGTAAACATATCGGTAGAAAGTGGGTGACGTGTTAAGGCAGAGTAATCTTCTTATGTTTCTATCCTTGGAAATAATAAGAAAGAAAGAGTGAAGTCATAAATATGGAATCCCTATACCTTTAACGAGCTGCAGAAAATTAACAACAGTCAGCAATTTTAGCCTACTTTCCAGAATGAAAATAGGTTTATAGTTTTGTCGTTGTGTCTGTCTGTCTGTCCGTCCCCCTATTAACTTTTGAACCGAAAAACTGATTTTCATGACACTTGATGGAATTTTTTGCTACATTGCCCGAGCTCCCGAGGATAGTTTTTGTTGCGAATATTTGTCCCGGGTTCCATTCCAGGAACTATCCTTCCCATTTGATTTACATGGGAAATCTGAAATCCATTGTGCAGGGTAATTTTCTCTTACACGTTAAAATATCTTAAAATTATAATATCAGGGCGATTTTATGCTATTCTCTGAGGAAAGGAATGAAGATTTTAATTGTTGTAGTAGAATTTTGATTTTCGATTGTGTTTCTTAGAATTTTGCGTAAATATTGAACTTTTTCTAGTTTATATCGCTCAATCCAGGGTATTGCCATAGCAACAACTACTGTTGGACTCGAATTTGGTATAGTTTAATTCACGCACGCGTTATTTTTGCCGCACAAATATGCGTGATCAATTTAATATTCCGTTCAAATGCATTTTTAATATTTTATAACGCTAAATTATGAAATTTGGGAACACAAAAAGCAACATATCCGCGATGGCTTTAAAGCTATTAAAGCCAATATAAGTACATATTAATAAATGATTAAATGGAAAGTAGGCATCATAATTTCCGTTTGGATCATATTGTTTTGGCATAAAATTTCTATTGATTATAACTAAATAAGCAAGTGATGCATATTTACTGGAAATAGGTGGTAGGCTTAGGCAAGATATCTGGAAGTGTGGCGTTTGATAATATTGTTTAGAATAACTATATTTAAAAATTAGAGATATTATGTTGAAAATATAATACAAGAAGTCCAAACCAGGACTAATGCAGGCTGATTTCCCACAAGAATTCTCATACCATAAATACCACTTGTAGTTCATAGTTTATCAATGATAAAGAAAAATTGGAAAAAACTACCTAACAGAGCGTTATATTGTTTAAAATACTAAAAACAAAGTCAAAATATCTTTCTGTAGTATATTGCATGAATTATTTTAAATAAACGAATTTAATAAATATTACTGTTTATACAGTAATATGTCTGTATCAACTGTCCATTGCTGTAGAGTAGTCGAGCGGAAAAGAAAACAAGTGAAGATATAAAAAAGAATTTTTATAACTAACATTTATATAGTTAATACTTTAATATGAATAAACTCTGTAATATAATTATGATAACCTTTTTGTTTGCATGGGTGTAAAAATTTGCAAAAGTGTCTACCAGCTCTTTAGTGATGTGGGGTCTCTCAATTTAAAGTTTAATCTTTTTAAAGTGGTGAGAATGGTAGACAAAATTAGAGAACTCAGTGACAAACATAAGATTGTTTGGTATATAAGTAGTAAGAAGTTTCATAGTATCTTTTGTTTCATTAATAAAAATACTGACTTGTCCATTCATATTGCTTAAAATTAACGAAAATATATTGCTAGCTCAGAGTAATTCAGCTTTAGATACTAGTAGGAGTAAAAATTGAATATTTCATATCTTAGTCACCTAACTTAAATGACAAATATAATAAATTATTCTTTTCCTAACATCACATCAACCATCCATATAAAACACTGTATAAATATAGTTATCTGAAGAATTGCTAAGCTACAACACAACACTTAAAAATGTTACATTTTAAGTTGTTCTAATTAACATCCTTTACAGCAGTATTACCTATCTTAAATAGTGAATAAAGGCAAAAGGTGTTTAAGATAAATAAAATCTTACTATCAATAACAAATACGACACATAAAAACTTACTATTATTAGCAGAAATATCCCTTCAAAAAACGTAGGAATGCTCGTATCAATACCAATTAAAAGAAAGAGATTTCTAATAAATATTACAGCATTAACAATGACAATAGTTTGTTTAATCTCGTTGTTATGTTGAACGCTTTTCTATCTTCCCACGTGAATTGAAATACACATTTATCGCAGCGCGAAGGTAAGGATATATATATATATATATATATATAGACTTAAGGAAATGAAAAGGTAGTGATGAGGGTGGCAACAAGGTGTTGAAGGTAGCCCAGCGGACACTTACCAAGTCGGAGACCAAGTTGGCAGGCTGCTGGGGGCGTCGAAGAGAATATATATATATATATATATATATATATATATATATATATATATATATATATAAAGCGAAGTTAATATAAAAGTTAGTAATAACCCATTTTTCACTCGTATATGCTCAAGCCGAGTTCGGTAATATTCGTCTCCACGGCATAAACCAATAAAATGCGATTGAAAACGCAAAAACGCTATGTTTGAATGGAAATTCAAGAAAATACGATCAATTATCAAACTTTGGTGATAAGAGTTGGAATTTGCATTCTATTCCCCTTAGAACAGTAAAAACCTCGCTCCGTTATCACAATTTTAAAATATTTTAATGTATTAAAGAAAACATCTCTGCACGATGGATTTGTGATTGCCTATGTAAAACAAATAGGCAAAAACACGTTCCATGAATCTAACCCGGGTCCTCAATCTTCGCCAAATAAAATATAGCCCGGAGGTGGGCCTTGGCAGCACGAGCGTCATACCAAGTTTCATGAAAATCGGTCCTTTGGTTCAAAAGTTGTTAGTAGGGGACACACACAAATACACACAGACAGAACCATTTCATAAGGCTATGTTTCCTTTGGAAACCGGCCTAAAAATAGGGTAAACGTTACTTTTACACGCTTATATTGAGATTAATGTGATTTTATTTTTAAAGTGTACTTTTTAAGTCGAAATATTTCCCGATGTGATTCTTTTGTTCGGGTAGTAAGCAATTAAACCGCCGTTGATCTTGTTGAAAACCTTATGATTGAACTTAGGAAACATGAACATAATGCAAAGTAAGAATCCCGTTTCGGTTGTACATCTTTAGAACTCTGCTATAGTGAGTTTCTCCAAGCAGAACTTTTCATTTGATTTTCATACAAGACTCCTCATTCAATGAAAACTTATGATTAGGCTTGTTATGATTCGATTTAAATCGATAAATGCCGATAAAATCGAATTCGTAAAAATTGTAATGTCTATGAAAATGAATTGTCGTCGATAAGTGTAGGTTTTTCACTATTACATTTTCTATGAAATTATTCGTCATGATTTTTAAATTTGCTTTATCACACTCAAATTGAATATATATTAGTGCCAAACGCCAAAAAAAGATAAAATCGGCATTTGTCATACCAGACAATCAAACTTAATTCGGTATTCTATGTCCTTTCTAAGATCCCTTATGTCTTAAGGATTCATACTGATCTGACATGGGTACGGGACAAAACGATATGATCGGTTTGTTGCACTCTTGTCTTTAATCGCGACCACATCTGATAATCCCTACGCGCTTTTTGTCGCCTACACTTATCATCATCCTCCATACTCAATTTACTCTAAAATCTTATGACTTATGCCGACAACCTCCGAGATGCGAAATGAAAGATTTTCCCAAACTGAATTAATACGGATCACCAAATATCCCTATGGCAAGTCTCGGAAAGTATAACTAAATCCTACTCCCCGCTTGACCATAACTCATTTCGTGGTTGATCAGGTTAAAATTCTATTACTGAGAGTATATTTCTGGAGACCTGCTCTATAGCATTTTCAGAAGCAGTCATAAAATTTCTATTTTTGGTAGCATACCCACAATTGATTCTCCGAGTGAGAGAGTCCCCTGCCTATTTTTTCTTGTAATGCTGTAGGGTCGTTCTATGTTCGTACTCGGGACTTTTTTGTGCTCTCATCATCGTTTGTCACTCAATATATAAAAGATTTTCTTCAAAATATTCATATGATCACGATTTCCTGAATAAGGGGCTCGATTTAAGAAATAAAATTTACTTGTGATTTATTCTGAAAAATTAGCTGTTACGGGTTGGTAGGCAAAGCCAACAACAACACATTAACCAAAGTTTAGAGAGCAATAAAAATATGACATGCTGTATGTCTTTTTTTATATACAAAGTTTTAGTGAAATTTAATTGGAAAAATCCAATTAATGTAATTTTTATTGATAAAAATCGATAAAATAAACGTTGATATTCCTACTCGAATTTTAGGAAAAATAAACGACATTAGTGGTTGCTTTTAAGAAATATATACGTTTGAAACTACCAATCCCAAGAAAATGGATTAAAATAAATGTCGAAATTCGTCACCGATTTTTAGGAAAAATAAACGTCGATTTTAATATTAGAATTTTAAGAAAAATAAACGTCGAAAACTACAAAGTCACTTCATCTCCTGAAGATGCAGACTGCAATGTCTGCGAAACGTCGAGAGCCAGAAATGCCGCCAACGCAGCGAAACCCGAAAACCTCCACCAGCATTGTACTTATGGTTGTGTTGCTTGAATATCTGTTCATATTGAACTGTTCCTGACATATTATAAATTAATCCTAATAAGTTCATTACTGAGTCTTTGATGAACTAATATTAAGTACATTCAACATTGGGCATTTCTGAAATATCATTCCTCGTCGGTGTGGTATTTATGCCTTCGATAAGTGCCAACCGCTTCGCATTCTGCGTTTGTTGCGTTTGAGAAGAACACTGATCCTCACGTAGAGCGTCGCATCACAAGGCACTCAATCTCTATTAACATTTTGAAATAAAAAAACATTTAAAACGAACTCTCGGCATGCAAACACGCCTCGAACTACTTTGTGATGCAAAAGCCCGTCAACCTTCACTCCGAGGGAAGGGTGGCATCTGTGCTGTAATTCCGTCTCTTTTTCCCCCTCTCGCCCTCCCTGCTACTTATGTGGCGTTATTCCAACTCCCTTCTCCCACCTTTATCTCTCTCACTCCCTTCTCCCACCTTTCTCTCTCTCACTCCCTTCTCCCACCTTTCTCTCTCTCTGCCCCACTTGCTTCTTCTCGCAACCATGCGTCGCTAACTCTCGTTGGTCCCTTCCGTCCTTTGTTGCGTCGCTATCAAAGAAGAGTCGGGAGAGGGCCTCGCTTCCCATCCAACTTTGCCCTCCCTTCCGCCTCCTATACCCCTCTTGCCCCTTGTCTCCCTCCGCTCCTCCTCTTTGCCCTCCCCGCAGCCCGTCTTCCGCCCTCAGCCCTCAGATTCGCTTTGTACGAGGCGGGGAGCAAATTCGGATGGTCTCTCAAGCGATTCCTATGCGGGAACCACTATCCACGGAACGTCGCGACACAAAACCCCAAAAAACACAAGGACCCTTTTGAAACCATGAGAATGTCAGGCACAATGATTGATCTAGAATAAATAATGGTGGAGACTACGGTGAAAATGGTATTGAAATAAAATTGATTCCTAAACCGTAAAATTCAATATATAGTGACACTGAGAAGGAAAGCAAAGAAATAATAGACAAAAGCGTCAAATTGGAGGGTTGAAAAACAATAACAATAAATTGGAGTAAAAATACAAACTTACAGGTTTTATGGGTTGTTAGTCCTCGTTGTTTTCCTTTGCGTGTGGTTGCTTTGTAGGTCCCTGTCGCGGTCGTACAAACACACAAACCTCCTTGCAGCGCTGTGATTTTCGGGTCATTGGCATAGAATAATCTTCCTTAAAACCGGTTTTCATCCTTTCCAACTTTAGGAATTGTGTTACGAGGATTGAGTGAATACATAAGTGTAAGTGACGTCAGGTCCCTGGCGAGAAACCCGTAAACCTGTAAGTTTGCATTTTTGTTTTAATTTGTTTTTATTGTTTTTTAACCCTAAACTTTGACGCTTTGTTCTATTATTTCTTTACTTTCCTTCTCAGTGTGTCTCTAAATATTGAATATAATGGTTAAAGATTTAATTTTACCATGATAAATGAATTACCTTAATGTTTTAAGATTTATTCCTTGAGGAAAGATTTGTTTGGTTCGCGTTTTTAAAGATTCATATTCGTCTATTTTTTTAAAGTTGAGTATTTTCATGGATATAAATTATGTACATTAATCATCGTATTTTATTCATTAATTCAGTCAGTGTTGTATGAATCACCGCCAGGGCTAGTTGTATACGTAAACTTGCAAACTGCAAAACACAAATCATCTTTATCAGTGGCATCCTCAACATCGTTCACATTTTCTCAAACAGCATTTCAACTGTCAATCTAACGAAAGCTATTGAAGACGTATTCTGTTTAGCGGAATATCAGATCAAGTAGAGCGACTTTTTTCGGTTATGAATAACGTGTGGGCCCTAGACCGAAGTTGTGTAGGCGAAAGTAAAGTACGAGCGATATTACACTGTAAAATTAATATTGATTTTACTTGTATAGAATTTTATGCTAAAATCAAAAATGATGAAAAGTTTTTGAATAAAGTTATGTCTAGCGACAAGTATAACTGGTTTAATAAACAGTAAGATTTTGGTACATTGTATTGATTTGATATTGTATAGATATATTTAATATTGAAATATAAAAAATATTTTGTTTTATCTTTTAGATATTTTTCGACAACCCTCTCCCTGTTTTGTCATCCCCATAATATTCTTTTTTTGTTGTTTAAAAATATATAAAGAAAAGAATAGAAATAATGTATATTTAAGCATTAAAAAATAAAAGACTAGCCATCTCGGATTTTGTCCCGGTCATCTAAGATTATATCCTGGATTTGTCCCGGTTTCTCATCTTCAGAAATCGTTTTGTCCCGGTTTTGGTCCTTGAACATATGGTAGCCCTATGTATAGGACAAGTCAAAATATAAACTAATTGACATTAACAATGGAAAATGAAATTCAAATTTCAAATTGTTGATATACATGCGACACAAGAGGATTAAAAAGTAAAACACAAATGATACATAAAAACTATCATCAAAAAAGTCACTTACATTATAGTACAGTTTACTCTGCAGGAACTCCCTCAGCATTTTTATAAAAACTTACCTACTCTTGATGTTCTTAAGAGTAGATGGTAGTTTGTTATATAAATATAGTCCCGTTATTTTTGGGCCTATGGCGGTCTTTCTAGTTCGGACATAAGGTATATGGAGGTTACTGTGAAGCCTAGTTGAATAACTGTGTATATCAGAGTTGGAATCTTAGTTCTAAATGTTGTTCCTAGTGTGCAGGATAGTTAACATCTCTGGCTCTCGAAGGGGACGGACGTGCCTTCGCTTCCTCCTGAACGGATCGTGGGTCTCACAGCTTCGGGTAAAGTGTAATTTGTCAGTATGGTCAAAAGTGGTGGTAAAGCTGTTGCCGTGGAGATGAAGTGCAAGGCCTGCAGCAGAAAGTTAAGGAACGGAGTGCAATGTTATAAATGTGAAGCATGGTATCATTTAAAATGTTCGCGAAGTAGTTCCGAAGAGTGTATGGTGGACAGTTGGAAGTGTTACGGGTGTAGAATGAGTGAGGAACGCACAACTCTGGAGGAGAAGGAGGATATAATAATAAAACTAAGGGAAGAGTTGGATAGGGCCAAGGAGAGGATAAAAGTCTTGGAGAAAGAGAACACAGAGCTAAGAAATGGAGAGAAGAAATCTCGGAGTGACGAAGAATGGAGAGAATGCAAGAGACGCAGACAAACGGAGGTTAAGAATATTTTTCGTGCCTGTGAGAAAAACGTTCGTGTGACTGGGGACTCGATGATTCGGTTTGCTGGCGAAGAATGTCGTAAACAAGGGGCGGTGGTGGAATGTTTACCGGGTATTAGGATTGAGCAGCTAGAGAGAAAAATCGAAAAATTGGAGGCAGATAGGAAGGAAGAAGTGGTGGTTCTGCATGTGGGGACAAACGACATTAAAAATGTGCGCAGTGATGATCATGTTGTGGGCTTAGTGTGGGATTTGTGTTCGGCTACTAGGAAGAAATTCAAGGAAGCGAAGATTGTGGTGAGCGGAATTATAAGAAGACGGGACGTGGATAGAAGAAGAGTGGATTATATTAATGAAGGATTGGATTGGGTTTGTCAGAAGAAAAGTATGTGTTTTGTGGATCCTAACTGTTGGTTAAATATGAACGATTTGGGCAGGGATGGACTGCATTTGAACAGACGAGGGAGTTTTAAATTTGGTAGTGTGCTTAATGATGTAATAAAATCTTGTTTGTCGGGAAACTAGTTGGGTGTGTTAGAGGTGAATATGAAAAGAGAATAAACGCAGCTGGCGGGAGAGCGCGGGGAAGGGATGGGACTTTTAGGCTTATGCAGGTAAACTGCAGGAGCATAGTCAATAAAATATTTGAATTCGGCTCGCTAATGGAAATACACGAATTAATTAATTGAGAGCACAATAGGGGAAAATGTAAGAAATCCGTGCGGTAACAGAATTATCGAAGGCATGGGGATAAACGATTTTCCATGCAACAATTCCGTAGATAATGCGTGCGACCTTAACAGCGCTATAAACCCGACGTTAAGTAACAGTAGAATACATTCCAAGCGTAGAAATAGTCGACATAGTAGGAAGGATAAGGAGGCAGTAAATAATAATAATTATAATCTTAATAATAATAACAGTAATAATAGCTCAGTAGAGCGCGAGGAATCGTTACGTAGTCATAGCGAGAAATTAAAAATCATTACGGTTAATTGTCGCAGCATTCGCAGGAAGGAGGCCGAATTTGAACATCTTATTCGTAGTCTGCGTGCTGATGTAGTTATAGGCACTGAAAGTTGGCTTACGGCAGACATAGCCAGTCAGGAGATCTTTCCTCGTGACTATAGCGTATACAGAAAAGATCGATGTATCCGGTCGGGAGGTGGAGTCTTTATAGCAGTTAGCAATAAATACGAAAGTTACCCAATACAGATTAACGACGACGAAGTCGAAAGTGTTTGGTGTCGTGTAAAAGGAAGCGACTCAAAAACTATAAATATATGCGCTTTTTATAGACCCCCAAATGCGAGCGTGGAAACTATTCATTCTCTGGAGAAACAAGTGGCGACGCTAAATTCGTCTAATAAAGATAAAGCCATTATAATCGGGGGCGATTTCAATCTTCCGTCAATAGATTGGAGGCATAATTGCTTTTATCACATCTACATCTACATCTACATTATACCCTGCAAGTCACCTTTTCGGTGGATGGCAGGGGGTGCAGTGCACCAAGGGTCCATAGTTTTCCTACGTTATCTTTTCCTATTATGGTCTCTTATCGTCCTAGGGAAAAACGATCCTCTATATCGCTCCGTTCTGCAGTCAATCTCGCGAATCTTATCCTCACTGTCCTGCCTTCCGAAATACGTCGGGCTTCTGATAAGTCCTACTACCTCATTCGCTAGTCCCTCCGACATAAATTTTTCCAGTAGTTTAATTCTAGCCTGCAGCCTACGTTCCTCTAACGATGTCCATTTCAGATTTTCTATTAATGATGTTACGCTTTGTTTACTATCGTAATTCCTCTTTACAAATCTAGCTGCCCTGCGCTGAACCCTTTCTATCTCGTTAGTGAGTCCCTTTTCGTAAGGATCCCACACAGCTGAAGCATATTCGACCTGCGGTCGAACCAAGGATAAATAGCATAATTCTTTCACTTTTTCGGAGCTATTTCGAACTATTCTCCCTATAAAGGCCAGCTTTTTGTTAGCGGCACCTATCAATCGGCGAATGTGGGTGTCCCACGAGAGATCACGATGGATCGTGACTCCGAGGTATTTAATCGAGTCTGAAACTGGAATCTCTACTCCGTCCAACGAATAATTATTATTCAACGAGATACTCTTGGTTCTCCAGAAGTTGATGACGCAGCTTTTCTTTTGGTTTATCTCTAACTGCCATTCCTTACACCATGCAGAAATAGCTTCTAGGTCATTTTGGAGATACTGGTGGTCTTCCGGATTGCTCATTTCTCTATAGATGACGGTGTCGTCCGCGAAAAGCCTAATTTTACTTCTGACTACTGAGCTGATATCGTTTATATAAATTAGAAATAATAACGGACCAATTACACTACCCTGTGGAACGCCAGAGACAACCTCCACTAAGTTCGAAGATTTCCCATCTATAACAACCATCTGCTTCCTATGATTTAAAAATTCACGGATCCAACTAACGATTTTAGAATTTACGCCTAAGGTTTCTAATTTCGTTATTAACTTCCTGTGAGGTACCTTATCAAAGGCTTTCCTAAAATCTAAGAAGATGGCATCGACCTGCGTATTCTTTTCTCCGCTTCTCAGTAAACAATTAACAAAAAGACCGAGCTGAGTATCACATGACCTACCTTTCCTGAAGCCGTGTTGACAATCATCTAACAATAAATTACTATCAATAAATCGCATAATCTCGCGAATCTTATCCTCACTGTCCTGCCTTCCGAAATACGTCGGGCTTCTGATAAGTCCTACTACCTCATTTGCTAGTCCCTCCGACATAAATTTTTCGAGTAGTTTAATTCTAGCCTGCAGCCTACGTTCCTCTAACGATGTCCATTTCAGATTTCTTTCACCCACACCTCCCACCGCCCGCCCCTCTATCACTTACGGATAACAAAGGAACTTTAATAAATTAATAGATGCGGTAATTATGAAGTTAGGTATTTCATCAATGTCGGAGCTGTGTTTAACAGCTAAGTGCTGAAGGCTATTTAAAAGTTCAGCTTCTAGACTTCTAGAAAAAAAGATATAGAGATAGTTGGAGTGGTGATGAGCTGTGAAGCAACAGTCGAATTAGAAAGTAGTGGTGGATGGATAAAGTAATAATTCAATTTATAAGTCGGTAAAAAATCACCAAACTCATCTTTTAGTTTTAATGTGGTCTGGGAGACGTTATTTTTACTATCGTTAATAATTTTCCAGATTTCTTTGCTTTTATTGCTGGAAAAGAGGCATTGTAAGAACGTTTTGCAGCACTAAGAAAGCGACGGTACTGCCGTTTCGTAGATCAATACTCGGCTTGAGCTTCAGGATTATTTGATGATTTTCAATGAGTAGCAAGATCTTTAAGATAAAGCGAGAACTGACGAATATCATTATTTTTTATTGTGGTATTTGCCGAAACTCTCTTGTAAGAAGGTGGAAATGAGATGTTGAAGTAATACAAAAATCTGTCATAAAAATTTCTGAAACTAGTATTAAAATCGGTAGTATTGTAAACGTCGTCCCACGTTTCACCAGAGATCGTGCATAAAAACCTGGAGAGGGAGCGTCTTAAGTAACTGACGGAACGGCATTGATAGTAAATGTAGATATAACTGGTTAGTGGTCAGATAGATTGTAATTAATCACATTAGTGTTCACTAAGGAAGTAGTTTAATTAGAAATAATATAGTCGAGAAGAGTACATGAGTAGGCAGTGATACGAGTGGGATCATTATTGAGAATAATTAAGTTAAATATGCCTAAAAGGCAAAGAACTTCATTTTTGTCATTGCTCTCTGTTAAAAAATCAATGTTGAAATCACCAGTGATGATAATATTTGGGTTATCTGTGAGGTTAAATATTTGTTCAAGTATGCTAGCTAAGTTTTGCAGAAAAAGATGGAAATCACCAAGAGATCGGTACAAACTAAGGATGAAGAAAGAGTGAACATCTATGACCACCATAGCAAAACATGTTCTACAATCAGGTCTTCGTATGCTATGAAAATATCTTCTACAGTAATATTATTTGTGGGAAGTATCATTGACAACATTGTAATCGGAAACTTGAAAATTTTTCAGTTCATCTTTTTTGAGGCAATGCTCACAGATACAAATAATTTTAGGTCTTTTTGATTCAATTAGAACTTCAAGCTCCAAAAACTTATTCCTAATACATTGAGCATTAATATGTGACACCGAAAGAATAGATTGATGATGAGGCACAATATTGGCAAGAGTATGATTACTGCTACCAGATGAGGTCGATTTGTTAGACGTTTTGATAGCATGCACATTTAGCCCAGCTTTGGCTTTACAACCCCGTTTTTTGAACGTTTAACGATGTTGTCACCAGAGGTGCATTCATCTGACGCTACTGGTTTAATTGTAACATTAACTTTACTTTTATTCTCAGGCACAAGGTTTTCGGACACTTTGGATTCTGGTACGATATTTCCACTCACTTTGCTTGCAGGCTCAACTTTGTCAATACCATGGCTCCGGCGAAATTAGAATCTTTTGACACGTACCGGCTGACCAGCAATCACTTTTTTTAAGATCTTCTAAAAGGGAAAAATCAGCACCTACTTTAAACATTGAGCTATTTGCACCCGTGGATAACTTTTCACACGGAAATTTGTAATCGGTGAACTTGGCGTTGAGGTATTCAGTAATTGCGTCGCACGTGACATTGTTATCAACACGGCTTAGATGAAGCCATGCTTTCCTCGGAGAGCTAACAAAACTCGATAATTTCATGCTACTGCCATTGATGGAGCCATTAGCAAAAAAACTATGGCGTTTTCTATGATTTACAATTATAAATCTGTCTTCAATCATGGGTGTTTGCGCGTTATTAAGTACACTGGGAGTAATGGCGAGTGGAGTGGGATTTTCACTAACTACTGTCTGTTTGGCGCTCTCCAACACTTTTAAGTTGGGTACTTTCTTTAAAGGGGGGTTTGCAATCACATTAGGAGCAGGAACAGTTTTTGCTGAATCGCTGGTTGATACAAAGCTGGTATCTTCGTAATTATTTGCCTTGGCAGATGAGAAACAGGTCACCATGTGATTGAAGAAGCGGGCTTTATCAAGAGTGCAATCCACACAACCAGAAAAGACTTGGATACTCATTAAGGGCCTGTAGAATAATATCACTGACATCCACGCATTTTGTGTGAGATGCTTTGCTACATACTGCACAAAAAATAAACCTATCTGACGCGCAGAAGCGAGATTTGCAGCAGCTGCAATTACGGTGATTCTCCAAGTCGGCCATATTGGGTATATATATACATAAGAGCATAACAAAAGTAATGTATTTATTGCAAATTCTTCAATTTCTGTAGTTTTTTGCTTTCTCATACATGCGGTATATTGAGAAAGTATTGTAATCGTGAAAAAATTCGACTTTGAGATTTTGATGGAAATACACATTTTAGGTGTCCCTGAGTCCATAAAAGTGGTTTTCGCCATGCTGTCTTGTCTGTCTGTTAGCGGTTCTTGGGCCCAAACGCGTACACAATATCTAATGATATCTCGTATTTATGCACCTTATCATCTTTTGCAGACCCTTTTTCATAAAAATTATATTGCACAAAAATAAAGGGTAGTTTATTCTTGGCGATTTTTAGAAAAATATGATTTACTCAAAAATGGCTCCAGAAAATTTGGTTAAAATCAATCCAATTGTAGAGCCAGATGTCTCTAAAAATCACTATATGGCGTTCGGTGATATTAAATTGTACGCTAAGCTACCTTACCCAAGCCCTTGCACGTCATCCCTCCGCCGCGATCCACTCAAAATCTTACTACAGTCTAGACGGTTAAACTAAATCGAATGATATCTAATATTTATGGATAATAACTTTCATAGAAGACATTCGGAAGAGATGAAAAATATTGCGCAACAATTAAAGGTATTTTATTTTTAGATATTTCGGGGGAAAATTCGATTTGCTCAAAAATGGCTTCAAGGATTTTGATTAAAATCCATCCAATCGTACAGCCCAATGTCATAAATATCATAAATGTCATAATAATACTAACTAAAGCCATATGTCGCAAAAATCACTATATATCGTGCATTGGCATTGTTTCTGTACAAGACACTCAATCACACATCAGAGGGGAGAGGGAATCCAGGGATTCCCTAGTCTAAAATTCTGTACTTCTCTGATAACCCCACGCGCTTATTAGTGAGAGGTGTTAGATGTGACAGGTTGATGGTGTCAGTCGCTTTGGTTCTGTTGCTACGCATTATTAACATAATTGGCAGTGAATTGCCAAGCACACAAGAGTTAATTTCGGGGCAAAGAGTGTAGTGTTACTAAACGTATATACGTATATGAGAAAGTTTGTATATGCATATGTATATTGCGCTGTTTATTTCATATAAGCAGCGTGTTGATCTTAACCAACCCATACCGCTAACATGTGGGAGTTGTTCAAGTTATTTGTCTCTCTTGCCGTCGAAGGCTTAAAAAATTCTTGGGCTTAAAACGAATTTATAGTTTAATTTGTTATTAACGCAAACTTATTAATGGCATATATGAACTTTTTCCTGAGCGAAATTTGAATAATCGAGTTCGTGTTGTAATTCTAACTATTATTGCAAATGCAAATTAAAAATACCACATACTCATTTCCGTGTTAATGAAATGGAGAGAGCAAACGTTCTCGGAATAGGACCCGAGTATCTACTCCAAGATCGTCTGCGCATACAAATTTTTGCTTTTTAACTGGATCGATAAGCTCCAGAGAAAAGTTTGGCGGTCGCACCCTTAGAAATTTTAGTAAGTTGGTATTATTATCACACTTGTAAAAAGGATTAAATTTAATGATTAAATTAAGTCCACATTGCTAAACTATATTATCGACAAAGTTTCCTTTTTTGTTAATAAATGAATTTTAAGAAATTTAATGGTAGATTCTTATTATAAGAAAAATTTTCCCATAAATACAATTTATCATAGTATTTTGTCGCGGAATGGATTTTTCGTGGCGTTATTTTAATACTATTTTTCTGACAAAACTTTGAATATATGGCTGTTTTAGCTGATGTACCGGGGAAATTATGAATGTTTTTTGTTTAATTTAATTTAATTATATCGAATGTCTTAATCTGTCAGCTTAAAATCGGTTTTGTGTTCGCTCTGAATTTTCTGCTGCTCTGTATGTTGCCATTGTTTTAACGCTTGATTTTTTGGTTTCTAGGGTGTTAAAAACTGTTGATCACTTTATAAGTGGAATCTTCCGGTTTTAGCTAATTAAAATCAAACTCGGGCCCTTAAAATTGGATTCAAACATTCATCTATCTCTTCCTTTGGGCATAAAAGAATATCATGTCAAGTTTGGTCGTTGTAACCTTTTCCCTTTATGAGTATTTAGATAAACCGACAGGCAAAGAAACTTTCGATAATATATAATAGATACGTCAATATTTTTACTGATTTTTATTTTTGCGCTACCAATCAGACAATGCTGTCATTTTTGCTCGCACTTTTAGTGCGTAGCAATATCCTAGCGTTGAAATCTTGGTTAAATTAATCGATTGTTAGGAACCTTTCCGTGGTTCAATGGTTCCGTTCCGAGCCCTGCATTTCTCAATCTCTGGCACTGCCTTTTATTTTCGAGTAATTCGTTCTATCCTTCAAACTGCCAGAAAGACCCATATTCTTTTCCTTCGTTCACCCGCCTGTACCTCAGCATCCTGCTTTCAATCATCTTCACACATTTTCCCTCGGAAATCACTCCCGGCAGATCCTCCCGTCTATTTCTTATGGCCACGATGATTTCATTCCCTTTTTGCCCGACTCCGCTCCATTTCACGTCGTTTGTCTTCCTTTTTGCTCGATCGAGGAGCGTTCTCTATCCCCTTTCGTTTCAAAAGTCGCCAAATTGGGAGGTCTTATTTTCCAAGGAAACATTAATTATATCCTTTTAAAAAAATTGGTTCGTCACAGCTCCACGGTTCTCTCCTCTAGTATTGCTTTCATCGAGCAGGCTTATGATAAAAGTGAATTTTAGAGATTTTAAAAATTTTCAAATGTGTATATAATAACGGATAGTGGAAGTCGAAGTTCAAAAAGGTGATCTTGTTATTTTTTACTCGAAAAAAGCGTCATGAATGCACATAATGTCATTTTTAGCTAATAAGAGCATCATCGCATCCTACCATTATCATCCTAAAATGTCGCCGCTTTCAGGTCTTTCAATTTCTTTAATAGAGCTGCAGGAAAAAAACGTGAACTATTATTATCCAAAGCGCTGGATCTCACAGAATCTTAGTATATTCCGTTTTCATGTTTTATTTATTTTACGGGATCGTGATATCTCTCGCGTTTGAATGGCGATAATTAAAAGCAATTAAAAACGGATTTTTTTGCGAAAAAAATGCGACCCGAAAAAAATGAATAAAAGCTAAACCTGCTCCGGAAAAAAGGCATTCTGGAACGGGAGAGGATAGAAGAAAAAACCTTGGAAACGAGAGGGGTAACTGTGAAGGTCAGAATGGCAATAAATGAGGGAGAAGAAAAAAATAGGAAGGGGGATGAGAAATGGGGACGATAAGGAGAAAGGGAGAAATAGGAGTTGGAGTGAAAGAAAAATCAAGAGAGAGGCACGAAAAGGAGAGAATGAAAATGGAGATAGAGGTGGGAGATACGAGGCGGGAGAGAGAAAGAGAGAGAGAGGAGGGAGAGAATCAGAGGGTCGAGTGAGAGAGAGAGAGAGAGGGACAACCAATAGAGTAGGAGAGAGAGAAGGGAGGTATCATAGAGGGGGATAACTTTTTAAAATCCGTCGCTAATGAGAGGGATATTGGGACCCGGACCCGCGACTGATTCCTCCAGAATAATTAATCGTATAGCCGATTGAAAATAAAAATTAATGCATTGTTCGTAATCCCTGAGACCGGTACTAATGAGGAAATTATCTCGATGTGAATTATCACGAACGCTCGGGAATCGCACTCTCCGAAATAGGGCGGCCATTTCCTTTTTTACTTTATTGCCCCGATCAAAAATTGAATTTTTTCCCCTTCTCTGTTCGGATTCTTTTCTCACGCACGCGACGTTTTTCATCTGCACATTCAACTGAATTGTGCCCCGAGATGATTCGAATGAAAAGGCCATAAATTACGATTTTTACAACTAGACAGTAATAGGAAAGCGCATCAATTGACAAAAATGAATCATGGACATTGATAATATACGACAGCAATATTGTTTTCAAATATAGGTACAAAATGAGTGTTTCGAGAAAAATCGTTTCATCGTGTCAAACTGCCTACTGATCGCCATTTTAATTAAAAGAATTGTCAAGAAAATAATACATCTTTTGAAAGAATAAAGTCTATTTATCCCATGCCTGGTCTGAATCCGATAAAGCGAGAGAGAGTTTTCCGACGAAAAAAATGCGAGACATTCTTTTTCGCACTCCAACGGAAACAAACCCTAAACTGAAGCAGAAACACGAAGGGAGTTGGGGAAAATGAAATTAGGAAAAAAATCGGTAACCATAAAAACATTTCATTAACTTGGATTGACTATGAGTGCTAGGAAGTGCTCGCACATAACAGAACGACAAAAAGTCCCACGGACGTCGAACCGATTTTTTTGGGAAGGCATTTCAGCTTGAACACTTAAATGACTGTAGTCCCCTGTGTTACACATTGGTTTAATAGCGTCGATGTCTCAACTGTTTTGTATAGTTAGGGTGAACACACCATTTTTGTTTTTCAGTGCTGTCTCGGTGTATTTTCTATTACGAATCATTCGTACTATTTTAATTGAAGACATTGCGTGACAGTATTACCTGGGTAATTAGTATCAAATTTAACTCTAAAATATTTGTCCCCATTATTTTCCTGCTGAAACTTATATATATTTCCGAATGTTCGTTTGTCTCATTATTAAAACTAAAAACTGTAAGACCTAGAACAACCAAATTTGGTGCGTTTCTTACTTACATCTTAAATTAGTGAATGGCAAGGTTTGTTCAACCGGGATTAGTCAGAGCTGCCAACGTTGACCTTTTTTCATCAGATAACACGTAAAAATCGATTGCTGGATGTGCAGGCTTTTATTCTTTTGCAAATTTAAATTACTTAAAATGACTTTATATTTTTAAAGACAGAATTCGGATCTATGCCTATTTAGCGTAAAATTAATTTTTAATCATGAAAAAATGTATTTTTATAGGTTGGTAACAATGGAAAATGCTAAATATCATGCTAAAAATAAAGTTGTTAAATATCCAACTGAATTCCTAAATTCATTGAATCCCAGCGGTCTGCCTTCCCATAACTTACTGTTAAAGGTTGGTTCGCCAATAATGCTTCTAAGAAATTTGGATGCCCCAAGACTAAGCAACGGAATCAGACTGTGTATTAAATCAATAAGACCAAACACAATCGAAGCTACAATTTTGACTTGTTATGCTAAAGGAGATGATGTTTTCATACCACGCATTCCATTGATACCTTCAGATACACCATTCGAATCCAAAAGGTTGCAATTTCCAGTACGCCTTGCTCTTGCTATGTCAATAAATAATGCGCAAGGTCAATCGCTTCAAGTTGCTGGATTGCTTCCATCATGGACAATTGAATGTTGAAACGTCGAGAATTGGGGGTGGAAAAATCAATATGCACTCTCAGCAGAAGGAACAACTAAGAACATCGTCTACTATCAAGCACTGTAAAATGAATCAACCGCATTCAGTATTAATTTCAACTAAGAATCCTCAAAATATTTTCTAACGCTAGACTTTTATAAATTAAAATATGAATAAATTTTCCAAATAAAACCTTCAAACATAGAAATAATTTTGCATCCCATGACTTGAAAACTCAACCCCTGGCAACACCGGTTAATTTTGCTAACTCTTTATTAATTCTGTGCTCGTATTGTTTGAATTTGTCAAATTATCTGCTATCCTATTGAACAAGACCATAGAGAAGTTATGCAAAATATGTTTATATATCCTATAAACGATAAATAGACTAGAAATCATATGTAAAGATAAAGGTAAACTTAAACACCAAAACTGTTTTGGTGTATAAGGTGTTTTAATTTTCCATTTAGAAATCGTATATTGTTCTGGTCATGTCCCGGTTTCGCTGCCTCAGAATCTGCTCACCAACGCCTAAACCTCTCTTTAAGATCCGCTCTTTGAGTGCCGCAGTAGAGCACAATCGACCAGTTCATAAACTAGGCAGCGCGGTTAGATACCTCAATACCACTTCTATGCTTCAAAAGTGTTGTTTTGCACGGTAGACTCTTTCCAATGATTACCAGGATATTCATTACGGCCGTTTTGGAGACGCTAACCTACTAAAGCAAGAAGATGACAGGGAGCGGAACAATGGCGCAAAACGTGGCAAAGGAGAGGCGAAAATGAGGTTGCGAAGGAATGAGTACCTACGAGATTTCCGAGATCGTGAAACGAAATCACACCAGTATGATGATTCTCTTTCCCGTCTTCTCTATGTTCACTTAGGCGGTTGGACTGACAGATTCGACGCGGATGAAGTCGAGTGTTTCAAAAGAATGTCATTTGGATATGTTTATTAGAGGACTTTTAAAAGGAAAGAGGGAGTTGTTTGAAACGAAGGGTCGCGTGAATCTCGATAAAATTGGTTTAATTTTAGTCAAAATCCGTTTTAAAACTTTTTATATCACGTCATGAATTCAACTGTTTTATCAGTAAGAAATTTATCCATTAATAAATAGAACGTAAGCTAAAATTTCAGCCAGCTGGTAGCATACGGCTTATGCTTTTTTGTATAATGATATTTAAGATTATTTAATATTTTTCTAAAGTTTAACAGACTTTTAAATATTTATTGATTTTGGAAAATTTTTGTAATTATTGTATATATTATTGTATATTATATAGCCATTTGTTGAATCATAAAGGACAAATTAAATGACCTTCCACTACTGACATAATACGGTCAGTATAAGATTAAAGCGTCGACGCTGTTCTGAAGAATCACCGACTTTTAGTTGAAGGGGATTTTGCTATTTATGTGAAATTTCTATTTCCAGAAAATTTTACAGGATGAAATTTCCTTTTAAAAAAATGCTACATTAGTTCTTTTGAACATCCTCAAGAATAAATAAATCGATATGTAGGCTGTCTCTGCGTATAGTTATGTATTTCACGAGCGCTAAGAAAAGTTTTTCGAAAAACTCGAACACCTCATTAAATTTGCATGAATTTCACATCGCTTATCCCTCCAAGAAGAGCTACAAGCGACAAGTGAAGATCTAAAGAGGTCAGATGAGGAATAAAAGGGATCAAATAAGGGCTCCATGTAAAGCATTTTAAATATACGGCAAAAGTGAGAATTCTCGGATGCGAATGAGTCCTGAGGGTCGCGGGAAAGCTTTTTGAACGCCTGCGGGGCTATAAATATATAGGATGCGGAAAACGGCTCCGCATGAATTTGTAGTTACCTATTTTTTCCCTTCTTCTACTTCTTCGGGAGTCGGCGCTTCGGAGAAAATGGGATATTGCGGCTTATCTCTGATTCCCAGGACGATGGCGGCGGGAAGGGGTCCGCTTCATATAAAGCCCTCCATCGGGGAGGAAAAAATGACTATCGCGGGCCGCACCCACTCACCCGCGGAAGAACTGTGTTTGCCATAGTTATATGCAGAGGGTGTTGGGGTCAAAGGCGAGTAACGCAGTCGCAATCGTGGGCAATGGGGAAGTGAGGGGAGAGGGAGATATACAGGGGAAGGTAGAGATAAAATAGAGGAGACTATTAGAGTCGACCTCCTGACTAATGCGCTAGCCCTCTCTCCCTCCCTCTCTTTTCTCTCCCTTCCTCTCTCCCTCCCTCTCCCCTCTCTCACTCCCTCTCCCCTCTCTCACTCCCTCTCCCTTCTCTCCCTCCCTCTCCCCTCTCTCCCTCCCTCTCCCCTCTCTCACTCCCTCTCCCCTCTCTCCCTCCCTCTCCCCTCTCTCACTCCCTCTCCCCTCTCTCCCTCCCTCTCCCCTCTCTCACTCCCTCTCCCCTCTCTCACTTCCTCTCCCTTCTCTCACTTCCTCTCCCTTCTCTCCCTCCCTCTCCCCCTCTCTCTCCCCTCTCTCCCTCCCTCTCTTTTCTCTCCCTTCCTCTCCCCCTCCCTCTCCCCCTCCCTCTCCCCTCTCTCACTCCCTCTCCCCTCTCTCACTTCCTCTCCCTTCTCTCACTTCCTCTCCCTTCTCTCCCTCCCTCTCCCCCTCTCTCTCCCCTCTCTCCCTCCCTCTCCCCTCTCTCCATCCCTATCCCCTCTCTCCCTCCCCCTCCTCGCTATCACTCCCTCTCCCCTCTCTCCCTCCCTCTCCCCTCTCTCACTCCCTCTCCCCTCTCTCCCTCCCACTCCCCTCTCTCACTCCCTCTCCCCTCTCTCACTTCCTCTCCCTTCTCTCACTTCCTTTCCCTTCTCTCCCTCCCTCTCCCCCTCTCTCTCCCCTCTCTCCCTCCCTCTCCCCTCTCTCCATCCCTATCCCCTCTCTCCCTCCCCCTCCTCGCTATCACTCCCTCTCCCCTCTCTCCCTCCCTCTCCTCTCTCCCCCTCACCCTCTCCTCTCCCTCCCTCCCCCACTCCCTTCTCTCTTTTTCTCCCCCTCTCACCCTCCTCATCTCTCTCCCTCCCTCTCCCCTCTCTCCCTCCCTCTCTCCCTCCCTCTCTCCCTCCCCCTCACCCTCCCCCTCTCGCTCTCTCCCTCCCTCTCACCTCTCCCTTCCTCTCTCACTCCCCTCTCTCTCCCACTCCCCTCTCTCCAGCCTTCTCACACTCCCTTCTCACACTCCCTTCTCTCCCTCCCCCTCCCCTTTCTCTCTCCTTCCCTCCCTCTCACTCCCCTCTCTCCCACTCCACTCTCTCCCTCCCTCTCACACTCCCCTCTCTCCCTCCCTCACCCACTCCCCTCTCTTCCTCCTCTGCCCCACTTGCGCAAAAACTTTTACTCTAATCCCCCTCCCCTCTCTCTCTATATTTCTTTCTCCTTTTTTTCTCCCTCTTATTCCATCCCTACATGACCCTTTTCGAACCTCACGGAATATAAAAAACAAGAGTTCCTCTTTTTTTGGCTTTTTATACCCCTGACTTTTCCAACCCCGCTCCATAAAAACAGAACGTCGCACTCCGCAAGCCTTTGACTAATCAAACGACACGGGGGGAATCTCGTCGATCGAAATGTAGATGGCGTCATTTGTTTCTGGGTCTCTTTTTTTTAGTTGACCACGAGGCATGTACAATGCATCGAGCTTGAATTTTTTTGGTTATACTAAATTATTTTAGTCCTCTTCTACGTTTATATTAAAACAACTATAAACAGTGTAACGCAAAGGGATGTGTACCGCTTCGGATATATTAACATATTAAGAGCTTATTTACATACCTTCAGTTCAGTAGTTCTCAGAGGATCAGTGCATAGAGTTTGACCGTCACGGCCGACCTTGTCGTCGAAAAAGCCTTCGATGGGACACACAGTATCCGACCCTTGTACACAAACGAATGGTATACTCGGTTCTTGATTACTTGGTTGTTTCAATTTACCTGCAGTGTTTCAGGTTAGAGTGTCGAACTCTCTGAATTTTGCACATGTCGCGCTCTTATTAAAAATGAAGTTCTGATAGAAAAACAAAATCTAGATGTATCAAATTAACTGATTGTATTAATTAGAGCGTACCTTTGTTTTGACTCAGTGTCTGTCTGGCGCGCACGTACTTAAATTTATTCAATTAATTAACTTTTACATGAAACGTGCCTAACATAAACCTTTTTGCTGCGAAAATTCTACTCGTTGAAGTTAACATCGAAACATATTTATACTTGTCAGAATTTTTTGCGTAGATTGACAAATATTTCTCTTCAAGACGACACTTTTAGCGTTTCATCCAATTAATATTTATCGACGTCTTTCTCTTTCGCGTCCATCTTGTAAAACAAGATGCGGAGCAATCATTCTCTTCTTTATCTTTGATTCAATCCACTCATCTTTCCACTTTCGGCCTTCTCCCTATTCTCTCTTCTTCCCTTTCGTCCATCGCTTCATTCTCCGTTTCTCAAGTATCTCCGACCGCTGAATCCTTTTCTTCCCCCTCCCCTCCCTCTCCCACCCTACCCATCCATCTCCTCCCTCTCCCTACCTTTCCACTCCTCCCCCACCTTCTCCATCCCGTGCCTGCTCTGCATCTCTCCACCGAAGTGATACCCCACTCCGAACGTAAACACTTTACGCTGCTTCGCTTTCTGTACCCGTCAGCCTCTCTCTCTCCCTTTACCCACTCCCTCGGTCACTCCATCCTCTCTCCACAAAACGCGCTGTCCTTTTCCTTCTAAGGCCCCATTCGTAAGGAGGCATATGTTCGATCGCTCCTCCGAATTTCTCCCCAATACTTGCGTGTATATCTGAGAAACATTAAACTTTCTCAACAAATTGCTTACTATCTTCATATGCGCAAGCAAGTATCAAGCGGTATATTCGTAGGAGAGCTCCGTAATTTAAATAAGGGTAATTATTTAATTTTTATTTAGATTTAACCCTATCGGAAATGATCTCAACCAAGATTTTCTAGCGTTTACAACAAATATTGTAGAATATGTAACTACAACGTGCCGATTACCGCAAAGCAAAACGTTGAGGCATTTTTATCGCCAGCGACACGCTATCAAAGATATATAATATTCCCTTGTGAATGATACGGGAAGTTGAAGTTATTTATCCGCCAGGAATATTTGAAGCATTCCTCGATATTGGATTCGGCAGCGCTCGCATGTTATGTAGTACACGTATTTACCGAGGTTCTCGAGTGTTGTATATAAAACGTCCGAGAATCGCATAACACACACTCTTGCATGCTTATTTTTATTCCCCTAAAATGAAATGCTAGATTCCTATCGTTGTTGTATCTGGCTCCATAATTTTTGCTTCTAGTATGCTCTTTTTTTAATCCGTCCATGTTTTTTCCTTCGCTCTATCTCTCTCTCCCTCTCTCTCTCTCTCTCTCGGGAAAATGCGTTTCGCGATTGCTCCGCTATCTGACGTTTTCACACGATATCTCCTATATGGGTCCGTAAATGGAGAGAATGGAGAAGGGCAGTGGGATGGGGAGAGGTCTGGAAAAGAATCTCCCGGAATCCCTGTCTGTCGATCGCCGCTCGGCTGAGTGAATGGGTTTATATTCTCTCTCTCTCTCTCTCAACTTTGGAAGTAAGAGAGAGGGGACATTTTGCGCATCGATAAGGAGGCCAAGTGAAGCAGCCCCCGGAGGATTCATTTTCTCCATCGCCTAGCGGCGCCACCTGACGTCGCGCCGGGAGGGGAAAGGGGGAGGATAGCCGAGGGGTGGGGAGAGAATGAGAAGGCAAAGGGGCGGGGAACGGGAATATTTGGGTGGGGGGAGGACTGGGCCGAGGAAAGGAAAAGAGAGAGACCGTTGTTACTCGGGATGGGTAGAGGTGGCGGCAAAATAAATACGGCGAATCGGCAGGAGGATGGTTTTGTCACTGCCGCGAATATTCGGAGAGAGGAGCAGAAGCCGAAAACCCTCCAGTGAAAATGAGATTTATTGATTGGAAATGAAAAAGTACTTTGTCACTTGAGATTTTCCGTCGCGAAATATTTTTCGGAGGACGTTTTTTCGGGAGGAAATTTTTGGAGAGCAAATTTCGTAGAGTGCTGATGCGCGAAATTTATCATCTCCGTTCTCGATAGTTTCAAGTTCCGGAGGAATAAATAGATTGTTAGATAAAGAACGGTATCGCAAAATTTGGCATGAAATTGTTGGTAAGAGAATATAAAATGATGAGCTTTGAGAAATATTCGGGAAAATGCAAATTTGATGAAACGCCATACAGAATTCATATTTTTCCAAAATGGCAAATGTGAAATTTTTGAAAGTTTGAAAATGAAAGGAAATCGAAATCTGAAATAACAATTTAATATTCATAGGGTAATTTATTAGATTAAGTTAATGTAGAGGATTGACTTTCACGAAAAAAATATTAGAACGTAATCGTTGGAGTTTTAGTGTGTATTCACTCGTGTATTGGGTTTTTATGATATGCTGAGTTAAAAAAAACAGTTCTGCTTACAAAAAGTGTAATGGTTAAATTTCTTGATATGGAAAATTCGTTTAATTAATTTATCCGATCAAAGTGTGCAATTAAATTATGAAATGATCACATTTTTGTAGGAAGAAATATTGTACTTTAATCAGTTGTTTAAATTGTATAAAACATCTCTTAAACATTTTTCTTATATCACTAATCATTTGTTGTTCTCTCATTATAACTCGATGGAAAAAATTTTGATAAATTACCGAAACTTCCTAGTTTTTCCCACAACATTGTAAATAGCATTATCTCATCTTTGTCATCGCCCTCCCACACGTTTGGAACTTCACGTTAAGTAGATAAATTTATGCTAAGGTTGCCGTTATGTGTTATGACCTATGTGAGTATTAAGAGTCATAGTTCTTGAAGTAAATCCTATTTAAAATTCTGTACAAATTCTGATGAAATTGTACCAAAAGTTTAGTATGTACATTAATGGAATTATCGTCCAAAGGTAATTCTTTAAAGACCTAATCTGGAACATACTGTTAAATAATGTTATCATAAATTTACCTTTTTAAATGTTTGTTTTTAAGACAAAGGTGAATTTCATAGGGAACTACATTAAAATGAATAATCAGGAGCGCATATTTAATGCATGTAAAGTTCAGTATTAATAAAAAAATTATTTACATGAGCCTATTACATTTCTAGGATGTGACGTCGACATAGATTACTTCAGGTTACTTTTAGTAATCTTACTTTTCTTTAATTGATAGTAGCTCAATAACTTTGGCCAAAACTAACAAAAGTGGAATACTCCTTTAGCCAAAACAACTAGAGGGCTGCAAAACCCAATGCATTTCGCCCACAAGGTGGGCATCGTCAGGGGTAGAACCTGTTTCAACAGTGACTGGAAGCCAACTGCCAGGTTGAAACGGAAAGTATTAAGAAGACGACCGAGAAACAAGCAAAACGCGGAAAGATTTTTCGGCGTGTGTGTCGTTTAAATCTGTCAATTTGCATAGGGTCTTGTTGAAATCTGTGTCTGTGTTCATAAGTGTATCGCGGTTTTTGTAAATGTGAAGGTTTTCTAACGAGTTTAGTGAGTTATTGGCTGAAGTTATCAGTGTTAAATCGTTTACGTGTATACTATGACCTGTTTCAAAGATGTGGTTGGCAACGCTTGATTTTTCAAAACGATTATATTTATAGTGAGCCATGTGTTCCTTGAAGCGTGTTATTAGTTTCCTTCTTGTTTGTCCTATGTACTTTTTGTCGCAGTGTGAGCATTGTATTTTATAAATACCGGGTTTGTTCAAAGATTCTGTTCTGTCTTTTGTACTGCCCAGTAAATTTTTCAAATTATACGGATTTGTATATGTTATGGTATAATTCTTATGTTTAAAAATTTTGTTCAAGCCTCTGTTTAATGGTGGAAAATAAGGCAATTTTACAAATTTGTCCTCTTTTTTGGTGTCTAATTTAAACATAAGAATTATACCATAACATATACAAATCCTTTTAATTTGAAAAATTTACTGGGCAGTACAAAAGACAGAACAGAATCTTTGAACAAACCCGGTATTTATAAAATACAATGCTCACACTGCGACAAAAAGTACATAGGACAAACAAGAAGGAAACGAATAACACGCTTCAAGGAACACATGGCTCACTATAAATATAATCGTTTTGAAAAATCAAGCGTTGCCAACCACATCTTTGAAACAGGTCATAGTATACACGTAAACGATTTAACACTGACAACTTCAGCCAATAACTCACTAAACTCGTTAGAAAACCTTCACATTTACAAAAACCGCGATACACTTATGAACACAGACACAGATTTCAACAAGACCCTATATTATGGTCAGGTCGTGTTCGTCCGTCCGTCCGCGTTTCATCTCAGAAACTACTGGACGGATGTGGATGAAATTTGGTATTTAGGACATAGAAACAAAAAACTAAGAAAAATATATAAATAGTTTACGTGACCTAAATGGGAGTGCCACTTTACTAGCGACAAGAAATAAACTTCTTTATATCTCGCAAAATATCACTTTAAACAAAAAATTCTTCAAACAAAACTGTATAATTAGTGAAATAGCATATGTTTTGTTCAGTAGATTTTTATCAAAGCAGTAGCCGATTTCAAGAAAATCAAAAGAGAAAGTCTAAATTTACTTTGGACTTGGAAAAATTTTCTTGTCAACAAAGACATTATTTGTGACAACTGATGTAAACAATATCTGCTGTAAATACTCAATTAGTTTAATTTTCTTTCGCGAACACGCAATATTTGGAAAATAAAGGGAAATGGATAATCTACGACTAAGAAATGAATGTAAATACGTCTATTTTCTTTACGTATACACAGCGTTTTTAAGAGAAAAGAAATGGGTAATTTACGACAAAGAAATGAACATGAACACAAAGATTATATTACTACTATCCGAGCCAAGTAAGTTTTAAATAATTGTCGATTGTTTTATTAATTACAACTGATTAGGAAATAAACCATTAAATAAAAAAATCGATATTTCCTTGGCATCACTACTGACATACCATTTCTTAGACATTATACTAAGCCATTAATATTTATATTTTTTGACAGGATTGCATAAATCGTAAAGAACGCCTCTGCCTCCCGTGTATGCACGCATGATGTGTGCATCTCTCCACTCTTGTTTCCCTTTGAAACCGTCCATTTAGTACGTACGCATAGAATCAGCCATTTTCGACCCACCTTTCCCCATTGTTGCACGGTGTACTTTTTTCTGCCACTCTCCCCCATGCGTACGGACGTTAGTATGTGGTAACCCCCCAACTGCACAAGTTCGTCGCAAAAAATCACTTTTGTAATTAAATTATGAAGTTTATTTTTTATATTGTTTATTTATAATATTACGTAATTATTATTTATAATATTAAATTTTATAGAATTTTGTATTTATGCTGCAGTGTTCTATGAAGTTCTATATTAGAGAGCAGAATTTGATGTACCAGTTTCAAACACTTACCGGCTAAAAACTTCACAAAATCTATCTTTATATAGTTTGTTTTATTTTACGCGCATACGTACTATGTACTTGGTCTTACTCCCTCTCCCTCCCCCGTACGCAGGGCATACGCAAACTTCAATTCCTCCCCCTCGCTGCGTACGTACTAAATGGACGGCCCCTTTCGTCACATCCCAATTTCCCTTTCTTTACATAAACCACTCCCATTCCTCCCACCAATCCGTTCCCTAGTCTTTCTCTCTGACACAGTCTCTTTATTAATGAAACCTTCGCATGAAGAGACTCGTTTTCCTCATTCCACTTAAAAATCCCCTTAATTATACATTTTTTGCTCCAGATATTTTCCCCCAAATGTTACAAAGCGACTATATGAGTCTGTTTTCGACGAATGCATCGGGACTTATATTATCTCAACGAATTAGGAGTTGAACACTCCTCGTAATTGATGCCAGGAGGAGTTGATTTTACGGTTTTTTTAACGCACCATTTCATAGGATTCAAAAGAAGCCATTACGAGTGGCATGAGATCGCGCGGTTACTTAAGATTATTAAAAGGACCGTGTACATTAAACGATTGCAGTTTTATCTTGAACGGTTTAGCTAATCCAAGTACATATTATTTTTAGGGTTATCAATAATACGGTTAGCTTAAATAATTCGGAAAGATCATTTGTCACGTTCTACGTGTAACTTGAAAATGTTTTTAGTTGACATTTCCCGATGTAGTCTCATATGCACTGTAATTTGCAGTTATTTATAGTATTTGAATAAAACTTGAATATTTAAAGTGCATGCAAAGAAAACTACCCCCTGCTTATTTCATTTGATTCAAGAACCAAGATCACGGCCTTGTTCAAAGCGTAGAGCTCAGAATGAATAAGAAAACTAGAATCCCGCTTCAGCAAGACTCTTTGCGAAACATCCCTCGAGGTGATTTTGGCTTAAAGGATTTCTGTTTGTTTACTCGCGACCCAGTTATCTGCTTTGATTGGTTCGCCGTTTAATTAAGTACACATCGATGGAATTTCTTTTCCGTCTGTGTCCATCCCTTCCATGGATTATCTTATTCTTCGAGAAAACATGCATTTGTTAAGTTTTATGACACATACTAATTAAAATCTCGCGCTTCCGCTCCTACATCTTTTGACTAATGTTAAAACCACGTGCTGTCCTTGTTGCGCTCAATTCCGCAAAGTTACAAAAGAAAGTCGCATTGGGTTTTTAATTTAACACGGGAAACTTCGGAGAAAGTGTTAAGAGAGGGATTGAAAAAAGTCTTTTTGTACTCACATGACTGACATATCTACCATAGAATGTTTCTGATAGAATATTATTCTTTCCTGAGCTAAATCTATCGTTAACCAGCGTATATCTTAGATTTGGGAACTGCTCTATTTCTGTGCTTATCTCAGCAGAAACCATCGTAATGGTTTCTTACTTTTAAAAATATTTTTTCTCCAGTAAAGCATTTCCACATTGAACGCTACGCTGAACTTTTTCGCGGTGTTCGCTGAACTCCATAAACTTACTCCTAAATGATTAATGTTCCCATTATTAGAAAACTTCCAAAGTCTTAATTTTCTAACGAACGTCACCCGCGCTAAGTCTCATAATGTTTCCCTACGGTAGTTATTTTCGTGCTTTTTATAATTCCATTTAGTTCCATCGTCCCCCTTTATTCTCCCCCCCCCCTCTCTTTCCTTTGCTCTTCCCTTTCCCCTCTCTACCTCTCCATCTCCCTAACTCTTATCATTAGTCCAACTAACTCTCATTTTCGTATTTATTTGAAATATAGTACCTGCTAGTCATTACTTAAAATTTGTGCGCATGATTTTCATTTTGTCTGATTTTTAATTATCAAATTAATCCTCTTTTTATATAATTTATTACATAAGAGAGAAAAATTAAGGAAAGGACAATTGATAACCGATCACATCTCCTAGCTCCTTCGTGTCAAATTTTTCTCTACTCATTAGAGTCGAATGATAGTTAATTCGTTATGGTGGCGTTTTAACATATGTTTACGTTAAAGAAAACGCCATTATCGCAACTTCCACTAGAAATCGCGGGAAATATTTGATAAAAATCGCATATCTGTCGCATGAGAAATTAAGAAAACATTCACCAAAAAGAGTGACATGTTTGTAAATCTTTCTTCAGAGTTCAGGCGAAGTGATTTGTAGAGTGCAGTTTAGGCTATGGGATGATAATTACCACCATTCCAAAAACCACCATGCCTCTTTGTTTAACCGACTTCTATAGCAAAATATTTTACAGCGTAATCGAACCATCGTCCTTAAGAGAAATATGTTTAAGGCCGCAAACATTTTTTTAAATGGTATTTATGATGGAAACACGCATTTCACCAACTTTAAATATATTAACAATATTAAATTAGCTGAATTAAATGCTGACCATGCAAAATATTAATGAAACATTTCTTTATGTTTTATACCGTATAGCAGTCGCTCCATACGCAAACCGAGTGACCTCTATTTTGTACAAGAGATTGAAGTTTTTTATTGCACGAGAAAGCGGAAAGCACGAAATTTCTTTAGCGACAGCAACTCCCTCCGGCGGCAACTCGTTCAAGGAGAGACGGAAAATAAGAAGAGGAGGAGGAATTCTTTTAAAAGGAAGTTTGGTTCTCTCTCTCTCTCTCACACTCCGCCATTCCCTTTCTCTCATTCTCTTTCCCTCTTAAGCTGTCTCGCGTAGCCGCGAAAAGGCTTTTGCGGAATCCGTTTTATGAGTCCCTCGGGGAGATAGCCGTATTTTCGAATATCTTAACGTCTTCGCTCTGCTTCTCGGGCAAGAGACGACGTTAAAATTCTCGGGTTCTGCTGCTGCGTCTGGGTATTCGGGTTACGGCGTTAAGGGGCGCCTTGCGGTGCGGGGAGCGGAGAAGCGGTTGAGAAGGACAAGAGAGGAAAGCGTGGCCTTAAACGTGGCAAAGGAAGGGCGAGGGAAATATTTCAAGAGCGACCGCCGTCAAAAGATTTTTTAACATCAAATGCAGTAGTGCCCAAACTACGGCCCGCGAAGGGTTTTTGTGCGGCCCGGGAAGCTATGGCGAAAAAGCCATTCGAAAAATTTAACATACGAATTCATATATTTTTTAAAAATTTTAGAAAAAACTTTAAATATTGAAATGTTAGCCATGAAAACCCTATTTAGACTTGATTTTTGTTTATATGGCACCTCGGAATATATATAACTTATGATTAAACTCTAACCCGGCCCGCCGAAGAATTGGCAACTTCCAAATCCAAGGGGTTCGCAACACATGATGTGGCCCGCCATTATAAAAGTTTGGGCATCGCTAGTCTAATATATGGAGGGAAACATTTAATCTCTTTAATTACTATTAAAAACAGCGAATCGCGTGAAATATTGCGATAAGCGATCAGTATTTTAGGATTTGTTTTCACGCTCCGGAATTTCTCGTTGTTTATTTGAAAATGTTTTCTTATGTCATCATAGAATATTGTTACAGACTTAATAGTGATCAGGTATTTCAGGTTCAAAAAAATATTGTTATCTTTGTTAATAATGCAGTGATTGATACTGCTGATCTTTCCTAAATACAATGTAGTTTTTAATTGAACACCAGAATTCCTGAAGTTCGTTCTTACATTATTAAAATAATCAAATTGGGAGAATGGAGCCAAAGCAGCTAATTTACTTATTAAAATTTAATTCATAATAAGGAAAAGGGCAGATAGAATTTTGCGTCAAACTTTTAATGAGTAAAAAGCAGCATTTCCTTTGATCGTCCTCAGGTCCTTATATCGGCGTATTTTCGTCAAAAAAGGTTAGAGATGTGGGTGGAATGCATAACTGAATTCAAAAAGAGGAATGTAATGCGTCATGGATATCATATTATCGTTTATGGCGTAATTCATTCGTAGCGTAAACGAATTACGTAAGCAAAATTGATGTTTGTATCACAACATGTAATTTTATTAACTTAAATTGATGGTAGTTGCGCTAAAACCAGTTTTCTTGTAACCAATGGCACATATGCCTCTTTACAGCTTATTTATAGCTCTTCCATAGATACGCAGCTCTGCTTTTATTGAATTATTTCTGGTTTTCATTTTGCATAATATGTTTTTCCGAAAATACGTGTGAATAATCGGTCCCCTTTCTGAAGTTGCAAATGCCCAAGGGTAGCGTTGAGAGTTAGTCCGAGTTTCTCTGAAACCTCCATTAAAGTGGTGTGGTTGTACGCTTCAGCAAGTAAAATAATACTCGACGCAGCTTATAAGCCATTACAGAAGAAGGGTCTCAGGATTCAAACGAATATATTTTCACGCGGCACTCAAAAGCTTCTTTCGGTAACCGCAACTCTTATGTACGTAAGAGTGAAAGAGAGGGAAGGAGAGAGAGAGAGAAAGGGAGAGAGGGGAGGATACAAAGAGAGAAGAGAGAAATGCATGAAGAAAAAGAGAAAGAGAACAAAGGCCAGGGAGTAAAGGGAAAGTCAAGATAAAGGGAATGTTGGGCTTAAGATGGAGAAAAGCAGATAGAATAAGTGAAGCAGAAAAGAAGTTTACTATGAAGAAAAGAGGCGGAGGAAATAGGAAATGAGGGATGATGATAAATAGAAAATCAGTATAAAATGATGAAAAGAGAGCTCAGAACGAAGGAAATGAAAGAAGGGTAATAAGGTAAGAGACATAATTCAAATGAGAGAGAGGATGGTTAGTATGTAGAGAATTTAATCAAAGTTAGACGACTAAGGAAAGAAATTCAAGAAAAAGGAAATATTCAACAAATGAAGTTGTTTATAGGAGTAAAACGAGTCTAAATCACTCCGAGTAAAATTTTCAATAGTTTGACTGAAATTCTTATATATTAAATTACTTCCAAGAATCCTTATATACATAATTTGAGCCAGAGAACAACGTAGGGCGATAAGAATGAGAAGAAAAAGGGAAGGTAGAATCTGAATACAGAAGAAAGAGAATGGGAGAATGAAGTGGAACAAAGAGAAAGAAATTGAATTGAGGATATTACAGTAAAAGGTATAGGAAAGATAACATCAACGGACAATGGTAGTAAGAGTTACGGTGAAATATTATGGCTTTAATGGTAGCGACGTGATGGCACAAAAAGCAAAAAAAATTAAAAATATCTAAGAGTAATTATCATAATTGAAAAAGAAGGATGTCAAAAGGGTCACGGGAATAGCATAATGATGTGAAACTGAAAGTTTTAAGAGATATAATGGAAAGTTGATGTTTATGATTGTCTATTGGCTAATGGAACATTTAAGAATTTATAAAATTTATTTCTCATAATCTGTGAAATGTAATAGCGGAGAAAGACCTTGTTCTGAATATTAAGTAAATAAGCACTGCATTTTGAAAATTAAGGTTCGGAAAATTTCATTGGCTGTCCAAATATGAGTAAAAACTCTGCGGACTAATAAGTTTGGAACTAGATTATTAACGGTAGCGAACGATGCTTTCATCTAGGTTGAGAACAAAATCCCCTTTTCTCATGAAGCGCCACCTCGAACATTCAACATCTACTCCACGCTTTATGAATCAACGGCGACTTTCACAAAAACGTAAACAACAATAGATAACCGAACCAATTTCGTCGCCATGGTCACGCATTTTGGGTTATAGGACCCGACCCACATATTCCCATTGCCTCTAAAGCGTCTCTCCCTATACCCTCGGAGACCTTATACCGAACTCCCGCCTTACGAAACCGCCGAATTTAATACCGCGTGTCTTACTGGCAGCTTAGCTACCTAAGTTTGCGCGGTGGATTATTTCCGTAGCGTGTTTTCAGTTGGATCGATACCTTTCCTTGATTACAAACCGCGGGCTTCTTCTTCTCCTGCATCCAATTTAAAGGAGATGAGAGGTGGGTTGCCTGTGTTTCTCCGTTTTTTTCCGTGAATCTTGCCGAAAGGATCGCGGAGTTGGATGTCAGAGCGATGACGGGGAAAGAAAGAAAGTGTAACGGGACAGAATGGAGAAGAGGGAGAGTAGACATGTTTGTGACGAGTGATTATGTGGGAAATAATGGAGGATTAGGGAAGAGAAAGTAAATAGAAAAGAAAGAGATCAAGAAAAATGTATTTTTAGGAGAGAGAGAGAGAGTGGAAGATACGAGTTTGGACGCCACAAGACACGTGCTTATTAAATATGCAAAAAAATGAGCAGCGAAGAGTTGGGTCTTGAGAGAAGTAAGAGGAAGAAAGGAAGAAGAAGGATACATATGAGAGGAAGAGAAGAGAGAGAAAGGATGACGGGTGATAAGGTGGAGAAATGAGAGAAGGTGATTAACTCGCCCCGGGTCGGGGAAGCAGAGGGCAGGAACCCTTAGGCAGGAAAAGCAGGAGTTGGGAAGAGGGAAGGAGAGGAGGGAAGGAAGGAGGGGAGGGAGGGAAGGAGAGGAGGGAGCGAAGGAGAGGAGAAAGGGCAAGAAAGAGCGGGCCAGGGTCTGTTGAGCGGTTATAATAGGAGTGGAGACAGAGGGTTATTAAAACACCTATTCTCTCTCTCTCTCTTCTCCACATCCCTCACCCCCCACCCTCTTTTAGAATGGGTTGCGAAGGGCATGCTGGGAGAATGTCGGGTAGAAGGCGAGAGAGAAAGGAGGAAGAATGAAATTGGTGGATGCGAGAACGGTGGTAAGAGCGGGAATAGGAGGTTATTAAGGTAAAAGGAAAACCAGGGTTTTGTAGTCATTATGGCAATACAGGATTAGAATGACAAGGGTTTTCGTAGTGTCAATTTCGTGCGAATCCATTATTCCTGAAATTCCTTGTAAAGGTGAGGCATGGAGAATTATCCTTACTGTTATTCGAGCCATACGACTTTCCAAGGTTAAAATTAATTGGCGTGCTTTTGTTATTCATGAAGAAACTGCCACAGAGGAACGTAGTTCTAGGGTGTTTAAGGTACATATATTCCGTATTGATTCAAAATGTAAAAATATATAGTATCATTAAGTAGAGCTGTTAAGGGTTGAGAATTATTTCAAATTAGCACATACAAATATGTTATTTCATTTCTGTGAAAAACTCCATCCGATAAATTAATTTTCAATTATATTTATTTCCGACTCGCAACGGAGCACTCCCAACTAATAAAAATTTCATACCTTTCTAAATTGATTTTAAAACTTAATGGAAATTAAATTTTGACTGAGAATCTCAATATTGCCCATTTAGGGTATGAATAAATAAGTACACATAAGCCTTGGGAGAATTTAATTTACAAATATGTAATATATGGCAGTTATAAAATGGAGAAAGATAGATTAAAGATGAATTTAAGTTGGATTTGGTTTTAAAATAACGAAAAAATCTTGATTCTATCAAATTATGAAAAACCTGTTATGTTTGACTCCTAATAGTGAAGCATGATTAGATAAATTTAATAAATCAGTTGTACATCTCTTTGATAGATATTCAAGAAAAATCTGCAACGTGACATTCGAAAATGTTCTTTTCAGCTCCAATGCTACAG
Organism: Tanypteryx hageni; assembly: GCA_028673005.1. Taxonomy (NCBI): domain Eukaryota; kingdom Metazoa; phylum Arthropoda; class Insecta; order Odonata; family Petaluridae; genus Tanypteryx; species Tanypteryx hageni. The sequence continues at coordinate 182,748,134 of CM054115.1, read as the reverse complement.
CAAATGATATTGTATATTGCCGAAACATAGGTCTGCATATTTCTCAAAGAATACTCGCGAATCCGATGGGCTTTGCAGTATCCCGTCGCCTATTCTCAACCTGAGCCTCAACTTTTCAAGCCATCTCTGAATTTTACAAATGCAACAGACAATGTTCATATGAAATTTAATTGTTATCCTTAAATGTACAATCTTGATATTTATATATGAAGAGATTAAGGCTATTCATTATCGTGACAAGGAAGATCAGCGCGCGGGGCTAGACTGAAACAAACCGCCTCTAAATTTTAGTATACATAATATCACTATTTGCAACTGCGTTCCATATAATGAAAATGTTATATATATATATATATATATAAATATGTCATCTCTGTCCGAGATTATTCATGCTTAAACCTGGGTCTCCATTTACTCCTATTTTCCGCTGTTCTCTTCATATCTTGATAACTCTCTTTCCCTTTCAAATTGTCTATCAGCTGAAACATTTTCCTACCTCTTTCGCTTTTTCCGTCTAGTTTTCCTTCTAACACATCTTTAATCATACTCTCTCTCCTCAGGTAATGTCCATCCAGTTTGCCTTCCTCTTTCTAATAGTCAGTATAATCATTCGCTTATCTCCTACTCTTTGTATCACTTCATCGTTTTTCATCCTGCCAATTTTATCTTCAGCATTCTCTTCCTATATATATGTATGTATGTATGTATATATGTGTGTGTGTGTGTGTGTGTGTATATATATATATATATATATATATATATATATATATATATATATATATATATATATATATTGCTATTAAAGAACTTTTCAATTTTTTCCTGAAATATCAATAGACGATTCGTGTGTTGATGCTTCCGTGCCCAGAGGGTTGGAGCCCTTCCCTCGAATCTATCTAATTTAATGAGTTATGCGATCCGTCGATTATCTGGATAAAAAAGCTTACGTTTAACGATATTTAAGAAAATAGTACTCGGCTTTTATGCTGCAAGTTCTTATGAACGTTGCATAACCAACTGGGAATAACACATCCGGTAAAAGAAGTTATAAACTGTTGAGGTTATTGGCGCACATACAAAGAGAACTTGGGATGTTTAAAGTAGATTGCAGTATTAGTGAAATTAATTAGTTTCCTTTTGATTTTTGATTCATTCCCTGATAATATATTTCCTTATTTTTTAATCTATTTTTTAGAAAACAACGAAAACACCATAATATACCGAAAAATGCAAATTTTCCTCCAGAAACGGAAGTATTCTTTGCAAAATAACGGTTACTGCTTTCCCTTATCTTGCTAAAACTTCATTAATCTTCTTTTGCCTATATCAACAATCATTCCAAATCCTTTGGACTTGAGCCAAGGAACCAAATCGAGAATACGCAGTGTACTATTCGAGGGACTGATGCTTCTGAATTCAATCTTAGTAGCTACTGCACCAAATTGAAATAAAACGCCTTCGATTTTTATTTATTTTTGTTTATTATAGTTTTCTTAGCGTTAAATCAGAAAATGCCATACTAGAAATATTTGATTATTCAAGGATAATTTACGCATCGGAATGAGAACAATACAACGAGCTGAATGTTAAATCTTGATTTAAGGAGTCTAAATAGTTCAAAAACATATTATCTTCGACCCACATTCTTATTTTCCGCTGGACTTATAATACTTGAATCATGAAATATCACTGTGGATATAGGTTTACAAGAATTCTACGCCTTCGTGAATTTATTTCTCTAAAAATTAAGCAATAGTCTTGTGATTAATGTTCATGTTAAAAAATTGCATTGTTTTCAGTCGAATCGATACGCCGTTTATTCATTTTTCTTTTATCTGTGCACGTATTTGATTTGAGAAAAGAGTTATCCAATTAATTTCCGCTTGAGTATATTTTCAATTTGGTTTTCCCCGTTAATGGAAAATAACTCATTGAAATCATGTATTTTTTCTGCGTTCCGCATAGAATTTTTTCACATGCTTCCACATCAATTCCGGTGCTCTAATTTAACCAATCGAAGTTCTCTGACTTTTCATTACGATAAATGAAACACCTTAGAATTTTTTTAAGTTCCGTTTACGACCGCGAAGTGTCTTCCGAGGTAACATTCAAAGCATTCTTAAAAGGAGATGATGATGCGATACAAGGAAAGAATTTAAGATTCTGCTGAGCACAAATAAAATGAGATAAAATAATATATATTCGCGGTATTTATATACGCTTTATTCGTAGGTGCACTGAGCAATTGCGTTGTGGGCCGAGACGGCGAGCTTATGTAGGTCAGAGGGAAAGGAAGGAGGGAGAGAAGAAGGTAGGGAGGGAGAGAGAGAGGGTGGAGGGAGGGAGAGAGGAGGTAGGGAGGGAGGAGGTAGGGAGGGAGAGAGGAGGGAGGGAGGAGGGAGGGAGGAGGGAGGGAGGAGGGAGGGAGGGGGAGAGGAGGGAGAGAGGAGGGAGGGAGAGAGGAGGGATGGAGGGAGAGAGGAGGTATGGAGGGAGAGAGGAGGGAGGGAGAGAGGAGGGAGGGACGGAGGAAAGAGGTAGGGAGAGAGTAGGGAGGGAGGGAGAGAGGAGGGAGGGAGGGAGAGAGGAGGGAGGGAGGGAGAGAGGAGGGAGGGAGGGAGAGAGGAGGGAGTGAGGGAGAGAGGAGGGAGAGAGGAGGGAGGGAGGGAGAGAGGAGGGAGGGAGGGAGGGAGAGAGGAGGGAGGGAGGGAGGGAGAGAGGAGGGAGGGAGGGAGGGAGAGAGGAGGGAGGGAGAGAGGAGGGAGGGAGGGAGAGAGGAGGGAGGGTGGGAGGGAGAGAGGAGGGAGGGTGGGAGGGAGAGGAGGGAGGGTGGGAGGGAGAGAGGAGGGAGGGATAGAGTAGAGAGGGAGGAAGAAGAGTGGGGAGGGAAAGAGGAGAGAAATGAAGGAGGGAGAGGAGAGGACGGAGGGAGGAAATGAGTCTCGTGGTCAGGTGCCGTTCAATGGCGATGCTCTCAGCAGAGTCGAGAGAGAGAGAGAGAGTGAGTGAGTGAGTGAGTGAGTGAGAGAAAGAGAGAGGGAGAGTGAGTGAGTGAGAGAGAGGGAGAGAGGGAGGAGTGGTGTAGTGAGAGGGGAAGGACGTTCTGTGCGGAGGGGGAATGATGAGGATGAGGCGTGGCGTAAGGGAGTGGCGGATCCTTTAAAAAGGTGACGGCAGTGAGGAAGAGAGTTCACGCACTGAATGCGGAGGGAAAAGTTGGAGATGCGGGAGAATAAATACTAGCGGTTGAAAGAGAAGAAGAAGATGAATAAGAAGAAGAGACTAAGGATGAGAAATTTAAGAGGAATAGGTGAGCAGTAAGAAGTAATTTTTGAATGACGTAAATGTGGAAAATGAGTATTAACTCTGGAAGGTGAGTTTAGTTACATGAAACTGTTAAACGAAGGAAGAGGAACTAATAATAACAGATAAAATTAGGGGAGGTTGCGAGAAGAAACAAGACGGAAAAGTATACTCCTTAAATGGAATACACAGAGATTTCAAAGGCGTTTATTATTATTTATTTCAGTTTGGAATCTCAGAAATAATAACGTCCTTGAAGAAAAGGTAAAATAAATTGATTTCAACTTTTCAATCTATAACTAATAGATCATATAAGAGCTTGGAAGAGAAAAATATGGTTATTTAATTGCAGTTTGCTGATAGAATCGTCGTAGTGACCGCTGTAAACAAAAGATGCGATGTAATGCTTGGGATTTTCGAATTTTTGGCATCGAAACTATATGTCGTAGTTATGTGGTCCCGCGGATGTTTTTGCGGTAAATGTTGTCCTCTATTCGAGTAAAGTTTTTAATCTATACCTTACTGATCATGTAAGAGCATGGGAGAGAAAAAATGAAAATTGTTGCTTGACGGATGCTAATAATAAGCATATGTTGAAGTTCTTCTGTAAAGTAGAAGTTTCAATTGACGGATGCAGTTTAAAATCACAATACGGCGGTAAATTTTAACGAGGATCACTCATGCTTGATTTAATCCAAGTCCGTAGATTAAACTCGCGACAGACAGACGGGCAAACAGACGAGACGTGCCCATAAGGCCCTCCGCTACTATTGCTTCGTTGGTTAAGAAGGCCTAAAAAAAACGAAAGAGGAGAACTGAAATGAGCATAGATAAGCGAAGCAGTATGAGATAAATACGAATATACTGTCATGGAAGCTGCTGAGGAAGAAATGTGTTGAAGCGGGGAGTGATGAAGGAGAGGAGAAAAGTGACGGGACGCGGGGCAGAAGAGACGATAGAAGATGAAAGAACGAGGAGAGAATAAGTAGGGACAGGAAAGATGATTGAGAAGTAAGCAGAGAGAAAAATTGAGAGAGGAATGCAGGGAATATGGGGTAGCAGCGGAGGGAAGGAGTTTGAATGGGAGGGAGTGGAGGAAATGGCGTGGTGGGGGGGAGGGCGTTCCGGAGTGGCGCCTACGCTATGGTACGAGAGAGCGCGAGGGAATACTGGCGCCTGAGGGGAGGAATTCGCCGAAAGCGGTGCTTAGACATTCCAACCATGGAGGAAACAATGAGAGGCGAAATATATTTTTAAAATGAGCCATATTTTGAGCCCTTTCGAGCGCTATTTCCTTCAGATTGGAGGGTCTCGCTTATTTTAATTTTATTCCCCCTCCAATATCGTTCGACGCAGTGAAAGACGCAGCGAAAGCGATGCCGTTTGAATTTTCTCATCAATCGGAGATTTTTACGTTGCTTTTTAACGAATACATAATTTGAAAAATCCCCGTTGGTGAGCATTTAAGCCGTTTTCCTCGCTATCGTTGGTATATGGGCGCTATTTTTGGAATGACTAAATAATTAATTATGGCAGCCATTCAATCATTCATCATCATCTTTGACGTTTAAATAACTAATCTGTATAATATCTATATAAATAAATAAATAAATACTGAATATATATATTCGTTATTTATTTATTTATCTTTATTTATATATATATATACACAGACATATATACGTTACATATATTGCTTGTATTCAGGGGCGTCGCCAGTGCCTTTCCAGTTTTGGAATGAAGTTCCAACATTCAACGCATAGACCGAAAATCTTCCTCTATTTTACAAATTTCATATAGATTTTTCGTAGAAGTGTTCAAAAAAACCCTCTTGCTCTTTATTCGCAACAGATATTTTACGTCTGTAGATAAAATTGTTTATCCGGTTGCGTTGTATAAATCCGGCATAAGTTACATCCGGTAACCTTTCACGTAATTATCTTCTGTGATTGTTCCAGATTTGCCGAATTTCGGTTCGCATTACAAATTATCTTCGGATATGAAGATTAGGAACAAATTCAGTTCTGCTTCGTTCTTTTCCAAGTGCGTAGCTCTAATATTCGCGGAATTTATCGAGTTCATAGTTACGGCTCACGGGAATGGAACGAAAAAGCCGCGTTTACGTTTGAATAATGAAACGGTTTAATGTTTGCTTGTGATAGCCTCTTGCGTTTTGAGGGAGCAATTTCATTCTCATTTGCCGAAATGGTGATTTAAGTCTTGAAGTTCCGTTCCGCACAGAGCCGGACATAAAACATTCTGGATTGCTCCGGGAGTTTTTTTTCTTCGCGTTAACCACACGTGTCCGGTGGAACAATGGGGAGATTAATATTTTATTCCATTCATTCGCGAAGCAAAGGCAAACTATGCGCCAAATAAAAGGGGTATTCATTTTATCTGTGAAATTTATTTATTTACGACTTCAAGTTTATAAATCTAAGGCGTCGTAAATATGGAAATAAGCATAAACAGCGCTTGCGGAGAAATGGTCACGCGCATAATAAAGCTTAGATTTTTTAATCGCTATTTCAGTTATTGAGGAAACTCAAACAGTAAAAAATTCAAGCATGAAGACTGTTTGTATTACGTGAAAAAACTGTTTATATAATTTTAAATAGCAGCAAATCAGCGCAAAAATGAGCATTTAACTTATTCTACGGTTTTCTTTCATTTCGGATTATAACATAAAGTAACATAATATACAATAATTTGATGCTTCTAGAGCATGTGCTAGGCCTTCATGGAAACATTTTGTTAGTGTTGGATGGTTTACTTTGTAGACAAAACAAAGAGAAAAATCAGCATTATGTTCGCATTAGCTAAATGTAATTTCTGTTTTACAACATGCCAAGATTTCTCTTATAATTTCAGTAGAAAATATATCAAATAGAAATTCTATCATTATTAACTCAAGTTCCTGTAAGCAAGCATGAATTTCACCACTTTGATAATTGACCTGCCAAAGAAGTAGAGGACGACTTTTATTTAGATTGTATGTAGATTCAAACTTTTAGTGTGAGGCTATGTTGTAAGAATAGTCTCAAATCACCAAAATTTTACGAACTATTCAAGGTTTCGTGGAACTTTTAATCAAACCTCCATCAAATGCTATAATTCAGTAAGCTAACAGAATTTTAACATTCATAAGTTCTGCTAATGCATCAAGAACTTAGCTGTAAACGTCACTCTCCCTTGTATCATTTCCATTCATTCGTTTTTATAAATAGATGGACTTTATGGATCATATGGTTCCTAGAAATTTGGAAACAGGAGAAAAAATCCGATTCACGGTCATAACCTATTTTTGCTCCTCTTTTCAAATTTACCATTCATTTTTCTATTTGAATATTTTGACATAATATGCGGCTAAGTATTTTCTTCTGTTCGAACACAGTCCGAGTTAAACAATGTCTTTGGTATAAACGTTACATATGAGTAATTTTTCTGCGAAATCTGCATACTTAAATCTATAGTAATAAAAGAAGTTGTGTGTGTCTGTGGCATTCGTAACTCTTCAGAAAATAAATTTACGAACTTCAAACTTTGATAGCAGCTTTAAATTGATCACTAAAGTTGTAGTACCAAAAATAATTTAAATCAGTCTACGGGGAACCGATGTGTTCCCTAGAAAGGGTCGGTCCATATTTCGTTTATTTTTTTAAAGATATATCAGCAACCAATTGACCAATTTCGATGAATCTTTCACCATTATCAATGTTTTGATAAGTTACATTTTAGAGCCTAAAATAGACGAAATTGGTACACAGGGTAGAAAGGGCCTGTCCAAATTTCATTTTTTTATATCTCGTCAATGAATTTACCGATTTCGATGAAACCTTCACTAATATCAATGTTTTGGGCTGCTACATTTTTGAGCCGTAAAAAAAAGGCGTGAACGATTTTTACTTTTTCTCAAACAACGAGTGATAATCAGAAGTTTATCCTTATTTTATAATTTTATTTATAAATTCCTAACATTCTGAATAGATCTTTCAGATTATCTCCAGAACTATTATGCTACTTCAGGTTGATCATGAAAGTTGCAGTGCCAAATACAATATAAATCGGCCCGCGGGGTTGAGGGGTCTCCATGGAACAGTCGGTCCAAATTTCGGTTTTTAAAAGATATCTCATCAACCAATTGACCTAATTTGATGAATCCTCCACCAATATCAATGTTGAACCAAGAAACGTAGAGACATAAAATTTGGTACACATACTAAAGAGACCTCTATGTCAGAACGTTGATTTCTTGGGGAAGAAGGGAGGTATAAAATTTGAGTCTATATTTAATTTGTTCATACCAATTAAACGGAAATATTGATCACTTACCTTGAGAGTACCTTGACTTTAAATGAAAATATTAGCGAGTGCATGAAAAATTCAAAACTCTAAACCCGGGGAAAAGCCCGGGTAACTATTAAGTATTAACTATGAGATACCTTAAACAGTTTAATTAAACCTATTGATCATAAAACGTTAAAGCATTTTAAAATTTAATTGTAACTACGCAATTTCCTCCACATTTCCAAATTTCGGCAGTTGAAAATCCCTACCCCAATACTTAATCTAACCGACAAACATTCTTCTTCACTTTTTCCGAAACCGATTCTAATGATTAACCAAAGTGACAGAAAGCGTGGCGAAAGCATTCAGCGCACGCACGAAATCGCAGCTGCGGACGCTTTATCCGTATCCGAACACGCTAAACCGCTTTCGCCTTCTCTTCAAATCCTTTCCTACTGTAGATTCTCCGCTGCAAATCCCTCTTGCTAAACTTAACCCTATTTTCACAATTAATGGCCTTGTCTCCCTCGCCGCGCCTCCCTCCCACTTCCCTCCCGTTCGCGGCTCACTCAATTCCCATTACCCTATCTCTTTCTCCCCCCTCCCCTCCCCCTCCACAGCCCTCTCTACTCTCCCCATCATCCCCTCCACCCCTTCATCAACCCCCTCTTCCTGCTTCATCTCGCATTAAAACTCCCTCGTCTTCTTGGAGACCCTCAACCACTTTATACTTCCCCGCCACATCATATCTTTTTAACAACCCCTCATATATATTTCCCCTTTCCCCCCTCTATCGTTCTACGGACGGGACGGGTCATAGTGAATTGATATCCAAAGATCACTTCATCCATTAATTGCAATCAAAACGTTTCTCTTCTTTGTGCCTCTCTCGCTCGTTATTATTAACGGGGCCATCACCGTTTAAATTAATATTTTTATTCGTCGCAACACTTATTAAAAGTTTAATTGGTGGCGAAGCGGTCTTTTCGACCACTCAGGCGGCGGCTAGGAGTTAGGAATTTGCCGTCAAACTGACAGATATTTGATTTTCGCATCTCTTGTTTATATTTTGTTGATAAATTTATCGGAATGATGTATTTTAAAGATGCAGCAAAATGATGAGCTAAATTCAATAAAATCAGGTCTGGGTTTGCAGAAAACCGTTATCATATAAAAAAATAAATATATACTTTTAAATTAAAAGTTATCATTATATAGAGACGTTCCTTACAGAGGAGGATTAACATATAACATAATATATAGGAGGATACTAATGTTTAGGCACTTCCAAATAAGCAGCAGACGTCGGTAGGATTATGTGCCAAACCGACTAGAAAAACTAAAATCTTGAAAAAGTTTAACAATGCGGTCGCTAAAAATTCGCAATTGTTTAAACAAATGTTCACGATTTAAGTATTTCCGAATGTGCTACAGAGCTGGCATTCTTTTTAAAGGTAGAATTTGTAAAAAAAAACGAAATAACGATTATAGAAATTTTGATATTTTAATTTGTTTGGAAGTTCAAAATTCTTAAAGTTTAAAAAATAGGTAAATATTTAATTATTACGGTGCAAGCTAGAAAGCTGAAATTTTTAAGTTATTTAGAACTTAGTATATGTGAACGAATAAACATGTCAATATCTCCATGAAATTGATATTGCGCCCGTTAAAAAATTTTAAATTTTAAACGATTAGATAAATATTATATCACTTTTAAAGGTGCTAAAACTTTAAAATTTGGCAGAAATGTGTCACATCAAATGAAAATTTAAGTGATTGTCTTCCCTATTATTGCTCCATAAAGAAATTACGAAAATCGGTGCAGAGGAGAAATCTTTTCAATTAAAAAAAATATTCCCTATGATGAAATATCTCTCTGAAAAATGAATGTTTTTCAAGAAGATGAAATGCTTGCAGTATGCAAGCACCTTGTACTAGTTAATATATATAGAGGTTCCTTACAGAGGAGGATAAACATAGTTATATATAGACGTTCCCTATAGAGGAGGAGGATATCATAACATATATATAGGATACTAGTAGAAGGTGCTTGCATTTTTCAAACAGATATTTCATCATTACAAATATTTTTTTAATTCTAAAGATTTCACCTATGCAGCGCTTTTTGTTTTTCCCTTATGTAAAAATAATAGATTAAAACAATCTCCAAACTTTGCAATTTTGAGAATTTTATACTTTCTCCATTATGGGGTACTAATGCTACACAATTTCTGCCTAATTTTAAAGTTGTAGCGCTTCTAGAAGTGAAATAACATTTTTCTAATTGTTTAAATTTTGAAAATTTTATCCGCCACCGCAATATATTTATGGAGAGATTAAAATGTTTATTTGTGCAAATTCATTACTCTTTAAATAAATTTCAGCTTCCTAGCTCATCCCGTAGTACCAAAACAAATATCTATTTGTTTCAACTTTAAGAATTTTTAACAGGAACACATTCTAAAATGTCAAAATTTCTATAACCCTTATTTTGTTTTTTACAAATCCTACCTCAAAGAAAAATTTTAGCTCCGTAACACATTCGAAAATACATAAACCTTGAAAATTTGTTGCACTTTTTCAAGATTTTTGTTTTTTCTAGTCGGTTTTGCACAAAATCCTACCTAAGAAAAAAATTTTGAATCTCCAACTCATCTAGAAATGCATAAACATTAGTATGCTCCTATATATATGTTATGCCCTCCTCCTCCCCCTCTGTAAGGAACGTCTATATATAATGATAATATAGGAGGATATTGAAGTCCAGCCCAAACTACAAGAGCTAGAGATCTGAAAGCTTCATTTTTTCTAGATATTATGGATAAACCTATAGATAAAATGAGACGTCTCACCTAAGTGACATGGGTTCAACTCCATAAATTCCGAAATTTGCGTTTTTTCCCTTAAGAAAAGCATTGCGCAATTTTTGTAAATTAATATCGGGCACTTGCCCATAAGCTAGAAAAATAAAATTTTCAGCGTTGCTAGATGGCCGCAATATCTTTTAGGAAATATTGTTACTTTTGCTTAACATGTCCTGGGTTCGACTCCAGATACCCCGAAAAATCTCCTGTAAGTTAGCATGGTAAAAAGTTATTCCAGTGTGTATACCAATCTAAAAAGTTTAAAAAGCTAAAACTTTGCAAGATTATACAATTTTACCCATAACCAACAATAAAAATCAAAAATTTCCAAATTGTTAATTTTTAGGAGATGTTTAAACCCCATATGAACGTTAAAGTATAATAATTTTTATCTTGGAAACTATAAGTTGTAAGTTAGAATTTTTGAAAAAATATTGTAGAAAATTATATATAGGAAAAAGGGAAATTTTGAAAAAGTTAAAAACTGCGACCGCTAAAATTTCGCAATTGTTTACACATATTTTTAAGGTTTGGGTATTTCCGAATGTGCTACGAAACTGAAATTTATTTTATTGGTAGAGTTTGTAAAAAACGAAATAAGGATTATAGAAATTTTGATATTTTATTTTGTTTGGCTGTAAAAATTCTTCAAGTTTAAACAGATGTTTTGGTTGTTCGGGGCAAGCTAGGAAGCTGAAATTTTATAGTCATGTAGATCTAAGTGCATTTACACTAACAAACATATTAAAATCTACAAAAAAGTGTTATTGCGACCGTAATAATTTTTTAAAAATTTAAACAATTAAATAATAATTATTTCACTTCTATATGTGCTACAATTTCAAAATTTGACAAAATTGTGTGGAATTAGTACATTACATTGGATATGGTACAATATTTTCAAAATTGCAAATTTGAGCCATTGTTTTAATCAAATACTATTCAATAAGGAAAGATAGAAATTGGGTGCGGAGGTGAAATCTATTGAATTTAAAAAATATTTCTAATAATGTTATATCTCTCTGAAAAATTAATGTTTATCAGGGTGAGAAGAAATGCAACCACCAGCTACTTGTAATATATATATATATATATAATGTCATATCCTTCTCCTCCGTAAGGAACGTCTATATCATTATATATAGTCGTTCCTTATTATTATTATTATATATTATTAACATATAACATACTAGTAGAAGGTGCTTGCATACGGCAAGCATTTCATCTCACCTTGAAAAAACATTAATTTTTCAGACAGATATTACATCATTACAAATATTTTTATAATTCTCATGATTTCACCTACGCAGCGATTTTCGTTTTTCCCTTGAGTAAAAATAATAGATTAAAACAATCCCCAAACTTCGCAATTTTAAAAATTTTATATTTTCTCCATTATGGGGTACCAATGCTACACATTTCTGCAAAAATTTAAACTTGTTGCACTTCTAGAAGTGAAATAATATTTTTCTAATTGTTTAAATTTTAAACATTTTTAACGGCCGCCATAACATATTTATGGTGTGATTTAAATTTTTATTTGTGCAAGTGCACTACTCTGTAAATAACTTGAAAATTTCAGCTTCCTAGCTCATCTCGTAGTACCTATTTGTATCTATTGTTTCAACTTGAAGAATTTTTAACGGCAACACAATCTAAAATATCAAAATTTCTATAATCCCTCTTTCGTTCTTTTACAAATCCTACCTCTAAAAATATTTCAGCTCCGTAGCACATTCGGAAATACATAAATCTTGAAAATTTGTTTAAACAGTTGCGAATTTTTAGCGGCCGCATTGTTGCACTTTTTCAAGATTTTCGTTATTTCTAGTCGGTTTTGCACAAAATACTACCTAAGAAATAAATTTCGAATGATAACATATAGAAGGATACTAATATTTATTCTCTTCCAGAAGAGCGGCAGACTCGAAACTTTTATTATTGATGGAACTATGCGCAAAACCGTCTAGAAAAAACTAAAATCTTAAAAAATTTCAACAATGCGGCCGCTAAAAATTCAAAATTGTTTAAACAATTTTTCAAGGTTTATGTGTTTCCGAATGTGTTACGAAGCTAAAAGGTTTTTATAGGTAGAAATTGTAAAATAATGAAATAAGGATTATAGAAATTTTGATATTCAATTTTTTTGGCAGTTAAAAATTCTTAAAATTTGAACAAATAGGTAAATGTTTTGATACTACGGTGCAGGCTAGGGAGCTGAAAATTTCAAGTTATTTAGAGTTTATTGTAAATAAACGAATAAACATATCAAATTCTGCATATAATTCTTATTGCAGCCGTTAAAAATTGTTAAATTTTAAACAATTAGATAAATATTATTTGACTTCTAAATGTGCTACGCCTTAAAAATTTAGCACAAATGTGTGACATTATACCCCACAATGGAAAAAGTATAATATTCTTAAAATTGCGAAGGGATTTTTTTCTCCAATATTTTTCCATAAGGGAAGAACGAAAATCGGTGCAGAGGAGAAATCTATTGAACTAAAAAAATATTTCCAATGATGAAATATCTCTCTGAAAAATTAATGTCTTTCAAAGTGAGATGAAATGCTTGCTGAATGCATGCACCAACTACTAGTATAAAATAAGTTAAATTCGGCTGAAAACAAAAATAAAGCCAATAAATTATAAAAATATTATTTTTTGTAATTCTTACGTTAAAAATATTTTGTTGGTATTATGCGATCATCTTTATTATCGTGCTAGTGTACAAATGTATTGATGTATGAACAAAATATTACTAGTTCCTTAAAGATATGTATGTGGTTTATATGTAATTGTTTTAGCGCTTTTTCTTCAAATAAAAATCGCTTATGCATTCGGTTTGTCCGTCCCTCTGTCTGTCTGTCTCTTAAATCCTGCAATTTTTAGAAGCAAAATTTTCAGGATATGGTGCTCTACATGAGAGCTACACATGGTACAAATTTATTGGATTTATAAAGAGCTGCTGAGGAGTAATTGGTCTTTTTCCAACTCCTTTGTTTGAATTATAACTCCTTATGAAAAGCGTGATATCTGTGCAGGGCATTATAAGTTTGCATCTTTAAACTAGTTAAAATTAAAATGCTTCTGTAGCTGAAAGACTGGTTTATATATTTTGAAAACGGAATTGAAATTTATGTCGAATGAGGGCGAACAATTGTTTTTAATCCAAAGAAAAAGGGATGATTTTTCGATTTTTAACAATAGGAAATATAACCGCCATAACAACAAGTCCATTTATTTTAAATGGAAAACATATTATTACATAGCATTTATATATTCTTTTTAAAGGGAATTTACAGTCTACATTACTAAGGCGTCGATCTCAACCAAATATGTGATCTTGTGATGAAGTCATAATCCCAAAACAAGATAAATGCGCCATATGTAATTTGCTCTGCAATTCTTCCCTCACTTGTTCATTATAGTTATTGAATCAATTATTATCTGTACTCACTCAATGGAAATAATATCTACATTAATCTTTTAAACACACAACTTAGCAGCGACAAATATATCCAATACAATAAAAATTCCTATTTCTTAATGTTGTTTTCTCTGATGCATTTATGGTAAATTTATTTACCCTTTCTAGAAATTTCCTAGTTCTATGGGCTAATGATCCTCAATAACAGTTGGTTTAAATTCTTTTTGAATTTTATTTATGGAATTTCATTTTCATATATATCACTTTGTTTAACCGTTATTTTATATAAGAATTTCCTTTTAATTATTTGCAACTAAATATTTTCCTCGAATTTTAAATTATTTCATATAGCGAAGATGTGGGAGAGGATTTAGTTTATACCATTCACTATTTTCACTTTCTTCTCTTCAGTTCTCCCTTAAAGATAACTCTTCCTACATATTGCCATTTTCTTCGTCTTTTTTCTTCTTTTTTTCTTTCCCCTTGCATCCTCTTCCACCTCTCCTTTCTCTCTATCACATCCCCCCTTCATTTTGACTTTTTCCCCTTCGCCTTACTTTCTATCCTATCACTCCACCCTGTTCCCCTTTCTCCGTCTCTCACTCCTTTTTCTCTCTCTCTCCATCCATCCATCTCTTTCTTAACATCCACAGCCTACCACTCCACCTCCCATCCGAAAACAAACTCAAGGCGCTTTTATTTGTTGAGCGGAAGGTTTTAACGACCCAGCAATTGTAGAGAAACCCATTCATATTATTCTTCAGGTTTTCGAAACATTCTCTGGGTTAGTCGTTATTCGTTATTTTTTCTTTCAAATTATATATGTCGGTTTATCATCTGGAAATTTTGGCACGATTTAAAAAATACATTTATCATTTCCAGCGGTTGGTAAGATAATTATCAATATACGTCAAAGAATTCACCGGAAAGCCCTCGGTAAAATATTGTTTTACACTTTAGTGAATGGAATGGAAAACACGAACATCATTACTGAACTTCCGAAGTGGAATTCTTCGCCCTCCACAAAAACTCGATTCCATGAAAGGACATAATTTCCTGATGTAGGATTTTTCCTAGTCGAAGTATTATGCGCATATCTGTATATTTGACTAGGCTTTATTGATTTTCTATCATAGTGAAGTTTTATATCTGTATTGAAAATATTTCACCTCTTTTTTTACGGTTCGGTCCCAACTTTACTCTTTTTGCTGAAAGCTTTCCAGTCGATGCATTCTTTCACAAAGTACGTCTGTAACTATCCATCTATCTTCTATTTCTCTCCCTATCCATCTTACTCCCTTTCTCTATTTCTCTCTATCCCTCTCTATAATTCTCTCACTAACACTAACGTCGCAAATGTCTAGACATCGACGATAGATCATTCTCATCCGTCCACTTCTATCAACGCTGTATTTATTTATTGATCTGCCTACTAGCGTTCCTATTTTATACGTGTTCTAAAAACGCAGCCAATGCTAATTACTGGCATTTTTACTTTGTTATAAACTAAGAATACAGAGAAAGTATTGAGACCGTGTGAAAATCTAAATTCCATATTTTTATAAATAAGAACATTTTGGATGCCCGAAAAAAGGGATTTTTGCAACTCTGTCTCTCTGGAGGCTTGTCTGTTATAAATGGATTCAGGAGATAAACGGTTTGACAGAAACTGATGTGGTCCCGTATTTACATAGGACAACATCCGGAATAGAAGCTAATATCCAGCAAAAATTGTTGTTAATTTTGAAAAAATTTCGCTTTATTAAATTATATTATGTATAACTTGTTGTTATGAACTATTTTACATGAACTTCGTTATTCCAAAATAAATATAAGGTTTCAGTTACATGCATCGAGTTTTAGGCCGAGCAGTCATTGTTTATTGGACAACATTAATAAGATTTTTCACCGTAGGTGATGCATTTTGCAATGGAATTTTTATTTCGTCTCAACTTTCACACAATGCCAGTTTCACTCTACGTAATATAATTGTAAACATAATTTCAATACCCCATTTCTGCCGTTTTCTAATTTTATTATTAAATTATTGAAATATCACTAGGATAGGTAGATTTCTTTCTTTCTTTCTTTCTGTGATAGTAATCTTATGTTGGAATGCTATCTCTCCAACCTTCTCCTCTCATTTTGCCCGTGTGTTTGAGCAGAATAAAATGTAAAAGTGAAACTTAAAGTTTATGTTTTAAATAAGTATTAAAATGGAATCATAAATTATCGCGTCATATATTATAATAGTATATAGTAGATACCTACTACATACGATATAGCTAGCCGATTTATTGCATTGACTTTTATGCTTAATATTAAATATTCGTCTTCTTCTTTTAGGAGTAAATATTAATCGCAGAACCTTTCATAAACATTCTTGAGTATTCACTTTCTCTCGAAAATTTTATCTGCTTTTTATTATATTTTTTACTAAAAAACTATTTCGCGGAATCGCTTTCTCGGTTTATTTGGCTGTTTTTATGGAAAAGATTGCTTGAGATATTTTGTGAACTTTCCATTATAAATGTGATTTAGAAAATTTCTAAATTCCACGCATTATAATGTTTTTCTGGGCTATATTTTTTCAATGGATAATAATCGTTGGAAGGGTCGAAAGTTGAAAATTATTTTCATATAAAATTCAAAATACTCGAGGAATTAAGTTTTCATTAATGGCAAAGGAAAATTTGTAATCGAAAGTTTAATGTTAGGCCCGAGTCTCTTTCCTACAGGAGAGCGTTCATATGCGTTTTTATCAATCGGGGGAATTTCACTTTCTCTACCTTTCTAAAGAAATTATTCCAACCTTTCTATTTCGTATGCTAAAATTCCACTATATTTCTCTTTTCTATCTATCCGTGTTCAATCCCAAAGGAAATATTTTAACTATGCTACTGCTTCTGGCTAGGATCTTTTAAATTTACAAATGTCTTAATTTTTTCTGTTTGCGTCTCTTTGAAGCATTCGCTTTCCGATACCATAAAAAATTGATAGCATTAAAATATTCCGCATTTTATGAAAAGTAATGTTTGAGCAATTTATTAAGGTGAGATAATTATATTTTTCATTTGATCTATTCAGTTAAGAATGTCATCTGACGAGCTAGTATTAAATGCAAATATTTTTATTTTATCCACGAGGTATTAAAAACCCATTTTTACGCCTCGCATCCTTGCGCAATTCATCCTACACCCGCAAAATGGATAATAGAGGTCGATCCTTTCAAATGGATTCGATGTCTTCGTCAGATTAATCCCAATAATTGGCAGCTGCAGATTAATGCTTCGCGTCATTCGCATCCATCTCTAAACCTCTTTTAATATTCCATTTGTAATTATTTATTTATTTTTAATTTTTTAAGTCAAAACCTAACGCTGCAAACAAAATATCGTATAATCGCTTTAAAATCAGATTGCCGCTCTCATAAATTTCCAAAAAATTAATTCATCGATTTTATTCTTTGGCAGAATAAAAATTTACGTCCGAGTCTTTTGAATCGTTTTTTTCATTTTCATCGCTCTTCACAACAAATAAACGTGTTGAACCCATGGAGAATTTGTCTTGATTGCTTTGGAAAAATAAACCCAAGCATGGGGACTAATTTTTTGCAATTATTCCTCTGTGAAAGGATTTTTTTTCCCCATTTATCAATCACAACATTTTAAATCCCGTCAGATTCTTATTTCACCTAGTGTGTATGACGACTGGTAGCGGTTAAATATTTACGGAATGATAAATTCTAGTTTTTCCTCTCCCCGCAAATGATTACTGTTAGCTGACTCGACAGCGAAAACCTTTGGTATAGAAGAATAGAAATGTCGTCGTCTTTTCTTCTATGCTGAAAAAATTGCCAAGAACTGCATGCATCCTATGATATCTAAAGTACGGCAGCCATGCTGTGATTTGGTAACCTTTCAGAGTTAAATTGCTATTGCTAAAAAAATAAAGGTGTAGCTATGTAATTATTCTCCAAGATAGAAAATATCAGACCCAGAACTTTAAGTACGCCAAATTTTGGAAACCTTCTTACTTCCTACAGTACTCGCAAATAAAAGTTAAGATAGCGCAGGAAGAATCCTTTGCAACGTAGGCAAGCATCTTCAACTGGCAGTGTTTCCGGAAAGGAAAGAGGAGAGACTTGAGGATAGGAAACGAGGCGGCGATGCTCGTTTTGCGAAGGAATTTATCGGGGAAGGTTGAGAGAACGCGGAGGCGGCTGCACGTTGGAAGTTTCCAGAAAAAGGACGAATAATTTACATACACGAATTGAATCGCGGAAATCCAACGCACTTACCGAACGATATGCATTAAAAGCATTACTGTGATAGATTCGAGAGTGGCACAACTTTAGGTTGGAGGAGAGACCATTTGAAAAATAGAGAATGGAATAAAGATTGGAGCCTTTGGAATTGCGGCGTAGGAGAAGATTGGTTGCATAAGTTTGACAGTAAAGGAGTGAAATCTGCGAGATTAGAGGGACAGTAAGCGAAAGATAAGAAAAAGCCGATGGCTGCGATAACTGCTGAGACAAAGTGATTTAGAATGCGTGCGGAAAATTTGCTGAAGATAAAGAATAGTAGGTGACATTTAAATGCTTGACAGAGAGAAATTAGCTTTCCAAAGCAATGAAATATTTAGCGTAACGATGTTGTAAGCGGGGGCGTAACTTGGGGAATTCAGTAATGCGTGGGGAGGTGAAAATAATGCTTAGAAGACTCTCGCTAAATTGAATGAGCATGAAATCAAAGAATATTCAAAAAGGTTTTGAAGAAATTATAGACCAAGGTCTTTGTGACGAACTTTTATCGCTATCGACAAACATTGTTTTGAAATATGAGATTGAAATCTATTGAGTTTAATAATGGTTTATTAGAGACTGCCATCAATATATAGCAATATGCGTGCGGCTTTGATGATATATTTACCATTGCCAGTAACTGTGTCGTCAAATGAAAGGTCTTTTTCAAAATTAAAGATATTAAAAAGTTACCTACGCACTTTTATGCCCAGAAGTTGATTAAGTATACATCACGTCTTTCAGTAGAAAACGGAAAATAATTTAAAATGATAACTGATGAGTTGATAAAGAAATTTTCAGAATTTAAATGTCAAAGAAAATCAAAAATTAAAATCATAGTTATGCTCTTGGTTGTAAGCATATATAGTAAAACATTATGACATTCACATGTAGATTTTTAAATTAGTTTGTAAAAATACTGTAATTGCGTGTAATCATGACTCTTCATATATAAATTCAAAAATACATTATACTCATAGGACTAGTATGTGAAAATCCAACTATTTTAGATATAAAATCTCCAGGAAAATTTCTGAGCAATTTTTTGTTTTATAATAGATATAATTTAAGGAATAGTTTGTTGGAAATTAGCACAGACTATGCAAAAATAAGAAGAATTATGTTTAGACTGGATATTTTGTTGATTATGAATATGGATAAACAATTCCGCTTAGTATGGTTCTCGTTATCACATTTTGTAGTGCGCCTACGTGTGTACGTGCTTCGTGAGCGTGTCCAACTGATGTGGAAGTGACAGACACGGAATAGGAGATAGATATGCGACAAACCGACCAAAATAAAATGTTATATAGTATGACGACAAGATAAAGTACCCGGCGTTTCCCGGGTAAATTCAATACGCTTCTTGTGTGGCAAACTCCCACACGTTCTGTGAAACAGCCATTAGAAAATTTATTCGGACGCAGTGCAACATTTGTCACAAAAATGTCAGCAAGAGAACATAATTACAACATATGGCTTCCGAGATAGAAATTCGAGAATGTGTCAAACATGTCATTAAGCATTTTTGACAACATCGGTGGGCACGAATATTATTTTGGCGAGCGTAATAAAAAAACATTTTAATCTTTCTGAGTCTTATATGAACTGTGAGGTAGAAACTGAAGAATTTATTCAGATATGAAAATTCGTGAATTTCCAAAGACCAAGAAAGAAAAAGTGATGCCCCGTTGTCCTACAGCTCGATTCTATGACCATCGTAAGCGCCAAATAGTATAAGGGATCTAAGGGGCCTCACCAAAAATTGTAATAACTTTTTTGTGAAAAACCTGGTAAAAATGTTGACTTCTGGGGACCGTTGGAGTCACCATGACAAGTTTGGTGGAGATTGGTAAAATAATGTGGGAGGAGTATATAAATGTCTATATGTTAAGCGTGATTGTCTCCGAACATATCTGTAAACCTTGAAAATCGGAACATTTCTAAAAAATTCATTTTTCAAACTAAACATTTTTCTCGTAAAAAACGCATTGCGCCGCCATTTATATCCATAATGTTTTTTTATTAAATTGGTTATAATTGATGTAAAACTTGATGCTTGGACTGTTGTGCAGCCGAAAGAACGCAGTACTTTTGTCTCGAAGAGAGAGACAAAATACATACCGATTTAGCACGAAATTTCTTTTAATGCCAGAAAAAGCTTGAATTTTAACAATGAGATAATTTGACATTATGGAGGTGAGTTAAATTCTTTTGAATAGTGTATTATTTTTATATGCTCCAACACTGCAATGCTTTTTAATGGTGCAATGCTCTTAAATGAAAACTGGGAGGGAGAGAGATAGATAGTGTGTGGAAGAATTTAGTTAGTTAAACTGCATTTTGTTCCGTTAAATAAAGAACCGAGAATATGATTGAAATATATTTTTATTGCGATTTTATAACTTGATACAATGAGGTTATTTTAATTTTACTCCTTGAAAAATTAATATTATCTGTAAATACTAATGTTTTTAGTCCATTTTTCCTATCCTCTTTCACAGTTACATAAAAGTTGCAATCAGCGCAGCAACGAGTGGACAAGTTGCTCATTAATTTACTTAAAACAACGTGAAGTCTAAAACTTAGTCCGTAGGTACTAATTACCTTTTTTATATGATTCGAAAGCTCTTGAAACATTTTCGACCCAATGCGAATGCTCCGTTGAACAAAGCAATTACAGAAACTTATTTTTCCGTTAAATTTAAGCGCTTCGCTTTAATGTCGTGTTTCTGGTAACGACCTTTCTCTGTTTCTTTCTCTCTCTCATTTCACATGGCATTAAAACCTTTTTACCTTTTTTTTCGCAATTTCATGAAGCTAATATTTTCATCTGAAATTTCTGAAGCTTTATCCCAATTGCCGTTAATTTAATCACGCACAGTTAAATAATTTTAAAGTTAAAAATATACTCGTAAATCATATTGAAAGTACCTGCTTGCAAATTTGAAACGGTATATTCGCGAATACGACCAATTAAATATGAACATTAAATCTTTTCGGACATGATTTTTATTCCTACGAGCGGAAAATGTATTAACGAATGTGACCTCGATAACTTCCTTTATTCATTAATATTTCGCATACAACACACAATGATTCAATTTACAGTGAAATCTTTAGCTCAAAAAACAACAAACACAAACGTCCATGTCCTGGGCGGGATTTGAACCCGCGACCTTAGTATCCATCGGTAGATACTCTAACCTACCGTCTACCCGTCCATTACACTTTGCCATCGCGTAGAGTTATTCGACGACTTAAGTTGATAATAAGAATATTTCGCCATCAAAATGTCATTCCGAGCGGGTCTTTCATTTGAGTTCAAGAGATCATCAACCTGTAGTTTATTCCCGACGAGTGTTAGAGCCAATTACCTAGGGAAACACGAATAGCGCTCGCCTCGGAGATCTAGAATTTTTTTTGCAGTTTGTTGAACAACTGAAGCGTCGCTTGGATTTATCTCGCTCCTCCGTCCTCCATAGCTCGCAACATTCCCTCTTCAAACTTTGCCTTCCGATCCCTCCCCTCCGCCCACGTGTCCCTCTCTCCTTCCTGTCTTGGAGTTTTAGGGTTACGTCGCCCCCTTCCCCTCTATCCCGACATCTCTCACTCTGCCATCTCTCTCTCTTGCCCTTTTTATCCTATCTCTTTTCATTTGTCATCTCTCTCACTACTCATTTCCCTGCCTCCTCTACTACATCTCTATATTTTTCTGTCTCATCTCTTGCTCTATTTTTTCCACTTTTCCTTTATCCTCTCTCTCTCTCTCTAAATAAATCCCTTCTTCTTGCCTATCACTTTCTCCTTACTTATTCTTTTCCAATAAAAAGAGGGTAAAAGAAGAATTGTGAACTTGACCGGTAATCGAACCTG
This sequence comes from Tanypteryx hageni, assembly GCA_028673005.1. Lineage (NCBI taxonomy): Eukaryota > Metazoa > Arthropoda > Insecta > Odonata > Petaluridae > Tanypteryx > Tanypteryx hageni. Next base: position 182,726,068 of record CM054115.1, on the reverse strand, counting down.
GATCTTTCACTTAACGGTCGGATGCCTGGATCCTGGACTCTCTATTTACGAGAAGTTTGCATTGGTGCTTCACGGTTAGAGGATACAAAGTAGAATGCCTGGTCTCGATTCACAGTCAACCTCAGAATCGTTCTCCGTCTGTTTGCTCTTCGAATTCCTTCTTTCCGCCGTCTATTTTCATTCGAATTCGGATTCTTAAGTCCTTTTCTCCCGAAATGTCTCCAGAGGGCCTCCGCATTTGACTGACGCGACCCGCAGGAAGGCTCCTTGGGAGGAGGAAGTTGGCGGAGAGGATGAGGGTTAAAAGGAAATGGTTAATGAATGTTAAGAAAATAAGGGAAAGAGAATTTCTATTTAGTTGCCGTTGTGGCTTGCTCGGTAGGAACATTAGGTATTGCTTTGCATTGAAACCAAGCACATGTTTTTATATAGAAGGAAATCGCGACTCCACAGTGTAAATTTCTTTCTTTTTGAATTTAAAATGCAGTTTCGGAGACAAATAAATATTGAAATCAAGAAAATGATATTATGGTTTCTTTGCGCAGTTAAGTCTTTGATTACGTTAGATTTTTTGCCCTCCTTGTTATAGCCGAAATGCAATCACATTTAATTCACATTATGCGCGCTTACAGCGTTTCGGCGATTTCTTAACTACAAATATTCCTGCCGAGTTTATCTTTTAATGTAACTTTAGGGGGCAGGAAATATTTTGCTAAATTAAAATTCCATTCTTTAGTTGTTTGTTCGTTTGCACATTCGCAATACCGGATACTGGATATATTAGTTTAAGTTTCTATCTACTCCCAGATAAAATTTTGTCTTGCTTAAATTACAATGCATATTAAATGCATTTAAACATTTTTGTAGTATTTCATGATAAGTTCCTTCATGCCCTTTTATTGGAACACCCTGTATTCTTTACTCATCCAATATTTAATTTTACGTATAAGATTTTTCATAATTTATTTTCGATATTTTATTCTGTGATTATTTATTCCAAATCTTCCATTAAATAATACAATAATAATCAAAGCAGTCCAGTGAAAATAGCACTACCCGTGAAAACTTTTTTATCCGGGATATTTCATTCTCTTCACTGAAAATTTTCATCCTCCCCACGACTTGGTTAAATAACATCGTATAGAAAGAGGTTATAGAGAAGGCGAGGCACGTTCTCTTAAAAACATTCTGTTGTTCCGTTGTGTTACCATGGAATCGTAATTCTATTCCTCCACCCTCCCATCCAATTCGCTGTCTGCGCAATCTTTCCTCCGCGCAGGTAGCTTGCATCCGCCCGAAGACAGCGCCATCTTCTAGCTTCTTTCGCTGAGGAAGACACCGGGAGACGGCGTAGAGGCGTGGGAACTCGTTCGAGCATCGCCCGATTGGCTATCCGGAATCCGTGCGGAGAATTCGATAGCAGAAGCGCGAATTTAGATCCTTCGGTGCGATGGATAAAAGCCTTTACTGAAGCCTCATCTGTTCCGGTTTTTACGGCTTCTCCTGGATTTTTCCGACATTTTCTCGGCGATAAATTGTTCTCATATCGCGGACATGACGGCTGTTTTATCTCCCTTACTCCCGTAAATACGCATTCGTCATCTTTTTATGATCTTTGAAATGTATCTCATCTAAAGACTTTGAAATATATTTTAGGCATTAAGGTCACATTTGATCGCGTAAGTTGACCTTTGTAAAAAGGGGGTTTTATTTATGTTAAAAGGCTCGGATGATTTGATTGGTAATCATAGAATCTTATTGGTTTAGAGCAGGGGTCGGCAACCTACGGACCGCGGGCCACGTGCGGCCCTCGAGAACGCTTTATGCGACCCGCAAAACTGTAATGAAAAAGTGATCAGGAAAATTTCTCATGGGCAATTTTATATTTTTTGAGTAAAATTATGGTCTCAAAGCTTTTTCTGGTGAAGTTTTAACGCTAGTAAATTACGTAGACTTGATTTCATATGAAATCACAGAATCTCTAGAAAACTTCTGATTTATTCGCTATCCGGCCCGCCGAGGCTTTCTTGACTCCCAATGCGGCCCTCCGAAACATTCACAACTGCAAATGTGGCCCGCCATGCAGAAAAGGTTGCCGACACCTGGTTTAGAGGAATGTTTCAGTGGAAATTTTTGTTTTTTTCTCCTCGCATCAAACAAATATTTTCAAATCTCTTTAAAACATAGAATTACACTATATATATATATATATATATATATATATATATATATATATATATATTAAAATTGGAGGGAAGGGTGAATTGAGATAATTATAAGGGTAGTTTAACCATTGTATGTCAAGATATTCATTAACATGTGCGCTTCAAAAATTATATATTGAGTTTGCTATAAAAAAAGAGAGCGGTTCTCATTAAGCTATTATAGTTAATTATCTCTTTGAGTTTAAACTGCATTCTTCTGATTTATATTTTATTTTATCTCAATGAATTTTATCATTTTTAAATACATTTTTCCAACGAAACCTTTGAATGATTAAATAATATCCCATGGCGATGAAATTTGATATTATTGCAAGCGAAGCGAAACATTTGAAACAAAATATATGGACATTTTTCGTAAATTTTGAAATAAGAATTGCAGTAATTGGGAAGGGAGCAGTCATTTTAGTCTCAATTCAGAAATTAGTGAAAACCACATTCATACTTTCACATCCACTATAACAATTGAGCTGATTCACACCTTCTGCGGCAATAGTAGTCCTAGAGACCGATTTGCAAGGGGAAAAAAACAAAAATATACTGCAACAAGAATCGTTGACGCAATTCGTTTCAACGATCGTATTTCACAAAAAATCTTGAATTTTTTTTTCGTCTATAACTAAAATTATGCTCTTTAAAGTCAGAACTTTGGAAGCTCTGTATACGAACAGAGGCATAAAGTGGAAATGATCTCAAGCTTTGGGTTCGCCTCTCCTTTTATTCTAAAACCAGTAAAATGGGTCCCTTTGATGGGAATACGACAGTGTGTAACAGCTGGGAGTTGCCGAAAGCGAGGAGCGGGAATGTGATTTCGAAAAAGAGAGAGACAGTCGACAAAATCGCATATTTCATCCGTAACGCTTTCAGCCGAGGTGCTTTGTAAAAAAACGGCTGACAATGGAAAGAATAAACCCTTTCAGATTCTCAAAGTACAGTTATATCGAGACTCTTGAAAATCGCCTTAATCCATCTTGCTTCGGTTCATCCTTTCCGAAGGTCGCCTTCTGTAATCTATATTTCTCTCTTTCCCTCTCTTTTCCCATAGCTTTTTCCACTTCCGCTCAATCTCCAATTTCTTCTTCTCTCTCCCTCTCTTTTGTTTAATTTCCTCTCCAAAATTACTCGTTTTGGAACCGAGGCGAGGGAAAGAAGCATCATACGCCTTTTTAGAAGCCTCGTGTTAGTGTACTCGAACATTTTCATATAACGTCGCAGATTTCTTGGTCACTTTAAGGCGTTCTTTACCTGAAAAGCGGTAGTAGCTGAACGCCTAATGGGTACGTGTCGTCCGTCCGTCTGTCGTAACTTTCATCTCCTAAACCGCTGGTCGGATTTTAATGAAATTAAGTAGGAGTGATCTTTATTAAAATTTATTGCCCAATTGTGATTTTGAACTGCATCCGTCAATTATAAATTACACTTTATATAATTACTTTAATAAATTTATACTCGTATCTCGTTAAATGGCATCTGTCAATCAACAATTAGACACTATATTTTCTCTCCCTAGATCTTATATGATCTGTAAGGTATAAATTAAAAAATTTATTCGGATAGAGGACTTCATTTATCACAAAAATCCGCGAGACCACATAATTACGAGTTATAGTTTCATTGATAGAAACTTTAGGGTTAAATGTCAATAATAGGCGACAAAAATAAGAAACTTAAAATAATAATCGATGGCTAGACTGATGTTATTCGTAGCAATTTCTATAACGAAATATACGATAGTGATTTAAGAAATCTTAAATTAAACTTTATTTTCCATATAACAATAAATAATGATTTCGAATCAATTAAAAATTATTAAAATATTTTTCTTCCTATTCTTTGAACTAGTATTCAACTAATATATATTACTAGAGTAATTCCCCATCAAAAAGTTTAGTAACTCGCTGCAACTCAACATGAAAATGAGAGGGAAATTGAAAATGAAGTGTAAATGAGTAGTAGAAAAATATTGTTTACAGTACAGCTCCGACTCTATGTCCTGAAATGAATACTATAACTGGTTAAATCACTCTAGCACAGTGGTTCTTAAACTTTCAATGGTCGCGGCCACCTTGAATATCATGCGGCTCCATTTGGAATGAAAATAGTAAAAATAAAAAACTTCATACAAATTTCATCATTATATATGATAATTGATAGTTTTTATAACATCGTATTTCCAAAAATTCTCAGATAAAATTTTCTTATACGTAAAAACTTTTATTTTCTTGACATTTCATCTTACAAAATAATTTTTGGCTCTACAGCCCATAGTTTGAGAAACACTGCTCTAGCAAACTCGAACAGACGATCCACTGAAAGATCTTAGCACTTGAGTAGATCAAAAGAAACCGAACTGTGAGAATAAAACCTTCAAGGAACGGAAGGTCAGACGAGAATATGAGTTTGTAGCCTGCGATAAGCCCGAAAGATTTTTTAAGGAAAAAATCATGTCATGTGTTTTGCTAAGAAATATAAAGAAGGACATAAAATTGGACCGAGATCATTGTTGGTCTTGTTCCTAGTTTTGAAAATGTGTAAGTTATACGTTGGGTTGAGTTTTCTGTTATTGGGTAATATTTATTCCTAATCGTAATTTTCATTGGGGTGAAATTTTGGCGCCCCTTGCGAGAGGCGTCTGAGGCGAGATACACATACACACACACACACACACACACCTATACACACACACATATATATATATATATATATATATATATATATATATATATATTAACTAAAGGAAAAGAAAAGGTAGTGATGAGGGTGGCAACAAGGTGTTGAGGGAAGCCCAGCGGACACTCACCAAGTTGAGGACCAAGCCGGCAGGCTGCTGGGGGCGTCGAAGAGACACGTAAAACACACGAACACAAAAACACACGCAAGCTTATCGGGCCTAAGCCCTTCTTCAGCGAAAGAGTAACGTAAAGTGACACACTGGGCGGGGAATGACAGGGAGATGTGGGAAGGTTGATGATTGGAGGAGGTGGGGAGTAGGAGGGGTGGATAGCCAATAAAGAGGGAGTGTGATGAGGTAGAGTCCGAATAGTTACAAAGTAACAAGGAAACATTGTAAGGGGGCTAATAGGGTTAGCGGAGGTTGAGGCCAGGCGGAGAGAAAGAGTCGAGAAGATGGATATGTGCTAGTTCCCAGTGTCGGAGAAGGGGGGCAGGAGTGTCATAGGGTAAAGCGCGAATAATCCTAACATTGTAGCAACTATTAAAGGGAACATTGTGGGTATTAGCATGTAATGCAACTGGGAGGGGGCGTCTGAGAGAAACGCTATTCCGGTGACCGTTCATTCGGATGTTTAACGGATTGCTGGTGAGGCCTACGTAAAACGCGGAACAAAGGGTGCAGGTAAGGAGGTAAATGACGTTACGGGTGGTGCAGTTGCTTCTGGAGGTGATGGGGTAGGTGATGTTGGTGGAGGGACTCGAGAAAGAAGGTGATGGTAGGTGGATAGGGCAAGTGAGGCAGCGAGGTTTTCCGCAGGGGTGGGAACCTATTGCAAGAAGTGTGGTAGAAGTGGGAAGATCCTTCCTCCACAAGATATTTCCCAAATTTGGGGGCCGGCGGAAGGAGAGGAGCGGAGGATTGGCAAAAAGGTTGATAAAGAGGGACTGATGGGAGGAAGAGGTAAGAATTGGGTGGGCAGCATGAAGGATTGTTTTGAGAGCTTCGTGGATACCAGGATGGAAAAGTGTCGTAAGAGTGAGTGGAGGGGTAGATGCAGGAATAGTGGGTGTGTGAGGATGAGATCCAATGTGGGTAGGCGTCATCGCCCTATGGATCTGTTCGCGGACCAAGACTGGAGGGTAACCACGTTTGAGAAGAGCATCCTCGAGGACAGAGTAATACTCTAGAAGGGATGCTCTATCGGAACAAAGCCTCCATCCTCGACGAGCAAGGGCATAGGGGATAGAGGTTTTGGTATGAAGGGGATGGCAGCTATCAAAGTGGAGGTATTGGAGGCTGTTGGTGGGTTTGATGTGAACACAGGTACGGATTTGGCTGTCTTGAAGGTAAAGATCGACATCCAGGAATGTGATGTGGGAGGTAGAGGATTGGTGGGTGAAGGACAGTGAAGGATGGGAGGAGAGACGCGAGAGAAAGGAAAGGAGAGAGTCAGGTTCATGCGTCCAAATGAGGAAGACGTCGTCGATGTATCTCAGCCACAAAAGTGGTCTGAGTGGAACGTTGAGGAAGAGTCTTTCCCATTCTCCAAGGTAGCAATTGGCGTATGAAGGCGCCATTCGGGTGCCCATCGCAGTGCCTCTAATTTGAAGGTAGTGACGACCATCGAAAGAGAAGTTGTTCAATTTGAGCACCATTGCTGCCAAGTCTAATAAGAAATGGGAGGAAGGTCTTGCGTCGGGTGGTCTTGAGTCCAGGAGTTTACTAAGGGCAGAGAGTCCATCATCGTGGGGGATGTTTGTGTAGAGGGAACAGACATCGATAGTGGCCAAAATGGTATTGGGTGGGAGAGGAAAGGGGAGGTGTTTGAGACGTTTGAGAAAGTGGTTAGTGTCTTGGATGAAGGAAGGGAATTGACGAATGAGAGGTTGTAGGTGGGAGTCAACGAAGGCGGAGATGCGTTCTGTAGGGGAATTAAAGCTGGCAACAATGGGGCGGCCGGGGATGTTGGGTTTATGGATTTTAGGGAGAAGGTAGAATGTGGGTGTGCGGGGTTTGTTGGGGATCATTAGAGCAATGGCGGAATCGGAAAGACCTTCCTGTTTGCCTGAGGAATGAAGATAGGACGAAATTTGGTAGGAGTGGTGGTCTGTGGGGTTGGAAGTAAGGTGATGGTAAAAGGTTTCGTCAGAAAGTTGGCGCTCGGCTTCCTCGTTATATTTGGCGCGATCCATCACAACCGTGGTGGTGCCCTTGTCGGCAGGGAGGATGATGATATGGTCAAGATGTTTGAGTGTGGAAATGGCATGCCTTTCACGTCTGGTAAGATTATCAGTATGGTCGATAAGATCGGAAAAGTTAGGTTGGGAGATTCTGGAAAGGATATAATTGAGGTATTGTTCGACCGGGTGTAGGGAAGGAAGGGTGGGTGGAATGTATTGGGAAGGAGGTTTGAAGATGGAAAAGGTAGGTGGGAGGCCGGGAGGGAGTTTTGGGTTGGCAGAGGTGAGAGAGTCTTCTTTGGGAGGGTTAGTTTTTAGACGTAGTTTGCGGGCAAAGGACTGGACGTCGGCAAGGAGGCGAAAATGATCAAATTTGGTGGTGGGACAAAAGGAAAGGCCGCGTGAGAGGAGTTCATTCTCGGCAGGGGTAAGTACGTGGGAGGAAAGGTTCAAGACTTCATCTGGTTGGCAAGATGAAGAGGTGGTGGCAGGAGTGTGCGAAAAATATGAGCGCTTCAAAGGTTTGCGGGTTAGGAAAGTGTGGGTCTTTTTCAGGATATGAAGTGATGGTGGCGTTGGGAATCCCAGGAGGTCCGCAAGACAGGGAGTTTGACCGATGAGTGGCGGGGAAGGAGGTGGTTTGTTGACCTCGCCAGCTGTTATGAACGGAAGGGGAAGACCAAGTTTGAGGTGCCGGACGCAAAGCAGAGAGAGTTTACGGAGAAGTCTGTTGCGATGTGCGGTGATATCATTAGCCGCTTGAATGAAAGCGGCACGAAGGTCGGATATGGATTGCGAAGAATGACGAAGATAAAGAACGAGAGATTTACAATTAGCGAAGTGGGAGTTAGAGAGGGTGGTATAATGGTGTATGGTGGAACGGATAATGTGGATAGAGGCAAGGTGATACGTGAGGGCTAGGGAAGCGCGGATAGGGGGAGGAAGACCTGAAAGAGGAATTCTGATGGTGAGGCATTTGGGGGTGAGTCCAAGTGCAAGGCAGGAGTTGAGGAATTCAATCTGGCAGTTGAGGGTAATGTGTCTACGGAGATGATAACGGAGACGGGTCAGTTCCATGGTGGAAGAGAAAGAAAAGAGGAAAAGACGACAGGAAAGAAACGTAAAGATATAGACAAAAAAGGAGAAAAAAGGACGGTATATATATTAACTAAAGGAAAAGAAAAGGTAGTGATGAGGGTGGCAACAAGGTGTTGAGGGAAGCCCAGCGGACACTCACCAAGTTGAGGACCAAGCCGGCAGGCTGCTGGGGGCGTCGAAGAGACACGTAAAACACACGAACACAAAAACACACGCAAGCTTATCGGGCCTAAGCCCTTCTTCAGCGAAAGAGTAACGTAAAGTGACACACTGGGCGGGGAATGACAGGGAGATGTGGGAAGGTTGATGATTGGAGGAGGTGGGGAGTAGGAGGGGTGGATAGCCAATAAAGAGGGAGTGTGATGAGGTAGAGTCCGAATAGTTACAAAGTAACAAGGAAACATTGTAAGGGGGCTAATAGGGTTAGCGGAGGTTGAGGCCAGGCGGAGAGAAAGAGTCGAGAAGATGGATATGTGCTAGTTCCCAGTGTCGGAGAAGGGGGGCAGGAGTGTCATAGGGTAAAGCGCGAATAATCCTAACATTGTAGCAACTATTAAAGGGAACATTGTGGGTATTAGCATGTAATGCAACTGGGAGGGGGCGTCTGAGAGAAACGCTATTCCGGTGACCGTTCATTCGGATGTTTAACGGATTGCTGGTGAGGCCTACGTAAAACGCGGAACAAAGGGTGCAGGTAAGGAGGTAAATGACGTTACGGGTGGTGCAGTTGCTTCTGGAGGTGATGGGGTAGGTGATGTTGGTGGAGGGACTCGAGAAAGAAGGTGATGGTAGGTGGATAGGGCAAGTGAGGCAGCGAGGTTTTCCGCAGGGGTGGGAACCTATTGCAAGAAGTGTGGTAGAAGTGGGAAGATCCTTCCTCCACAAGATATTTCCCAAATTTGGGGGCCGGCGGAAGGAGAGGAGCGGAGGATTGGCAAAAAGGTTGATAAAGAGGGACTGATGGGAGGAAGAGGTAAGAATTGGGTGGGCAGCATGAAGGATTGTTTTGAGAGCTTCGTGGATACCAGGATGGAAAAGTGTCGTAAGAGTGAGTGGAGGGGTAGATGCAGGAATAGTGGGTGTGTGAGGATGAGATCCAATGTGGGTAGGCGTCATCGCCCTATGGATCTGTTCGCGGACCAAGACTGGAGGGTAACCACGTTTGAGAAGAGCATCCTCGAGGACAGAGTAATACTCTAGAAGGGATGCTCTATCGGAACAAAGCCTCCATCCTCGACGAGCAAGGGCATAGGGGATAGAGGTTTTGGTATGAAGGGGATGGCAGCTATCAAAGTGGAGGTATTGGAGGCTGTTGGTGGGTTTGATGTGAACACAGGTACGGATTTGGCTGTCTTGAAGGTAAAGATCGACATCCAGGAATGTGATGTGGGAGGTAGAGGATTGGTGGGTGAAGGACAGTGAAGGATGGGAGGAGAGACGCGAGAGAAAGGAAAGGAGAGAGTCAGGTCCATGCGTCCAAATGAGGAAGACGTCGTCGATGTATCTCAGCCACAAAAGTGGTCTGAGTGGAACGTTGAGGAAGAGTCTTTCCCATTCTCCAAGGTAGCAATTGGCGTATGAAGGCGCCATTCGGGTGCCCATCGCAGTGCCTCTAATTTGAAGGTAGTGACGACCATCGAAAGAGAAGTTGTTCAATTTGAGCACCATTGCTGCCAAGTCTAATAAGAAATGGGAGGAAGGTCTTGCGTCGGGTGGTCTTGAGTCCAGGAGTTTACTAAGGGCAGAGAGTCCATCATCGTGGGGGATGTTTGTGTAGAGGGAACAGACATCGATAGTGGCCAAAATGGTATTGGGTGGGAGAGGAAAGGGGAGGTGTTTGAGACGTTTGAGAAAGTGGTTAGTGTCTTGGATGAAGGAAGGGAATTGACGAATGAGAGGTTGTAGGTGGGAGTCAACGAAGGCGGAGATGCGTTCTGTAGGGGAATTAAAGCTGGCAACAATGGGGCGGCCGGGGATGTTGGGTTTATGGATTTTAGGGAGAAGGTAGAATGTGGGTGTGCGGGGTTTGTTGGGGATCATTAGAGCAATGGCGGAATCGGAAAGACCTTCCTGTTTGCCTGAGGAATGAAGATAGGACGAAATTTGGTAGGAGTGGTGGTCTGTGGGGTTGGAAGTAAGGTGATGGTAAAAGGTTTCGTCAGAAAGTTGGCGCTCGGCTTCCTCGTTATATTTGGCGCGATCCATCACAACCGTGGTGGTGCCCTTGTCGGCAGGGAGGATGATGATATGGTCAAGATGTTTGAGTGTGGAAATGGCATGCCTTTCACGTCTGGTAAGATTATCAGTATGGTCGATAAGATCGGAAAAGTTAGGTTGGGAGATTCTGGAAAGGATATAATTGAGGTATTGTTCGACCGGGTGTAGGGAAGGAAGGGTGGGTGGAATGTATATATGTATATATGTATATATATATATATATATATATATATATATATATATATATATACTTAAGGAAAAGGAAAGTTAGTGATGAGGGTGGCAACAAGGTGTTGATGGATGCCCAGCGGACACTTACCAAGTTGAGCATCATGTTAGCAGGCTGCTGGGGGCGTCGAAGAGAGACATACAAAACACGCACACAAAAACACGAAAGCTTTTCGGGCATATGCCCTTCATCGGCGATGAAGAGTATATATATGTGTATATATATATATATATATATATATATATATATATATATATATATGTATATATATCCCCCTTTCCCTCTCTCTCCATCCCTCTCCACCCCCTCCCCCCTCTCTCTCCCCCTCCCACTCTCTCCTACTCCCTCTCTCTCCTCCTCCTATCCATCTCTCTCCCTCCCCCTCTCTCCCTTTCCTTCTGCCCCTTCTCTCTCTCTCTCCCCTCTCAGAGGAAGAGAGAGCGAGCCCCCTTCATGCTCAATCGTAATCAACGTCCCTCAGTCCTACGTCGCCTGCCTCCCCCCGATCGGAACGGAGCTTCCTGCATCGTCCTCGGCGGCCTCATTGCGATGGAGAACGGGGACTTAAAGAGCGACTTCGCTGCCGCATAAGAGCTACGTCACTTGCGATTCATGTACGTGTGTGTGTGTATTCGGCGGACAAATGAGAGGCAAGAAAAGAAGGCAAAGGGAAATGTGACGGGCGTAGGAGGAAAACGACTCGCGTACGCGGCAATATGAAAGACGTAGTTGGCGTTGTTGCATTGCGCGGGCGGATTTGTCCTAGATTGTGGTAAATTGCACTGAGAGTTGGACACCTTAAGCCGCATTTTCATTAACGTTGTTCGGCTCAGCTACAGTGCAATCCGCTCTCAGTTTTTGGCGCTTTCGATGCACTGAAATCTTTTCTTGTTGAATTCAGATAAAAGAATTTTTTTAGATCATGTAACCATTCGAGGTTTGTGTTTAAAATTGGGTGTACAAAGCTAATATCTGCTTGGAATTTAAGTAGAATTATCAAAATTAAATTAATATTCTTCAACTAAATTTAACCGTGTATATATTTTATTTCTTCCATTTGCTGTAAACATCTCCATTCTATAGTTTTTATATAATATGCGACAATTAATGTATTTTAAGTTTGTATGTATATAACAATCAACCAAATTATTGAAATTCCAAAAAGAAAATGAAAAACTCGACTCTTGACAGGAAATCACACACCAACATAAGCAATAATTATCATTCATTAAAATATAAGCATGTATTTCAATCTTATTTTTTTATTCTTGTAGGAAAAATAAGTTTTGTTTTCATCTGAAATCCTTATTTAATAATATAGTAGTTACTTTCCAACTATACGCATCCTAATATTTTAGGTACATGATTTTATGTTTAATTAAACAGCAACTACAATCTGGCGCTTGTTAAATCCCGGAACATATCGCTCATCCGCTACAATAGTGACACAACTCAAAATTGGTCGATTTTAAGTTTTATTGTGCAAAACACGGCAAATGATACATATTTTTATCAGTAAGAACGACGCATGCGTAACTCAAACAATGACCGCTAGAGAGCAGTTGTGTCACTATTGCATTTTTCCATAAGTGTGAGTAGGTTATCATGAATAATGACACATCTTAGTTGTGCTCTGTCAGTGAGAAATAAAAGACGTATTTCTTTCTGCAATAACGACAGATTTTGTGTTGTGACGGTTTAATGTGTTAAAATTTATCGGGAATAACGACGTATTTCGAGTTGGGTCTGAAAGGACGCGTGTCAGTTTTTTCTACTCATTTAAATTGAACGTGTTCAACTTTACGATTTATGAATTGAAAAAAAACACAGCATATTGTTTCGTGTGGCACAAAGCAGAAGCGAATCGCGGAGCAACTGAAATTGGAAGTGCGTTTCACTTTATCTAGAAAAAAGCGAACACTTTACCATCTGACGAACAACTTGAAGAGATATTTTATTCCGATAATTGCTGTGGGCAGCAGAAAAATCGTTTTATGATAAGTATATACATGTATGCTGTTTCAAAGTATAACATTAAATTAATAACTCATAAATTTTTAATAAAGGGGCATAGCCAAAATGAAGGGGATTCGGTTCACGCCGTTATTGAAAAAGAAGTTCGAAGGTTCATGCAATCAGGACCAATTTATGTTTCCGATCAATTTATAAGCCTGACAAGATCAGTGAAGAAAACAGGCGAACCGCATAAGGTTACTGAACTGTGTCACAGCAATTGTTTTGATTTGGAGAAATTAGTACTACGTTTTGAAATAATTTTTGCAAGAATACAGAAGGCGATATTGTAAAGATGGGTGACATAAGAATTTTAAAAGTGGAAAAGCAAAACCCGTCAAAATCTTTTTACAAAACATCTTTCAGTCAAAAAGAATTTAAAGAAATTTGTATAACACAAGGCAGGAAAAAACTTCTCCGAATAAGCTCGTGAAATTGGAACCAGCTTACAATAAAAAACCAAGTATACGTGAGAATAAAAGGAGACTTATTGCAATCAATACTCCACAAAAATTATATTCCAAAATACTACAGTGATTTCTATAATAATCTCTGTTCTATAAATAGAAATTTTTGTAAGAATATGTTATAATAAAATAAATTTTTACTTTTTTCAACAATTTTTATTCCAAGTAATTTGTTACATCTTAAAAAAGTTTTCATATTTTACAAGAATAACGTCATAAGTCAAAATAGGGGTTGAAAATGGAGTGTTTTAGGTGTCACTATTCGCACTAAAAGTAAAATGACTATGCGTTAATTAGGTTCAAAGAATGCTGAAACCATGTGTTATTATAATTTTTACAATTTTTAATAGTTCATAGTATTATTTTAACTTAAAAAAAATAAAATTTTCAAATTGATCTCCAGAAAAACTGTATTTTTTGAATTATTGTCATTATTGTAGCGGATGAGCGATATGTACGTTTAGGATTTATGACTACGCTCGTTCGCGCTTAGCCTCAGATTTAACCGTAAATAAAACCCTCGGGGTCAAGGGCAGACGAGCATAGACGATCTGTTTAAAGCCTTCGTGTCATTCGGACATAGTGTGGAGTGTTCCACGATTTGAGCTGTATCTCAACGGGTCGAACTTAAGCCGATTGTTGTCCCTTCAGAAGAAAATCAGCCGCCATGAATTACGTCCGTCGCCGTTTATACCGAAACGCCGAGGTAATGGGGAGAACGGCCTTCGTCCCTTGGGGAAGATGAGGGACGTTGTCGTTTCGGTCCAAGGTGCCATTGACATCAAATTTTCCCTCGAGAGAAATGCGAGACGGATTTCGAGAGGTCGATCCCCCGCACTCTCCTTCGTCTCCGCGGCTTTCTAGCTTTGGCACGCACGCACGCACGCGCGGCCCTTGCAAACACTTCCCACCCTCAGGGATCCTTCCGCTTCAAACGTCTTTTGGGTCTGCGGGATGGAGAGCGAAAGAGAATGAAAAGTCGGTGCGGCGATTTTCTTTTTTTTTAATGGCCGCAGCTGGTTGGATCCTTTTAGCCGCGGCACCATCCTCAAACTATGTCACCATCCATTTCCTCCTTCGTCCGTTTAATGCTCCGCAATTAACCACCCCTTTTACCTCCCCCGCGCAGTCTCTCATCTCTTAACTATACCGCCCCTCTTCGACTCACCCTCCACTTTTATTTACTATCGCATTCCTCTTCCGACCTCTTTATTACCCGTTCACCCTCTTCTTTCCCAATCTCCTCTGTTCTCTCCCCTTTTCCTCTCCGCCCTTCTCTCTCTCTCCTCCTTTCATCCGACGAAATCCAGTAACCCTTCACTCTACTCTCCGACATTGAAAGAAATGGCGCCTGTGCGGAGAGAGAGAAATTGTGGGAAATTGCTCGCAGGGCGCAGGACACAAAAGACAATCCCTTAACAGATGACAAAAGGGGAACTAAAGGAAGAAGCTTCCACGCCGCCACCGCCGCTCGCTGAAACTGCGTCACGTCCAAACATTGGCCTTTTATTCATTTTGTCTCCCACTCTCCCTCCCTCCTTCTCCTCCCCCTCTCCTTTCTTCTATATTCCTCTCTCCATCCCTCTCTTCCCCTCTTTCCCTCCCTCTCACTCTCCCTCCCTCTCTCTCCCTCCCTCCCCCTCCCTCTCTCTCCCCCTCCCTCTCTCTCCCTCCCTCTCACTCTCCCTCCCTCTCACTCTCCCTCCCTCTCACTCTCCCTCCCTCTCTCGCTCCCCCTCTCTCTCACTTTCTCTCCCTCTCTCTCAGTCTACCGTTGTTTTCACGGTCGTTAATTTTTTAGCAGTTATACCCAGCGTTACATTTAACGTATATGTGTGCGGCTGTAAAAAAAACTGAAAAAGTAGAGCAGTGCCGGTCGAAGTTCTTTTTAATTAAAAGACTTTCCGGCAGAGGAGAGGGAAATACGCGAACGCATGGCGCACCTTCTGGCGGAATATTTTTGGATGAAGTTTGATCCAGGGATATCACGAATTAGCTCTTGATAGTCAATTTTTTCAGCTCGGATCGACAAAATGATCATTATATCATGTCATTAAGCCGGAATATAAGCCGCGAAACGTTTCGAGGTATTAAATTTCGAACACGAATATCAATATATATCATTATCGATGTGAAGTATAAAGTAAAAACATTACTAGGTATGTGGTATATGATGAACCCATTTTTAAAATTTTGCGACATTTAACACAGTTTTTCCCAACCTGCAGATAGCAATAAATTGGTCTAGACCAGGGTTTTCGAAAGTATATGAAGTCACGGAACCCTAGGACTCTTATTCTTATTATTTAATGGAACCTCGTGAAGCTTTCGCGGAACTCAGTTTGGGAAACCCTGGTCTAGACTAGGGCTGTCCAGCTGGCGGCCCGCGGGTCACATCTGGCCCGCGGCATGATTTTTTCTGGCCCGCGTATTGTGAAGTTTAAAAAAAAATTAAAACGGAAAAAAATAACGAAGTAACGAAAGCGGTAACAAAACGAAATCACAAAAACGATAAAATGATAAAAGGCCACCAGAAATGTCTAAACCGTATCAGTGTTTCGTCAAACAGTTTCTCTGAGGATTACAGACACGGACTGTCATGTGTCAAAAAAATTATTGGATGTGGTACAAGATTGCAGTTTTTTTCTTTAGCTTTGGATGAGAGTGTTGACAACACCGACGTAAGTCAACTGCTCATATTTATCAGAACGGTTTAACATGATTTTTCTGTAAACGAGGAGCTATTGCAATTAGATTCACTGAAGTGTAAAACAAAAGGGTCAGGTATCTTTGATGCTGTACAAAAGTGTATTTCTAAGTACGGTGGCTTTGATAAATGTTCTTCTAATCTGACTGATAAGGCTAAAGCTATGGTTGGAACTGGCACTGGTTTATCTGGACTACTAAAAAAGAATGGTGTGAATTTTCCTACAATGCACTGCATTATCCATCAAGAACAATTGCGTTGCAAATATCTTAAACTTCTTAATGCCGTGAAGGTTCCGGTGAAAGTAACAAATCTGATTCGAGGAGGAAACAGATCATAGAGGCATCGTAAATTTCGTTCTTTTTTTAGAAGAAGTAAGTGCAGATTATGGAGATTTGCTCCTGCATTCAGATATCCGGTGGCTTAGTGCAAGAAAGTGCTCGGAAAGATTATTTGGTCTCAGAAAAAAACATTCTTTTATTTTTGAAAGAAGAGGTGGAACGCAGCACTATTGAATTTGAGAAAAAAACTACGAGAACCTTCATTTCTTTGCGAACTGGCATTTTTAACTGACATTACAGGACACCTTAATTGTTTGAGTGGAAAGTTCATGGGTAAAAAAGAAAATACCGTATTTACCCAAAAGGAAGACGGTTTTTTCACAAAAATGCCATTAAAAATGTTAGGTATCGTCTTAGAATGGAGTATGAGGATTTAAGGTGAGAATACATCCCTATTTTAAATGCACCATGAAACACCCATATGTCAAGTATATATCCGTTAAAATATTTATAATTGCATAAAGTAATACATAGTATTTAATTAATTACTACAATACTTAAAAAATTTAAGGTCAAATTTCTTAAAATTGCTCCCACCGACCAATGGTTCCACTTCGGCGGTAGGAATGTGTTTAGAACTGGTTAGGTAATCGCGTGATAAGTTGAAAAAAATGACTACAGCTGGGCGATTCCGTGCGTAATAGGAAACAAAAAGTCATGTAGGCACCAATTAAGGTGTCTAGTATTACACTGTAAACAAGACTGATACAATTTAAACGTATCTACTACAATTTAAACATGATGCTTTGCGTTTGGTATGCCAACGGCAGGTGTAAAGTGGACGTGAGTTTAAGAGTGTAGAAAATTTACTAGAGCACTTGAGTAGTACACGCTTTGCTGAGTTTTAAAGTGAAATAGTGACAAGTTATTATTTATAACTTTTAAATAAGATACCCCGAACAAATGGCAGATCGGGTAGAGAAAAAAGAAACTGCGGTAAGAGGGAATGTATCGAAAGGAATTAGAAGAAGTTACGACAGAAATTTTAAGTCAATGGTGGTGCGCTATGCTGAAGAAACAAATAATTGTGCGGCAGGGAGGAAATACAATGTGACTGAAGCAAATGTGCGAAGGTAGAAGCAAGCAAAAGAGAAACATGGAGGTGCTAACTCAACACGGATATCATTTAGTGGGCCAAAACGAGGCCGATTTCATGCATTAGAAGAGGAAATTGCAAACTTTGTGCGTATTCAAAGAATGGACGGTAAACCGGTTACGCGGGATATCATTAAATTGAAAGCTCAAGAATTAGCACGATCTCAAAACATTCCACACCAAGAATTTAAGGCTAGTAATGGATGGTGTGTGCGTATGATGCATCGTAATGGTTTTAGCCTGCGACGAAGAACTTCACTTTGTTAGCGTCTACATTCCGACTTCACGGACAAACTAGTAACTATCCAGAGGCATGTAATTCGGTTGCGGTAAAGTCACAATTACCTTCTGAGCCAAATGAGTAATGTAGATGAAACACCCATTTACTTCGACATGCCATCCAATTACACAGTCAACGAAAAAGGTGCAAAAAATCCCACCATAAAAACTTCCGGGAATGAAAAACTACGCATTATTGTAATTCTGGCTGTATTAGTGGACGGAACAAATTTGCCGCTGTATGTTATTTTAAAACGTAAAACAGTGCCTAAGAAAGTACTACCAAATGGAATAATTGTTAAATCTCAAGGCCAAGGATGGATGTCAGCTGATTTAATGAAGGACTGGCTTGGAATAGACGACCTGGGGCACTTTTAAGGCAGAGAGCAATGTTCATCTTAGATGCATTCAAAGGCCACCTTACAGAGGAAGTTCAAAATACCCTTCATGGTATGAATACTGACCTTGTAGTTATACCAGGAGGTATGACATCACAAATTTAAGTGCTAGATTCCTTTAAGGATTACATACAATCATTTTATTCAGAATGGCTTTTGGCAGGGGCAGGGAAGCACTGTAGGTATACCACTTCTCTGTAATTGGATCATTGCAGCATGGAAAAAATAGATCCCAATAGTATCTCAAGAGGGTTCAAGAAATGCTACATATCAAATTCCATGAACGCTATGGAAAACGACTTGTTCGAATTTGAATAAGTTGTGATGAATGAACAGGACAGCAAGAATTAGGGAAGGAAACAGAGGAGGGAGATGTTAAGTAGTAAATTTACTTTTTTTATTAATCCTCTTAATGTTAGCTTGTTATACATATATGTAAAAGTTTTTTTGTAAATGAACCTAATTTTCTTAGGGGTCGTCTTCCTTTCGGGAAAATACGGCATATCTCTACTATATGGGCATTTGAATGCGTTTCGTAATAAACTCATACTTTTCGAATCATATCTCAAAAGAAATGATTTGACACACTTCCCATGTTGTTAAGAAATCTCTAAAGAACTAAAAGATTGTAGAAAAGCTGATTTCACAGTAATCTCTTCAATTGTACAAGACCATTCAGAAGATTTCAACTACCGGTTTAAAGATTTTGACAATATGAAGGAGGCTATCTATCTTTTTAACAACCCTTAAGGAGCAGTAATAGAAAACCAACCTTCAATTAGATTTATGTGATATACAAGCTGATCCAGTCCTGCAAACAAGAAAAGAAACAGGAGAAGACTTTTTCAAACTTCTTTCCCAAGATGAGAAACTTTGGATTTCAGTGGCTTTCAGCACATTTGGCCCGCCACATCAAAGAAGTTGGACGGCCCTAGTCTAGACCATGAGAGGGCTACGTGAAATTGGCCTTCTGTCGGGATACGTCCTGCGGGCATCACGCCTCGGATCCCACCGTTATGATCTTTAATGATTCAATCATATTAAATCAGACGCATTTACATTGTTAATAAATTAGTAACTGTGCGAGTTATCATTTTATGAACTGCAATTGTGTTAATTTTCTTCTAGCATAATTGTGTGTAGCTGTGCGTATATACAATGCAAGCTTGGTAAACCAAACTAATTGACGCAAAGGGGTATTCGGATTACTGTATGCTTAAAAGAAATGTTGATTTTTTTTATTATAACGAATTTTTATTATAAGGTTATATAGGTACATAGTATATATTTAATCCACTGTGAACATGCATATCACTATAGCAGTGCTTTAAAAGGAAAAAAATAACTGCTGGTGCCCTTGAATGCTTGGGACACGATGGTAAACAAATGATATGGCAGTAAGGCATCTTCATTATCGTCACACGATTTATCAGTGTTGTGATGCCCATGAAATCATTTTATGTAGGACAGTTTTTTCCATGACGTTTTAATAAGATTGGATTTAATGATTCCCAGGCTTCAATTAAAGAAATTGCAACATCAGTTTAGTTTTTCAATGTTGCTATGATGCTGTCTTTTTCGGTTACAGCATGCTAAAAGATGAAGTTTGCTGCTAAGCGTGGACGACACTCATGGTTTTAGTATATAGCACTTCTATGCTCTCATATCACTGACAACGCGTTTCGAACAAATGGAAGGGTACGCAGATAATTGCGGCTTCCTATATGATTTCAAAAACTTGGAGAATTAACAAAAAACGAAATGAAGAAAGTGTATACATTTGGACAATATATTGGGTGATAAAGATTCACACGACATCGACAGTACAGACCTTTTAGTCCTGCGAGTGCTTCGACAGTTGATCCCCCAAGGAGGGACAAGTGCATTTGAAATCCTTAAGTTTCTACAGTCATTAATTATTTCCTTCCCAAATACAGAAATAGCGTAACGGATTTTTTTTAACAATTCCAGTCACAGTGCATCAGCGGAGCGAAGTTTTTCAAAAATCGAAATAATAATAAAAAATATCTTAGGACAGCAATATCCCAAGAGAGATTGAGTGGATTGGCTATGCTCTCTATCGATAGAGAAATAGGCTCAGATTTGGATTATAATGATCTGATGGCAGAGTTTGCTGCCTGAATTCGAGGAAGTTGAATTTCTAAAAGTAGGCAGAGCAATAAACTGTGATTTTTTTATTCTACTTTAGTATTAAGTTAAACTCATGAATTGTAAGTCGCCATTCATTTGAGATTTCTGTATGTTTATAGTCAAATCCAAATTTCAGGTACACCTGTAGTTTTCCAGAGCCATTTGCGACAGAATAATGAGCATAGATCATAGTGAATCAGGCGTAAATAATCAAATTCTTGTTGGCTTTCCTAACGAAGGGCTTTTTTTTGTTCTTGAACTTCAGAAGCGATTCCTCATTTTAAAACACAGTAAGAATATGTATATGTATATGTAAATTATACAATAAAATATACATTTAAAAATATACAATATTTTTTACAATTATTTGTTAGAGCGCGAACTATACCTTGATGATTTTAGATTGTTAAGGGGCCCCGCAAATGCTGATCGCCCCGCACCCCTCTAGGGACAGCCCTGCTGTTAATACATGCCCTTCGTTGACCCTTGTCTGTAACAGTTTTTGAATACCCGTGGTTTTGGATACTTTTATATGATAAGCAACTTGATTTTATGAGTTCCTTTGGAATTAGAACAGACCATGAATATTATCCGCTCTTTTACTAATTTTTCTCCTATTTTTTCCTATGAAGCAAAATTTTGTTTGGCAAAACTCGCCAAAACCTACCGCTTTTATCCGCGTTATAAATTTGATCGGGCATTATGTCAATTTCCTTTACTATTTCGAAAAACTTATACTGGAAAGGTTTCTCTGCAATTGAGTCACAAGACAATTCTTCTCCCCACAGACAACTGACGAATCCCATGACTCTTTTGTAATTTATCGAGCCAACCGGAACTATTCATTTTTCTTTATATTTTCAGATTTAAAATCTTGGCTTAGTCAGATATAATTTCCCCTCTTAAAGTTGTGTTTCTAGATCTTTCTTGGAGGAACCAGGTACTCAAAACAGTTTCTATGGCAGAATTTTGCACGATTTTGATTTTGTTTGCTTTTTCCCAGGACCTTTTTCTGTAGTTGCGACGAATTCAAAAATCATCGCTTTCTTATTTCTTAAATTGCTTACGGCCGATTTGCCAATGTTGAATTCCTTAGCTTACTTAAATGCGTTTTTTCCGTTTTCAATCAAGTATTTAAAGGTCCAACAAACAACCCAAAAACTTACCTCCATTAGTGCGAACGGGATATTTACATAAGCGGTAGAAAACCTCAAAATTAAGCAAAATGCATAAGGAACAAATTTTCTAGAATGAATAGGTACCGAGACATCATGGTAAGAAGGAACTGTTAATTGGGACAAGCATGTAGTCATGCTGTGAGAGAACCAAGGATCACAAGACGTCACGTGTGGCACTGGAAAGACAAAGATACCACGGACGACAGTGATCAACACTCAGCGCGCAGTATACAGGCTTACTGTCATAGTGTGCAGTCGTTTCATAGCAGTACGCCGTCAGCACGGAAGGGGAAAAGATATGGATTACAGCGTTACACGAATACTATGATATGTACTTGATCCTTGGTGCGTTTGGTAACCGGGCGTATGCTGCAGCCAGGGCTTATGCAGAAAGGTATCCAGCACGCCGCCATATAGACAAAAATGTGTTTTGCCGGCTGGACCAACGAATGTGGGAGACGGTTCACGTCCTACCATATCTCGGTACCTATTCATTCTAGAGAATTGTTCCTCATACATTTTGCTTAGATTTGAGGTTTTCTACCCGCCATTTTTCCACACCATATATATATATATATATATATATATATATATATATATATATATATATATATATATATATATATATAATATTACACCAAATCCGTGAAATGGGCAGCTTTACCTGGGAGGTAAAAGCGATCGGCAGACAGACGGGCAATATAAATTATTTTCCTGTAATGTCCTTGTTAAGACAAACAACTTTTGTATTTAAATTTTACTTCTATCTTTCTTAGTTTTCGAGAGACGGACGGACAGAGAACAATGGCAATAATAACTTGTTTTAATTTAATCCATATTTTAAGTGTTTTCCCAATTCATAATATTAAGGAAAAGTAAAGGTAGTGATGATGATAGCAACAAGCTGTTGAAGTGAGCTTAGTGGACATTTAGCAAGTTGGCGAGCTGATGTGGGTGTCAAAGAGTAACGTAGAAACACAATATATATAATCTAAAATGTTGATAATAATGTTTGATTTTCACATAAGGACCATATAATTCGCGTTTTTTACTTTATTGTATAAAATAGCATAACGTCAGACTTTTGTACTCGATTAATGTTTCAATTACTTCGGTGTCCTTGTTTTTTCATTGAATTGCTTCCAAGATAGCTGAATGTTAATTACCTCAAGTATTTGATTTTACTCCTTTCAGTGTGAACGTATAATCCTAAAGTTTTTTCTGAGTCCTGGGTTAAGGCAATGTCGCTTTAAAGGCACTCGAGTATTCTTTGATGCACTCCGTCCAATTGGGAGCGGGACGAATCGGCGGGAGAGATTTTTAAGGTGGACCTATATACACGGGTCGTTTATTGACAGAGATTATTTTTAAGCCGCTGATCTTAACACTTGTTTGCGCTTTTTTATTTACGCGTTTACGGGAACTTGATGACTTTCAGATGGTGCATATTACTCTCGTTATTCATAATTATTCAGGTTACATTTGAATGTTATACCTTTTATGTACCTGGAAATATTAATCATTGATAAAAAGTTTTTTGTTCCTCTTTGTTTGGAAAATATTATTTTTTAAATATCATTGCATATTTTTTCATAAAATGGTGTGATATATACATCGATAAAAATAAATCAATTGTTTCAGTTCTCTTTTTAAAATTATTTTAAAAGATCTCTTTATATTTATTAGATTGTTTTTTCAGGAATGATTTGTGTTGACTTGGAATCTAAACTTTATTGGATTTTTTAATCGCTAAGGTTGCATTCATCTCATCACCTTATACTTGATAGGAAGCTATATAAAAAACTTTCTAAAATAAACAACTCAACTTCATATAAAACCACGTCTAAAAATCGATCGCATGAAAATATGTAGTTAAAAATTCACTGCCCCTAACATTGGCGCCTAAAAATACAACGCCCGTATATCCGATGCCCGAAATTCCTCTTCCTAAAATACAGGCTCGCAAAAATGTAATTTCTATAAATCTGACCTCCTTCAAAACATCTGGCGCTCAGTCGTCGTCGTTCGGTGCCCAGTTGTCCAGGCGCTCAGTAATCCAACCGCCCAAACATTACGTCCCCGATACTGTGATTTTTATGGACGGATTTATTTCTACATTTTTCTTGCTTCATAGAGGAATAATTAATGCATTTTGGGCAATTATAATAATTTTAGATTTTTTAATAATATACTCATAGAAAATCAGTATTAAATGTCTCTTCAATCTTGTTTTTAATATTCACAATCGCCGATGTTTTGTACGGACACGACATCTTTGAGGTAAATTTTATATTATCCACGTTTAAATATATGTTATTCAATTGCCCAATTTAAATTTTTTCTTGTAAAATCATGACATTGACCTATTTTGATCTATTGCAGCAACATATTTGTTTTGATTTCATTTGTAGCATTGGTGATTGTTTTTCAGTTTATTGTCTGGTATCCAACGTTAAATGACAAATAAGTTTAACCTAATTAAAAATATATATGTTCTCTTTTGACATTTTTCCGAAAATATGGCTGATTGTATTTATTTTAAGCTAAAATCCAAAAGTACATCGAATTTTAAATCAGAACAATTTATAATTGAATTCATCTCCGCCGCTTATGTTTTCATAAAAAATGCACTATTAATTAATCAAATACTATTCTGGTTGTTTTTGGCCACTTACAACAATGATTCGGTTAATATTCGCCAAAACAAGAGATTTTGTTTCATTCCGTTTAATTTAAATCGACCAAAACAATTTAATTTCGATTTTCAAAATTTAATTAATATCCGTTTAGTTCTTATTTAATGACGAATTTCCTGTCGCAACCACTGTATCCACTTCCTCCCTAATTCATCGTTTGTTACGCGCTTTGATATCAAAGATAACATTTCGAACGCAATATATTCGCAATTTTTCATATTCTTTCCCGAGGGCCTTATCCTTGGTACTGATACTTCCATAAAAATGTATTCATGTTTCTTCATTCAAATATAATATAATTACTAGCGTATTTGCTCGTCAAATATGACGGGATTGTCATAAAAGTATTACAAATGTATATGATTTCGATATGAAAAATTAGTAAGATATGCTATGATCTGGTTTAGCTTTCATGCACAATCAAATCAGTGTTTTTGAAAGTTATCTTTGTTTTAATTATACTGTTTAAGTAATTATTAGTAGAGAGGCCTAAATATCCAAATCTTTGCTGAAAATAAGAGGAAAATCGAAATAATAAGATATAATACAAAAAGAAGTAACTGAAATTTACTTGAAATATTTTAGCAAATTATAAATTATTTAAACCTTATACAATTTAACTTAATAAATGAATTATTTTACTCTTATTAACTCCTAAAAAAAGGATAAAATGTGAACGAACTGTCAATTTACCACCAAAGGAAAATTGTGTAGTAACTTATCTAAACTAACTAACTAAATACATGAACTGCAATGAGTTTTAACTATATTTTAAGATCACACTTTTCTTTTAAATATATTAGTTTTGAAAATTAGATTTCAAACCTAAGGAGTTATTTACTAGACGATAAGAATAAGAATTTGTGTTTATTTTTCTTTAAAATGGTTCAGGTCCGAAGATTGTAGGTCAGTTACTTCTAATTTAATTTTTCAAAATAAAAAACGCCTGCAAGTGAAAACAAGTATTTTTAATTGTTATTTTATGGGGATTTCTATAGAGCGTTCAGGCAGACCAACGGACGGACGGACCAACGTACAGAATAAGGATATTGTGTATATATTATTAATTTTTACCAAAATGAGCATATACTATTATGAATAAAAAATTTTCAGTTTTTTTAAATCAAATTTATCGTCCAAGTTTTTTGATATATTCTTCATGACCAGATTATTATTATGCTTAACACAATCTCAATTGCTTATTTATGCTAATATTACTAATATTCAGTGTTGCCAGCTGCCAAAAAATAAATTCGCTCAATGGTTGTGAAAAATCTCTCGATTTAGACGTAAATAAGCTAGGGACTGGGATTTTATTCCTATCTTCCCTATAAATTAAGCAGCGCATCATTTCACGGAATTTCTGGAAACTATGAATTAAATACATAAAATATGAACTTTTTGTAGAAGATTGAAATTATTATAGAAGATTTAAACTTTTTAAATTTTTGTCAATACGCGAGGGAAAACATCAAAATTCATTTATAAAATAACGCAGAATATCCTCTGAGCGGATTTGAAAGATTTTTGTGCATCGGATGATCAAAGAAATAAACTATATTTATCTTGGATTTCTTCGGTAGTTAATAGATTATTTGCTAGGTGGCTTCTAAGTCGGAAAATTAACTTTGAATGATACTGTAGACAAACTACTGAAGCTAGAATAGTGAAGTTTTCACTTATGGGAACATTTAGTGAGGATCTGTATTCCAGCATTTGAGGTTGTTACCTCCCCAAATGCCAAACCAGAATCCAGAAAATTTTTAAGAAATCGAGCTTTCACATCCTGCTTTAGCAAGTGTATCCTACTTATTAATTTCCTTAGAACATAAGCAATATCACTTCTCGTACAGATTATTTTCAACGATATCGTGACAAATAGTCATGGAAATCTTTTATTCAAATTTTCCTTCGTAATTAATTTAATATTCGGAATCCTTTTCAGGAATTTTGCAACTTCACAAATCATCTTCTCTAATATCCGGTTACACTTATTCCCGCCATCGTGCTCAATGAAACGATGTAGTAAGGAGTTCAAACTGCCTCCCGACCGCTTCCATACTCACGTGGCCCTTTAAAGATTTTCCTTGGAGAATATTCCCTCTTTTCTCTCCAGCTAAAGCTCCTCCTCGTTGCGTTCCAACTCTTGCGTTTCCAACTCTCCCAATTCGTAAATCGCTCAAATACTTCAGGAAAAAAACAGTCGTATTTCCTTAAAACCCCACTTCGGGGGATTACGAAACTTCCTCTTTCCAGTGGAGACTGGACGAGGTGTCGCAAAAAGAACGCGCCTTATCTTCGGCCCAATATTTTTAATCCCGGCGGAATTGTAAAAACGGACACTTTATCCCGTTGGAAGTTTCTTGAGGCGAATCCGGCTTCTATTATAAGTAAGACTCTTGCAAAACTTCACGCTCCGGTCTTTCTTTCTCCCGAAGTGCCTGGTAGCTGGCTCCTTCGCGGCCATGCATCCGTTTCTGTGAAGAAATCATATGAGGACGCGTGGAAGCTTCGGGCGGATGTCGTTAGGCGGCGCTGAACGTAATTAGAACTTAGGCAACCGCAGATACCGGAGGAGAACGGAAGTGAGAAAAAATTGGTTAAGTAAATAAAAGATTCGAAAATTTCGTAAGTAGTGTGAACCATACGAAGGAGCGAAGTGGCGGTGTCGTGGCGTGACCCCCCCAAATGTCCAACGTAGCATTTTGATGAATTACGAGGTAATTTTAAATATTTTTTTCATCGAACGGAGCTCGAAATGATGTTATTTTAAATCTAGTTGGTTTGCAGTATCGATCTATGTTGCTCTTGCCTCCTGAATATTCATGTGCTTTTTTTTTAGATTCGGGTGCATAAATATTCATCAGTGTGTTTGTACGTCAGTCACGAATAGCATAGCGCTTTCGAAGTTCCCTCGAACACGATTAAATGTTTCATTTAAAAGGTGCGTGTTGTTGATATTTGTGTTTCCGGTTTTGCATAAAATAGCTGTTTTAGTCGCGATGTTGGGCAGAAGGCCCTGTTGGTAGGCCTTGAAGAAGCATTTCGGCAACGAAACCATACCTGGGCTAAATTGTATTTGTGTTTTTCATAGTCATAGTCTTCCTCCAATTTCTTTTAAGGTATGGTATAAATTTTACGTATTTTCATACTCTTGCAGAGCCGGGACAAGGGCTAGGCGAGCGAGGCATTCGCCTTGGGCGCAGCATACTTATGGGCGCAACAAAATGACAATTTGAACTTTTACGTGTAACGTTTTATATTATAAAATATATTTTATATATTTTACTTTACGTCTTAATTGTAAATAAACTAGTTTTAGTAAAAAAGTGTGTCCTATATACTTACATTATGAGGGGGCGTAATTTTGAAACCTTGCCTGGGGCGCTAAAATGTCTCGTCCCGGCTCTGCACTCTGGTGTCCATTACAATTACCGTTTCAATCTCTTTGGCCAGTGTTTTTGTAACAATCCCCCTCTCTTTCTCTCTTCGCAGGTGAGTACATTTATATCTCTCTTCCCGCTTCGCTTCCGCGGGACCGATTGGCGGCTGGCTG
This sequence comes from Tanypteryx hageni, assembly GCA_028673005.1. Lineage (NCBI taxonomy): Eukaryota > Metazoa > Arthropoda > Insecta > Odonata > Petaluridae > Tanypteryx > Tanypteryx hageni. Next base: position 182,698,567 of record CM054115.1, on the reverse strand, counting down.
TCGGTGGCGTCTTTGTTGGTGAGTACCCTATATGGCCTGCCTCTTGTTTTTGTCTGTCTGTCTGTCATGTGTGAATGTTTCGTACGATATGCCTTTCGGCTTCCATTGTGAGCGCCGTTCCCTCCATATTGACTGCGCGCATACGGCAACGCGGCTGAAGGGATAAAGAAAAAAAGAAGTACGACGGGACAACGCCTCCAAGCGAAGTGGGATCCTGTATTATTCCGCGTGTGTTTTGTTATTTATAGTTCCCCCGTGGGCATACAGGTGGCCGTTCCGAGGAGTTTTTTTTTATGTGGAAATATATCGCGTAATAATATTGTGGTCGAAAATTATTCTCCGTCCGTAAATGTCTCGGAACCGTGTAGACAAACGTCTCGGCGTCGTTCCATAGGAGTACGTAAAGGCGTTTTTTACGCGAATAATTCTCTTTTTGAGATCCTAAGCTCTCATCAATTTTCATTGCGAATTCCATGGAATCTCTCGCAAAATATGTAAGAGAGATGCCCGTAAGCGAGGTATTGTGTACGAGTAAAGTGTAAAAAAACCTTTGATGCGATATTGCAGAATTTGTGATGTTATTTTCCAAATAATTTACATAAAGATAATATTTAATGATTTTATGATGAATTTATTGCTGAAAGTAAGCTTTTGCGAGAGTGATCGCTACCTTTTCATAAAAATAATTTCGACTGTAATTTGAGAGAGGATATTATCTCTTCTTCGTGTCGTGTGCGCCTCATAGACACGTTTAGTCATAAATATGCACAGAGAAATGATATAGAAATAAATTTATTGTTAATTTATAACTCGGCGTATCTTTTTAAAATCTAAGCTATAATTAAAAAATATCCTTTCGCCAATAATAGTAGCGTACTCTCACCCGCTATTGGTTCGTATTTACGCATATAGCGTTTATTCGATCTGTTATTTGTCTGCTATCTACTCGCGTCATTAGTTTAGGAATAGCCAGAGAGCTTATATTTATAATTTATAAACTCCATTTTATGATATCCCATAATATTTTTGCAGCAAAAGTTTAATCCAGTGTCAAAATTTCTATATGAAAGGCCAAGTAGGAATTTTTGATAAATAAAGTTATTTCAAAAATAGAAAAATATAGCATATGTTTTTTGTTTCTTTTTCACGTTCAAATTTAAAACTCAATTTTGAAATAATTGAAATAACGCAAACATGTGAACATTTCGAACTTCAGTGATGACTTTTCCGTCGATATTTTATCGCACAAAATTATCGATGTGGATCGAGATTCCCAACGCGTGTTACATTTAGCTCGGGAGAGGTTCACAGTCGTCGTTGGAAAAATTGGAAAAAACGAGCAACACACAAACGAGATACACTCAACAGATTAAAGTCTGCGGATGCCCAGAGTAGTGGACGTCGTTGGCGATTAGATTAGCGGATAGCCGATTGCGAAATCTAATGAAGCGTGTGCCGTTCCGAACCGCGTGCAATCTCCGATATCAAAGTCGGATCACTGAGGCACTGTTACCGGAGTCACATTTAACGCTTGCATTGCGTACTCGACATGGAAATAGAAAAAAGAAAATCAGATTGCGGTAGATCATTAGGTTGAAACTTCGATCCGTCATATATATATTTTCACAGCTTGTCCTAGGAGATTAGGTTAAAGGTTCACCCACGACCATCGACATGAACATAATTTTCCTTTGTTTTTGTTATAAATGGTTTTATAATTTTAAATGTCCAAAATTAAACTCACGGCCTAACTTAAAGGAAACCCTAACTATAAATCGTTTTATTTGAACGCTTTATAATTGACGTCGACTGATCTATTTTTAAAAACATTCTCCTCTCATGAATTCCGAACGAATCAGGAGCGTTTGGATGAATTCCACACTCACTTTGGCCAATCTCACCAATTAGGCCGCTAACCCAATTCTTCACCCAAACGTTTGCTCCTCTTTGTCGACTTATCGTCGCAAACCCTCCATCACGTTCCACTCCCCGCACACTTATTCTTCTTCTTCTTCCGAGTTTTACCGGTTGAGTCCTCTTCCGCGCCAAATCCCTTTTTAACCGATATTCGCGCCTGAATAAATGGACCGAGGACATTAAGGAGATAATGCCTTACGGAGCGATGAAGTCGGGGGAAACTGAGACTGTAACGCATGCGCAAGGGACGAGGTTTCAGACGCCCGAAGAAGTCTAGGAAGCATTGTTGAGGTGGAAAAATAATTTGGGAAAGAAAGTCACATTGGCGAGGAAAGAGATGAGGTTCGAGAAATTCATAAGAAGTTTAGAAAGAAAGGAAGATCTCGGTTGAATTTTATGAGAAAAGGCATAAATTGGTCCCATGTGCAAGTGCTTAGAGATGCATAGCGCATGGGAGAGAATTTGTATTTTTTAGAATTAAAAACTCTTTGATTCTACGATAACATTTACTCTCTCAAATTAAAACCGATATCTCGTCACCAAACTACTTCCTAGATCAAAACTGTCGTTCCTGCCATCTTTAAAAAAAACATGCACGATGCTGTATCGGGGTCCAATCAGTGCCTTGCGTCCACTTGCGATCTTCTATTAAACTAAGTTACATTGAGACAATCCTTTGATTGTTTTCCCTTAATCAGCACTTAGCTTTGACACTTCGAAGGGTTTCGCAAATTGATTCAACACCCGAGCGTAATTACCTTCCGTCTGCTTTCTCTCCCCTATCGCCATTGTATTTCACTCGCCCTTTTCACAATCCCGGCGACGATCACCTACGCTCTCCCTCTCGAAGCAGCCAACAGGGTTGGCCCATAAAGAGAGACTCCATTGGCGCTCAGCCGCTGCTTCTCTTCATATCCACTCCACCTTCTCCGACTTCCTCACTTCTCATTAGCTCCACTCATCCTGACTCCCTTCATCTGCCGTTTTTTCTCCCCTTTCTCCCTTTCTGCCTCTCTTCCTCCTTGTTTCTTCTCTTTCCCGCTCTTCCTCGCGCATTCTTCAATTAAAAAGAAGGGAAATTTTTTTTGGTCAAGTAAAATAAAATTCATTCGATGAATTACCTTATCGGTCCCATTATCGGTTCTCCTTTTGCGTTCCTCTTCATCAATACGCATCTCACCATTCCCTAAACGCCTAAAACTCCCCTCCCTACCTCACGTCGACCTCCTCCTATGCCTCCAAAAACAGTACCGTTTGCTTCCTATTGAAATTGATGCAAATTATACGTGGCAAGAATGCTAGGCAAAAAAACGCTCACCGAAATTTCATTGTCTCGTCGCGAATGATGTCGAATGTTAGGGTAATGATACGGGTATCAAATTAGTACTGGCTTTGCAGTTTAATAATTTTGCACTATCTCCAGACCCATTGGGACGTTGGATTTGTTTAAAAACGCAATAACATGAAACATAATGTTCTTATATGAATAATATAATTCTCCCTCTCTTTACTAGTATGCGCGGAGATTTGTCCCTTTAAGTAACTCCGAGTTTGGTGATGGTATCTCATTTGGCATAGCTTTAAGGAGCATCAAGTTATATTAATTACCGTACAGAAATTTATAATCAAGGTAAGATAGAAGATTACGATGCTATTAAATTATGAAATTTATTGACAAACAAATTATTCTATTATTAATATGAAAATACGCTTTCAGTTTTAAGGTTTTTAAAATTATACTGAAACTTATTTAATAGCTTAATTTGGTGAAATCTAATTTTATTACACACTTAAACTAAAATGCAAACAAAGAGAGCAATGATATGGTTTCGGTCAGTTTTTGTTTAGAAAATTCATATGTATATCCAGAGGCGGATTTAGGCTTACAGGGGCCCGAGGGGCAAAGATTAATATGAGGCCGCCTCCAGATAACGACTCATTGATTTAGGGTACGAAAATATAAATCTGGAAAAATACACCTTGTTAACAAACATATTTAATATCCAGTAAATAAAATACATTACAATTTTAAAATTACAACATTTATTCCATTAAAGTAAAAAGAAAAATCATTGGTCCACAGAAAAACTAAAAAATCAGTTGTCATAAAAAATACAGAAGTTAGCATAGATAGATATATAGCAAAAAATATTTTTTAAATAAGAGAATGTAGGAACATAAGTGGCAGATTTCTACCTAGGTCCGCGGGCCACGGTTTGTTTACCCCTGACTCAAGGAAAATCGGAGGCGGTTAAGATAGCATGGCTTTGTTTTGCAGCAATGCCCTAGGACTGGGCTTCGTGGCTGAACGGGTGGAAAGTGTGACTGAGGGAAAAGGGAGAATATTTGAGCTTTCGCTTTTCAGAAAAGAAGAGGAAGAATAGGTTTTTGGTTAAAATCGATCTCTGGTGAGGCCCTCTTTTCGACGAGGCCCCCAGCTAGTGCCACATGCGCCTGTGCTTAAATCCGCCTTTGTGTATAACAATTTTTATTGATAGGTTAAACTACACCGCTGATCCCTGTGTAACATTCAAATATTTATTTATAAAATTAATGCCTTAACATTAACTTAATCATCAACTTCTTTGCTATTATTTCTCTTATTAATTTTCTCATGACCAACAGTACGGATTCAAAAATGATCTTAGTTTTACTGCGCCACCAAACGCTATCACCTTCATTAATTATAGACATTGTTCATTTCAATTAATTAAGTCGTACCAATTTTAAGCCAAACGTTATAAGTAATAACTCATGCGACCCAGAGAGACATTTAGGAAAGTTATTTCAGCCTCGTACGTGCTCGTGAGACAACCTCGGAGTGACGAGGAGCAAACAAATGCTAAGCGCTTGCGGACTCCGTTCGTATTCGAAAGGGGTGTAATATGGCGGTGTCTGCGTGCAATGGGAGACGACGGGTGAAGGTTTAAGAACAGAGGAAGATCGCTCTCAGGCGTTGCAAAGACATTTTAGGGAGCGACTGGAGTAAGGGAGAGAGAGAGACAGAAAGAGGGGGAGGATGGAAGGCCAGGAAAAATGCGGAGAGACGGAGAATCAGAATAAAGAGAAATGTAGAGAAAGATGAGAAAGAGACGGGTTGGGAGAGGGTGTAAATGAGGAGAGAAAAGGAGATAAGATAAAGACAGGAGGAAAAAAGAAGGGCAAAAAAGAAACCGAGAAAAGGAGGAGAAACGAGATTGAGAGAGAGAGGGTTGAACGAAAGAAAGGACAATGAAGGGAAGGGTGAAATTTGGTGAGGGGGAGGATGATTTGAAAATTTTGAAGACATTGCTCTGGGAAAGAGGGAGAGATCCTTAATTGGCCAGAGTGTTTGGGCGAAGATACGGCGGAAATCGAAAAGACGGTAAGGAATAATTTTGGAGAGAGTAGTACAAATAAGCTCGCGCAAAGAGAAAGAAAAGAAAAAATATACAAAAAGGGAAAAGTAAACGAGATAAAAAAATGTCAATAAAATATAATCAGGATGCTGAAACTTGAGGAAAAGTACGGAGGAGAACTTAAAGGTTTTCGGGTTGGAAGGAAAATGATGAGTTTTTGGATCGTATTAATGAAGCATTTACATTTCCGATATATTTTCAATGGCCTCTTTTATTTTTACCATATACTTAATTTTTATCGAACACCAAGCTCCCAAGCTTGGGTTTTCGTTTATCGAATTTTCGAAGTCATTTACATTTAGTGATTTTTGCGAGTCTTCATTGGAATTAGAGATAAATCCATACAAATATTTCTGCGTATAAATAAGGGGCGGCTGAATATATCAAGCCGACGGTTTTTGGAGCCTCATTGTTGTGATTATGACTTCCTTTCGGTTCCCTGTGTGTAAAATGTTGCCCTCTTGAAGATTACTAAGGTCAAAAATGACACTGATAAAACGACATTGCATATAAAAATGTACAAATGGGATATGTGAGCCCATTCTACATTTAATGAAAATTTGTAATCCACCCACCTTCCCGTCTTTCCTCCTTTGAGTATCTTATGCGATGCATCTGCATTCTTTCTAATAAAGACAAAGCTTAGATACAGCAATGAAAATAAAATAAAATTAGTTTGAGACATTATTTATACAATACGAGTTGTATTTATCCCGAGGACTCCGTAAGTATTACTATTTAAAAATAATTTCAAATTAAAACAATTCAAACTGCTCGAAGCACACCTATAAATTTAACAATCTATTTTTATTCGCGAATTTGCGTGGTAATATTAGAATTAGAATTTAATCTGTAATGGAAAAGGGTGATAGTTTCCAGTCTTACAAACCTCTCCCAATATTTTATTGGTGTTGCTTTGGCCAACTTTGTCGACCGAATAACTCTCAACAAATATTCTACATAAATATTGTCAATAAAAAAATTATCGAAAGATATATATTGTAATTTTAAGCTATTGTCATCGTTTACTATCATGCATTGGAGAAAAGAAATTTCAAATATATCGAAATAACTTCTCCGATCTCATTTAAATTGGTCATGAATACGACTGAGTACATTAATAGTATACATCCAGAGTCGAGTGAAAAAAATCGGAGGAAGGCTATGAGAACATTTTTTGCGGAATTCTGCTGCAGGATTAAAAATAACAAAAAACGAATGAAAGAATGAATGAGCGACGTAGACAGAAGTGAGGCCCCAAATGGAGAATAACGGGTAACATGGCGATGATGGGAGAGGAGGGGGCGATAGGGCGTGGGAGGAGCAAGAGGGCGTGGGGGGCGAGAGGGGTTGGGGGCGAGAGGGCGTGGGGGGGCGAGAGGGCGTGGGGAGGCGAGAGGGCGTGGAGGGGCGAGAGGGCGTGGGGGGCGAGAGGGCGTGGGGGGGGGCGAGAGGGCGGGGGGGGGGCGAGAGGGCGTCGGGGGGGCGTAATTGAGGCGTCTTTACGATAGATGAGTGCTCGCCGAGGGACCGGGTAGCGAGATAATGATGACAATGTCTCTTCGCTGAGAGCAGTGAACTGCTGGAGTGAAAAGAAAAGAAGGGAGAAATTTAAGAGAGCAGTAAGAAAATTACCCTAAAAAAACCTCTTTTTGTTTTCGGCCGAGTTTTCATTGGAATTGGAAATAAATCCGTACAAAGTTTTCCGCTTATAACTGAGGGACGCTGCAATAAAAGACAACCTCTAGCAGTGTGTGTCCGGTTTGCGAAACTTTTTTTACTCTTCGGTACAAAAACAAGGAAATCGAGTCGGCACAATGCCATTACTACAATAGATCAAAAGGTTTTGTTACCGACTTCCTGCTTCTTATGATTTGCTAATATAATCATAGTTTTGAGTTATATTTTGGGATTCATAATTTCTGAGTATATAGGGGTATTTAGTATTTGAATTAGAGTATCGGGTTTTAATCTATCCAAATAAAATTTCTGTCGTTAAAAATTATTTATGCTATGCTTAAGTTTTAAAACACTTTCATTTATTCTACGGGCATCACCAGAATGCTCGATGTTTAGAATTGGTTGGACAGGTGATTTTGAAATGTGAAAATGAAACTTCATTATAACGGTTGGGTGAGGATCCAAATGTAAGAAAAAGTCCCTTCGTTGCCAAAGCAAGTTTTGTTATAAAACGAACAAACGAGTTTTGATGATGGTTTCTAATTCTGATAAAAGCCAAATTTCTTGCATCCCTTTTAAAGGCTTGACCCGACGTTTCTGTAATAATTTGACCTGTTTAGTTATTTAAACAAAAGGTCGTGAACTGTCAAGCGCATTCATTGACCGCCATCTTCTCGAAGGTGCGCTGTTATTTCCAAAATGATCCCTAAACCTAACCGAAACCGGGTGTCGTCTGAGTAGAATCAATTTTTCACTTTCAATGAGTCGTTTCGTTTGTTGCACTGCACCATCATTAGCCCCTGCGGATACTCTTTAACAATAACGTATCTCTCTCTCACGAAAAAGAGAGCGAATCGATCCCAATCGACAGTGCGATAAAACCGGCTGGCTCCGTCAGTAATGCGTCCTCCGAGGAGGATAATCGGCTCCTAGACAAAGATGGTCGTTAAATTGGATCGAATGCGAGTATCGATTTTCTTTTAAATGTTTCTCTCTCTCTATCGATACCTCTTTCTCTCTCACACACACACACACACACACACCATCCCTCTCTCACTCCAATAGACAGTGCAATTGGATTTCGCGGTCGCTGGGATGTTGGCCCCATGACGCGCGAGAGACCATCTCTCAGCGAACGGAGGAAGGAAGGAGAACCGACGAAAATAAAAATAAGACAAAGGACGAGCGGAGGTCTCTCTTGCACATTGGCAAATGTCCACGCAAAAATCCCTCGAGAATAGTGGTGGCTGTCGGAGAATGCATGAGGGTGGGGAGGGAGACAGAGTTAGTGGGATGGGGAAGGGCGGGAATAAAGGATGGGAGCAGCTCTTAAATCGGGAAATTTTAACAATGAAAATGCTAGCTTTCAGTTAAACTTATTTTAGTTGTATTCGCTATTATATTTAAATACAACTATTCAATTAATAACTGAGGCTTTTTAATTTAATATATAATAATTTAACAATGTTTACCTACTAGTAAAACTCTACTAAACTACTGTATACTAACTTGACCTGCAACAGACACAAATGACACATGCAGACACCAATTCTCATTGGTTAAGACAGGGGTAGGCTAACTACGGCCCACGGGCACATGCGGCCAGCGAGGGCGTATTATGTGGTCCGCGATGCTATTATGAAAGCGAACCGTAATATAAAATACAGATAATTTCATATTTGTATTATGGCTGGATAACCTTTTCCGATGATGTTATGGGGGTAACATATTATTTATTATAGTTTTTCACCAACAGGACCTCGTATTATCTCAAATAACATCCTATGTTAACCCTAACGTGGCCCGTCGAAGCATTTTCATCTGTTAATGCGGCCTACCTAAGAAGCTACAACTGTTAATGCGGCCCGCCACATAAAAAGTTTGCCCAATGAGATTTCTTAGGAATGTGATCGAACTTAAAACCCCCAAAGTAACATATCGAACCCTTGCGTAGAAACACACCGGGACATTCTTATCTGGATTTTGTAACAATGGGACCGCTATGGGCTTCAATTATTATCAAGTGGAACGGCGTCTCCATGCGTTCCAGCCCAATTCGAGCGTTGGGTGGGAGTGAGGGAGGTGGGTGGAGTTGAAGAGGGGAGTGAATGGAGCCAGGAGGAGGAGAGGGGGCGCAATGAGTTAGGGCGCGTGAGAAAAGAACTGGCTGAATTATCCGTGCTTCAAACGGGCGGAATGGATTCGCCCCTTTGGGACAACTGCTGGAAAAAGCCCCCTGGGGTATTCTTTGGGAATTCTTTTGTCTCCGCAGTCTTTTATTTCTGTATTCGCGATGTTTATGCGTAGGAATTACCGCTCCGTGTGAGTATATTTGCATCGAAATGAACGCTGTTAAAAGAGATCGCAAAATATGAAGGAAAGGATTATGTAAGTCTCAGCGGAACATTTTGGACGCGCTCGTGTTCTTCCTTTTTAGTACGTAGCATAAAACTTTTACGAGGTTTTATGCGTCTTATCTCAGTCATATATCTTCATTCTGATGGTTTGAAATTTTGCGTTGAAGATTAAATTCCTTTGAAGTTTTAATTCTTTACTGCAAGAAGTATTTTACGGACTTAATAAACATTATGCCAGTGCAATCATAAAATTACCATAAATGTTCTGCATATTATTTGCTTAGTATTTCGACAGGTTAAGAAAATGTTGGTGTTTTTCGTATAATCATATTTGTCAATTACCTTCTAGTCATGTTTTGTATCGTTTTTTATTGTATTATTACATACAAAACACACGCATAAATACATGTATGTATATATATACATACATATACAGATACACATACTTACATGCATATAACTTTCGCTATTCTTGCCGCCAAAAAATAGTGTGAGAGAATTCTCTTGGACTCCGTAATGGCAATGGCCTCGAAGCGCCGCTAAAATGAGATGTTACATTCAGGTCAGAGACACAGGAATACGACCGAATGGGGTGCAGTGTGGGTGTTAGGTGCGAGAGGGAGAGAATAAACCGGCACCTCCGAGTACCACGCTGCGAGTCGTAATTGGAATGAATGTGCGAGAGTAAAAATATATCTGCGAGGGGAGGTGAGAGGTAGGATAACGGAGGTAATGGAGCTGGGAGTGAGGCTAAAAATTAAAATGTTTTATTTTTATTTGCTTGAGATACATATATATATATATATATAAGTTAATTAGAAAAGTGTTTGAAGCTATTTTATGGTTTTCGTACGACGTATATATGAATTATATTTATCCGATCTCAAAAGTATTGGCAGCTGAATAAAAGTTTTAAAATATTCTTTGTATGCTAGAGAGAGTACAATTTTTATTTTACAACTTTCGTAAATTATAGTCTGGAAGTGAAAAAATGTGTATGATTCATATTTCTCCGAGTGTTCAAGTACTCTCGTCTGTATTTTTAACCATTCAGTGGTTACCGTTTCAGTGCCATAAAGAACCTTCAGGCGCCTTTGCTGCGTGTCGCAAAGCCCATTTAATTAAATGAAGCATTGCTTATTCTTTTTTCCCGGGAGAGGCACCGAGGCAGACTAATACGAACTGAGAGAATGGCGACTTTTTGTTCCCGGCAGACTTTTCGATGTTACACCCTCTGAGTGGCAGAAGAGCTTGAAAAATGTTTAGCTGGCTAAATATGGCGCGAATAGAACAGTTTTAGAATCTAATTATAGGCATAACAATTTTATGGCGCTCTTGAATCTAAAACACGATGGCAGTATCTAGAAATTTATTACCTCATAGCAAATTCATGCTAATGGATGATTTCGCATGCATTAAAAATGTTTTCTCTCAATAAAAGCCAGGGCTCTCTAGAATTCGAAATAATCTTCTTTCGTCCGAGTTTTTATATGTACTTTCAGAGCAAGTGAGATTGGCTACAGGGTGCAGGACACTATTATAATATGGATCGAAAAGTTACGTGTTTTTCTAAAGGTAAAAATATATAACATGCATAAATAATTAGTTTTACTCTTTTCGCAGTTTAGATATTTAAAAAATATATTGAGCACTTATATTTCAATGAATCCAGCTGCGATACTGAAGAAAATTATAGATACACTAGCTTTATCCGCGCAGAGTATCTGCGCGCTAGTACTTTATTGCTCAGTATTATAAATTTCTTTATGCACACAATTTTCGATCTCTTGATTTGCTGATACAATAGTTAGAGTCAAATAGATAGATGCTATTCTCATATATTTTTCCAAGGCCTTTGACAGAGTAAACCATAGGTTACATTTGGATAAAATATCTGGAATGAGAATTGATAAAAGAGTGGTTAGATGGATTGGGGAATTTTTATCAAAACGTAAGTAAAAGGTTAGAGTAGGCGGTGAACTTTCGAATGATGCGGATATCACTTCGGGCGTTCCTCAGGGAAGTGTCCTCGGAGTGTTGTTGTTTTTGATATTCATAAACGACCTAACTGAGTCTTTGGGGTGTAACGTTAGGTTATTGATTTTAATTTACAGATTAATCGAGAATATTCAAGATTGCGGATCATAGCAAACTAACTTAGATGAACTTTTACGTTGGGCAGAAGTAAATAAAATGATAATAAATGCCGAAAAAACAAAACTAATACGTTTCTGTAGAGGAAGAAGTGCATTTAACTGGGAGTACGTTTTAGAGGGCAGCGTCTTAACGGAGGACGATGAATGTAAGTATCTCGGGGTAACTTTCACGTAGGGCCTTCAGTGGGGACCGCATATAGAGGTATAGCCAAAGCTTACGGAGCACTGCATTTTATAATTAGGGTCTTAGGAAAGAGTAGTCCCGCCACAAAGGAAATGGCTTAAAAATCGTTAGTTAGGCCTATTCTGGAATATGCTGCAATAGTGTGGGATCCTCACTCAGTGGGTCAGATAAAGCAGCTTGAGATGGAGCAGAGAACTGCAGCGCGCTATGTCTTAGGAGATTTTAGAAGAACCTAGAGCGTAACAGAAATGTTAAAAAAAAACTAGAGTGGGAATCGCTAGAACATAGAAGAAGCATAGCAAGGCTAGGGGGACTTTTGAATGCATATACGGAAAAGCCAGCATGGGCATATATTTGTGATAAGATTAAGAAACCTTCTTATCATGGACGCTGGGATCATGAGCACAAGATGGAGCCGCCTCCACAAAAAAGCAAACTGAGGCAAATTTTCGTTTCTTAATAGAGCGATTGAGCATTGGAACGCCTTACCTGCAAAGGTCTTCAAGCCATTTTCTTCCCGCGTAGGTCTCTTTAAGGCGAAGTTAAATAGCATTCAAAATGCATAATAATTATGGGTAATTCTAAAGACGAGCTTTTGAGTGATACGTGATGTTTCCATTTGTGTATCCTTCCCTAGAAATGTTAAAACCTTTAAATCAAGAGTTAAAAATACCACTGGGAACGATATTCCTTACTTTTAGTTAAATTATTGTTAAATTATATTGTAAGACAAATTAATTAACGAAGGAGCTCGAACTCGAAGCTCCTAACAGGAAAAATATATGGATAGAATATTGTATGTGGTATGTGAAAAATTGTAAACTGAATCTTCTTAATATGTTTTTATATGTTTAAATACATTTTTTATATGTTAATTTTGTAAACTTGCCCCCGGGCTAGGCGCCCACTTGCATTGTATATAGAAATAATAATAATATTTTGCATTAACAGCATTTGTAAAACATGGCCATTTGATTTTTTTCAAATGATCTCGCCATCCCTCTCTCCCTCTCTCTCTCTCTCTCTCTCCCTCTCTCTCTCTCTCTCTCCCCCTCCCTCCCTCTCCCTCTCTCCCTTTCACTCTCACTCCCTTCCTCTCTCCCTTCCAACCTCTCTCCCTTCCTCCCTCTCTTTCCCTTCCTCCCTCTCACTCTCCCTCTCTCTCTCTCTTCCTCTCTCTCTCTCCCTCCCTCTATCTCTCCCTCCCTCTCTCTGTCACAATCCATAGCTCTCCCTCTTTTTCTCTGTCGTCTTCTTTATCTCTTTTCTCCCGTCCTTTTATAATTCTTTATCTCAAATTTATCTTTAGATTCTATAATACAATATTATCTTTATGATACAAACATCTAATATGCTTCAACGCCAGCTGTATCAGCCTTGTTTAGCAATACAAAGTTCTTCTCATAGCTCGGCACCTCCAGCGTGACACGCATTGCCGTAGTGTTATATATATATATATATATATATATATATATATATATATATATATATATATGCCTATATTTTCTAATTTTCTCCAAAGCCTTCGTTAACATGCTATGGGTTTACAAATTTTCAACTGCAAATAACAATAAATAACAAGGAAATTTCAAAAATAAAATTGCATTAAAATAACGGGAGATAAAAGTGTTATTAGCATAATTCATTTGATTCTTTTTCATTGCTTAAATAGTTGAACATATTTTTCTTTAATTTGGATAAGGAAAGTTTTAAATTACAAGCTGTTAAATAAAGGGAACATACATTGCTTTGATGAAAACATGGAAAAAAATCTCCCAAGTTGTCATGTCAGTCGTAATTTCCTTGGAATACTGTCTTTCGTAACATCCTTTCCATAAATAGCATTTTCTACTCGAGACATTTTCGTATAAATAACACAGATACGAATTTTACTTTTTAAAAAATGAACTTTCCTTTTATGATTCAAAGAAAAAATTATTATAATCGTAACTTTCCACAGTTTTATTATTATAACACGATCTATGTTTTGTCTAGTTAAGGGATATTCAGGCGAATAACAAATTAGGAACATTATATATAGGCAAGCAGAGATGTAGAGGAGAGGGAGAAAGGGGAGACTATTTTTCGGAAACAATTATTACATTGACAGGTAAATAATTGTGGAAAGTGACCGTTGCTTTTCTTTTTTGTTGGTTCGTGAATAAATTCCAAAAATTATTGCCAGAAGCTCTCGATTTAATCTTTTCTTTGAGGCGTACAAATGCCCATGCCTCAGCTAAAAACTGGATTATAGACCAGACCTACCCAACCTTTTAAGGTCAGCGGGCATCTTCAACTAAATAAATTCAAATCGCGAGAAACATACATTGTATTTGTCCATTTCAGCATATTAATATGAATTAAATGCACCTGAGAATGTTCTTAAGGAAAACCGAGTTGTTATATTTTATAGAACCCTCAGATAAAATTTGAAGATGGATTTTGTTAGCTGACTTATTGTATGAAGCAACATTTAAATGCTTGTCCGTAGAAATTCATTTGAAACTTGATTTCATATTTTTATACTATAAAAGCGGGTTTCCCTTATGTGCGTCGAAACAAAACAGATTCCGTCTAAGAAAGGTGTATTTAGAAGTGACATTTCTTAATGTGTATTAAGGACCGACGTTTTGGTTGCGATGATCCTGATTTCAATTGATTGTCTGTTCTCAGTTCTATTAAATATATTTTTTTTAAAGAAGTACCTAGCTTGAAAAAAACTAGAAATATCACCGAGTTTATCATCTTGAAAAGGATTTGAAATGAACATCGCCGAGCATTTTAATACGATTTTTAATCTCGGTTACTGCTTGGATCTTTATCCTGGAACAATGGGTTAGACCTGTTAGGCTATTTAATCTACTATTGGTTGAATAATGAGTATATAATACTCTTCAAGGAAAGTGAAAGCACTCGAAGTTACCGTAGAAATATACGCTGCTTCTTGTATTTGAGCCTTTTCTTAAGAGGTGGGTGCTCTTATCACAGCAGAATGAGAAAGATTTGCTGAGCTTTAAGAGGATTATGGTGGCTATATATATATATATATATATATATATATATATATATAGCCACCATAATCCCTCAACACCTTGTTGCCACCCTCATCACTACCTTTTCTTTTCCTTTAGTTAATATATATATATATATATATATAATGTATGTATGTATGTATATGTGTGTGTGTGATGTGCAAATTCATGGATGTGGTTTAAGAGGCTACAATTATTTTACTGCCAGTAAAGGCACTCCTCGTGTCATTACGTTCATTCAGTAAAAGTGAACAGCATGATGAATTTATTTTTTTAGTGCGGATGTGTAGGATGAGAAAGAGACGCGGTAAATAAGGATTAAGTATCTTGAAAGACATGAGATGATCTCATTGCACGACGTATATGTAGTTGAGATTTAGGTTAACTATCGATTTAGTGCATAAAATGAGAATGTGGATAAGGCATGTTTTGTCGTAGTGCATCTCACGAAGACGGAGTACAGTTTTAGATCTCTCGTGGAGTTTTAATAAAGTCATATTTTAAGGCTAATTAAACCATTTCTCCGTATGAAGGCAGAATTTCGTAGGTTAGCTGATCCTCGCTTTATGCGGATCTAGCCTTCATCTATATCTACATATTACCCTGCAAGTCACCTTGACGGTGGATGGCAGGGGGTGCCGCGCACCAAGTTCCTAACTAATTATTATTCACTTATCTATTGTGGTCACGTATTGTCCTAGGGAAAAAGGACTCCTTATACCTCTCCGTTCTACTATCTATTTCGCGAATCTTGTCCTCATTATCCCTCCGTCCGATATACTTTGGTTGTCGAATAATATCCTTCATTTCATTTACGAATATCTCCGACCTATATTTAGCTAGAAGTTTAAGTCTCGCCTGTAATCTACGATCTTTCAGCGATGGCCAACTCAACTCTTCAATGAGTAACGTAACGCTCTGTTTTTTATCGTAATTCTTTTTCACGAATCTAGCTGCTCGCCGCTGTATTTTTTCTAAATCCTTTATGAGTCCCCTCTGATATGGATCCCAAACCGCTGCTGCGTATTCCATTTGAGGTCTAACCAAGGATAAATAACAGGATTCTCTCACCTTTTCCGTGCTTTTCCTGACTATTCTACGCACAAAAGCCAACTTCTTATTTGCCGCACCTATCACTCGTCTTATGTGGGTGTCCAAAGACAGGTCACGATTCAAGGTTACCCCGAGGTATTTCACGGATTCCGAAACAGGAATGCTCTCACCATCTATCGAGTAGGTAAACACTTCCGTTATATGGGACTCCAGATATTATTTTAGCGCGAAACATGTACCAGCTATTTCAAGTATAAATTGCAGATAATACAATTTGACTAATTACAGTGATTTTTTGTTGATGTAATAAAAAGGTGGTAGCTGAAATAATTAACCTTCCGTTTATAAAGAAAGCAATTATGTCGTATCATCAATTTCCTATAGATATTTTTGGGCATAATCTGAAAATTAATACCTGTCAAACTAATTAATTATCCGCCTGTAGAAAAGAATAAGCGTATTAGTGTGAGCTAATGGTATTGGAAAAATATTTTTCACTGCAATTTAAAAAATTATCGTCAAAGTAATAATTCTCAGAACCAAAAGAAATTTTTAAATAATGGATAAATTGTTTTCTTCAACCTCTCATCCAGTCTTTGAAAACTATACTGTAAGTTGTTATCAATTTAAGTATATCATAGATGTTTCTCTAAAGTTTGTTAGTAAAATAATAGTCGGCCACCGGAAATGCGGTAAAGCATAGATAGTGGAATGCTTAGTAATGCGCATAGTTATCTAGTAACAGGTGCAGATCTCAATCTGGCGGTCAAGAGATTAACGCTTCAAGTTTCCGCGAATAAGGACATCGTACAAGAGAGGAGTAATTTTGCTCTCACTGGAGGAAGGGGATCGCGCAACGGAAATGTCAGCAAAATTTCGAAATAATTGAGGCAAAGTTTCAGAAAACTTGTGTTGCTAAATCGCAAAATTTAAGCATAGAAGTTAAATTTTGTTCGGTAAATCAAATACACCGTAATCTTTACGAAAAAAGCACAGAATAATCCATTCATATAATAAAAACCAGAATATTTAGAAATTCATTGGTAAATTTCTTTTCGTTGTGAAATAATTTATATTACTGGGAAAATGTATAAAGGTAATATTTCATGAAAAGTGTACCAATATCGTACGTTAGTCATATACTGAGGGCAAAACGTATCCCTTCATCCCTACCCTTCCAATTTGTTTTACTATCTTATCCCATTCTCTTTTCTAGATATCTTTTGTCACCATTTGAAATCCAAATTTCCCACATATCTTTCATACAAAACATTGAACAACGTTAAATGCATTTGTCCTAATATATAAAAATAATATATTTATGTTTACTTTACTGAACCGGTTATAAAATACTAACATTAAGAAAAATCTCCCCTGATAATGAAACTATTTAGCAGAAATAAGGTCATCTTACCATTGGTTACGTATAATATGCACTTTCATTCTATAATCGATCCACTTTAAATTATGTAAACTCTCTCATCCGTATTTTCTTTCTAATAATAAATGGTCTGGAAACAATATTAACGGTTGATCTCTCTTAAATTCTCTCTCTAAACAAATCTCCTTAGCTTTCTTCCATATTATTTTATGAGTCAAGAACTCAGAATCACTGTAAAATTCGCGAATGCTGTAGATATCTTGAAAAACGGATTTTAAAATAACATGAAAAAGACCTTTGGAACTTGGCTATCGACGCGTGATATTTATTCTTTAGACCGTCGCCCATATGCTGTTTCAAAAACCAGACACGTCCTAATGGTTAACGATACGTTTGAATATCTTTGACTATAATCATCGTTTCAACGCTATCCGTCCTCCCACGCACCAATGAATACACTCATTTTCCAAAGAAACACTCTCGTATCTCCACCGAACGCTTTAAGAATCACATTTAAGTCCCCTAAGGATCGCTCCGAAGTCCTCTTTTGTCCTCGTGTCTCCCCACGTCTCATTCGTTCTCTCACTCTCTGCGCCGTTATCCCACAGATGGCGTCTCTCGATGTCACCGCTTGGTGACGCTCACGCGGCCTGTTATCTTTTGCCCCTGAGAAAGTTGCTGTTTTATATTGTCTCCCTCTTCCTCCTCCCTCCCCTCCAACTCTCCTCTTTCCCTCCCCTCCAACTCTCCTCTTTCCCTCCCCTCCCACTCCCATCTTTCCCTCCCACACCGGCCTTGCTCTTGCACCAGATGGCTTCTCACATTCTAAAAACCGTGTTGATAAATATGATGGCGCCGGAGAAATAAAAACCGCGAGTGAATTGGAAGAAAGTATGCATAACCGCGATTCTTCTCACCGATGTGGATAATTCCTTCTCGGATAGTTTTTCGAGGGAATTTGTCGAGGATTGGGGTAGAGAGAAAGAATAACGTTCGAAATGAATGGGAGGGGCGCCATCGCAGAATATTTTACGGGGCCAGGAAGGAAGCAAAATGGGACAGATTTTTGAGTCACACGCGCTCTTTAGATCTGGTATTATCTGCGAACGAGAATGGGGTCACAGCTTTCTTTAGAGGGAGAAAACAGAGGACGGTGCATTTTAAAGTTATTCCATTTGCTCCGAGGTTGAAAGGTCATCATCGTCTATCATTGTTGACTCGCGCGTAATTTGCAAATGGATGAGCATGCACGAGAACGCCAGCGAGTCAAGCATCGCCAAAATCCTCGGAACGAAGATAAAATATACGCAATATTTAAAATTGGTCGGAGCACATTCTAAAAACTAATTATGTTTTTTGCTAATTAGGCCGTGAGTCAGAAATAAGTATGCAGATCTCAATCATGGTCAGCTGCGTGTCGAGAATTTTTTACTGCTAAGCCACCCGTTGTGAAAATAGAATTACTGTCCGTATGAAGATTGAAGGCGTCTAAATGAAGATCGACAGTCAAAATTTTGCCTGGAAATGTAACGGCTTGGTGAAAGCAGGAAAGGTAATATAGCAAGGTTTATTATTACTGAGTAGGAATAAAATTAGATAAGTTATAAAATATGAAAGGAAATTCAAAATGTGGAAGAAAAAAGACGCGGAGATAAGGGCAGAAGAAGAGAGAGAATAGAAGAGATGAAAAATTGCGCGTATTGCTCCAAGGAACGAAATAACACGGAGGTTATCAACGTGAGATTGAAAAGGAAGCGGAAAACAGATATGATATTACTGGAAACAGAAAAGAAACGAAAATGAGAATGCTGCCGTAGACAAAAATAACTCTTTTACGGGGAAACGATGAATTTCAGAATGAAGAAATAACAAATGTAAAATAACAGAGAGAATAATTTGGTGTGGTCGGAGGTTATGAGATATTTAAAGAGATAATTTTAACTAGAAAGATTAGTCACCAAAAATAATTTAATACGCAGATAATTTTGTAATGCTAAATGTAAAGCAAGCCACACGCCGATGAAACACAAAACTTAAAACGTGCCAAAATGGAAAATGAAACGGGAAAGCGAAATTCAACGGTTTCCCTGGTAACTGATGAAACATTTATTCGGCGTGACGTATGATTCGAAGGACGATGTAGTCTTGTTTTCTGGCTATGCTGCTCTCAACGGGAAGCAGAAGGATACTAACTAGATAAGCACTGGAAAGGATGGGCGCATCCTTTAATCCTCACAAATTTACTGCACGGGTCTTATACTGTGACGAACGAGCTTAATGAGCATCTGTTTAAGTTTGTCGTGTTACAAAATGGAATAAGTAAGGTTTAATACATTATCATTTATCGTTAGGCCGCAAATTCTGAAGGAATATACTGGTTCAATAATGGCATTAGTTATGTAGGGATTGATTTTTATAATTCTGTGACAAATTATCTTCTTTTGTCGATTAAAATATTTTTTAAATATCCGGGAAAATATTTCACTTAATTGTGATAATTATGGAATGTATTTCTGCGGATGGTCTTAATATAAATGTAAGGCATTGAAACGTTGAAATAAAGTCCTTGCTTCTTTCGTGTTAGTTTTCATATAAAACATGCATTACGCAATATTCACTGCTCTGTGTTACGGTTACAAAATCTGTATCAGTTAACTTTAATAAACATATCTGAGATATTTGTTTATTACTTCACCTGTTCACTTGTCTTTTCCTGATGTTTTTCGTTTCACCGGATAACTAAATTGTGCTTATGTAGCATTTCATATTTTTCTAACCGTCCCACAAAATGAAAATTAAAATCAGGGTCATTGCCTCTGAACTCTGAAAATGAACCAACCAATCTCACAGTTAGCACAAAAACACAGCAGGTTCCGTTTAAGCTTTTTGTTCCAGTGATGTCGCATGCAGCTCGTGTTGGTTTCGGTTGCCCGTTTTGGATTATTGTCCTTGCCTTGGAAAATAAATTTCACATTTTTTGTTTCCTCGCTGAGAGGTCTCACTCGTACAAAATATGTCAGCAAAGATACGCGGCGACCTGAAAACAGAATTCATTTTGGATATAAATATATGTAGTCATAGTCGAGGCCGGCCCGAAGTATATGCGAGTAAGGCGGCCGCCTATGGCGCCGAGGCGCTGGGGGCGCCAAAACGCTGCCTGGAAGGACAGTATTATAAGGATAGTCCTCTAAACAATACTCAAGCACGAATACTCAGAAACAATATATCACTATTTACATTTTCTTTTGCTTGTATATCTTAACAGTTACAAAGCCTTGATTAAAGTAAACAGAAAATACGAATTTTCTCTTGTGAATGAAGTTTTTGCCGCTAGAGCGCGAAAAAGAGATTTGGAAGGCGGAAAGCCACCAAAAATATATTTTGCTTTGTTGTCACTTAATAAAGACGAATTCAAAGTATTTCAATGCCGAAAGGTCACTATCCTTAAACATGGGTAGAATGAAACCTATTCAAAGGAAATTCCTTATTCTGGATCTGTAGGAATTCTGAGAAAAGAAAAGGGAAGTAAAGGCCATTGCTAAACAATCTTTGACAGTTCTATGGATGAAACAGAATAGAGAACAGTGTTCTTTAGTGAGCAAATTTTTATTGTTTAGTGTTCATTAGGTGATAGTGTGGAAGAATATCAGTGAAGTCTATTGTGAAGTAAGTACATAGCTTCTTTTTGTTTGTAAATTTTTCAACAAAAACTCTGTAACAACCAAATATTTTGCTTTTTTGACAAAAGAAAACATTTTCTCTCAACTTTTTTACTGAATTAATTAAAAATACTTTAAAATATTTAAATACCAAACGGCCAACACTAACCAATTTATATTTTACCGGTTATATCTGATCTGACTAGATACATTTAAAACCAAAGCCGATAATATTATTCTTCGTAACGTTTTTGTACCCACGTCGTTTTCTGCATAACTTTATGCAAAATTACTCATAATTTATAAATTCACCACAACATATTTTATGTATTTCAAAATGGCAAGAAGCAGCTTTAAGATTACAAAATAACCGAACAATTGACAAAGACCTACAGTCATTAATTTTAAAAGAAAATGACTATTGGAAAAATGTTCTAGATAGATTAATAAGTATAACGTTATACCTAGCGAGAAATAATCTTCCATTTCGTAGTACATCTGATAAATTATTTACACCAAATAACGGCATTTTTTTAGGTTTAGTTGAATTACTTGGTAGATATGACTTAGTTTTAAATGAACATCTCCGTAGAGTTGTATCCAAAGAAACCCATGTTCACTACTGTGGGAAAAGTCCAAAACGAACTAATAAATATAGTTGGGGATTTAACTCGTGCAAAAATATTAGAGCGGGCTAGAAGGGCAAAGTATTAGAGCATTATTGTAGATTGTACCACTGACGCAAGTAATGTTGAGAAACTTCCGTTTACTTTAAGATTCTTTGATCTTGAAGAAATGGAAGTAAAAGAACACTTTATGACCTATCAACCTGTAATCGAAACAACCGGATGGGAATATATGAAGCCATAGTTGATTTATTAGAGAAACATCATTTGAACATTGATGACTGTCGAGGTTAGGGCTAAGACAATGGATCAAATATGAAAGGGGTAGAAAAGGGAGTCCAAGCAAGATTTTTATATTCTTATCCGCGAGCATTTTATATGCCATGCGGAAGTCATTCATTAAACTTATTAATTGGGGATGCCGTGAAGAGTTCAGTAACGGCGGTATCATTTTTTGGTATTATTCAAAGACTATATGTAATCTTGTCTGCTTCCCCATCACGGTGGAGTACCGTGAAAATACACATTAAAATATTAACAGCAAAACCAATATGCGAAACAAGGTGAGAATGTAGTCTTGATTGCATTAAAGCAATTAAAACTGAAATAGTGCTAATAAGAAATGCTTTATCAGAACTGATGGAAGAAAATAATTTAGATTCAAAAGTTATATCTGAAGAATACTCACTTGTTGAAAAACTTGAGGATTTTCAATTTTTAACACCATTATCTGTATGGTATGATGTTTTATCAAAATAAATATAGTAAGTAAATCTATGCAACGAAATGACTCGGATTTAGGCAGTGCGATCAACTTTTTGGAAGAATGTTACACGTTCTTACAAATGTACAGACAAATAGGGTACTAATCAGCAGTTGAATCGGCAACACTATTAGCAATAGCATTAGGATCAGAACCTAAATTTTAAGTTACCTGAATGACTGGGGACGATCCTGAAATTTTTTTAAACCATATTTTCAAAGTTATTATCGACCAGGCAATAAGTTCAATGTCAGATGGTTTTTCAAAAATACAGGAGTTTTACATAACGTGGGGTTTCTTAATTAATTTAAAAAACAACTCAAATCATGACATATTATTACAGAAATGTTTAAATGGATTATTAGATCACTAATCAATATTGAAGAGCGCAATTGAAAATTTTCGCCTGGGTCGCCAGGAAAGCTTGGGCCGGCCCTGGTCATAGTAACCAAATAGAAACTAGGATAGACCATTTACATTAAGCACGCAGGGCGTGATTAACCTTACTTATGCACTTACAGTTAAATTTTAAAACAAGGTAAATTTTGTATAAATTTACTCACGCGGGGATTGTGCTAAAAGTTAAACAGCTTCCAGTTCGCGAAAATGTCTCGGATTCGGGTCCACGCCACAAGACCATTGGAGATTTGATCGATCATTTTCATCGAATTACGGGGTGCGACGAAAGCCATCTGTAAAGGTTATGTGTTTCGAAGCAATAGGAACGATGCTCGTAGGTTTATCTTCCCGCTTTGATATTCGTGAGCGGCAAGTTGGAACCGCCGTATGCTGTTAATGTCTCTCCCTTGAGTAACCTTTATGCGTTCGGAGATATAGGAGACAAGGAAGTGAGACCAGTACGTGGCTTTTAGGCTCCCTACTCTCTCTCAGTTCTATCTATTATTTCTCTCTATTCTCTCTCCCTATTCTCTCTCCCTATTCTCTCTCCCTATTCTCTCTCCCTATTCTCTCTCCCTATTCTCTCTCCCTATTCTCTCTCCCTATTCTCTCTCCCTCTATACTTTCTCACTATTTTATCTCTCTATTCTCTTTCTCTACTCTCTTTCTCTACTCTCTATTCTCTCTCTATTCTCTCTTTCTATTCTCTCTCTATTATATCTCTCTATTCTCTCTCTACTATATCTCTATATTCTCTCTTTACTCTCTCTACTCTCTTTCTATTCTCTCTCCCTATTATCTCTCTACTCTCTCTAACCTCTCTCTCTACTCTCTCTTTCGCTTCCCCCCTGCTCTTTCTCTCTCTCTTTCTCTCCCATGGCACGTCTTCATAACTTCCCGATCAACTTTTGATCGCAAATTCGTGAGCGGCGAGTTAAGTTTCCTTAATTAAGGATATCCTTTCGGCATGCTGCGATCTCAAGACAAGTTCCCACACGCCTTCCAGATTAGTCTCATGTCAACTACCAACGCAAACTCCCGGGTTATCACACACGAATATAGCATAAAGGACTTTAGAGAGATCAAGAACTCCCGCAAGATGCCAGTCAAAAATAAAACCCCACGAGAGCAAGGAGAATTTCTCGAGTTCGCCATAAAAAAAGGAATCTCTTTTTACGATGACGAACGAGCTCCCTTTTATTTAAACGGCCGCGATTTTTTTAACCAATGTCTTTGTGTGCCCGTCAAACCGGTTTGCCATAAAGGGATTATCTGGAATAATTTCGCCAAAATCAAATGACTCTGAGGGAGAGAGAGATAAAACTATGTGATGATCCTCGTACTTTGAAGAAGGGGAGGCTACGAAAATTTCCCTTTAAGGGAAATTTATGATCCTCCTCCAGAAACAGTTCTCTCTTCTTTTTAGCGGAGTTTGGTGTGTGGGAGTAGATCTGAGGAGAGAGTGATGGACGGAGGGAGTGAGATAGTGTGTGGTGGCTGGGAGGTCTTAAGAGGAAGGAGAGAGTGACGTAGGAGAGGGGGGCAGGGGAGAGATAGGAAGGGCACACGAAAGGTACTTCTTTTTTTCTGAAGAGTACTGGTGGACCCTTTGAATATTTATGTTCCTCACCGGGGGCTATTACCTTGGAGACGCTTTCCTATCCTCTCGCATCCTTTTCTCAGCTCCCTCCTTGTCCCTCTCAAGTCTCTCTCTCTCTCTCTCCTTTATCTCTCTCTCTCCGTTTCCTTCTTCCCTCAATATCAAGTGCACCCTTATTCAACAATCCATCTCAATTCTGGCCTCACACCCGCCACAAGTTTCTTTTTTTACGCCAACCTCTTGATGTTTATTATTTTTCTACTCAAAGGAGTTGAGAAAAACTTACCATGATGAGTGAGAGGAATTTGTATTTAAAGATTTAGTTTAGACGGAAAACATTTTTTTGCATCGCACTCTCTCTCTCTCTCTCTAAACGGAACGTTATGATTATCAAAAGCATTTTAAGCTTCATTTATAATTTGAGAGTTTCGGGGAGTAAAACGCAACTTAACAGAGGCTAGAATGGTTCCATCTCTTTGAATTTGATTCTAACAGCGCTAATAAAACTTAAAATTTTATTTAAAAAATATAATGGTTTTTTGTCATTTTAAATTTTTATGATCGAGAATACGCATATTGTTATTTTAGGAAATGCGCTTTATGCACCAGAACAGAAACAAAGGAAACTATTCAGGTGAAAATTTATAAATAGACAAATAGTATCAAAATAATACAAGAAATAATTCAGCATTAATAGAATTCGAATGGAAACTGCAATCCTGCAATCCTTTAAAATGAATTATTCTTCTAAACGCATTAATGACTCATTTATATTTTTTAAATATCTTCCTTTTATGATATTTTTATATCAGAAATCATTTCAATGATTTCTACAAATAATTTTTATTATAAAAAATACGAGGCAATGGAATTAGTTTTAAATTCACATTGCCAGTTACTATTAGGCGTATTTCCATTTTTATTTGGTGTCTAGGACACTATTGTTAGATATCACAATATCCGTAAATCCATTTCAACTGGTGTTTACAAAACCGACCAAAAAGTTCCAGTATACTATTAAAACATGTTAATAAAATCTTACATTGATCTACATGAACTTGTCTGACAATTTTTTCAATCTCATTTTTGTAACTGTCCTCAATTATTTGATACAGCGAATAATTTCATTATTCGTATTTGTTAGCGAATCCTGCCACTCATTTTCTGACACTCTATATTTTATTTATCTCGCCAGTTATTTCTATAATGTCAGTATTATTGTATTGGTATAATGAAAGATATTCGGTTTCAAGTTTCCATTTTACATAATAGTTTCTTCCATCTATTGAATATATATAGTTCATGTGGATTTAACACTTCTCTCTCTCTCTCTTATTTCCCTCTTCTCTCCAATTTAATTGCTTTCCGACTTCTCTAATCCTTTTTATTTCTCCTTTTTTCTCTCTCTCTCTTTAATGTAACTATTTTCTTTTCCACTCTCCTTCTACCCCCTCTTCTCTCTATCAGCGTCTCTATCTCATCCCTTACACTCTCTCCCTCTCCTCTCACCCTCCCTCCCTCCCCTTCCCCCTCTCCCTCCCGCCCCTTCCCCCGCTCCCTCCCGCCCCTTCCCACTCTCCCTCCCTCCCCTTCCCCCTCTCCCTCCTCTTCCCCCTCTCCCTCCCTCCCCTTCCCCCTCTCCATCCCACCCTCTCTGCCACATAGTCTCGACAAAAATCGCTCCCCTCGACTTTTCCCTTTCTCGTGTGCAATTTACGTCCTGGCCTCCACACACACTGGCAAGCGCCTCTTGGCTCCAAACGAGGTTAAGTGTCGCCTCTAACTAACTGTGTGCACAAGTCATCCCGGAGGCCCTTTACCATCCTCTTCATCTGCCCAGTGGTCCTCCGCTTCCTTCCTCACTCTCCCTGCTCCATCCCTTTCTATACACAATCACTCCCCTCCCTTTACTCAGGGAATCCGGGAAAATCGACACAAATCATGTCCTTTAACAATTTTTCTCCGGCAAAAAGGTTTGATGATTTGCTCGAATTTTATTTCAAATTATAATCCCAATTCTTCTGTCTCGAGGTTTGCTTGTATACAGTAATTGCGACTGATTAAAATTCATTATTAGAGAAGCAATTGGAATGGCTGTTGATTGTGACATTCCTCCCTCCTTCCTGTTAGACTTCCCTCGGAACATTGGACGACGTTTGGCCATTTCTCGCTCCGATTTTGACCTATTTTATTTTACCATTTTTTTCGTCTCCTGAAAAATCGCTATGCGAAATCCGTCTTCTGTCCTCTTCCTATTTTTCAAGTAAGGCACCTCTTTGAAAGTTGCCGTGCAAAGTTTCGGCGCGACCCTTAAAACAAATTTTGGGACTCCTTTTTATTTCCTGGGATTATTATATTTTTCGCTCATTTTCTTATTTTCACTCCTGACCTTCGAGAGGGAATTTCCAGAAATGGCCCCTCTTGAAGTGCCACTCTATTCCACAACTTCAACAGGTTATTTCCTTCCCTCCTCCCACTCCTTTCCTCTCTCTCTCTCTCTCCTTCCCTCCCTCTCCACTCTCCGGCATACGTGTCCTCTTCCCTTCTTATTTTCTTCAATCGCTCGATTTCTAGCTTTTACATCTCCCTCTCTCTCTCTTTCTCTCTCTCCTTTTCTCTTTTGGATTTCTCTTGGTTCGAAGTCCTTCTCCACGTGCCCTTCTTTTTAATTCGGAGACATGTTTTCGGGTTCATTGCGTGTTCACTTAACGAGATCTTTATCTCTCTCTCTTTCTGAAACTTCTCCTTGTTGCGTAATCGTAACAAACTTTTAGCCTCCTGGAGGAAGTTTTTGTTTTTAATTTCTGGCAACCAGCGGCTGTTCTTCGTCTCTACTTTTCTCTCTCTCTCTCACTTTCTCTCTCTCACTTTCTCTATCTCTCTCAGCTTTTCTCTCTCTCTCTCTCCTTCCTTATCTTGTATTCTCAAGTGAGGGTGGTTGTGTCAGATCCACATCTAAGCTCTCTCCCTGCGAAGTGGCGAAGTCGAGGCATGCCAAAGGAGCGCTGATAACCCGACTCAACATGCTAAACTTTTATCTCCCTCCGAGTCGTGAATTATTTTCGAGGGAATCGATCGCTTCCCTGCGTTTCCTTGCCTAGATTCTTATCTCTCATGCAGTAAAACCCCTAACTTTTCGGAGCAGCCGAGCGGAAGTCGGGGTATGTCATTTGGGAAGTACTGTAATTTAAGCAAACGATTGTACACAAGAGTCTCCACGTCAACCAAGGGGAAGTTCTTCAGCGTTGCGCACCATCTGCTTCGGGAAGATTTATCCGGTGACGGTTCATTTCGCAAAGTAATAAGAGGCGAAGATGAAAAGGTGACTTTATTCTGAGCGAAAGTGTAAACTGCTGACAAAGTTGCCGAAAGTGCATCGCCCTATAGCGCCTCTCACAATGCTGCCGAACACACTTTTCCTTCCATATCGGTCTAAAAGCCCATAAAAAGCTCCTTTTCCGTGTGCTACGGTCCTTATATGGGGTAACTTCACATAAAACTTGGTGTATCGCGTTACACAAATTTTCGTCCATTTTTTTACACGCCTGAAGAGGAAGGCCCTTTTTTACGCCTCCTTTAAAAAGTTTATTTTTCATACGACGCCTATAAAAGTTATGCTTCCGCCAAACTCTCCGCAGAAACTTATTTTTCCGCGAAACTCGTTCGTTTGTGACGATATTCTTTTCACGTCGCGACGTATCGATTCGCATCGCCGACTGATCGCAGATATCAGACTCGCTTTCGAGTCTCCAGTCCCGCCGAAACTATATATATATATATATATACATACCCCGCGTTTTCCGTCGAGGCGTTACCTTTCGTCACGATCGCTGGGAAAGCGTGCCATTTCTCGAGAAACGCATGGGCTTTCCATTCCTTCGTGTCCCGCATATACGCGCATGTTTTTATCTTCGAGAACCACGCCATCCTTTTTTTATCTGTTCCTCGCCATCAATTGGCTGCCTACGATTTACTCTTCGAGATCGCAGTCGCTCTTCTTTTGTTATTTACGCTATCTCTCCCTCTCTCTGTGGAGCAGTCGTAAAGAACTCCCTCGAGAAGGGGCCTGGAAAATACTCATAGTCTGTGCATTGTGGTCCCCACCCACGAGCGAACTTCCGAGCATCCTACACATAATCCTCCTATCCTCACCTCATCTCTAATACATAGAGGATGGCACATAAGTTGCAGTTGGTTACGATGAAACAAATTTTTTTTAAATCAAAGTAAAATTTTGAAATGAGTTTAGAAATATTAGTTGAGGTGGTTTTATTTTGTACTTTGAATAATCAGTTAATGTTGCTAAACTTATTTTTTATTTACTTTAATTTTTCATGCAACTGATTGGGTATTGTGGGCCTGCCTGTACGTGTATATTCCGGAAGGTTTGTCGCTCTTTTATCCATAAAAGGGTTGGAAAAATCAAGATATGCATTTCGATTACAAAGCTACAAAGGTAAATTGCCACCGATGATGTGTGTCTGTTTCGCCCAACCATTTCATAGCCATAGGAGTTAGATATATTATCAATCTTATTTCAGTCGTATCCACTTCCTTTAATCCTCCTTTACTCTTACAAATAGTGCATTTATTTTTTATTTTTTTCTTGTTCTTTCCTCTACTTTACTTTTTCGCCTATACTATTTTTTTGTATGTATTTTTATGTATGGTTATCTTTTATATTATAGTGCAACATATGATGATTTGTTTAGTGAGCTTTAGTAGGTTTCGCAGGTTTTTCAAACCCCCTTGTATGTCGGCGTTTACCTGCAGTCGGTATTTTTTTTATTTTTCCCACACAATTATTATATATTTACAGTTACTGTATTATAATTATATTTTCAATTCTTGAGTGTATTATTATATTTGTGTCATGACGAGGGGTTAGGTGAAAGATGGGTCTTCCTAGACTCAATCTCGCCCCGAATAAAGACCATATTTAATATAATCTCATCTTCTTACCTGCTCTTATTCCTATTTCCCTCCATCCTCATCCCCCTTATCGTCCTACTCCTATTCCTCCTCAATATTCCTTCTACGCGGTGGAAGAATAACAGAGACGTACATTTATTCTCGTTCCTTTCCTTCTCCTCCTCTCTCTCTCTCTTTCCTATAACTTCATCTCGCTCTGTTTACTTCCCTTCCTTCCTCTTCCCACGCTATAGGGGTAAAAAATATATAAAATGGATTCTGAGAGCGGCCGCCATGTCCGCTTATCTTTTTATAAGACCGCGGCTGTATCCTAAGAAACAAAATAAAAAATTTCCTATCGTTGATGGGTTCCGCGGTCACGTGATGATGTTAACAGAGAAAGAGCTTCCATTGTGACGAAGGCGTGCTGTTGGACATTGCGTGATTTTTTCGTGAGTTTTGGATTACGAATTTAGACGTTCAAGTCTCCGTCGCGCTTTTCTGATATCATAAAATAACCTGTGCGGTTATATGATGAGTGTACTTATTTCAATATGCGTTAATAATAATATATATATATATATATATATATATATATATATATTATATATATATATAAGAGAACGAAATATACCGGAAATCTGAATGATACTTCTATGCAAATATAAAGAGAAGTAAGTTTTCACTTCGCGCATGTTCACATGCTTGCAGACTTGAGGATCATCAGTCTTCATTCTGACACTAACAATAAGTATAATGGTATACCCGATTGCAAAAATAATATAGTATAATTTACACCAATATACCGTTTTGCTTCTATTCGATTTGAGTTGATTCGTTTGCACATAGGAAACGTAATCCCTTTGCGTCGCCAAAATTAAAAGTTACGCCGTCTGCTACGCGGAAGGATTAGCTGGCAACGCTCAGTGGGTGTGCAACCTCTTTTTGTCATGTTCTGCACTGTGCGCCGCCATTTTAGGCGCCTATAACACTGTCGTGCAGCACCCTATCTCGGAATTTATGGTGCTCTTACTTTGAATTTTATTGTTTTTGCTACCCATAAATATTAGTGGCAGTCTGAATAAAGATATCAAAAAGAAGTGAGCGAAAACTGATATGGTGGTAGCATTATATGAGTGCAAAATATGGACAATGAAGTGAGCAGATTGGAGACGTTTGAGATGTAGGTGTTGTGTAGACTATAGTTAATTATTTGGACAGATTGGAAAACGAATGGGGAATTTTTTAATACAGCAGAAAAACTGAGGACTTTAATTACAGTAATAAAGGGCAGACAAGAAATGGGTGGGTTAAATTTTTAAAGGAAACGGCCTGATGAAAGAAGTCATAGGAGGAAGAATGTTCAGAAAGAAATAGAAAGAAAATAGGTATATTAGAAGTATTAAAAGAAGGGATTTGGGATGAGAACACGAAGAGAAATACTTTGGATGGCACAGTTCTGGTTGGGTGTGCAAACCTGCCGGAAGGTAAAATTACAATGCGTGTATCTACGTAAACACGAGTCCAAAGCGCACAGCCAATATCGGTAATGCTATCAGAACATCAACTCCTCAAGTCACGCCATATAAAAATTTGTGCGTGAATTTTGTATAAATATTTTCTTATATAATGTGCGTATTTACTTGTAATTCTCATAAAAAATATTTGCAAGTATTTTTAAATCCAAGCGCATTGGTTTCCTATAATATTGTCTAATATTTCTACTAATATTATTTAATTCTTGCTGTATAACTGGAATTGGTGAACAGTGTAGATACGGCCATTTGAGACCCAGAACCTATCTTGAGTATCTCATTTATTTCTTATTGAAAATGGAATTTCGATTTGCTATGTTTGATTGAATCGCGTTTTCCAGGAAATTTAACCCCAACGCAGAATGAGATATTGCTGTATAGTAGTTCGTTATAAATGCTGTGATTGTTTTTACTTTAATATTTTTGCATGTCTCCTTTAATTTCTCTTTCTCTATATATGTGTGTGTGTGTGTGTGTTTTTGTGTGCATGTTTTCTGTCTCTCTTCGACGCCCCCAGCAGCCTGCCAACTTGGTCCTCAATTTGATGTCCGCTGGGCTTCCATCAACACCTTGTTGCCACCCTCAACACTACCTTTCCTTAAGTTTATATATATATGGATGGCAACAAAATGTTGGGATGAGTTGTTGTTTCCATCCATATATCCATTTTACCTTTCCTTTCCGTAAGCTGTTATATATATATATATATATATATATACAGGGTGTCACGCGAAACGTGTGCATTATTTCTGGTGGTGATTCCTTGGCTTATCCTGCGCGAAAAAGTCTATATAAATATGTGTCGATATCTCAAACGTTACAGAACTACGAGCACTTGAAGTTCGAGCTTTGATTTTTGTTTTGTAAATAACTTACGTAATGTACATCACACAAACACATTATTTACACCTCCGGACGTAGATTAAATAAATGCATCTTTCTATGTACGAAAATGTGAATTGCAAACAATAACGTTGGAGGAACGTTTGTCATAGTCTGACTTCAAAACACTGGTTTTACGTTGAGCCGCTTTTTTCGAAAAGCTAATAGAACCTTTATACGAAATGCCTACACCAGCCACACAAATTTCACATGCTACCGATTTCCCGTTCTCGAGTTGTATGCAAAAATGTCCATAACCGCGTCCATGTGGAGGTCGGCAAGGAATAGGGAGGTATACTGTATAACAATGTACTTACTGGTGCTGCTCTGCGGGAACAGGTATAACTAAAGTAAGTGCATTGCTGTACAGTATACCTCCCTGTTCCTTGCCGACTTCAGGCTGCTCGCCTTGGACGCGGTTGTGGACATTCTAGCTTACAACTCGAGAACGGGAAATCGGCAGAATGTGAAATTTGTGTAGTTGGTGTAGGCATTTCGTATAAAGGTTCTATTAGCTTTTCGAAAAAAGTGGCTTAACAAAAAATAGTGTTTTTGAAGTCAGACTTTGACCAAACGTTCCTCCAACGTTATTGTTTGCAATTCACATTTTCGTATACAGAAAGATGCATTTATTCAATCTACGCCCAGAGGTGTAAATAATGTGTTTGTGTAATGTACATTGGACATCAAAAATTATGTTAATATCCAAATGACATCGATCCCAGAATTTCATGATCAGAGGGAGATGGTTATTAGCTCGTTTCTCATTCCGTCTTTCGCAATTTTCCACGCGCGGGTTCACTCCTCTGTCTCGAAATTGCCACTTAAGGCGAAATGTCACCGTGAGACGTGAAGACTCCTTATTCATTTTCAGCATTAAAGAGCACGAGCTCCTTTCGTTCCATTTGCTAGTTCTCTCGACGTCTACGCCGCCATCACATCTCAAGGCACATCTTTCCGGCAGTTTTTCTTCTGACACTGTTACTCATCGCGTTTGAAAAATGGTGATTCGGAATTCGTTGCCACGCATTGCAGTTGAGTAATGTTCAGAGAGAATGAATACGCGGTGCTGTATGGAGAAGAATGCATTGTATCAAACTATTCTGCATGAACTTCCTCACTTCATTATAATAGACCTTTTCGGGAAACAATTTTTCATTTAAGTTTCTTTCTGAACTGTAGCCCAAGTTTCAAAAAGAGTCGCGCCGCAAACTACCTACATATACCTCTTTCATATCTACACTCGTGCATTAATTTATTCCTCTAGAAAACTGTTTGTAACACGAAATATTCCATCTTCTCTCATCAGTAATTTCATATGTAATTATGAAATATACTAGCGTAATTGCCCGTCAAATATGATGGGATTCTCATAAAAGTATTCCAAATATATTTCATTTCGACATTAAAAATCAGTAAGATATGCTGTGATCTGGTTTGACTTTCATGCACAGTCAAATCACTGTTTTAATTATATTGTTTAAATAATTATTATCAGAGAGGCCAAATGATTATCCCAATATTTGCTTAAAATAAGAGAAAAATCGAAATAATAAGATCTAACGCATAAAGGATTAACTGAAATTTACTCGAAATATTTGAGCAAATTATAAATTATTTAACTCGTATAGAATTTAACTTTATAAATGAATTATTTTACTCTAATTAATTCGTAAAAACTGGATAAAATGTGAACTAACAGTCAA
Source organism: Tanypteryx hageni (assembly GCA_028673005.1). Lineage (NCBI taxonomy): Eukaryota > Metazoa > Arthropoda > Insecta > Odonata > Petaluridae > Tanypteryx > Tanypteryx hageni. The sequence goes on along the minus strand of CM054115.1, from coordinate 182,665,328 downwards.
TTTACCATCAAAGGAAAATTGTGTAGTAACTTACTATGAACTAATTACTTTATAAACTGCAATGAGTTTTAACTATACTTTAAGATCGAAATTTTCTATTAACTGTATAATAATTTTGAATTTTTTCTGAAAATTGGCATTATTGAAAGAAATTTAAATAAAAGTAATAAAATGTTATTTTTCAATCCTATTTACGTGACCTATATTTAGTTTTATGAATTCCCACCATTTGGCAATGGTGCATGATTCGATAGTATAAAAACTTTTAATCAATCATAATTTATTATTGTTATTTTTGTACTGCAGCTTCTTTTAATCCTATACAAATGCTACGTCCTCTTTCTCTTTCTCCATTTTTGCTCATTTCCATTCTCTTTTCCTTCCTCCCTCCAATTACTTAATACATTCAGTAAATAAGTTATACCATGTATATAACTCTGACTCGTGTTAAAGCACTAAATTGTTGCATTTATTATGAAGTCAAAAAAAGAATTCAACAATTGGGACAACAGTACCCAAATATAAATTAAATACGTGAAAACTATTTGAATATTATACTCACCACATTTGGTTAAAATCTATAGGGTCAGTTCTCTATAAATACGTGTAAAAGAAATATAAAACTTTTTATTGTGATAGCCCTGCCCTTTAGCTCCGCTTTAAACATCTTGATGTCATTATGATATGTTGTACGAATCTTATATGCAAAATTTAGTTGAAATCCGTCCAGCCAATTCCCTCCAACTCCATTATTGATGAATTAGTTTAATTTGTAATTGTGCCACCACTGTTTAGCTGATCGGATCCAAATATGCTTTTATGGTTTAGTATATATGGGACATTATAAATACTAAATTTTGTTAACATTGATTCTGACAATTCAACACAAATACGTGTAAAAGGAATTGTTTTTATTACTTTGATTGTGGCAGCCCTGATTTCTATATCTACCCAAAGCATATTGATTTTGTTTTTCTATATTTCACACCTCCTTCATACAAAATTTCCCTGAAATCGGTGAGCCCAATTCCTTCCCAATTTACAACCGAAAAGTTAAACTTTGCAATTGTGGCACCCCTGCTGAGTCGTTCCGGTTAAAATATGTCATTTTGGTCATTAATTTATATGAAAATTCTATGTTCCAAATTTCCAATTTCAAGTTTCATGGCTCAGATCGCCCTTTTTAATCAATAACTATAATAATCATTAAGAAAATACCTTTTATGTTACACTGAAATTTATGTAAAAATTAGGATATAATTTGTGTGTTAGGGTTATGGTCTCATCATCCGTGACATTTAGTACGTATCTGTATGATTAAATTAATTTAAAATTATCACGTCATTATGTATACGTTGTTAGGTGAAATCAAATGGATTATAATGTAGTATCTTATATTATATTACCGTAATCGTAGTGTAGTCGAACATTTTTGTAGATTGGTTATAGCCTATTGGGAAGCCTAAATCTCGGCCGCTATATGTGATATTTTCTTCATCTATAATTTTTAAAGATGCGGTAATTTCCTGTTCTTTAACGGTACTAAATTCAAACAGAATTGTTCAATATTTTCTTTTTAAGGGGGGTTTCCGACACCCCTGCACCCCATAAGAAAAGCATTGGAATCAGTTTCGGCCATTATAAAATCGCATTTTAAAATCAGTTTGAATCAAGATACTAAGTCGAAACTTAAACGGTTGTGTTGGAAAAAGAAAGTAGTTCATTTTAATATCCGTGAAATTTTAATTACGTTCCGAATTTCCCGGAAAATCCGTTTTTAATACGAAAAAAGCTACTTTTAAACAATGAGAATTGTCAGTTGCCATGGCCACCTCATTTGAGCGAGTGGTGATATTGGGTGTATACTCGCGAGCCCCTTGACGATATATTACGTCATTTTGTTTGTTTACACAGATTTCGAACATTTTTGAAGAATAAGTGAACCTTTCCCCTTTGAATTAAAGAACCATTTTATTCGTTGTTGTAGCATCGTTTCAAAAATTAATTAAAATAATTTCTTTAAGCCAAGCGAAAAATATTTAAACAGTGTAAGATTTAAAAATAACCCCTTGACGATATTACGTCATTTTGTTTGTTTACATTTGTTGATTTATGTCTTTATGTTGTGCCTGGTTGAGCCTGTTTATTCTGTAATATTTACGAAGACAGAAGTTTAAAATGTCTTAGGAAGGTCATTTATTTTTATTAATCACATCACTTGGAAAATTAAATTAAATAAAAATTAAATTATACTTATCCTTAATCCTAAAACAGGTTAATAATAAACAGAATCTTCTGTTCTATTCACGAAGAATGAAGTTTACATCTTTTGTCAAATAATTGTGCCTGATCAAATTATTTCTTTAAATCAAAATCAACTTAATGTGACAGCGAAGCGTCACAGGCTCTCTAGTAAGCATTAAATCAGTGCTCTTAAAGTATGAAAAATCAATTCCCATTGAGAGGAATTGGAGTCGTTCCTATGGTAGTTGAAATTTTTCATTGTTGAAGACCGAAAAAAATTTCATAATTTTATAATTTAAATCAAATTTTTACACAAATACCTCTTGGATTTGAGTTCTGTCTTCAAGAAAAATAAACTTCATTCTTTTTCTAAAGTATGGTACATGTTTCGACTTTGTATCGTAATTTTAAATAATTAAAAAAAGCAATTTTGTATAGCCCTGGACAGTTTTCAATGCTTTTCTTATGGATGTTTAAAATTGGACTTTGGGGTCAAAAACACCCCTTAAATATAACATTTTTGAAATTTCAGATTTTTTCCAGACGTTGTAACCAATGGCCTATATTCATTCCATATTTTAGCTTTGTAGCATTTCTAGAAGTACCTTAGGTTTTATATGATATATATATCCTATATATGATATATATATCCTATATCCTCTACCATAAATATTTTGAAGAAATTGTTTGTTTGTTTGTGCATTTATAACGCAACAACTACAGAACTTAGAAGCTATATGAAGGCGCTATTTTAAGCGCAATAAAAAGTTAAGCAAAATGGGAAGGTTTTTAAAGCGATTTGAACTACAATTTTCATTTTTTAAATGTTTTTCTGTTTTAATTTTTCCCATTTAAATAACACAGTAATGAGCGTATTGTTATTAACAATATACTTGACAACCGTTATAAACAATACCTAATATTAACTAAAAGAAATAATATATACTTAATATAAACTAAAGTAGGGAAGAAAGATACACCAAGGTTATTCATAGAAGGGCAATCACCAAAAAAGCTATAAATCTGGCTAATTATTTCAAAAGGTAACTGGAAGGCAGTTTTAATGTGCAATTTTAAGTGCTTTCGGTCTCTAAAAACATTTATGCATTCTGCATATTCTCTTTCCTTTAAATTAGTAGACAACGAAATATGATTTTCATTAACATTGAAAATGAATAAAGTGAAAGATTTCTCAGAAGGTAAAATAAGAAAACTTCTAAAACAATTCTTTAATTTAGACCAACATTTATAATCGTTAACTCTTCCTCCCTTGAACATCTATATATAAGTTGTGCTTTCTCTTCAATTGAACATTTGTATTAATCAATTAAGCAAATTATACTTATTAGATTATAACTACACTTTCCATATCATATCAACACTTTTTATCGCCAAATTCGATTTCGAAGTCCGGGAACTCATTTTTTCCCAGGTTTCACTTTAAATATTCACGTGACAAATTAGACTCACAAAATCAGCCTTTGCATGGGATAACATATGAGTAAGCAAACTTAGAATGTACGTGCATATCTTCAAACGTGTTTCCACCGGTTGCATCCCTAGAGCTTGCAATTCCTGCCAAAGTTTTTAATGTTTCTGATATTCATGACCACATAATAACATGCAGTTTCTTCCACTGGCAGTAAATTCGAGTGAAATCACTTTATTTTAAAAGTGATCCTATCGATTGTATGTATATATATATATATATATATATATATATATATATATATATATATATATATATATACATATATACAGTCGCCAAATTTATCGATAAAGGATGCATGATAAATTTATTTATTTGGGCAAAAGATGGGAAGACAAGAAATATTGCATACCATTAAGTACTACAATAAAAATTAACCTGGTTTCATTACTTGGTTTTATTCTCAAATCTTCCTCAACATTTTTTGTTTTGACTTAAAAACCCGAGCAACGTATTTTCAGCTAGTATCCTATACATGTATGAGGCAGCTTTTTTATAATTATATATATATATATATATATATATATATATATATATATATATACTTTGATTAAAAATTAATGGAGAAACCTTAAAGAAGGTAAATTAATTTGATTTTTTTGGGCGTCCTAGTTATTCTAAAATTATTTTGTGCTAGAAGCGTGAAAAACATAAAAACATGATATGATACGTTGAAAACGCTTTGTCCATAGACTCTTCGATGCTAATTCGTACAAGAAAATTGATGAGAATGTTAGTGAAAATAATTAAGAAGCAAGATGGAGTTTACAATGATGGGAAGAATTCAATGGGCACTTAATTTAACAGGGGAATGTCTCTAGGGGTTGGAAAATTGGATAAGACAGACGTTTCAGGCGGCAGCTCTTCGTAGCCGGAGATTGAGTTAAACATTCGGATGTCAACTACTTTTTCCTGACTTATTTGTCAATATGAACCTGTTATTGAATTATTCAAGCTTCCTGGATGGGGAAATATATTTTTAAGATGTGCGATGATTCGTTGAGGAATTGAATTTCGCGATACCTTGACTGCCCCTTTATTTGCACCTCGAAGTAATTGGCTCCAAAAGAAGATTTTCCTCCCATCCCACATGGAACTAATGCGTCAACAACATTCTCTCTCGTTCTCTACCTCTCTCTTTTTCTCTCCCTCTCTCCATATCTCTCTATCTCCCTCTCTCTCTATCTCCCTCTCTCCATATCTGCCTCTCTTCCTCCCCGACGTTTTAACGAACGCCTTGGGAACACTTTATTTGAACGACCTGCAGCGGGAAAAGAAAGGGATGCGCCGGATGTACGCAGATCGATAATTAAATTCCGGTTAAATCAATTGATGTACGTGTACCTGCGATTACCTTTCCCTTTCGTTCTAGCTCTACACTGATTCCGAAGGACAATTTCGCGTTTAAAAAACTTTGAATTCGTAATCTTTTCGAATATCCATCCAAACTGTGATGAGAGAATTGTTTAAAAAGAAAACCGTGCGAAATTTTAGCACGCGGTAATCCAGTGGGAGTTCTGAATTGCCATTAAGTGAGTGAAATTGCAAATGGTGAGTACTCGTTTCAATTACCGATGTTTGAATAATAGTTTTCTTTAATCCATATCAATACCTTTAGCAGTTAGAGATTGTACTTCATATGAAACTTTATACTAGTAAGATACCGTTAAAGTGAAAGCATGTTTTCAGGGTTATGCTTTGCCTGACTATTTGAGGAGGGGATAATCCGCACCGTTACAATATAGATGCTCACTAGGCTTGCCCATCCTTGAAAACTTCTCTCATAGCTTCAGTAGTATGGCCACAATACCATTTCAAAATTTTGAATTTTCCGATTTCAAAGCCACCTAGTGGAAAAATCAATGAAGTATATGAAAAATCCAATCTGTATAAACTTCATAGATTGATGAGCTATATAATTCAAAAATAATTTTTCAAATATCTCTTAAAACAAAAAAAAGATTGTTCACGGACAGACGAACAGACAGCGTGATCACATTAGCACGTTTGTTTTTCTTCCCAAAACCTGTAAAAATAAAAGAATTCACATAGGCGTCTGGAGTGGAATCCATTCGTTTCTGATGAAATTCAACCTGGAATTTGAGAGCAGCCTGTGCGGAGGACGGTGTCTATTCCGCTAGCAGCTTCGACCTCTTTGGAATGTATCTCTGTGCAGTCTTGATTAAAACAATCGGCAAATTGCATTTAAATCAATTATAATGCTTTTTTATGGAATGAATGAATTACTGTGGCCTTCTTTCCAATAAAGTTTCTGCGTAGAAAGTGACTTGCGAGGACTGCTGATATCCGTTGGTCGCTTTTACTTGGGTATTTTGTCAAACTCGCTAAAAAAAATTCAGCATTTTAATATATAATGGCTGAAAAAGTGCGATTCATCATAAAATATATTAAATAAAAAATTAAATATATTCTTAAGGCATTATCGGTGGCTCGTTTCAAAGTACTATGTCATCGCATTAATAAAAATGACGTAAAATTGTTATTATTCTTTACCACGCAAAAAATAAAAGTTAAAATTTTATGAAACCAATTCAAAGAAGCCATGAAATAAATTAAGAACAGAGACTTTACGATATATCGTCTTTTTTGTCAATATTGTTTTCTTTGATGTCAGATAACTAAACCGGGTCTAGAGATTGACGATAATAATCTATCAATTAATTGTGCTTATCGTTCTGTGCCGTTCAGTCCATATTTTTTTGCATTTCTAGTCTGGGTTTCGTCTTAACATTTCTTTCTTGCGACTCTGTAAAACCTTAATGCCCCGCAAAGAGTGGAGTGAACTTTCCAACTATTGGATTCCCGCACCTGTAGCGCATTCCTTCAAATATAAAAACACACGCCATATAAGATTTTCGTACAAATTTTCGCAACACGCCACTTGTAATTTAATAAATTCCTTTTTTGCATCAATAAACTCTATTCCGCGCCCACCCTACTTGATAGAATTTCGAGCTATCCTAGCACTTACCTCTCTCTCTTTTCTTTCCCTCCTTCCTCCACTCTCTACTCTAAACAACCTCCATCATTTCTTCTCCTTCCATCGCCTTCCTCAATACTCCCTTTCCACTTCCCTCCCGCATATATCCCTTCCCTCATCTCCTCCTCCTCACCCCTCCTCTCTTTGGCTCCCTTCCCCCCTTTTCGCTCCTCCCCTCCCCGGCCACCTCTCTCCCGTGCGAAATGGCTCCACCACTCTTTCTCCCTCCATCACTTCTACTCGTTTCCATTGCACCTACCAATCCTCCTCACCTGCCAAAATATCCCAGACCTTCTTCCCCTCATCCTCATCCAGCCCTCCTTCCTCCTCCAGCGTCACGTTCTCCTCCACTCTACTTCTCCAGAACTGGCCTCTTCTCCAAAACCTCCCCACTCCACCCTCATCCATATTCCATGCCTCGCCGAGAAAACTTGCGCTGCCTATATTTTTTTCTGCACGCCAAAAAAAACTTCTCACTTCCTTATTTATGACGCAATTTCTTTCCCTTGACTCTCTCTCTCTCTCTCTCTCTCTCTTGCTTTTTCTTGCTCAATCTCACCATCTATCTCTCTCTCTCTCTCCATCTATCCATTTCCTCCCCCCAATCGCTAGCAGCATTTCTCTCCTCCACCTTCCTTAGTCCACTGATTCCAAATCTTGGACCATAAATGACCCATGCTTCAAAATTATAAGTGCACTTCATTTTATTTATGGCGTCTAACTATTCGATACCGTCGAATTTACGATTAATTTGTTTCGGATGGCGATTCGCCGACCTCGGCCACGGTTGCGGTTAATAGATTCCGTAGATAAATCGCCAATTCAGTTCCGAAAAATGTTGATTGAATGCGTGAATGTTTGCCATTTAAAATATTCGGTTAATATGAACAATATTTCCGGCGACGCGGGAGGCATCTCGTCCAAAACAAATGAAGCGTATTTGTGCAGCTAAACCAATTATGGCAGTTGCTATTATAAACAAACATTTTGCTCCATCAATTATGCGCAATAAAAACGCGATTGGTTCGCGTGATGCAATAAAGTAAATCGGAACCGATAACTCGATTTGGTATTACGCTGAAAAAAATATATAACGTATCGATGTGATGGGTGTTTGCGGGAATATTGCTTTCTTCTGATTTACTTGTATTTTCATTTGGCTTGGGCGAGCGACTAATTATGATCACTTTGCATGATTTTCATTCGACATTTGACGGTAAGTGGTTGGTAAGCCGAAATGTAAGCTTGTATGACTATTTGTAGTCAATGGAGTTTTAATTAATCTCAAGATACTATATACAATGATTGGCAGTTATAAACAGGCTTTTAAACGATTAAACGTTCCAATGAGACAGCAAGCCACGTGGATTTGAAAATTCACACAACGGGCATGGCTCGTATCATACAACTTTCCTCAAAATGGCAGCAAAAAAGAAAACATCTCCAACTAAAAAAAACAGGCAGCGCCGCCAACTTGACGGAAATCCAATTTCCGCCATTTCCGTCGCCGATCTATGGTATCTAACGGCGCGAAAACGGGATAGAGAAGCGTTTTGCATTTCCCTCGACCTCGCAAAGTGGGCGTGCGATAAACTGTTCTCGGAAGTGAGTGAGCACGGGTAATTGGTATTGAGACGAAGCCACGGCTCGAGGCCAGGGTGCGGCGGGAGAGAGAGAGAGGAGTTGGCGGCGGTTTTGATATGCGGGGACGTGAGGCGCAGGATGGAGAAGGGGAGAGGCATGAAAACGCACGGAGAGAAGTTGATGGAGGGGAGAGGATGGGGTAGGAGGAAGAAAAAGAAGAAAAAGGATAATAGGGGAGGGAGAGGGGATAGGAGGGAGGGGGCTGGCGAGGAAAATGGAAGGCAAGGTGAAAGAGAATGGGAGCGATATAGGAATGGCGGCGAGGACAGGGAAAATTAGAGTGAGGGAGCAAATGCAGATGGGAGATAAAACGTAACGGAGGATTCAAAATGGAAGAGAAGGATAATACTAGTGTAGGGAAATGGAAGGGAGATATAAAGTTTTAGGCCTTGAAAAAGGAGTAGGTTGGTAAAATTGGATAGAAAAAATTTAAAGCGGCAGTGAAGTGGTTAGAGCGTTGGCTTTCCACGCAGCGGTCTCAGGTTCCAATCCGACAGAGATCCGATATTTTCAACCTGAGATCGTCCCGTACCCTGCTTGTGTGGTTTGAGGAAACCGCGCAAGTCAGCGCTCCGTCCTTCTGAAAGAACGTTAAGCCCTTCGTGCTCTTCGCAAAGAGCAGGCTAATGTCAGCACCGGGTTTCCCTCCTCCCTGTGTGTGTCCGGTGTGGAAGAAGTAATGACAATAATAATCTAAGAGGGTGATTAACCAGAAATACACACACACACAAATATAAATGGAAAGAGACATAGACACATAGAAAGATGATGTAAGAATGGAAAAGTAAGAAGTCAGTAAGAATAAAAATGTAAAAGCGAATAATATATGTGTGATAGAAATGGACGGAAAAAGATATAATCCTGACAAGTGAAGAGTAGAAGCGGGCAATCGCAGACTACGCGAGAAAAGATATGTAAAAACTAAGATGTAGTAGCAGATTGGGAAAGGTTTAGGGGACAGAAAGAAAATTAGACGATGAAATTAAACGGAAGAAAAGATCGAGACGGGACCCAAGGTGGGAAAGTGTGGAAGCGCAATAGGGAAACGGACGAAGCAGAGGTTTGGGAGAGGGATGATAAATTAGGTGAAAAAACAAGACAGAGAAAGTGAGAGTGCGGAGAATTGATGGCACTGCAAACGCAATCAATCACCATTTAAAAACCACGAAAGGACGAGATGGAGAGAGAAAGAGACACCACGCTCCATTTCCATGTTGATAGGCGAACAAATGTAACTCGTAAATGATACTACCGTCTCTTTTTTAACTGTGTCGGAAATGTCGCCGACCTTCCCCTAGCCCCTCCCTCTCCTACCCGACCCTTCCTCTCCTCCCCTCCCATTCCTCTCCTCTCCTCCCATTCCTTTCCTCCCCTCCCATTCCTCTCCACCCCTCCCATTCCTCTCCACCCCTCCCATTCCTCTCCTCCCATTCCTCCCCTCCCCATCCCTTCCTCCCCCTTCCTATCTCCCTCTCACATAATCCGCCTCCCCCACCCCTCCTCGCTCATCATCTCGATGCGATCTCGTCCTTTTTATCGGTTAAACGCCGCCGAGTAATTTTTCAAGTGTTATTTACCCTTTCACTCGCCACTTTGAAAAGCGTGGCATCATTAAGCCGTGCGCATCTCGTTGGGGGTTACAAAATGTTACGTAAACGGCTATGGAATAGTTTTTATTTTTTTCCGAAAGGAACAGCCGGTTCGAATTTTTGGAAAATAATATCCATTAGCCCCACGAGCGGTTGGACCAAATACATTTTCGACGTATATTATATCCACCAGAAATTGAACCGAAAAAGATACGATGAGAACTACCAGGCGCGAATTTATCGCAAAAACTCTCTTTCTATGAAGACTCCAGGGACATAAATTCCTGTTCGATCATCTCTCTCTAGACCAAAAAAATGAGATTCATTAATGCGTTAAAAATTTGAGTTGAGTTGAGTCTAATAAATATGTCATGATGCTGAGAATGTATTTGCGCGTACAGTATGTGTGTTTGTGTGTGTTTCCGATTGATGCTAGAAACATAAAAGACACTTGTCTAATAATAATGAATGCTTCGCGAGCGAGGAGATGGAAGTTGTTAACGGCAGAGGACGATGAATGATGGATGAGAGAAGACAAGAGCTTTGGAAAGAGGAGGTGAGGAAGGAGAGAGAGAGGGAGGGAGGAAGAGGGAGGAAGGGAAAAGGAGAGGGATGGAGGGAGGGAGAGGGATTGAGAGAGGGAGGAAGGGAGAGGGAGGGTAAGGGAGAGAGAGGAAGGGGAAGAAAGAGGGAGGGGAAGAAAGAGGGAGGGAGAGGGGGTATGGAGGGGGAGGGAGGGGGAGGTAGGAAGAGAGAGGTAGGAAGAGAGAGGTAGGAAGAGAGAGGGAGGAAGAGGGAGGGAGGAAGAGGGAGGGAGGAAGAGGGAGGGAGGAAGAGGGAGGGAGGAAGAGGGAGGGAGGAAGAGGGAGGGAGGAAGAGGGAGGGAGGAAGAGGGAGGGAGGAAGAGGGAGGGAGGAAGAGGGAGGGAGGAAGAGGGAGGGGTGTAAAAACCTACTGAGATTCACTAAAGACATCAATAAGTGAAATTTAGAACAAAAGATAAATACATGAAAAACAAGGATAATTTGGCACTATACAAATGGATGGATCATTGATGGAAGGAACATACAAAAATGACAAAATTAATAGATATTAACGTTATGACTAAACAAAATAGAGTAGAATAAAACTATTAAATGAATAAAATAAAATAACAAAGCATAAATCATGCACAATATATATTGTTTTGTCAAAATCAAGATTATGAAACATTGAAGCATTAAGCGTGTTTAAATGTTCCTTTGAAAGTCTAAGAGAGGTTGATAGCAGTGTCGTTTGAATGATGAGAGCGAGTGCAATTTTTTATTGTTTGGGGAAGTTCGTTCCATAGTCTGTAAACAGTTACAATGAAGGACTTTTTGAATATTACTGTTCTGTGATAAGGAATAAGGAGTTTATGGCTCCCTCTGGTATTACGGTTATGTACAGTGTCTCTACTCCTGATTTCCGTTGTAATATAATGTGGATTTTTAGAAGTAATTGGTGTAGTATGGAAAGCAAGTGGAGAGCTGTTCGGGACTCCAAATTTAGCCAGTTTTGCTTGATGAGTGAATCAGAGATGTGGTTTGATTTCTTCAGATTAAAACTATCTAATGCACGCGCTATGTGTTCTCTGAATCTTTGACGACAACTCTTGAGATAAATCTTGGTACGCTATATCAACATAGTCAAAATGCGGAATAATGAGTGAAGTTACCAAATGCTTCTTTAAAGAAACCGGAGTACTGCTACTTAACTTCCTAAGTGAGTGAAGAGATCAGTTTACTGTTCAACACACATTTATAACAAGTGGAGACCAAGAGAGGGTTTCATCAATAAGCAATCCTAGATTCTTTACCACTTTACAATATTGTATAGTTGAATTTTCTATGTTGATCGGCATTCTTTGGGATTGATTAATAGCAGCTAATATCTTAGAGTAACCTATTAAGATAGCCTGTGATTTTCCTGGATTGATACTAAGAAAGTTTTTATTGCTCCAGATATCTAGAATTTCTAAAACCTTATTGATATTTTTTAGGGTTCTCGCGAGATCGTTTGCGGTAGAACTTCAGTATATTTGCAAGTCATCTGCATTAAGGTGATGATTGTGGTATTTAAGGTACAAGGAGCAGTCATTTATGTACAAGGAAAATAGTAAGGGACCCAAAATTGAGCCCTGTGGGACGCCTCTCCCGTTGATAAGCCAATCAGAGGAATAATTAATCACTTGTTGAGAACGATCGCTTAAATAAGAAGATATTCAATTTATGGCTGAAGGCGAGAAATTTATTGCGAGCAGTTTAGACAGCAGAACACCTTTGTCTATTGAGTCGAAAGCTTTACTGAAATCTAGTAGTACTAGGATTGTAACTTCCCTTTTGTCCATTGCGCGGAGAATGTCATCGGTAATTTTTACAAGAGTAGTGATTGTGCTGTGAGATTTACGAATGTTAGATTGAAAGGGATCTAACAACTGATTTTCGTTAAGAAAGAGCGTGATTTGTTCATGTGCTAATTTTTCTAAGAATTTTGATGAGGTAGGCAAAAAGCTAATTGACGAAAATTCTTTACTTCAATCGATTTCGATTTTTTTGGTAATGGCCTTATGAGCGCATTTCCATTGCACTGGAAATTTTTCTTGAGATAGGGAGCAGTTAAATATATTAGTTATTATTGGTAGAATAATATGTATCAATTTCTTGATGAAGATAATTGCAATTCCATCTTACCCTTGAGTTTTAGATTTAATTTCTCTAAATGCTTGGAGCACTTGGAATTGAGTGATAGGAATGAACTTGAGCGAATTAAAATCCTTGTTTGATTTTTCTGCTGTAACAGTAATCGAATTAATAACTTCCCTTTTAATTCTCTCATTAATAACATTCGGGGGTGTAGCTAATTTAGAATTCAACGAGTCTAATGATATTTATGTAGGCAGTTTAAAGTCATTTTGTTTGCCAATACCAATCGACCGAAGTTTTTTCCAAATAATCGAAGGTGATTCGTTCTGACTAGCTATGGAATGAATGAATCTAATTTTTACATTCTGATTAGCTGTTTTGTTTTGTTTCTAATGCGCTTATATTTGTGGAAAATATTATCGTTTTAAGTTCTTTTGAACAAACGAAAAACCGAGTCGCGATGCGCCATCATTCTTTTAATTTCGTCATTAATACAGGGCGCGCGACGTTTGGAAATGCGAATGGTTTTTACAGGTGCGAAGTGGTCAAGCAGTTGACTTAATAAAGTGTTTAGGGCTTCAACATTTTTATCAATATCATCGATAAAGTCAATGGTATACCACGTAAGAGTAGAAGCTTCGTTCATTAATTCCAAGTCATCTATCCGTTTTATATCTCGATGACGCATAAAAGTTTGTTTGAATTCCGGCGAATTGAGTGAGTATGCTAAGAAGATTAGGTTGTGAGTAGAAATCCCTGGGACTGGCAATTGACCATTAGTTATTATTTTTTTAAGGTTTGTCGTAACGGCTAAGTCGATCCAGGCTGAGGCTGTTTGGGTGTTATTAGTCGGATTCAGCGGAATGATATTGAGGCCAAGTGAATTAAAGGAATGTTTTAAGTAGTCACTATCATGAGAACTAGCTGTGAAATTGGCATTAAAATCACCGGTGATTATAATGTGTTCATAATTGGTAGCAAAATATGAAAATATGTCCTCTAAGTTGAATAGATGGGCTATTTTGAGAGATCGATAAATTATTGCTGGTAAAAGTTTTTTGGCATTGACTAAAATTTCTAAGAAGTGGATTTCAGGCCATCTTGCATATTGGGGTTCACTTGTAGCTGTCACTTCACACTTCAAATCATTCCGTACTTAAATCCCATACCACCACCACCTTTTTCTAAGCAATCGTTGCAATAAAAACAGTGACCGGGTATGTCAATAGTAGAAGAGGATATGGAAGGTTTAAGTCAAGTTTCGGCCAGAATGTCATGAACATCATTAGAAGGAAGTATGGCTCGTAACTCATCTAAATGCGCAGTGAGGCTTTGTACGTTAAGATAAACCAGCTGAAAGGCTCGTGGAAATGGTTTGAAGTAAGAAGAGAGCAATTTACGAGTGGAAATGCCATCAGAGAGGTTGCAATGAGGAGAATTCCCCATGAAAGGGGAGGGCGGAGATAAAGCAAGATTTTGGGGTAATCCAGGTATTAACTCCGGGGCGCAAGGGTAAAGGAGTGATTCTCTACGTACAGCGTGAGGCAGTGAGCGAGTACCAGGTACATATGGAGATGCATTAGGGTTTAGTTGGGAAGTGAAGGGAAGGGGCGATTGAGATATGGAGGGAAGGACAGAAGTAGGTGATGATTCATCTATCATGTAATGTGAAAATGGGAGAACACGGGAAATTAAGAGAAGTAGCAGTAAATTCAACGCGTAAATACCTTTTTAACAACAAGATTATTTCAAAGAGGGATAAATAAAACTGGAAATAAACTACAGATTACAGAATTGAACAAACGCAACGCTAATAAAATGAATCACTGGCTATAGGAACTTGATCAATCAGTATAAAAAATGTTTCAATACACAATTGATATTTCACAAAATAAAGCCAAAATAGGTATCACTAGAGAGGGGGAGAGAGAGTAGGGGAGAGAGAGGGAGAGAAAGAGTGAGTGTGGAAGATAGAGAGATGGAGTGAGATTTAGAGGTAGAGGGAGAGAAAGAGGAGGCGAGGGAGGGAGAGAGGGAGGTAGAGAGGGAGGAAGAGAGGGGGAGAGAGAGTAGGGGAGAAGGATGGGGAGAGAGATGGAGTGAGATTTACAGGTAGAGGGAGAGAGGTGGGGAGGAAGAGAGGAGGAGGGAAAGAGGGAGGGAGGCTGTGAATGTAGTTGGTTGAGGGGCTCATGAGTGAGAGCGCGTAGGACAGCCTCTCTCTCCCACTCTATTACGCGCATACACACTTCCCGTGCGTGAAGGGGTCGTATTGTGGTGAAGGACCGTTGGGTTTGAATCGCCTCTTAGCAACACGCCGAAGATGTGGGAGATTACAAGGACGTATGGAGTGAAATGGGATCTTTGGTGCTTTCCTTTATTTTCTTCCCCACTAATCACATATGTGAGATATTTTGCGGAACTGGAACGTTACAAAGCCTTTTCTATTTACGATCTGGTCATCCGATGGAGAATAATTACGTACATTTTATAATCATATTAAATTACTTCCAATTTTTGGATTATTTTAATTCAACACGTTTATATTCAAACTCGATTGTATCTTTAATTAAAATAATTTCTGTTAGAGAAATGTAAGGTAAAAATTTTAAAAATGTACTATCGTTTTGGTGTAAAAATAAAAGACTTATTGTAATTCCACATAAATTTTATTCAAAATGACCTAGGTTTCGTTGCAATGCAACATCATTAGTTTTGATGATGTTGCATTGCAACGAAACCTAGGTCGTTTTTAATAAAATTTACGTGGAATTACAATGTCTCGTTATTTTTACATTATGAAGAAATTCCACCAAGTGACACCTGAAACCATTAACTATATCGTTTTGGTATTAATTTCAGGAACAAAGATAATAATTCGAGAGAATGTAGTGTAATCGCCACATTTAATGCTTAATTTAATTACCATTTTGTAAGAAATGTTTTGCCTGACTAGTAATATTTCAGAAAAATAAGTATATCATATATAAAACTTCTACATATTTTTCCAGTGTTACAATCCTTAGGAAAAAATTCACTTCGTTCTTTGGGCAAAATGAATTGTAACAAAAGATTCTGTGTTCTTCGAAAACAAAGATTAGTAACAACAATGAGTAGTTTATGAAATGCTGCATTTAATTCTTTTTGGGGACATAATCTCTTGATACATATCTCGGAGGAATGATTTTCATTGTTGAAATTAAAACAGTAACCGCTGTCGACGTGATCTCTTGTTTTTGGTTGATTTTAGACTTCATACTAAAGACTCGAAGCGATTCAGAAGGTAATATTTGTCCTCCTGCAGCAAGTTTACGTAAATATTAAGGAAAAACAGAAAATCGTTAGACATTTTCATGTCCTTGCGAAATTATTTATCCCTAAAACTGAATGGAACTGCGTAACGTTTCATGAACTCTTGGATAGCGTCTCCCCTTAGCGGATGCCAATTTCGTATTTTCTGTTTAATATTCAAATAACTCTCGGGCTTCTGGAAACTTCATAAGTTTAAGTTCTCAATATGAAGTATAACTGAGGATACATCTTGAGGTGAACATCGTAAGACCAAATTTGATTCATCGCAGTTATAAAGAGAGGTTTTCTTTTAGTAGAGTTCTGTGCGATGCATTATGAAGCCCAAACTTGTCTTAGGAAATGCAGAAAGGCGTCTGATATTTTTACTTATACTTTTAGGTTTCATGTAAGGATCCTATTTGTATGCTATGAGAGTATTTATATTACTATGACATTGAATTGGAATTAGAGTTGATTTGAATGTTTTAACGATGAAAGATACTTATGTCTTCATATGTTAATAGATAAATACAAATATAGTCATCCCCTGATTTAGCGCCCTCATTTTTCTATCATTGACATTGGTGCTAAAGTGTAAAAGTTGTTGTAAATCGAGGTATATGCTTACTCTATGTAATAATAATATGTAATTTCTGTTCACAACGATTCATGGGCGGTATGCGGGGTGGCACTACATAGGGGGGCGCTAAATCTGAACCTGACTGCTACTCTATTTTTGACTCTACCACGTATATCAAAGGCTCCAAGAGTATTTTTGGTATTCATTTGTCGACTTTCGGTCTTTCGAAATATTTTACACCACGTGTGATTCGGAGCAGGTACAATGTATTTGGGAAATTCACGGTATTGTTAATTACCCAAATTATTGCACTTATTTACTTGAATATAAGTTAAATGAAATAGGTGGCTTTATCAAGATGTCGTTGAACTTCACCGAGGGCGGTGACCCCTGCGATATTTTTTAAAAGATCTTTCTAATAACTCATTTTTTTAATTTGATGTGCTTGATTGGACATCGGTCACTCGGAGTTCGGACGGCCGCTATTCTGCCTCATATACGTACAAATATATACAGATAGTGATTATGAAATGCTATTTCCCAGAAGACTTGCATACTTAAAAATATTATATTATATGTGAGTGGATTTATTTCAGTGTGCTTTCACATGGAATTAATTTTTTTTTCACTGCATGTTTACTACTTCATCCAGGATAACTCTTAATAAATGCAATTATAAGGATGAGTTATCCACTGTTAAACCAAGGCTAGAAGCAAAAAATTTCATCACACAATATAAGCTGGATATCACTGATAATTTAATATCTTTAGAGATTATGACACAAATTGCGGATTTAGGAAGGACAAATGAGCGTTTTTTAGCCATTGAGTGGAAGTATTGACTGAATTATTAATGTTCCATCCGATATATTGAGAGAATTAAGGGATAAAGGCTTAAAATTATATCGTCATAAATAATTTCCCAAGCAATTTTATCACTCCAAAACTGTAACTGAAAATTGTTTGGATATTTCCCATAGGTGTAAATAATTTGGCGTTTTTTTCAAAATTCATTTCATGCATTTTTGTTTCGAATGAATGCCACCGCATCATAAACATGCTCTGGAGTGTTTACTGTTTTGATTGGACGGATTTAGAGTAGCTTGTTTAACTAAAAAGAAGGAATTAGGGAGAGAGAGATGGCCGTCTGCATCGTTGGAATGGTTTACAAGTTCATCTAATATGTGACAAAAGTCATTACTATTGGGGGTGGCTACCTTTTCTACTTTTCTGTCTAGTCAACAGTTTAATTTGCTTTAGGAGTTATCTAAATAATCTCTTGAATTCAAACTATAAGGGAATATCGATAATTGACTGGAAATTTTTACCTACAACATGCGTAGTCGCTTTGATAAAAACATTTTAAATTGAATATTTTAATTGATAAAATAATTATTATTGTATGCATATATTGTATAAATATGTGTAACTCTTGAATTTTAATTAATGTACAAGTCAAAGATATTTGTGGGTTCAATATTGCAGCAGTCGTCGCCACCTGGCTTTAGCCTACTTGCAACATTGAAGGTTAAATAAATAAATAAAAATATAGAAACCACAAAGAAGCCATTTTTAGTTCTAATTCACCTGTAACTGAATTAGAAGCATTTGCAACTGGAAATCGTCGTTTTCAAACCAATTCAATGCCCTGTTTCGCACCTTATTGTAGGTATATAAGTACACACGCTTTATGATCGTCGTTTTTTTTAACTAGCAAAGGGAAACCCGAGTTTTCGTTTCTCCTGCGAGATGAAGGAACCCATCAATAGGATAATCCTCGACATGAAATTTTCTCTTCCCTCCGCCTCCGGGTGCGCCTCCACGTGGATTGGGAGGGATTAAGGAGGGAGAAGCGTAACAAATGTCTCCTCACCCCCTTTCCTCTCGCGATTCCCGACCACCCCCCCCCCTCCCCAAAAACAGCCTCGCCCCGCCTCGCAGTCTCCCTCTCTCTCTTGGCTGCATGTAACAACTACGCCCCACACATGAAATAAGGTAAACAACAACTCATTCGCCATTTCCTGTGTAAACTGAGCTTAATCAAGAATGTTAACCCCTTTGAAGTACTTCATCCCGCTCTCTTTCCCTTTCTCTCCGCCTCCCTTTTCCCGTGAAAGTCCCCGCACGGCTTCCCTTGGGCCACCAGAGGGGTGAGGAGGTCACAGGGAAAAGGGGAGGGGGGAGTGGGGGTCGGGGGTTGGAAGGCTTGATGGAGGGGCGGAAGGGAGGGGGAGTTGCGGGAGGTGTTGTGTGAGGGAGTGGGGGAGGGGGAAGGGAGGAGTTGAGGGGGGCGCGGGACACAGGGGAGGGAGCGGCGGAGGAGGTGGGGGGACTGTTGGATTTTCGGGAGGCTCACCTGCGAAGCACAAAACTGAATCGATTGCGACCCGGCTCCGATAGAGACCTCAGCAGCCGTTGGCGGCGCTGGCGTCGGGAACGTTTTGACATTCGAAGCACTCGGGTCAACCACGTGACCCTCTCTTTCAAATTCGAGAGAAAACAGAGGAGCAGCGCAGATGCGATAGCAAGCCCGTTGCCTTTCCATTTGATTCGGACCGCTTCCTAACGCTCTGCCCCCGTATGCGCTCCGGATGAAGCTGTCAGTTTCATATCAACGACAGAGCTCCAACGACCGAGAGAATTGCGGTTTTAATATTTCTATCCATAAGACACGAAGAAGTCTTCCTCGGCGTATATATAAAGGTCCAAAAATTCATCCGACGTAAATATTAGTTTTTATAGTTAAAATAATTTTAGGAAATATTTCTTTATAGAGATATATTTTTTAATTTTGAATCTTAATTACTGAAGCATTAAATGTTTGAAAGTGTAGCTCTATGGAGTTAAAAAAATCCAAAATTTCAGATTGTGAAGAAATTTGAAATTCCAAGGTTATTTTATTAAAACGATCTATCCAAGGAGATACATTTATCATCGGAATATTTCCTTTGCTAATATCTTTACTAAATTGGTAAAAACAGATGCATTTTAAAATAAAAAATTATCATAAAAGCATTTTGGAGCCGATGAAAATTTGATTGATTCCAAAATTTTATTTCAAACTTTAGAAAACGTGAGTCCCGCGGCTTTAGATAGAAAGCGCGCCGCTAATGCTTCGATGGAACAGTTTTATCTTACTCTTTTTTTACGTGAATATATTTCCGAAGCGAGGAGGAGAACACCAATCCACTTTTAAAATCTTTTCCTTCAACGGCATACAGGCAAGTTTTACCCACACGCGTATATTCGTATTTTCACACACATATAGTTTTACCATAAGTAGCAAACACCTAAAAATAAAGTCAACGAAGTGCTATTTTTGCCAATCTTCAATTCTATGCTGCAGCGAAGTATTATTTTCGGTGCAAAAACATCCACTGATGTGCTAAGTGCTAATGACAAAATATAGATAGAATATAGAAATATAGAAATATAACAATCCAACAGTTAAATTTGACCAGATTTAAGTAATACCACAATACAAAAAATACACCTTATAGGTGAAGGCGATTCGAAACGAAACTTAGTTAATGTCAGTTAAATCACATCCAATAGTTACTATCACTCT
Source organism: Tanypteryx hageni (assembly GCA_028673005.1). Lineage (NCBI taxonomy): Eukaryota > Metazoa > Arthropoda > Insecta > Odonata > Petaluridae > Tanypteryx > Tanypteryx hageni. The sequence goes on along the minus strand of CM054115.1, from coordinate 182,645,259 downwards.
TCCGGCTCCCGGTAGGTCAATGTCCACTCAACACTGAATAGTTTCTGCCTTGTAGAATGGAATGGCTCACACCTGCGTAGACTTCCCCTCTCGGTGCTCCGCTGTGCGTCTCGTCGCTCGGAAGGCCACTATCGGAATGGGCTGTCACGTGACGCCGGTGGTGAAGGAGGGAGGCAATGACGTCGGGCGGGTAATTCGAAAAAGTTGAATTATTCTCGATGATTGGTCGCCCTTCCACTGTTCTTGCATAACCATGGGAAAGAGGGAAGGTTAAAGAGGTGAGGGGTAATTAGGGTATATAAAGCAGAGAGGCACCCCGGGAGGGCGTGTCGACTGTGGCGTGGCGTTCGTGGGCGTGTCGTTCAGTCCGGCGATATCACGAATATCGGCGATATACGATAGCGGCGATATTCGAACTAGCGATATTCGTACTTGCATGTTCGTACATGCGATTCGTTAAGTGCTATCGTATAAGTGCGGGAGTAAAGGGGGGGAGGAAAAAAATCGCCACAATGCCAATGCTTAAATATTGATTTGAATCAACTTTGTTGCATAGACAAACTCAATGAAACTTTTATATATCTTAAAATGTAAATTAGCCTCTTATAATCCTAACTTCGATACGAAACGGTGTATTTTGGGCAGTGCGTTTAAACCTCCTCAGCGATGGGTCGAAATTGGAATTGATGTAGACAATACTATAATAAACTTCTTCCGATTTACCGATCATCTTTTCCCATCCTCCTCCTCCCACACTTTTTCGCTAAATATTATTCGTTGGCTTACGATTTCCCATCCGATGATGACTGTACTAGTGGAAAACATTGCCATATATTTATGTTATTTAGTGACATTTTGTACAAAGTTACTTGGCATATTTGTGAATTAAATTTTATTAGTTTATGTTTCCTTTGTTGATTTCATTTAAATCCGATCAGTTTGGAAGTATTTATGCAATTTGTATAAATGTAAACAGCCAATCTAGCTAATTATTTCCGCTGAACCACAACGTTAGCCACTGAACTGAATTTATATCGTTTTTATATTGAGTACGCGTACCGAATACTTGCGTTACAGAAGCTTTTCATAATAATGAAAGTACATAATTAAATTATATGAAGCTTGAATGCTCTATCAAAGAACTCAGTAAAATCACAACCAATTTGATTTCATTTATAGATATGTATGCGCTGAATATATATATAAATTAAGCACAAGTTTTATTCCTATTTTATACGTTACACTTTTATTTATTATTCCATTGTAATTTATTTTTAAATTATTAAAGATGATGTTTGTTTGTGAAAGCAAGCATAAAAATTAAACGAAAAGAGGAAAATACGACGAGCATAACCTACGATACTTTATGATCAAACGTTAACTAATTACTATTTTACACCTGAGTACTTACATCAACTCTTAACGCTGCTATGGTATCTTTCTTTGCAAAATTTTCCTCAGCGCGAATAATTCTTCTCCACGGTTTTCAAAAACCTTACATCCTCGTATCTTCTAGCATATTCTCTCCCTTTATTCTCCCTCTCCCAACCATATTTATTTCTCCCTGTGCCCAGTGGCAACCAAAGCACTTTAACTTTATCAATGAATATCACACATTCCGAGCTCTGAGACACTCCTTTTCGCTCAACTCCAGGCATTCCCATCTCCTTCCACCCCTTCCCCTCACTTCCTCTCTCCCCATTTTCCCTCCCTCTCTCTCTCATATTTTCCCCTTTCTCCCTCTTTTCACTCTCTCTCCCCTTTTCCCCTCATTCTCCTTTTCCCCTTCCTCTCTCTCCCCATTTTCCCTCCCTCCCTCACTCCCATCTTTTGCTCCCTCTTTACCTTTTCCACTCCATCACTTTCCTCATCCACCGATTATTTTTCCCGCAATTCTCTTCTCTTTACCACACTTCCATTTTACATCGCAAATTCTAACCTGAAATATTGTTCTCCTTTGTGCATTGCACGTTCCTCGGATTTTCAGTACGTGAGAGTCTTGTACATGCTATATGTCCAAAAAATTGACTTTTACAACCAAAGGTTTAATCGTTCAATAGCTTTTGGAGAATTGTGAATCGTCAGTTTAGCCTTAGCCATAAGACGATCTTGAAAGTGCTTTGAAGACAACTCTAGTTTCAATGCGTAGCAAGTTGTTTAAAAATATTCAAAAGTTTTTTATGTAAAATTTTGATTTGTTTGGATCTGTTGGTATATCAGGACAAAGTCCCCACTTGTTTAATCTTTATTCGGCATTCGTTGTTTTCTTTGATTTAATGATCCAGCCTTTCTAACTTTCTAACATTTTCCGGGTGGAATCTGTCTCCTTTATTCTTTCCTCCTGTAATCTCTTTCTCTTCCTCCTCCACCATTCATGTCTTGGCTGCCTTCTTCAACGTTCATTTTCACCTTAAAATCTGTTCTAACTAAATCTTACCTTTTTTTAATCTGCTGTTTTAGAATGGTCTTTGTTACTTTGCATTGTCCCCGTTTCCTTATTGTTTCTTAATATCTATTCTACGGAAAACGTTTTATTTATAAAGCTTCCCGTCAGCGTTTATCCATAGAGCCCAAGTCTAAGAGTCGTTCGACGGAAGAGGACTCGGCTCTTAGAGATGGATTACGTCTAGTGACGCGATTCATCGGTCGTTTTAGAACACGAGGAAGCAAGTACTATCTTAAAGAGAATGTCTCAATCCCACCGCCAAACCCGTCGAACCGTCATATCCCCGACTAACTTTGTAATTGAAATTCGCCGCATTCCGCAGACTCCGGATTTCGCCATGCGCCCGATGCCGCCCTAGCGACTTCATTTCGAGGATTCTTCGCGATGGAAATATTTTTTAAAATACGAGCTTTACAGGAAGAAAGCAAATATTCTGAGAATTTTCGAACAACTTACCGTAGAGATTCGACGAGAGAGAGAGAGAGATAAGGCTTCTATTCCACGTTCGCACTCCGTTGGTGCTCGCCGCGAAATTTCTCCACCCGCGGTGTACCTCCCTCTCCACCTCCTCTTCCTTCAGCCGCCGCCTCTCCCACTCTCTCTCACACACACACACTTTCCCTCTTTCTCTCTCTCTCTCACACACACACACAAACTTCCTCCCCTCCCATTCCCAACGATACCCTCTCCCCACACTACTCACCTCGAGCACTTTACATATTTGGCTGCGCCCTTTCTGTTTGCATTTCTTGTGCTCTTGATGATGACGTTGTAACTCTGAAGAACCGGGTATGCGAATGTTTTTACTTTCTCCATACGTAGTATAGGGGAAAGTATTGTTTTCATGAAAAAGTGGACTTCGACAATTTCACCGGAAATACACGTTTTGAGGTCCCCTGAAAACGTTTTGACCATTTTCTCGATGATGTGTGTGTGTCTGCGTGTCTGCGTTTTTCGGCGTTTTTCTGCGTTTTTCTGCGTTTTTCTGCGTGTCTGCGTGTCTGTGTATGTGTGCATGTGCGTGCGTTAGTGCGTGTGCGTGCGTGCGTGTGCGTGCGTGCGTGTGCGTGCGTGCATGTGCGTGCGTGCGTGTGCGTGCGTGCGTCTCCCTATGCGTGCGTGCGCGAGTGTGCATGTGTGTGTGAGATAGCTTTTTTGTAGGTGCTCTAACTCAAATAATATTAATCATGTCACCGCGAAATTTTCTATTTAACAATTTTATAAAGGTCAAAAGAACATATTAGTTTTTAGTAAAAATCGGTCCGCCGGAAGTGGGTGTTTACTCTTGTCACTTATCCGTTATTTTCAAATATTGGCTTTAATATTTAATATATGCAACATATGTTGGAATATAAGTTGTTGGTTATTTAATTGTCTACAACCTTTGTTTGAAACATTTTTTCCATATAATGCATTTTAAAGAGATATCTTATATTTTTAGCTGCCACCACCACGCCACCTACCGACGACTATTAACAATTGACGCTTAGTTACGTCTTAGTAACGCTTCTTTTTCTTTTCTTAATTGTTGGAGCCTTGTGGCTATATAAAATATCATAAGGCTATGGTTTGAGTATATTTCCATTCTTTGTAGTCTAAAATTTTCTCGTTTCTTAAAATATTTATTATTACGTAACCTATTTGGAATTTTTAGAAATATTACAGATACGGGTAAAGTCATGTGGTGGCCACATCAGATTTTTTTACTAAGAATTCTCGTTTCCGCATTCTAATTCCGTGTCATACGCACCGATGTATGCACGACTCTATTAACACATTTTCGTTAGGTAGACTTCCACGCATCCTAGCCAAACAGAATTCCGAGGGGTTAATAAAACAAATGCGGGTCAAGTGATTCAGCGGAAAAAAAGTCGGAGTTCTTTTGGAGAATGTTACGGGATAATTTGAACGAAAGCCAAAACTCCTTTCAATGACGAAGTTCTGGTGTTAAGGATGGATATTATCTTCCTCGGGTTTTTACTGCGTCGGTTTATACTTGCCGTTTGTTCTATTCGACGTTTTATTCGATCGAATTTCGTCGCGTTTTCTTTAAAACTCCCAACAAATGAAGCCAAAATTCTAAAGATAAACCTGCATCCCAACAGGTGGCGTCGAGTCGCAATATTTTCGAGGGTTTCTCAATCGCGTGCTCTCCTTCTCTCTCTCTCTTTGATATCTACTCCCCCCCTCCCCCCTCTCTCTCTCTCTCTCTCGGCCCTTTCCAAAGTCCCCGCTCCCTCCTCCGCCTCTCCACCTTTCTCACATCTCTCCCACTCCCCTCTTCCTGCATTTTTTAGCATCAAATTACTCCGCTAATCAGAGTTCAAGGTGAGACCCACTGAGGCCGAAGAGAGCACGAGCTATTGATAACTAGCAGAAACGCCCGGCTACTCTCGGGAAAGTTTTCTTTTAAGTTTCAAACGATGTTTATTATTTATTAATTGTGGTAGCTCTGCTCTTAAGCTCCGCTTTAAAAATCTTGATTTCATTATTATTTAGTAGACATCCGTTGAGCCAATTCCTTCCAAATCCATAGTTACTGAAAGAGTTTAATTTGTAATAGTGGCACCCCTGTTTAGTTGATCCGGTCCAAATATACTGTTATAGCTTTTATATATATATATATATATATATATATATATATATATATGTATGTGTATATATATAATAATATGATTAAAATCGATGCGGAGTTCAAAACAAACACTTAGAAACATAAAATTTTATATATCCTAAAATCTTTTTTTTTATCTTTCACAACTCCTTCATACAAAATTTCGTTGAACTCAGCCTACCAGTTCCTTCCAAATTCATAATTACCGAAAGATTTTGAAATTGTGGCACCCCTACTTAGTTAATCGGGTCGAAGTATGGCATTTTGACCATGAATTTCTTTGAAAATTCTATTTACCAAATTTGGTTGAGTTCGGTTATGCCATTTCCTTCAAAAAGCATAAAATTTTACTTTGCTATTTTGGCACCCCTGCTTGGTCTATCCGGTCCAAATATGTCATTTTGGTCATGTATTTATGTGACGATTATATGTACCTATCTAATTTGGTTAAAATTGTCGTTTGGCATCCCAGTATAACGCTTGTAGTTGTTTTCTTTATCCAAAACTTAGAACAGAATTGCGTATATTCCTATACACGCAGAATTGATTGCATATGAGTAGAAAAGACTTATTTTCTATATATATTTGGAAGACCATAAATTAGTGAGCCTATTCTATATAGGAGCTCATTCAACATATATAATGATATTTATAACGTTGAATATAAAGTATTTTACTGGTAAAATATACGTACTCACGTTTTTGTTGTGCTTGAAACCATTAGTGCATATTGTGTAGAATTATTATCGCATTATTTTTTTAAAGTCGTAACTATTCGCTTTAAAGTAACGAATTACCATTTATTTAGATTAAATTATATGATTTATCAAGTTGGTATGGAAATGTAATTTAATTTGTTTTGGCACCACACAGAAAGGGTCTTGGGCAGCTTAAATGGTGCACTTTAATAAACATGCTCAAAGCGATGTGGTGTCAGCACTCATTAATGGGAAAACGCCAAACAGCGCAAAAACAGATTCACTGGTTTCTCAGCTGACATTTATCCTTCAACGGAGAAAATGCATTTCCATATAGAGAAATGGTATCATAAACTGACATTTTCTGTGTAATGGAATTCCGTAGTGCAAGGAATATATGAGTGAATTTAAATAATTTAATAATCCCACTTTCCGCTATTGAACTAAAACTATGAACAAAAAATAATGTTAAAAAATAGATAAAACAAGTGAGGGAAGAATTTCATAGCAAATTACATAAGGCGCTTTTTTGCCAACTGCAATCTTTAAGCGGAATCAAGAATCGCAGATGCGATGAATTGCTGGTCGCCTACATTGGCAGAGCCTGTACATTTAAGTATTGTTTTTTCCGATTAATTACCAGAAACTAATTATAGATCTACTAAATATATACCATCTTTAACACACACACGCACACACACACACACACACACACACACACACACACACACATATATATATATATATATATATATATATATATATATATATATATATATGTATGTATGTATGTATGTATGTATGTATGTATGTATGTATGTATGTATGTATGTATGTATGTATGTATGTATGTATGTATGTATGTATGTATGTATGTATGTATGTATGTATGTATGTATGTATGTATGTATGTATGTATGTATGTATGTATGTATGTATGTATGTATGTATGTATGTATGTATGTATGTATGTATGTATGTATGTATGTATGTATGTATGTATGTATGTATGTATGTATGTATGTATGTATGTATGTATGTATGTATGTATGTATGTATGTATGTATGTATGTATGTATGTATGTATGTATGTATGTATGTATGTATGTATGTATGTATGTATGTATGTATGTATGTATGTATGTATGTATGTATGTATGTATGTATGTATGTATGTATGTATGTATGTATGTATGTATGTATGTATGTATGTATGTATGTATGTATGTATGTATGTATGTATGTATGTATGTATGTATGTATGTATGTATGTATGTATGTATGTATGTATGTATGTATGTATGTATGTATGTATGTATGTATGTATGTATGTATGTATGTATGTATGTATGTATGTATGTATGTATGTATGTATGTATGTATGTATGTATGTATGTATGTATGTATGTATGTATGTATGTATGTATGTATGTATGTATGTATGTATGTATGTATGTATGTATGTATGTATGTATGTATGTATGTATGTATGTATGTATGTATGTATGTATGTATGTATGTATGTATGTATGTATGTATGTATGTATGTATGTATGTATATGTATATGTATATATAGGCCAATTTATTCTGAAAATTTGCTATCGCCAAGTTTTAATATTTCAGAGATATTGCTCGCACAAACAGAGGGCAGGACGTACGGCGAGACAAGAAAACAGAATACATACATAGGCAATTATATTTTTTTTAACTCTTAAAATGCCCACACTGATTACATAATTCTTCACTGGCAACATTTGGCATCCCATCAAGCAAATCGGCCGATATTTTTACTTTTCGCAAGACAGTAAGTGTTCCCGTCTTTATACAAAGATGTAAATACGACATATCCGGGCGAGCATCTTGGTCCAGCCCCGTGTAACATTATTCGGACTTTTTCAGAAAGTCGCTCTCTTCCTCCTCAAAAATATCTCGTCTGCGCAGCGAAGACTACGAACTGAGACAGCTTCGCTAGTTTCATTCGAATAAACAGAAGTTTTGTATCCGCCCTAGTTTTCATACAAATATCAGGAAGAATTACATTTCCACGAAACGAGTTTTTTCTATGGAAAACCTCTGGAGGATGAATTTTATCCTTGATCAACCTTTGTCTAAAAAAAAGACCGATATGAGAATATGCGCCACCGCAGTCTGGGTTTTTTTCCCTAGCATTTTTGTCCTTATATAAAAATCCGTAATGCGAGCAAACGCGCCCCTAGAGCGTGTCTTTTCTTTTATGCTCACGTGTGTAGCGCGTTTGTCATAGATGTGTGTGCATGTGTAAAAGCGTTCTCTTAGCGTTGTGCAGGTTTTTATTTTGTTCGGTGATCATTTAAAATAAAAGAAGCGCGTGCGGCGTAGAGAAAAATGCCCGGAGGACAATGCCTTCAGAAAGTCACCAAATGAAATGAGGCGAATTCAGGGGAATGGTTTGAGAGAGGGAGGGAGAGAGGGAGAGAGAGAGAAGAAAGAGAAGAGAAAATAATAGCTAGGAACAGAAATTATGAAAGACGTGCTGAAATAAAGGCACGTTGCGACCATGAGAGAGGGTAAGAGATAGATAGAGGCCTCTTTAATTACTATGAAAGGGCTAAGTAGTCCTCCTCCCGATAATCTCGCCCTCGTTAAAGACTTTTTTACTGATACTCCACTCCTATCTACTCTTCCGTGCCAAACTTCCTCTCTCTCTCTCTTCTAAAAGACACTCCACTCTTTCCTCCATACTCGCCCTCACTCCTTTTCCTCACTCTCCATCGTACCACTAACCCTCATCCTAAAAAAATCTGATGTAGCCACCACATGACTTTCTCCATATCTGTAATATTTCTAATAATTCCGAATAGGTTACATGAGAATAAATATTTTAAGGAACTGCGAGAAAAATTTATACTACAAAGAACAGAAATACATACAAACCATAACCTTTTGATATTGGATATAGCTTCGAAACTCCGACAATTAAGAAAATAAAAAGGAGCGTTACTAAGACGTAACTAAGCGTAAATTGTTTACATTAGTCGGCGGTAGGTGTTGTGGTGGTGGCAGCTAAAAAATTAGTTTTTAAATAGCTCTTATATAATGCATTATATGAGAAAATGTTTCGAACAACCATTGTAGACAATAAAATTTCCTACAATGTTTACTCAGATACATTTTTACATTTATGAAATATAAAAGCAAATATTTCAATAAAATGGATAAGTAACAAGAGTAAGCACCTACTTCCGTTCCACCGATGTTTACCAAAAACTACTTAGTTCTTTTCCCTTTAACAAAAATGTCAAATATAAAATTTCGAGTTGACCTTATTAATAGTTGTTAAGTTAGAGCACCCCCAAAATCTCGGTCACAGACACACGCAGACATCGTTAAGAAAATAGTCCAAATGTGTTCAGAGGACCTTAAAACATGTATTTCTGTTGAAATCTCGAATTCGATTTTTTTATGAAAACATATTCACTATACTTCGTATATGAATAAAGTAAAATCGGATGTGGCCACCACATGACTTTCTCCATATCTGTACTCATTATACATACCTGCTTCTTACATATATAGGATATAGGACGGTGCTGGAGAGCCTATGACACGCGGAACGATTTTAGTTGGCACGCCACAAAATGAAATAAGAAATGAAATGTGCCACAGCCAATACAGCGACATGGCAAAAGTGATCCCGGAAATCTGGAGAGCCTATGACACGCGGAACGATTTTAGTTGGCACGCCACAAAATGAAATAAGAAATGAAATGTGCCACAGCCAATACAGCGACATGGCAAAAGTGATCCCGGAAATCTAATAAATGTACGTATTGAAACGATGTGAAAGAGAGGCTTCGTTTACAAGAGGTATCATCAGTCATATTATGATTTTTGCTCATATAATGTATTGTTGAAGAGATATTTTAAAAACTAAATTTTTTAGCCTCTCTCTCTATCTTCCCCCCTTCCTCTCCCACTCCCTCCCTCCTTCCCCCATCAGCTCTGTCACAAGGAGTTTATTTTCCGTCGCCGCAAACGCGCATAAAATGTTTTAGAGAAAGAGATAAAGACAGAGAGAGAGAGGAAGTCTTGGATGCCAAAAAGGTGGCGGACCTTGAAATGTGGGGCGCGCGTATACGAGCGGGGAGACGAGTTCACGTCTCCGCCCTCTACTCGCCTCCGCCTTTTTCCATTTCCTCTCCGACGCTGCATGGCAATAAGCCACGGCAAATTATCCGTGCGACATCCAATCAAAGTTCGAGGATGATTGGATTTCTTTCTTATTGTTACACCATTCTAAATCCATTAAAACGTCCTGAAGTATCCGAGTGCTATGACTTACACCAATTAGGATATTAACTTTTAAATGCTCGTTCATGTTTATTATCATATTCATACACTAAAGTTGAGGTTTAAATTTTTAGCATGTTTTGGATACTGTAAAGCTAAAGAACCGAAAAAACGAGTACCATTTTATAGGAGTACAGCTTTAGTTTGACTATTTTTTACAATACATATTATTAACTCCATGATGTGGATACTTCTGTTCGATTCAATCACGATTTATGGGATTAATAAAAAAATCCTCTGTTTAATCAGTTTGATCAAACGTATTAATTGAAGCTTTTCCCCTTTGGGCTTATTTGACGTTTTTGAGGTGAAAATTAAACCGCTTGTAAAACAATCAAACGTTTTTCATGGCGTTTTTTTTAATTAAGCTTAAATTTTATGCCATTAGAAAGGCATAATGTCATCGGTTGAGTCTATTTGCAGTAGTTATGTAAATTTTTCTCCGAAAGGTTAAAGGGTCTTTCTCTGTGTTTGTGTTTGCCAGTGTTTCATGAATAATGCTTGCATTTCATTTTATGCGTATCATATGTCCAGCAGAAACGAATTATTTAAACCCACGATACAGTGTTAAACGTGAAAATTTAAAAGTCTCTGAACTTTTATCTTAATTTACATAATTGTATTAATAAACATCTTAGCAGTATTATCTTTTAAAAAGATATTACGAATTATGCAGAAAAGCACTCGCATATTTATGAAGGTCCTACACTAAATGTCTCAATTTCAGCGCAGCCACATCACGATAACACTTCATTAACGATAACACTAGAATTAAAAGCTGACCTGAGATGAATATTTTGTTCCCATTGGATATTTTCCACTGTTTTCCTATTAAAATAAATATTTTTATCTTCAGGTGCTGCCGACAAAGTTCAATTAAAACACTCAAAGCTTATTGTTAATGCTTTTTCACGCAAAAACTTTAACATATTTTATATTTTTACAGCTTTTCGTGTACACTCGATGGGTTTAAGATTTTTTCCCAGTCCCCGTCCCTTGTAAGATAAACACTTCTCGTTTCAGCCCCGTTTCACACTCCCTCCTCCTTCCTCCATCCTTCTCTTCCCCGCCTACTCTCTCCTTCCTCCTCCCTTCCCCCTCCTCTCTTCCTCCATCCTTCTCTATCCCTCCTCTCTCCTTCTTCCTCTCTCCCCCCTCCTCTATCCCTCCTCTTCTCTCCATCCTCTCTCACTTCATCATCTCTCACTCCTGTCTCCCTCTTCTCTCCCTCTCTCCCTCCCTCTCTCTCCCTCCCCCTCTCTCCCTCCCCCCTCTCTCCCTCCCCCCTCTCCCCCTCCCCCCTCTCTCCCTCCCCCTCTCTACCTCTCCTTCTCTCCATCTCTGTTTGTGTGTCCCATTGCTCGTCGGGAAGTGTAGTAGGATGGCACTTCCCAGAGAAGCTTTCATTCCGGTCGAGTTCATGGCTCTTTCAGTACAAGGCAAAAACCATACCGCATCACACCATTCGCAATAACACTATTCCCTACGAGGACTAAATCATAACGTATGACTTGGTGAAAACACGTTTGCCAATGTTCACGCTCACGAAACACGCGGGTAAATATGATCGATGGTGTGATTTTTTTTGTTGAACGCACTTTGTCAAATATGTATCTCACGCAATAAAGCTAACACAATAGAAGCTATGCACTTCAACGGTTTCAGTCTTTATCTTTGAATTCCATCCAAGGCTTTTTATGGGAGAACTTTTGAACCAAATCAATTTTTTATTTAGCTCTTATTGCCTTTAATATTTCGATGAGACTTTCCGAACGGAGATGTGAATTCTTTTGAATTTGAACACAGTTTTTATTGAACCGTTCTTAGTTTCGAATACGAAGAGAAAAAATGAGACCATTATGCTTTGCAAGATCCAAGGAATTGTACTGTTTTACATTATTCATTGAATTTGTTATTCAATCTCCGCATTTATTCTGCAATGCGCCGAGAGATAAAAAAATCGACTTTACGAAATAATATCGAATGAAACGTGCTATACCGGTTGAAAGAAGGCGTTTTTCGGCGAATATTTAACAAAATGTATTAGTTTTTTATTGTATGCTAATCGTTTATGATGGGCAAATTGGGATACTCCTTCTCAGCGTCGGAAGGCGAAGTATGAATGAAACCCGAATCAGTGACGGGTGAGAAAGTTCAGTGGAAGTAAAAAATAAATCTGTGAAACTAATGGCCCGCATAGCTCCGAATATTTTTTCTCTTAAAAATTATCCCGCACACGAGCGGCTTTCCCGAGCCTAACTCAACGAACTGAACCGTGAGCGGCGCAACGGAGTAAAACTTACTCCAACTGAGGTAATCGATCGCGTTCGAGAGGTCACCCTCCCTACGGCTATGGATATTATTTCTAGCGAAATACGCGCCTCTAACGGGAGAATATGGAAACGACTTGTTACTTGCATCTTGGAGCTCTCGTTGTCCTAGAACGCGCACTTTCATAATCTACATATGCATTCATTGAGCCTCCGTTCGCTCCATGTAGCACCCGAACTGGATTTTCCCAATCTCCAGACGACTCGGATCTCAACCCAATTCTCATCACTTCGGATTTGCTCTAGCTCTTTAGATTCGAGCTAATTCAGCCGTAGCAGTATATTTGGAGAAATTATTTTAGATAATATCCTCCTCGCTAACTTCCCTATTAATTTAGCATATGAACATTCGCTTCTTTCTCATCGGTCACTAAAATATCACCGCTTTTCACATTCAAACTCCTCGATAGTTTAATTAAAGTTCATCATTGTATAACCTTTCTACAGTCTTTCCCAAAGATCTTTAACCCCTCGACGCCGTCCGAGGAGTCATTACGTCGAGCGAAAACTTAACATGCCGCCGTCCGACGACGTGTTAAAATAGTACGTCGAGCGTCATTCATTTTTGGCCGCGCTTGAAATTATTCGATCTTATAAATCTTAGTATAAATTAAAAAAGGGAGTTTTGGCTTTCATTTTTATATTTTATTCATCAATTTTTATTGTATATTTTATAAAGAGTTGAAATTTTGTGAATGTTTTTTTTGTGTCCATGCGATTCCTTCCTTAATAATATACATACAACGTTATATTTCGGCTTCTATTGAATAAAAGGGAACAATTCTTTAAAATGACTTTGTAATGATTCCAAATAACAACAAAATCACTCAATTATACATAAAAAATTATGAGCTGCCTTTTAAAAAATAACACTCGTAATACTTATCTAGAATTTTCAGTCGAGACATGAAAACGTTGACCTGCGGGAAACTTTTTCCCTAATTGGTTTAGAGGGATACATGCGGATAATAAATTGTTTAGAATAGTTTAAATTTATCATTGAAGAAGGTTGCATACCAATAACTTCTATAGTTTTCACGATATTGATTATTATACGAAAGCGCAGGCACGCGCAGGATTGGTAACGGATCGGTGTGTAAATTGCTCCTCTCCAGCAAAGAGTCTCTACTTAATTCAAGCTAACGTAAAAGTTATAGTTTTAAAATATAATTTTTTGCGTAAGTCCTCAACAAATTTCATAAAAATCCAATAAAAAGTTGAAACGTTTTGAGTTTTTATATTTTTGCAATTTTAACGCCTACATCGCCAATTTTTTAAAATATCCATCGGCATCAGGGGTGTGATTGAAATAAACGTCCTCCGGGCTTGAGAGGTTAATGTAATTCTGAAAACCATTTTAGCGCTGTTTTCTTTGGTGTAAAGAAGGCTATCTAGATTCATTTCCTATTATTCTCCACCATGGGCAAAAAGTTACAAAATTTTCCAATGGCGCGATTTCTAAGCGACCTCTTTTTTAACTCCTCAACAGTACTAACTACTTGTAATTCAAGATCTCTGCCTCATCGTTTGGTCCCAGACAACTGTTCTTCAAAACTCTATGTATAATTCTTTTAAAAAACCAAGCTTGAATAGAACCAAGGCTTTTTCACTTTAATAAAAAACCATTACTAAGAACGTGTTTTCTCGACATTAGTCCAATTAGGCGATAATATTTCTTCCTATATTGCAACTAAAAGAACCAGTTACTTCCTTTCTATTTTTGTCATTTGAAAAACGCTTCAAAATCCATTAGTCAGAACTGATTCCCGCGCATACTGCAGGATAATTACATTAAGATTTTCTAGGAACCCAAGTAATACCATAAAGAGATTTTGCCATCTTCTTCGCAGAAATTATGGACCTCGGGTGAGATGGGTTTTTAAACGAAGTCAACAGAATCCTAGCCTCTAGTAAGTCCTTGGATCCTTCCTCCAATTCTCTTCCATTAAATTTCTTTTTATTTTTCCTTAAACCATCCTCAATTTTTCTTACTTTCTCTTTAAACATTTTCCTATCACTTTCTTTTGATTTTATTATTAAATGTTACGTATTGCATAAAAATCTGTCTCGAATGTTTTTGCCTATTTTGGATCATTTTTCTAAAGAGAATTTTTAAACTCGCCTTTTGGTTGGATAAACTTATATCAGATTCCATTATTAGAATCTAATACGGGGTGCCATTGATGGCGGCTGCTTTGTAATCGAAATCTGCATGTGTTTTCCAAATTTTTATGGCTGTTGCTACAACGTAGCTTTTCTGTTTGATGATTGGGATGAAACTTTGCTCCTGTCGAGCAGTAGGAATGCTTCATTTAATTTCTTTTTCGGCTCTAATAATAATCCAAAATCATCTCTAAAGCTCAACGTATATATCTTTCACTAAAAAAACAAGTTTCATGACAAGTGAAACGTATCTTCCATATTTTTTGTTTTATAGATGGAAGCGTCAAATGTTTAATTTACGTTAATTTTTCTGAAACATCGGTGTGAATGGCAGCTTATATGTGAGCTAAACATGGCGTGTCAGGTTGGCCCTTCCACTTTTATCCTTACTTTTTGATGAAGAGACGTTGTGAATTCTCTTCTGCCGATGGAAATACAAAACTCATCGCCTCAAGTCGCAACTCCCTCTTTCACTAAATGAGATCTCATTTCCGCGGGGTCAATCTCTTTCGCGCATTTTTTAAATTCCATTCGTTCCCACGAGAGAAAGATAAAAAAGAGCTTTTTTCCGAATCCCTTGATGAAAGCGTTTCGCTTCCGAAAGCTGCAGGACAAAAAAAAGATGGAGGGCGTCCATATTTCAAACTCCCCGTTATTTTTCCGCCTCGTTTGCCGTAATTTGTCAAAATCCTTGCCGCAGTTTCGAAACTCATCCTTCAGATTCATTACGTAGCTGTATGTAGCCCATTCCTCCACTTTAACAGGAAGCCATCCGCGCACCGCAGCAACAGCCCCGAAGATTTGAATTTTTTTCTTCGACTTGTTCCGTCTCTCGCATACTAATGAGTTCGCTGCCATCACCAATCAGTCTACACACCGCCCTTCCCCTCTTCTCATTCTTCCCCTTCCCCTCCCCCCCGCCTCCCCCCCAACCTCCCTCCTCCCCTTCAACCTCCTCCCCCCCCTCGCCTCCCACCTCCCGCCTCCAACGCTCCAATTTCAGAACAATCTCATCTCCATCGCACTTTATTCTCTTCAATAACATTATTGCGCACAAATTAGTTTTCTCGCCTTTTTTGCCAATTTCGATAACGTTGGCGTAATTAGATGAGCGCCACGTCCCCTCAGCTTCCCCCTCCGTCCTCCACAATGTATTCCTAAACGCCTTTATTGCCTCTCCATTTTAACGTTGTTTTGACAACGCGTTCACGGAAGGGCTTATCACTTCGCCCTCCAAATACATTTTGTTCTCGGAAAGTTTTCGAATACGGCCCCTTGGGGCCCTTTTTTCCCGAAAGTAAAAGTATGTAGAGATTTTTTTGCCAGGAAACGTTTTTTTCCAACGTCCATTATCCGCTTGATGAATTTATAGAACTGGGTTTTATGATGTTCTACGCTTTCGCTAATAACTTTCTTGCGAATCTGTGGGTATTAAAAAACTTTTGAAACAAGTTTGATTGATGTTTATACCGATGGATGCGAGTATTATAATGTGACGTATCAAGATGACATTTACTGCTGAGATTAAAAGTATGAAGATAAATTATCGAACGGCCCATTTTTAGGCGCGTTTCGTTTCTAACGTGAGCGCCTATTATTTTCCTTCTGTCCGTCCGTGAGCATGTTCGTTCTCGGCTTCTACTGAAGGAATTTTCGTGAAATTGGGTATGGAGAAGTTATGGAAAAATGCAGTGAGAAAATTATATAAGTGGTTCAAATAGTCCAATCAGAGGTTCCATTTTACTGGAAATAAATATCCAACTTTTCCTCGTGTCTCGTAAATCATTAGTAATACTGAAAAAGTTTTCGATAAAATTTGTAGAAGTGGCCTAATGAAATATTTCTTTCCAAATACATTTTCATCGTAGGAGTAGCCGTTATAAAAAAAATCAAACAAGAAAGTCGTAGTTCAATTTAGACTAAAAACAAGTGAGGAAACAATTACAGAGCAAATTTCATAAGGCCCCTTTTCCACGGACTCCTATCTTTCCATAGGAGTAAATAATCCATGTATTTTTTGTTGCATACATGTTTAATTATGTTAATTGTTGTCAACGAAAAGAGTCTTCGTTGAAACTAAAGTAAATGCGATCTGCTATAAATACGAAAACATTTCATTTCTATATCATTAATAAATTCAGATTTCGCTTTGTGGAAAATATTCATGATATTAATAAATATCGACTTTGTATCTTTCACAATTGTGGAAGATATATATGTAGTTAACTTTTATTTTTTAAATTTAATTTCCTTAAGTCCGCATGCAACATTTTGTAAACAGAATAAAATGAATTACCTACGACTAACGATAAGAAAAGAATACGAACGCAAATATTACAACTACTTAACTGAAGTGAGGTACGTTTTAAAATAATTTTCTATCATTTGACTTATTGCAACTGATTGGAAAATAATTGGAAGTATTCTGGCAATGAGCGATGAATTTTATGAAATTTAATAATTTACTTTGGCACATCATTTCACGTTATTTATTTCGTATGTTACGCACAGATGTGTTTCATACAATTACGCTTGCGCATATATGTATTATGCTGTACTCACGAAACCTGATAATCTAATAATTCAATTGTACTAGCAGATGAACAAAACACTATCTCATTTATTTGTCTTTTGTCGAAAAATTTGTTTTGTTTATTTTTTAAAATTGGGTATCTCCCAGTTTTAAATTTTCAGTTCGGTTTTATCCGCAAAGCAACTAAAATCGATTGTATCGAATTAGCCTCCCTTAGAAAAAAAAGAAAAACGTCGTACTCTCTCCGCATCTGAGCGTCCTGTTTCGTTTGGAACGAGAGGAGCGCGAAAACGACCAACGGAAATCGGTACTTTCCGCTGAATCGCTCGAGTCATTAATTTTCCGCCCTATAATCGTTTCCGCGTGAAATTGAAAGCTTTTCGGGAAACGATATCGATATTAATCCCACACACCTCCATTGTGGTGGAAATGTCGAAGCGGGAAAGAGTCCGCACTCGCAAAATAAGGGACGTCAATGGGAGGAGGCGATAATCAACAGCTCCCGGCCGATCGCAGCACCGCCCGCGAAGAAACATCAAACGAAACGAAGTTTTTAAAATCATTTTTGGTTCCGAGTTCAATAATTAATTGAAGGACTTTTTGCAAAGCAGACAAGATCCGTTTATCAAGTTTATTTTGCGACTTAAACTACAATCGTTCACTTAATAAATGGAATCGACGGACGATTTTCTATTAATCAAAGATCGGTGGCAAAAACTTTAGGTTTGAAAAAGTTAGTATTTTTAATTTTCCATAAACAAAATCACATGAGATTCTGTGGACAAAAAATATGCCATATGTTGTCCCCCATAATGCATAATGCATTTGTTCTTGCTGCATGTCATTTGGCGTGATTAACCTGTCCTAGAAAAATTGATGTAGAATTAAAGTATCAGTTGTACATCAACACCTTATTCCTCATGTTGTTATCCTTTTTCCCGATTTTCCATATTTTTATGAGAAAGATTCCAATTGTTCTGGATTAAGCAAATATTACAACACGCGCATTTGAAAGTGCCGCAGTTATCGGTACAACCAATGATGTTTGAAGAATCCATATAAAATCCATATATTTTTCGGCCTTCTGAGTTTTACGCATCGTTCAACTAAAATCTTTGCAACGCATAAGTTTATAACAGGATACATAGCCCCCGCAAGTATTGCTTAATTCACTTGGGTTAAGTTACTAAACCTACATTTAGGCGGTGTTGATAAAGCGCCTTCATTAATTTCACGCCGTAAACTCTCGCGTTGCCTGGTCTCGTACATACATTTAGCCTCATCGCACGCTTCCAGTGTGGCATTAGTATCGCGTGTTTTGGAGGATAAGTGATAGCAGGAAGGTGAGAGTGGAAGTGAGAGAGGGAGGAAGGATTTAGCAAAAAGCGAAGGAGACAACGGAATAGAGGACGTATTAAGAAGGTGCGAGAAAGAGAGGGAGTGAGTCGGATTTTAAAGCTGGGTCCGAGATCCTCTTCTTTTTTTCTCCCTCTAGTGGTCGCGAATCCCCGTTCCCAAAGCAAAATAATATGAAATTCAGTCACATCCTATTCTAACTTGCGCTCGTTATATTTTCCTCTCTCTCTGCCTGAATAATCCCTCATCATCTCGCCATTCCACTCCCTCTCTCTCTACCAACCTCTCCTTTGTCTCCCTTTTTCTTCCTCCCTTTCTCCTCTTCCCTTTCTCCCGTTTTTTATCCGGCAAACGGCTCTTTCCCACACTTCTTCCAAAAGCGCTCTTTGACTTCCTCACATTTCCATCTCGTCCCCTTCGCTACAACTTTTTCCCTCTCTCCTTTATCTCTCCCGTACATCTCATTCTCTCAATCATTCTCGCTCTGATATTCTATTTCCTTTTATTTTCTCATCTCAGGTTTTTCTTCTAAACACTCATTCGATCCTTTCTTTCTTCACATCAATATCCTTTCCCCTTATTTATTCTAACTCCTTCATTCTCAACCCAATTCACCTCTTAATAACACACCTTCTCTCTCTCCATATTTTTATTCTCTCCCTCTTAACCACAAAAAATTGTGCATATTTATCCATCCACTTCTTTAGTCCAACTAGCTCTAACCGCTTTCCTGTAGTCTCTCTCCATTTTCTCTTTCTACACCTTTACTGATTTCTTTCTTCTCAAATCTATTATTTTATGAAATTTTCACGACTGCAAATCTCTCCCAAATTCCTAATATTTACATGCGATTTTCCCGTCTAAATATTTTGATTGCCTTCCCTCTTTTCCATCTAACTCTCCTTTTATCCATTTCTGAGTAAATATTTTCTCTTTCCCCTTTTACAATATTTCCTTTCTCTTCTTCCTCGTATTTTGCCTGTGTTCCAGTCTATCTTTATCCTCTCTCGCCTTCAACTTTCTGCTACATGCCTCCATGCGATTTTCCTCTTTCTCCTTGCTTTTATCGCCCTATTGTTTTTTCTTCCTTCCTCTCTCTCTCCTCTTTTCCTCTCTCCTCTTTTCCTCTCTCCTCTTTTCCTCTCTCCTCTTTTCCTCTCTCCTCTTTTCCTCTCTCCTCTTTTCCTCTCCTCTTTTCCTCTCTCCTCTCTCCCACTCGATCGATCGACGTCCTCGTGGTGCCGAAGAACGAAACGGATCGAGTGCAAAGGCTACGCTAAGGCGTCCCTGTATTCCGGGAATCCTTTTGCCCCTGAGGGCAGGGCGCGCCGCAAATGAAAGGTCAGCAGCAGAGCTCGCATCGGAAGTTCCCGACCATCTAGAAGAAGGCAGCGATATATAAAAATGTGCCGTCGCGGGTTGAAACAAAAATTGGACCAGTTAATCCAGTACTGCCTATGAGTATTGGTTTCTTCGAAACTATCTCCGTAAGGTCAAGAAATATTCAACAATTATTCTGATCTGATCATTAATTATTAAGCTACGGAGCGGATCTTAACAAAGGAGCTTGCGGAAATAAAAGTAAAGCGATAGATGACACAAAAGAGCCGAATAGGTAATGGTCATGCGAGAAATGGGAATATTTTCTCGCAAGTTGAACTCCTTTAATTATTTCCTAATCAGATTTTTAAGCTTTACTCGAAAATGAGAAAACGAAGAAAATTAATTTCTGTAATCTGAATTCTTTGTAACTCCGAGAAATGTTTTTAGCTTTCTTTGATGTTGAGGAAAATAATTAAGAGGAGAAAGTTTTGTGATGAAATATATATTTTTAGACGTTTTAGGTTATCTTTCTTTGCGCTGACTGCAAACATTCGTGGTTTATGAAGACGCATGTTTGAAATTACTTCGTGACTCCTTTTCACTTGTCGCAAAAGAAAATCAAAGGGCGAACCCGATTTATAACTACCTCCAAACAACTTCTATCTTCAGAGTATGTGAATTATTTATAAAAAAAAGCTGTATAGGAAATAGTCGACTGTTTTGAGATTTTTGTCAATATCAGTGGCATACGTCCAATGCAAACTTTACCGTGTGGCAGAGATCCTGGAAATCGATAAATTCAACCGAAACGTTTTTACTCCTCATTTTTCATAAATAATTGATTGCGCGTTCGAAAAGAAGTCATCAGTTGTCGATATTCTGGGGCGTATATGTCCGATGTACTTCCTTAGTTTAAAAATATATCTATCAACTCAGAAACTTTTCTATTTGGCACGTGGATGCCATTATGCTAAAATTCCACTATGCGTGAATTTTAAAAATTTTCTAACCAAAGGATTCTTTAACATTCGAGCTACATTTTTCACTAGCTATATGGACATATGGCATAAATTAGAGCGGTACCACCATTTCTACAGGCAACAATCTATACGGAAGATAACAACACGCCACGTAAAACGTTCTACATTGTAATTTAACACGATTTCACATGAGAACCAGTCAAATCATTGTCTCCTTAAAACCCTTCTACATGAGTTATTATGCGTTCTTTGCACGAAATGAACGTCCGTCCGTCCGTCCATCCATCCGACCGTCGGTCCTTCCGTCCGCATGTTAAAACTCGGAAACCGCTGGACGTATTTTGATGACATTTGGAATTGGGGAGTTTTAATAAAATTTTTCTTCCGATTTCAATTAAAATTTGACAATAATAACAACTTTACCTAAGGACTTAAATG
Organism: Tanypteryx hageni; assembly: GCA_028673005.1. Lineage (NCBI taxonomy): Eukaryota > Metazoa > Arthropoda > Insecta > Odonata > Petaluridae > Tanypteryx > Tanypteryx hageni. Next base: position 182,624,048 of record CM054115.1, on the reverse strand, counting down.
TATTATACAACGTACCTCGCTAGCTTCTCGTTAAATACTCACCTAACAAGGAGAGGTTACGAAAAATGGTAAAGGAATTTTAACGAAACTTTTACAGTTCAAAATTTATCGAAAATAAGCAGATACGTGTTTCGGATTTTTGTCCCATGCTGCCTCGTTTTCGAGAAATTAATATTTTTAAATCGTTATTTTACGCCGATTTCAATATTCAGATACACATAAAGTAATCCGTCGCGCTTTTAATTCTTCGTAACTTTTAAACCATACGAGATAACACAATGAAAATTTGTACGTAGGTGCATTTAGAAAGCCTTAAGATTTTGATGCTTGAAAAATTTTTATTATAGCCATCTAACTTTTAAACTGAAAAATAATTTCCATTAGAAAATTAGATTGAGTTTTCATAGTGCAGGCTATCGTTCATTTGCTTATATAAATTCGACAAATTTACATACAAACTTCGGATCTGCATGGTTTTAAAGAAAAATGGTCAAGGTTTTTTATTCTTACAGTTTATTTTCGTCTTCGATTTGAAATCACTCGCACTTCACGTTTATTCCTATTAATAGACAAAATTTAAAGTTTTAACAATTAATACCTTGACGACAATGACATTGTTAAATCCTGAGGACTTATTGTTGCTTTAATCCATTCTCCTTTTCTTCTTCCTCTCCCCTCGCTAGAAATACGTAATAATATATTACCCTTCTATATTTTCCATTGAAATTCAACAGGATTTTAGGCTAATATATTATATAAAAGGAAGTTGTCATTTTATGACTAACGTTGATGTCATCACCTCAAATGGCACACTGTCCTAATAGGTAGAATATTTTGATATGGTAAAATCGACCCTCTGAAGTAAAATCGATCCGGGTTGGATAAAATTTACGTTTATTTATACATATATTTAAGTAAGGGACCAGATTGCTGTTTATTTACGTGAAGAAAGCCATCTGTTGGGCACATCAGATTTTTAAAACACGAATTTTCGCCACTTTCAATAATTAGTCAATAATATGCCTTATCATAGGAAGAAAATCGAGTTTATTATGCTCCAAATTCGCGCATAGGTACAAAAATTAAATTACAATTACAAATAACACAAAATAATTACAGTAAACAAAATTTTTAATATGAACAAAAAATAATGGCTCACCACCCTCATTACCACCACCACCCTCACCACCACCACCACCGTCAATGTCATTGTCGTCAAGGTATTAATTAATTAACTTCAAATTTTGTCTATTAATGGGAATAAATGTGAAGTGCGAGTGATTTAAAATCGAAGACGAAAAAGGACTCTAAGAACCTCTCCTAGTAAGCGAAAAATATTGAGAACATTGTGAAATCTCAAAGAACGTATTTGGAAATTGTGTACTCCGACATTGAGTACACCTTTCCAATCTTGTTAGATTTCGGACGACGAAAGACAGTGATTCCGAGCGTGAGTAAAACCTGAGGTAGAAGGGAAGGTAGTAGTATCGGTAAAACATATTTTAAGCAAGAAGGGTAGTTTATCTTTCCTCAGCTTAAGGGTTTAATCCCTGGAAAAACGGTGATTACGTAACGGTGATTAAGAAGTTGTTATTTTTTGAGTGGCGTTTCTCGACTTACGAGTAATATAAGTAGTCTAGGTTACGACGCTAGTGCTTTGTGGAGAACTGCATATTGTTTGCATTTTTTTTAACTTTATCTGTGCACTTAAAAATGGCTGATAAGAGAAAATCAAGTGATGGTGATATTTCAGGTTCTAAGAAACGTAGATAGAACCATTACAATGGATACAAAGATGGACGTAATTAAGCGCTCTGAAAAACATGAGTCTTTATAGGTTCTATTTTTAAGTTTACTTTTTGCCTGAGTGCGATATTACGGGTGATTTTATAAAAATCTGACCACTGAGACGGGAACTTTACCAACATTTCTAACATTGCTCTAACGTGAAAATGTGCTTCGACTTAAGACGCGACTTTCGGGAACCAATTGTGTCGGAATTGCGAGGACTGCGTGTTGTACAATTCTACTTATTGATCATATTCCTTCAAATTTCACGTAAAATCTGTCTTTTTTGCAGTTTTTATAACTCATTTCGAGAGTGTTGCCATTACAACGACTATTGTTGGACTAGGATTCGGTATATTTTTTAGTACATACACGCGTTATTTTTGCCTCACAAATAATAAATAATCAATGTAGTTTTCCGTTTGGAGTAAATTTGTAATATTTTATAAGGCTAAATTATGAAATTTGGGAACACAAAGAGCAATTCATGCGCAGTGATTTTAAAGCTATTAAAGTCAATATAAGTATTAACTAAATATTTATGTGGAAAGTAGGCATCATAAGTTCCGTTTTGAATCATCTTGCTCATCATCTTCGCAGGCCGTAGGTTGTGCACCACTGGTCTACAAAATTTTTGGAGCGACAAAGAGAGACTCCAACAGTTCATTCTCATCGCATCTTCTCTTTTCCTTCGATCGCAACAACTGCTAAGTGTTCGAAGCATATGAAAGGGAGGAAAGAGTAGTTCAGCCGACAAACCCTTCCCCAACGCCCATTCCCGGTTACCACGGTGCCGCGGCTTTCATTATGTTCCCAAAACTGTAAATATAATTCACCAATATAAATTATCATGATTTCTTGCTTCGAATGTATCCTATCTTGCCAATAACTGCCATAAATTTAAGTTACTGGAGACCAAATTAAGTTAAAACTAGAAAAAAAGGAACGGCATTCTTGAATCGACTTATAATTTTCCCGTTCTTATTTGTATCTATTAAAAAAAATTCACAATCTCTGTTTGAATTTGATATGTATAAATTTAAATCTGTGCGTAAACAGTTCAATTTATTATACTACTTCAATCGACATTTTTAGAAGTTTAAATGCCTTAAAAGGCATTTTCTGCGAACTATTTACGAAGATGTTTACATTTTAAGTCTCAATAAGACTTTATATTGTTTGAAACTATCATCTTGAATATAGGGGTGAATTATATTGATGAGAACATTCCACATTGCATGTTGACCAACATTTTGGACTTTACTAAATATTCCTTTGGTTTTATCTGTTTCAAATTATAGCTTTTCACTAATAAAATTTTCAATATACGATAAAATGTTGAAAGAAGGAGCTTTTCTATCCATCATATTACCGTGGTCTTTTGAAATATCACTAGCCTTAGTCATCGATCTTGCATTGCTCGTATCCAATACCGAAATGCACTTCGTTGGGAATTCCGTTCTTTATCACCACTGTAAAAGTGCACCCATGGTTGATGCGCACCGCTTGAAAGGCAAAAGGCGTCATTCTGACGTTCTTGGTCGCGAAGTTTAATCGCATTCACTCAAATAGAGTGGTATAATCGCGCTTTACACATTTTAATGCTTTCGATAAGACATCACAATATCTAGTATCTGAAAAAATTCGAGAAATTAAATTGAAACACTTGAGTTCTCATCTTTAAATGCTTCAATATAGCCTTGGGCTCTTAAATAATTTTTGTCAAGCGGATCATTCTAATAATCGATTTAATCAGTGGTGGAACATTGGCTAAGTTTGTTTAATATGCACTATAGTTATAGGCTATAAGTTTCTTATCATTGCGTTATCCTCATTGGCGGAATTCGTCGCCACTGATACTCACCGAAGTAGATTTTAGGTTTACCCAAGGTTTAATTTCTCCCGGCTGAATAAACGCACAATTCCGACCACAACCCGCTTATTCTCGAGACCCCTGCGTGCGTATTTTCGATTTGACAAACCTTCCGCAGGCATCCGAGTTAAACACGCGGTTTACCGCCATGGAGGTCGTAACCCGTTATATCGTGCGGTCGCCGCAGCGCAGTGCTCCGATGCCTTCCCCCGTCTCTTGTCGAGATCGGATGTCGAGCTGCCGTGGAATGAAAAAATCTCTCCCTCCCCCTTTTCCCCCTCTCCCTCCTCCGATTCCATCGAGACTTGATTGGCGGAAGCGCCACTGATTAGCCGTTGCGAAGGCGAGTGAGCGGCAATGCCACACACTATCACCAGCCTCTGCAAATCCGTAGAATTTGATGTTTCCCACCCGATACAAATGCCATTGGACTCTTAGGTACACTCTTCAGTTCAGCCGCAGGAATCTACGATGTGGTAGACCAGAAACATGTAAAGTACCTTCCTTGGGGCGCATCACTACTACATTCTTACGATAACTACATGGCCTATCCGTAATCCGGCCATAATTTGACAACTAGAAGCCTTGAAAAAACATGACGTGGATCGATTATAGTGATTGTATAGATGTTTGTTTGTGTCGATTTCACATGGAATCGTCGAGCTCGTCTCATGACACAAGCATTTAAAAATACTTTTCAATTTTTTTTGGAGGATTACCGCTGAAGGCGGCCACTTTGTAGCCGAAATGCCCATTTGATTACTATAACTTTGTTGTGGCTATTGGAGATTCCTGAGACAAGTATTTTTTGTGCTTATTCTTGAATGTTTGTTTGTGTGTTTGTCCGGAACGATTCCGTCTGAGAAGGATTCGAAGGGACTTTTAGTGGAATTACTCGAGAATGGTTCCTACGATTTCGACGATTTTTTTCGCGATATACTGGGATATGTCTCTTAAACCTTTTAAGCAAGTCATCGCCTTGCATAAGATGAAGGGTTTGATTCCAGAAGTGACGATTTCCTGCATTTAACTCGAGTGCGAGTGTAGCATATTAGTCATTTGCATACTGAAATTACGTGGAATCGTCGTGCTAATTCGAGATTTGAAACATACAACGCCTGAAAGATCTACATTTTGTTTTCCTGCCGTCGATTTTTAATACACGTCGAATCGGTTCACGAGTTATTTTTGTTCGCGAAAATTTGATGTATTTTTACGCGAAAATCTGTCGTCTTCAAGGTGATTTGCATTGTTGCCACTTTCGGGTAATTGCAAATGAATGACTGCGATTATAAATTCGCGTTGCATCTGGGCATATACGATAGTTGCGAAATTTCGACGCTGTTTTGAAGATAAAAGAATGCCTTGGTTACGATAATAACGACTATAAAAAATATTGAATTATTAGTTGATATTGTGTAAATTATGTAAGATATAGAGATTAAAACTGATGAATTTTTAAAGGTCTTCGGGGACATTTTCTGCCGAAGCTGAGTAAGTTATTAGTCTTTGACTGAAAAATCAAAATTAAATTTTTTATCCTTACCCTTGGAAGATCCGATTTTCTCCTCTCTCTCCTCCTCCTCCGATCTTTTCACGTCCAAAACCACCGCTTTTTTCACCGCACATAACATTTCTCTATTGCATTACCTCCCACTCACATTTATCTGACGCTCTTGTCTCTCCAACTCAGGGGTTCCACACGTCTCGTCCTATTTTCGCCATCCTCTCGAATCGTTTAAACTAATTTCGCTTTTTTTCCTCTACGCCACCCGATTTTAATTTTTCCTCCACTTTTTTGACGGCTCTAATAGATTAACTCCGAAATTATTTTGCTGCGAATATTTTTTAGCGCCAAATCCCACCGTTGATTGATTTTATTGACCTTGGATCGACCTCTGTCCTTCTTTCCTCCTCTTTATCCCTCTCTCCCTCTATCTCCTTCTCTCACTCCTTCTCTCACTCCTTCTCTCTTTCTCCCTCTCTCTCGGAATCGTCTCAAGCGTCCCTTTTCTCCAACGTGCCTCCCTCCCCCACCTCTTCTCACCCCTCCAACCCCTCTCAAACCCCTCCCTCCATCAACCTCCTTTTTCCCCCCTCAGCCTCCCTGGCCTCTCGTCTCTCCCCCTCTTGCACCCACTCCTCGACCCTCTCAGTGCATCGCCCTCCTTAACCTACACCCTTATCCTATTTCTGTCCTCTCTCTCTGATCTCATACTTTCCAGCAACTTTCATTCACTTTTTTGTCTCTCTGCTGCTATTCGCGTTCTCTTCCATTTACACCATTCTATCTCTTAATCTTACTCTCCCTGTCTCTGCCTTTACACTCCAATTTTCCTCCAAAAGCTCTTCTCTCTCATGAAGAAAACCATATGCTCTCTCCCTCTCCACCTCTTTCCTCCTCCCACTCTCTCTTCTAATCTATTTATCCCACCCCATATCCCTTTCCCTCACTCGCTCTCTCTAATTTTTCTTTCGCCTTTACATTCCATTTTTCAGTGCAACTCTTCTTCTCCTTTCCACTTGAAATCGCCTTCTCCTTCATCTTCAATAATTCACGCTTTATTTTCAACCTTGCTCCTCTTTGTAGTCTCCATCTCAATTAACCTTTTGCCTTTTATCACGCAAGAGTACCTTTTAGCGCTATTTTATAAAAAAAAGTCTTTTATGTATTCGGTTTGTCTGTCAGTCTGCCCGTCTGTGGGGGATTATCTGTGGAATTCTGCAAACTGAAAATGCCACATTTTTAGGATAGATTGTAATATACAAGTTATAGTAAATATTTGGTGGATCTAAAATTAACTGCTGAAGAGTAATAGATGTTTACATCAGAACTTCTCTATTAACTTTAGAAGATTTTATGCTAGGTATAGAAAGATAATTTTTACAGGAAAGTATCGTAGGAAAAGTTGATAGATAAATAAATAGATTAGCGCATTGGATTTCAAAGCTGAAGTACCGAGGTTTGCCACTACGAATTTTTTATTCTTAATTTTTTGTTGCTTTTTGGCAGTACACAATGTTTATTAACAATAGTTTTTGTGAAGAAAAGAAGAACGCACCTCATGTAAATTGCTGTACAATTCTTCCCTCTCTTGTTTCTTATTATTTCCATTGCTTATCTTCTTTAATATTCTGCTTATTTATTTGCCAAAAGCCCCTCATTTTGTCCATTCTCACTTCCACATCCTTCTATTCTCAAATATATTTTTCTCTCCGCTATTTCCTCCCTTCACTCTTTTTTCTCTCCATTTCCATCTCCGTCCGAATTCTTTTCCCTCTTACATCCACCTTCTGTATCTTTTTTGTTCAAATAGTGCCGGAGATTTTTTCAAGTCTTACAATCTCCCAATTTTTTCCTAGATCTCCTTTCACCTCAGAGAGGTTTTTCTAAGACGTTCACGCCCCTTCCACACCGAGCCATCTACCTCTCTAGGAAAAGTCTATTTCTTTTTTCTTTCTTTTCCTTTAATCTCTTGCCACGCCTAGGTGAGGTAGAGAGTAATCCCGCGGAATTTATGCTATATTGGGAGAAAGGGGAAGGCAAAAAGGAGACAATGAAAACCTACATCCGTAAATTCGCAACTTAACAAGGTTAATTTCCTTCCTCTCCCCTCTCTCCCCTCCCCCTCTCCACCCCCTCTCTCCCTCCCCCTTTCTCCCCCCTTCTCCCCCACTCCCCCCCCCCTCCGCCTTCCTGCGACTATAGGACTGCGATGAAATTCCATTTTTCAACTCTTTCCCTTATATAGTCTGCTTTCTCCTCGTGTCATTTGTCTTAAATTTCTGATTTCTATTCAGTAGTGTGTGCGAAGCTGAGATATCTCAATCTTTTTCCCGCGTTAAATGCGGGTTTCTTTTGTTTCCGTCCTATCGCTCTGCTTTCGGACGAAAACATTTTTACTGCCTTTCTTTTAACGCTTCCGCTCCGACTTTATCTATTAATCTCTTCCATGTTGTCCTCCTTCCTCGTATTACCGCATTCCTCTTACATACTTCGTCCTTTATTTTATATCTCATGATTTTTCCCTTTCCTCGAATAGTTATTTCTGGAATTTTAATTCTGTCTCTGAATCGATGGAGCTCTATCATAGCCTCGATCTGACAAATAATTATTTTCTCTTACAGGGCGTCGAAAATTTGTGCATATCTACTTATGTATATGCACGTGTTAATGTTTATTTGTATGTTTCTCTAAGTTTCTAAGTATAACTGCGTTTTATGTGTGCGTACCATTTGCGCTTCTTTTAATCTTTAAATAATGCTATCAGTAGGTTTCGCAGGTTTTTGGCATACGCCTTCTTGTGCGCGTTTTCCTGCTGCGGAATTTTTCCTATGCTATAGTAACTTAAACTATCCTTATTTTCCCACAAACAATTATCCATCTATTTTAATTTACAATAATGCTGATTTGGCATTTTATTAATATAGCGTTTTATGTAATTTTTATTTATTCAATTTTTATCCTTTGTTACTCTCTTGTTTGTAATTGAGAATGGAAGAAGATGGAAGAAGAGACTGCCTACACCCAATCTTGCCCAAATATAGACGATTATATATCTATCCATCTCTCTACCTCCTTCAAAATAGAGAAACGTTAATTTTCATATATCTCCAGAGCTGGAGCTTGATTTTTCATATCTAGCTCGCGTTAGGGAGGTGGTATTTGCTTCCAACCGTTCCAAGCGAAACCATTTTCGCCGTCCTCCTGCTAGCTTTCGCCCTTCACCCCATCTGCAACGTATTCTCACATATATTCCTTTTATCCGGTGCCACACTCACTTTCGATGTTTTCCTTTTCCCATTTCCGCTTCCTTCCTTTCCCTATTCTTCTCTGCTGACAAACACATTTTTGGAATTTTTTCCAGTCTATCTCACCGGCTAGCCTTTCTCTTCCTCTCTTATTCCGAACGCCTGACGCCGCTATTTCACCTCAGCCTTCCCCTCCGTCCGTATTCCCTCTCCCTCCCTCTCTTCATCACTGCTCTCTCCCTCCCCTTCTCTCTCCCTCCCCTCCTCTCTCCCTCCCCTCCTCTCTCCCTCCCCCATCTCTCCCTTCTACATCTCTCCCTCCCCATCTCTCCCTCCCCCATCTCTCCTTCCCCCGTCTCCCCCCTCCATCTCTCCCTCCTCCCCATCTCTCCCTCCTCCATCTACCCCTCCTTCATCTCTCCCTCCCCCAATATCTCCCTCCCCCATCTCTCCCTTCTACATCTTTCCCTCTCCCCCATCTCTCCCTCCTACATCTCTCCCTCCCCCCAATATCTCCCTCCCACAATATCTCCCTCCCCCAATATCTCCCTCCCCCCAATATCTCCCTCCCCCATCTCTCCCTCCTACATCTCTCCCTCCTACATCTCTCCCTCTCCTCTATTTCTCCCTCCTCTTCTCTCCATTACTCCTCATCTTCCCATCATAGCATTTCGTTCGAAATGTTGTCGTGCTCTCGCCGACATTTGGGTCACAATGATTTATTTCGTTTATCGTCTTTCAGCATACGTTCCTCTCTCATTGACAATCTGTTTTTTTTATCCTTATGTGCGACACGCCTCATTCCCTCGGCTTCTCGTCGTGCAAGATGAAGGCAAAGGCAGAGAGGAGAGAGAGAGAGAAAGGTGATACATACAAGGCTTGGGCTCCGTGTCATGCGCAATAATCATTCCCCTCCGCTGTTCCCTATGCGTTCTCCGCTAGAAGCTATCTCCCGTCCACTTCCTCTCGCTCCTCAATCAGATTCTTTCTTCTCGGCATTCGAAGTCTCGTCTCGTTTCTCTCTCTCTCTCTCTGTCTCTCTCTCTCTCCACCGCCCTCCTGTCCTTCTGCTCTTAACCCTATTATTCCTTTCGTACTTTTCATCATTATCTTTTTATCATTTTCTCGTTCTCTCCGAATCGGAAAGAAATGGGCGGAGCGCGGCACAAAAAATTCATGGTTTTCTTCCTCCCTTCTATTTCCACATCCAATACTTCCGTTTTTCTCTATTAATCCAAATTCCCTCCATATTCCTTATTCTTATGCCTCTGAAAATGTTAATCTTTCTCCATAGCTTTCTTTCTTTCTCTCTCACGTTCTGCCCTTTTGATCCCATATTTTATTTTTTCCTTAAAGTTTTTGTTTCCTTTTTTACTTTTTTATTGTTTACTCATTTGCTCTTTATCTTCCTTTCATATGTTTCTCTCATTATTTTATACTCCATTTTTTTCTCTCATTTATCTTCTTTTGCCTTTATTTCTTCTCTCAAGGTCCACCTCTATTCATATACCAATCTATCCCTATCTTATTATTCTCGCACTATATTTTCTCTGCTTCTCTCTCTTTTTATTAAAGATAACCGGTTCGACGTTTCCAAAATATTTATTGGGTTTACCAAAAATCTGGAATGGCATTTTTGATGTGCCTTATCTTGGGCATTTCTCTTCAAAGCTATCGAGCGTCTCACAAACTGTATAGAAGAAAAGGAAGGGCAAAGGATCGATAAGAAAGTGTCAAAACTCGCGGCTGAAAACCAGCTGCGATATTCCTCTTAGACGTTGTCGGGAGGAGACGTCGGAAATGTAAAATATAGATTTTTTGTCTTACCTCCTCGAAAATCTCTTCAAACGAGTAATTGCGATAGTGCGGCGTCTCATCTGCAGTTAATCATAGGTGCAATGCATTAATCATGCACCATGGTGAAATCGGTTTCTCTCTATCTCTGTCTATCATCTCTGACCCTCTCTACGAATCCCATATTCTCCTCTGCATGCCTCGCAGAAATATGAATGGAATTTTCAATTTTAAGGACCCGGAATAATATTCGGCTCGATCCCTTCCGATCGCAAAGTAGTCCGAACGTTGCTTAAATACTGGATGCTTGTTGAATACGTGACCCAGTATACCAGATACAAATATTTTGTTCTGATTGATTTCCGATTACATGCTGAATGCAGTCGTGATTGAACATGGCTGCGACATCCATAAAGTTGCGTCTCTTTAAAAATTATTCCTTGGCTTCTGAATGAGTCTATAATTCGTGCACTGCAGCAACATCATTCTTCCTCCGAATCTATGGGATTCTCACAGAAAAATAAATATCATTCAGATATAATGAAAGAAAGCACTCGTATTTTTTATGATAATTTTATTATCGCCTTGAAAGTGCCATACACAATGTTATCTCGTCCGTTTCTTTGTATACTGCATAGGTTTCATTTGTAACATGATCTTGATATATTAGGTATTTTTTTAATGCTTGGATGTGATACATTTTTTATGATTATAATAAGAATAACTTTCTGTTTTTCAAGCTTTTAGTTTTTAAGTTGCCGGAAGTGTTCTTCTAAACCGTGGGATACTTCTTTAAAAATGGAGAAGCTGAAGCTATTTTCTGGAAAATGTGTCTAGACATGACGACAGAAATGAATAAGCTCTGCAGTGCAGTGAGTCTCCCAAAATAGATGTAGTTCAAACGGTTTAGAATTAGACGGGTGGAGAAATTTTTGCACCAGATGCATTATGCGTAGATGATGAAATTGGACCATTTAATCTCTCTGTATTCAGATAGAAAGAATTAGGGATGGTCAAATTTGGCAATTAAATCGAATTGAATATAAAAGTTTTAAAACAAAAAATTGCTATAAATAAATAAAAATTTTATTTAGATGACATTGCCACGAATTAAAATAAGTTTAAGAATTTGTTAAGTTATATAGTAGATTAAATATTTATAAAAACATTTAAAACAAAAGTAATGAAATTATATTAAGATGACACGTGGTGTAAATTAAAATAAAACTTTAAGTACTATCCAATTTTGCCATCCATTTCCAGAGCTTATCACAGATTTAATCTGAAAAATGCATGTTAGTATAATAATATATGAAAAAATAGAATTTAAACCGATTCAAAACTTCCTAGATAAGTTAAAGTAGCGCCTTTTGACGATTGGTGGCGATGTAGAGAACTAATGCAAGCTTAAGCACAGATTTTGGAAAAAAATTGACATATTGATCTAATAATATCAAACATTACGCAAATGGGTTTCTATGATATATTATAATATTATTCACAATTATTAACCTATAAATCGAAACATTTGAATCGATTCACACGGTTAATAGAATCGGAATCACCCATACATAGGATGATCTTCGATATTACTTCATATACATAACAAGCGCGTAAATCTCTAAACTTTATTGTTATTACGATCAGTAGTTATCGTTTACAATCTGTTAGGCAAATATTTTCAGTTGGGTTTATGATATAGATTTTAAATGCGGTATTAGTTGCTACATTAAGCAATTGGTTTATCATAATGTGATTACCATGCTTTCTCGCGTAATTACGTTAACCGATCTCTCTTTTGTAATTTTGTCTCACTCCTAACGTTCCTCAATGCTTTTAACTGTAGCATTTATGGCGGCAGAGACGCTGAGGTGTCAGCGTTCTTGAAATTAAACTCATGACCACTTTATGAGAGAAACCTGTTTGTTGTCGCTAGCTATCGCAAAATATTCTTAACATGTACTTTATATAAAGTTTTCTGAAGTAAATTTCAGCCCTAAATCTCAAAATAAATCTAGATCTCTCCACGCAAACTCGGTTTCCTCTTTTCAAATCTAATATCCATACACACTTTCCGACCAAGCATTCATTTCTTCCTTCGCCATGTTTGTGGTTCTTGAATTAAAGTTAGAGCCTTTAAGAGTGTCCCAGTTGTTTTTCCTCGAGAGGAACACGATAAAATAATTTCTCTTCTTCCTTCTCTCTTTCTCTCTCTTTCTCTCTCCCTCTTTCTCCCCGCATCTTATTGTTTCTCTTTCTCAGTCTTTGGAACGACTTCGGAAGTGCCTTGGCCTCTCCTCACAGCGCCACTTGTAGGAAATAAACATTTCGGAGTGGGCGGAAAGTGGAGGGGGGAAGAAATGGGTGGGGAGAGGGAGGTGAATAAGATAGAAAATACGAGATCTCTAAGCGAAGACATTTCTCTTGTCTTCTCTCCAATCCTTTTTCCTTCTCTACCCCATTTTTCGTCTTATCCTCCCTCTTACCCTCCCCCCAATCCCGCTTCCTCCTATTTTCCATTCTGTCCCAGCACTGAGAAGGGGTTAACGAGTATGAGAGGCTTCGCCAGTTTTTGCTCTCGCCCGCCACTCCCGTTTGGCGCTCCGGTCGCTTCCCGATATTTCTCTACGATATTACGTGAGAGGAAATGTTGCAAGAACATGTCTCCATCTACTTGTCTATATTAATCTAATTCCTAGCGGCTTGGACTGATTCTTAGCTCCTGTGTTATTCCAGCCATGTACCCAGTGATGGCATGTTTTCTTTCTTCTCTGCCGAAGATAAAGGACGGCCGTGACGGGCTTAGAAACACTTGGCAAGAAAATTCCACCTTCCTTCCTCTTATCTTGCTCACGTAAATCCAAGCGAAAGTTTTTACGCTGGATTTATTTCCGCAGATTTTTACAATATGCACTCCTTAAATATTGATCAATATTTTGCATTTTTATAAGACCGACGCACTTAAAGTTTAATATTTTATCTTTTACAAAATGCTTTCAACCGTTGCCACAACTTCCGTAACGTATTATTTCCTTCTCAAATGAAGTTGGTTGCTATTACGCCATTGATGATCTAACCACCAATTTAACAACTCTGTGATTTTATAGAGCATTTAGAATGCATTCTTTTATTTTTTAGTTAACAGTTGTTTCTCCGTGAAAATTTTACCTACCATCAATTTGTTAAAATGATACGTTAAATTAGTTTTCCTTTGCATTTTTTGCTATAAAATAAAGCAACTTCAAAGAGCAACATTTGGAAAACGTCTATTTAATTTTAACCAGTATTTCTGGTTTAAGCCAGACGATCGCTGACGTTACAGACAGACATCCGGAGAGAAACTCGATTTTTTAAATATACAGTATGATACCGAAATCTTGTCCCAGAAAATACATTATGATTATAATCGTAAATTATGATAGTCACTATCCTCGATAATCAACTTAGCAAGCACATTGATCAATTACAAGCGCCATCAACGCTCAACTGTATTCGATGAAACGCATTAATGTTTCGCATTTGAATAACTCCACAACAAATTTTAACGAGTGAGCGCTTGACGTATGAAGCAGACCTTCTCTGTACGTGAAATAGCCTACGAACATGGGCACGAGTTCATTTTGATCCGCTGGCAAAAACATCACTAAAATAACAGGTGTTATGTCATTTATTCAAATTATCAGCTATCAAGAGAGCTATAATTTTCAGCAAAAAAAGAAATTCTGTCTTCAGTTGATGAGGTGTTTTTATGTTAAAGTATACAAAATTTAAATTATTTAAGTCTAAATTTGAAAAATACGATTACTACCAAAAACTCTACTTTCTAATCTTTCGTCTCTGCCAACCGATCAAAGATCGCACGTGCTTTTTTGCCTCGCCAATGAAATGCAAGAGCTATCCTCCACTGCTGGCGCAAGATAAGAGCAATAATTGGATCGACGTTGGCATTCGAACCAAGGACCTAAGTCAACCGATCTACTATATGCTCCGATCCGAAAGCGCATTCACTAGCATCTTATCCGACCCTACGCTTAGCACATTTTATCCAGGCTGTAAGAGAAGCTCTCCGGGACTGGGAAATGGAGGTCAACCGTTCCATTTTGGCCCCTCTTTTTCTCTTCCTTCTCTCTATTCACTGCTTTTTCTCACTTCACTTGCCTATCTCCCATTCTTTGCGCTAGAATATCTCACGGGAACACTCTCGGAACAAATCTTTTGACCCATGTATCTCTTTCTCTCTCTCATTCCGTGTACTTCGCTGTCACTCACTTCCATTTGTTATAATCTCTATATCCACTCTATTTTCCTCTCTCCAACCAAACTACCTTTCTGGCTTCTCGTATCCATTTCTCCTTCTCCATATCATTTTTTACTCCTGAGCATCTCACCCTTTCTTTCTCCGAGTTCGCATATAATTCTCTTGATTTAAACTTTTTGTTCTCTCCCTACATCTTCCCCTCTCTTTTTTGCTCTCTCTTTCTACTCTTATTTACATTATATCAACACTTCGACTTGTTTTTTAGGCATCTGCTGAACAAACAGTTTTCTTTTCTCTATCCTTCTCTCTTGTTCATTCCCGTTCAAATTTCGTGAAATCCAATGTATTTCCCCTACAGATTTTCAAAAACAATATTGTTCTCCGAAATTTTGCACTTCATAATGTCTTCGTTTCTTCCTCCCTTTCCATTTCCCCCTCCTGATCCGTCTTTGTTTCTCTCCTTCCCATCACTGGACAATCTCCGCCAATCACTCATTCCTCATTAACTTCCTCCTCACGATACAAGCGTGACCATGAAGTCGTGATGAATTTTTAAAAAACCTTCTTTGCCATTAGTCATCTAAGTAACATTAAATTCTCAAGCTGCCATTAATTCATGCCTATGTTGAACACCAAACAAGTAAAAACGTGATGTTGGTTACGAAGTATGAGCGGCGTCAAATTTAAGGCAAACCGTCGCCCGCCTTGGCGGCTACCCTTCCTTCTTAAAACTGTTCCGCGCTGTTTCCTCGGCGTCCTTCGGCCTTCTTCCCCGCCTTTCCTCTGTTTCTTCTCCTTTCGCTTTGATAGTTGCTCCCGCACTGAACTCGCCACCACTTAGCACTAACTCCATCGGTGTCTTTCCTCTCCGCATCTACTTCCCCTACTATTATTAACCTTCCTGATGCTAAAGGGAGCCCGTGTTGCCAGAATGTCAGTCTCTCCGTTTCCTTCCTTCCTTCCTCATCCGCCATTTCCCTCCTCCTCGTCCCGAAATAACCGATTCGATTCAAAGCGAATGCGCAGTAATAGATCATATCTCATTTCAAAAAGCCACTTTGCACATAACTGTGGTGCCGTTGAAATTAAAATTGTGGGCAATGAAAAGGAAAAAACCTTCTCCTTTCTTTAATTTTATTATCATAGGCTAAAATTGGTTGTGTAATTGATTATTGGAAATTTTTAATCTGATTTTAAAAATAATAAATTTTACGCTAATATGCTGGATTGACTAAATGTAAAAAATTTCTATAGGGCTCGTCGAAAAAAAATTGATTGGTCAATAATTAACAAACTTTTCCCCTTAACCGGAACCCCCCTCTCTCTCTCTCTCTCTCTCTCCCTCTCTAGTCCTCAAAAACTCCAACCAACCTCTCCAATCATCCTACTCATCCTCTTTTCACTTGATTCTTTCTCTCTCTATCTTCCTTTCCCTCACTTGACAAAATTTTCAGTTTCTGCTCAAGTGGCAGCAGGCTTTTAGGGAACGAAATTACTTCAAGCTCTTACTCCCCATTCACTCCCGCCCTTTAATTCCTACTCTTCCTCACGCTTCCTGTTCTAGCTCTCCCTCTCTCTCCTCTGTCACTCCGCTCTCTCTCTCTCAGATATCCGACTCTTCCTTTTTTATCTCTGAAAGGTCACTCTTTCCCCCCTTCCTTTCTCTCAGAGCCCTCTTCGCCCTTCCAATTCGTCTAGGTAACAGCAACGCGCCTCGTTAACCCTTAGCTGGTTGTGGGTCAGCCTCTTATTCCTCCTCTCACCCCCCAAACTTGCCGCCTTTCCTCCCTCTCCCCATCCTCACCGCCAAATAAGTGTTTTTTGCACTCCTAATTCGCCCCGCGAGAGGAGAGAAAAAAACAAGAGCGGATCTTTTTGGGACTCCGAAAAATTGATTTTTTTTCGAATGAGGGTATCTAGTGCCGTGTACACGGGTTAAGAGGCAGCGCAGGACCTTTCGACGTGTCGTGTCCTGCGCGGAATCCCCGGGCGTATTTACAGTTTCGCTTAGATCCAGCCACTTTGATATACGTAAAGAAAACGGCAACGAAAAATGGCCGATTTTAGTTCTTTCTGGGAACCGCGGGTATTAATGGCGTTGCACAGTATATCTCGCCCTTTTGTGTGCCATGAGTAGAAATTGGTACCATGAATATTTTGAAAGTTTATCCTGCATTCTTTTTCTGTTAGAAAATGAAGTGGCATATATTTTTTAAAATATGTTTCATTACTGTAAATGATATATTATTAATTTTTTATCTCGATTAAACATTAAAGTTTTCTTACTAATTATTAAATCGATGGGAGGTGAAAATTGGCATCGTTTAAAACAACGTAAGCTAGTGCTTAAATATTTAGGAAACATTTTAATAGAGTATTTGTTTTTAAATTGTCTTCCTTAGACATGAAATTTACGCATTACGTACTAAAAACTATAATCCATTTCTCTCCATATCTACTTTTGGTGGCATTTAAATCCCTGACTAAAATCTTTTATTATATAGGATTTTAATCAATTGCCATTTGTTTTACAGTATGATTGTTGTTTACAATTAAGCAATCATAGAAACAAGTAGTGTTATCCATGTACATGAATAAAATTTGCGCGTTTTTTATTTTTCATGTGGTTACAACGCAACATATTCGGTCACTATAGCTAACTTAGCTATTAAGCCCCTCTCATTTAAACGCTAACCTCACCGTTAACCCCCGTTATAAAACAAACGAGGCTCTATTGACGGAATATGTGGCGGTATCGCCACGAAAAATAAAAAACGCGCTAATTTTGTCCATGTTCGTGAATAACGCTACTTCTTTACATCTATTTTCTTAAGAAAGTTGCTCAATCAATCACGCCGTCTATTCAAAAAATATTTCTCCATCTATACACTGTAACTATATTTGTAACATTAATAATATTCAATATAATTGATTTACTCATACTTCAAGCCGTTGAACATAAAATTATCAAATAAGAACAATTAGGAAAAGTTGTAGTTAATATTCGCTCTGTAATTTGGCCAATAATTTGCATTTCATTTGCCTTAAAGTAATGAGAGAATTTTATAGAGCTTATCATTTTTTCGGTTGTATATTTTTTATTCCAAAAGTACCACACGCTGAAATCTTGAGCATGCAATAATATAACTCTTTCAGTGATAAGAAAATCGGTTTTTTATGGCGCCAGCAACTGCTTGAATTTCCCATCAAATAAACTGTGAACAGGGATTAAACTCTCGCCGTCTCCCTTCATTGAACTCTCCAGAGACTAAAGGGGAAAGTTACAACCGCATGCTGCAACCTCCTAGTCTCTATCCCTTCTTCTCCTTGTACCCCACCTCCTCCTTCCATTCCTCGACCTCCTTTATTTCCGATCTCGCCTCTCCTGCTTAATTCGCAACCTCTGCCCTGTAATCTCTACTGGTCCCCGCCTACCTACTAAAACCACCGAGCATCCCACATTTCCTAACCCCTTTTCACCCCATCTTTGTCCCTTTCCGCCTTCTCACGTCCTTATATTAACTACTTCGCTCCAATCACTCACCTTAACTTTGCACTCGGGTACAATGCCCGTTCACCCTTATTTATCGTTTTCTTCAATAAATCCGGGATGGCGGTGGCGGAGTGGTTAGAGCGTTGGCCTTCCACGCAGCGGTCCCAGGTTCGAATCCGGCGGAGGTCGGGTTTTCAATCTAGTATCGTCCCGTCCTCTACATTTGTGATTTGAGGAGACCGCGCAAATCAGCGCTCCGTCCCTCGGAAGGGACGTTAAACAGTTGGCCCCTTTGGTGCTCTTCGATAAGAGTAGGCTAATGCTGGCACCGGGTTTCCCTCCTCCCAAGAGGTTGATTAACCCGAAATTTCATACAAACAAACAAATCTTCAATAAATCCAATACGTACATCCAGTGCCGTAACTAGTGTATGGCGAAGGTGGCATTTGCCATAGGCGCCGCTTCCAGAAGGCAATGCAGTGTATACAAAACAACGCTCCAATGTTAAAGTTATTGTCGATAAAAACGCTGTTATACTCTATTAAAACGCAGGAAAATAATATTTTACATAATCTCGGCTTTTTCTAAAACTATGCCATAGGCGCCATATCTCCCAGATACGTCAATGCATAGATCTATTACATTCACATATTTTTTCCGCCGTGTGCCTAAGAGACTGTCAAATATCCCGTTCGAGTTCTTCATTTAAAACCCTCACAACCGTAAAATATTATAGATTTTCATCATCGCGGTCCGTTGTTTCTTTCACCTGGCTTCTTCCCGTGTATCTTTTTTGCGCGACGGGAAAAAAATTATATTCCGAAAGTTCAGGAGTTTTTATGCATTCGTTTTTATAATCCGCCAGTTCCATTTGCTCCGCTTTTGATTGTTTTCTATGCCGTTCTTTTGTCGCAGGTGGGGTTCTTGCGGCAGACTTATCAGAGTTTCCGACTTTTTTATACGCCACATGTGATCCGGTTTCAAGCATGGGCGGATTTTCCGACAGCGGTGTGACCTCCGGGTCCAAATATGTGCATCGAAAATAGAGTGAGGTCGCACGAGGGCCCGTCATCGATACGAAGGGAGGCTACGTGCGCTTCCTCTTTCGGAGGTCGGAGAGGGTACGCGACAGCGGTCGACCCTTTGACGCGAGACGCAGAAAATCGCCCAACGCAACCATCGTGAAGCATTTTTATTTTTCGCGGGTCACCAGGTTTCCCCGTCCGCTCGCGTTCTCGTCATTTGTTTTTATTCTCTGTTCCTTCTGCTTCGATTTGAAAATCTTATATTCCTATTACATCCCCATCATTTCCGTAATTAGCCTTTGGATTTTTAGCACGTTTCATTAAAGGAAAAAGCGTGCTGATGTGATCACTCTCTCTGTCCGGCTGTCTGTGGACAATCGACTTTTTGTTTCAAAAGATATTTTGGAAATTCTTCATGAGTTAGATAGCTCTTTTCAATTTATGGGTTTTTCAGATAGTTATTAATTAATAGTAGTATACAGATTTTTAACTAGGTGGCTTAAAATTTGGAAATTTAAAACTTTTAAATAGTATTGTAGCCAAACTACAAGAGATATTTGGAAAATTCTTTTTAAATATGATAGCTCTTATTAATCAATGAATTTTCCTTAATTGGATTTTCCAAGTAGTTTATAGATTTTCCGATAGATGGCTTCAAATTCTGGAAATTAAAAACACAGAAATGGTATTATAGGCAAACTGTTGAAGATAGAGAAGAGATGTTTTCCTCGGTGGGAAGGTCTATTAAGGGACTACATACCAACGGTGCGGGTTGTCTCCTCCTCAAATGTGGAGGTAAAACAGAACTCTGAAAATTTTTAAGAATACATGCCTCCACCTCTAGCTTTACTAAAGGTATCTTACTTGTTTCTTTTGTGTAGCATATGCTTTCGTGGCTTAATCTATGCCTCACGTTAAGTTTTTATTCACCGAAAAAGGGGCATTTCTCCAGACTTCATTTTCACCGTCAACTGTCTCTCTCCTTCAAGCTGGTCCCACGCTTTCTTCTCTCCATTTCTTCCCTTTTTATCTCTCGATGCTTTTTTGGAATCCATCCGATTGCGTTATATGTCCAAAGCTCCTCTTTCAGTGTGACCTTTCCACTGCCATGTCAACATCTCTTCTCATCAAATTGCGTCGAATACTTCTTCCCTTCGTCGATATAGTTTATGTGAAACGATCCATTATCGGTTCGTTATAAAACGATAACGACGGAGTTATCTTTTTGTTTTAGTTAGAAAAGAAATGATAAATCTTATCGGTTTTATTCGCATATTGTTCTAATAATGCCGTTTTGCACATTTGGCCACCTAAGCCACGCCTTCTAATATGGAGTTTTTGTGGAAATTTTTTGAAGAAATTTTCACGGACGGGTAGTATTTTTTGCCGAAAAAACAAGCGATATCCAAGCAATTTACAACAGATTAATGCAAATAGTTCAGTATTCCTGGTGAATAAATAAATTACCGCAATTTTTCTAGTCTTCTTTTGCGTGACTGTATTTATTATTTTTTTAAAACAAGTCATAAAGGAGCATCTTCCCTTGAATGCAAGACTTTTATGTTACTGGTACTCTCTCTTGCAATTCTTTATCCCTGTGACACTCAAATGTTACAATCTCTTTCGTCCACTGCAGTCTTGTATCCTTTCCCTACCCTCCTCCCCGCCCTTCTCCCGCCCTCTCCCTCCTCTCCCCCTCCCTCCTCTCCCCCTCTCTCCTCTCCCCCTCCCTCTTCTCCCCCTCCCCCCACGCCCTCCGACCCCGCCCGGCCCTCATTCCATCAGTGACCGACCCTTAAACCATGTCAACTCCTAGTTCCATTCCGGAGAAACAATTTCAGCGAGCCGACCCACTTTCCACCGTTCCACCGATTTTGCCCTGGAATATAGTAAGATATGGCATGCCATGTGAACAACGTAAGACACTTGTTTCGATTCTCATTTTATTTTGCCTCACTGGAAATCTATTTACGATAGTCGTTTGTTTGTATCACGGAACGATCTGAATGAGTGCGTAGAGAGAATGAATTCACGTGCGATGGAGTAAACATTTTGGCAGTTTTTTTTCGAATTTGGCTCATTCCGTTCCCACGTTCTTCCGTAGATTACAAATACGGAACGCAAAAAGAAATGTATAAGTTTCTGAGTTTCAGATGATTGGAAAAGGAAAAGGTATCTTTTTTGAAGGAAAGTTTTTTTTAAGAAGTTTGGAAAAATTTCTCGCGATTTCGATTTTGATAATTTTCGAACTTCATAAATGGACCAGTTTCAATGCTCGTTTGGAAATTTCATTTATATACGTCCAACGGAATCTTAGCCAAAAATCAAATATTCGCCACATCGATTTCTTATGATTGCTTTTGGAATGTTAAAATGTCCATTCAAATACAAAATTGTTTTTTTTTTAATCTTTAGCTAATCTATTTAGTAAATATATGATTATATTTGCAGATTAATATTCTAATAACTCCTGCCGCATTTTGCATAATAATATTTACACTACAATAAAAAATTTCTATTTAGTGGAGATTACTAGTAAACTATTATTGTATTAATAGTGTAATTTTCCGACAAATATGATGGATGGGCATGAGAGAAGTAATAAATCAAACTAGGGGCCCGTTGCAGTACTTCCTGAAAGCATCTAGAGAACCTTGCGTGAAGTGACCCAATGCAATAGTTCCTATAACAAAAAATTATTACAAAGGGTGTTATTAGTTGAACCACTTTTATTACCTCCCTTGAAATACTTATATAGCTCACGCCATTTTCATAACCAAAAACACCTAACTACATGATTTATACTACCGGTACACAATATTTTTTGTTTTGATTAATATTTCTGTTGGTAGAGCATATCGTATGTTCTGTGGTATGTTTAATATTAACTAATCAATGCACTGGCCACGAGTCAATATCAAAAGAAATTAATCACAAACATTATTAATATAGTAATTTGCTTAAACTGCTCAATAAAACTTGAAAACGAAACGATATTTTCAATGCATAAGTGAAATATCTTTCTATTTGAAATGGTAAGTTGTCCATTATTACAATGCATTAGAATCGTTTCTTTTCATGGCTGCGTGTTTCATTTGTTTTATATTTGCAAGAAACGTTTCACATAAATTTTCAATCAGTTATTGTCCTTGATGCGTTTCTTTCATTGTAGGATTAGTGCAAATGCACTTGAAAGTTCGAGTCTAAGAATTCAAAAAATCCGAGATCAACAATTGAAATGTAGAAAAATCGGAAAAAATGGAATCTAAACTTAAAATATGAGCAAACACAAATTAAACAACAGAATAGAAGTAAGAATAAGAATCTTCATTTTTTTCTACGTGAAATAGTGCAAATCTCGAGTGAAAGTCTCGATCGTAAAATATTTTAAAATGTTAAATACTAAAGGTCTACACATCGTATTCTAGCCGATTACGTGTTAATCAAATGAAAAACTATCCTAGCATCGAACACATGCCTTTCCAGCGGACGGTTGGCCACTTATAGCATGCAAGAGTTTGCGCCAAATATTCAGGCGAAAGATTCGTCGAAATAGAACCGACAGTTCTCGGTTTATTTGCGTTCATGCCGGAAGGTGACGTCACTCAAGGCTTCAGACGCAGGCAGGCAGGGACACAGGCAGAGACACAGCGGTTATAATATATTAGATTTAAAACATTTCAAGATGAGGACGTCAACATTGTGTTAGTTGAAATAGCAACGTTATTAAAAAAAATTAATGCCAAAATATATCGAATCTTTCAATAGAAATAGAAATTATACCTTTATTTTTATACGTTACTGATTGAAAATTTTAATTTAATTTAAGTTACTAGTATGACTTTTCATACTTCTCTTTCGACAACTAAGCGCAGCACAAAAATAATATCAACAATTTATTTGTTGTTATGACCAAAACAAAAACTAAATTGTGCCCAGCAATTGAAATAAGTAATTACGAGTGTTTCCAATGTAAACAAAATACTAAATTGTTATAAAACAAAAGAAAAATCTAATATTAGAGTTTGAAAATATCTTAAATAATTTCTAAAATGACTTTCGTTAGAACTTTTACTAATAACTACACTTTTAATACGCGTTTAAACAATATACATTCACTTTTTACAATTTTAATTAAATCTTCACAACTCAATGAATAGCATTTCACCTCGCATATTACTTATTTAGGTAAACACGTAATTCTGTCGCGTGTTTAAATCCAGTTTGACACTCATAATTCCACGAAGAGATCCACAATATGGTTGTCTTAGTGACAACAAAATGACAGACAAAGCCTTTTATTATGATAGTAATTAAGTTATATTTCTAAAATAACATTTATATCATTTGGATACATTTTAGCTCTATAAGATCAAATAGTTCGCTAACTTAAGCTATCTTAAGTGTAATCCACTGATAAATATTGAAGATGGCTAAACTGCCATAAAGTCATGATGCGGAGGAAACTCATTTGTTTGAACTCCATGTTGTCGCTAAGCTGAATTAAATTCAGCACAAGAAGTTGAATTGTCGTTGGAGCATTAATTTTGTGGCATATTCAGGCACTTGATGAGGGCCTTTTCAAATTATTCGCTGGGATGACAATAAATTTCCACAAAACATGAGTTAATTTTCACTTTAATAAATACGTCAAAATGATGTGAAAGTTGAAATGCCTACATTTCCATTTAAACAAAATATGCATTCCATTCATTCACCGGCAGAATTTTTGTCAGATATTTTTCATGAAAGGCAGAACTAAAATAAATTCATCTAATTAGTTGAGTGATTTCGAAAGTAATCCGATGAAAAGGTTGGCTTAATCGAAAGGGTTATTCGTGAGACTGAGGAGAAACATCTGTTTAAGGCAAAGGAAATTATTTTGGAGGAGGTTAATGCAATGCGATTGTAAGTCTAAAGAACGGATAAAAGTGATTGGTGGAAATAGAGGTAGAGCGAGAGTGAGATGATGGGACTAAGGTGAGCGGATGGAGGTGCGGATAATACGTGGTAGTTATTGCGTAATAGTGAGAGGGGCGGGATTATTGTGGCGGAGGAGGGAGAGATGGCGGGGACGAGAGGGGAGGGAGAGGTTAAAGGGAGAGTGGGACGGGGAGGAGAGGGAGAGGGGGAGGAAGGAAGAAGCGAGATAAGGAAAAGGTTAAGCGTTAAGGGGAAGCTGGATGAAACTATTTGGTGGGAATAACGGCCGCGTTCTCTTCTCTCGAAGTCAGATTAATTGACGCGTGCGGCTCAGGATGGCGTCTGAAACTGTAGAGGCAATGCTTGGGTGAAGGATGTAGATTTAGAGGGAAAAGTTTCTTCGAGGAAACAAGATTGCCGCTATCCCACCATTACGACTATTGATTTATTTCAATTTTGATATATGTGCGTAGAATGACGGGATATTTACAAAGTGACGAGAATTTTAACGTACTATAAATCAACAGAGAGCTGCTGAGAATTAAAACTTAAGAAATTGGAATGGGAAATCATGCAAATTGTATTTACTAAGACTAATATGTGCAAATAATATTTTAAGCATTTCAATCCCGTGAGAATTTCAATGCACCTTAATTTGTGTCATTCAACTAAAAAGGATAATGTTTCCTTAAGATGATACTATCGTAAAAACTCAATTGAAATATTGTTATTCATGTTTTCAATTATCATTACGTTACTGAAAGGCCTCTTGCCATGGAATCATCATAAATGTGTAGTTATATTTAATCGCCAGGAAGCCAAAACCTCCGTTAATTGTCTTAAAACATTTCAGTAATGCAATATGCAATATACATTTTTCAATGCTGTTTAATACTACTGTCTTAATGTTTATCACTCCGTGCGTATGTTGGATGGCGAATCGGCCTTGTGGACTGTTATCGAAAGTTTATCTCTGCACAATCTTTTAGATTTTAAGAATGAATTTTATTCCAATCTCGTCCTCGTAATCACTCGTACGTTTCGATAAACGTGCAAATTTTTTACCTCCAATCTGGCCTCGTACTTAAAGTTCGAGCTGTGTGCAAACTTTTTAATTGAATACCAACGAACTTGGCGTTCATTATCATTTTTTTAGAAACACATACCTTTCCAGATCCACACAAAATAAATTGGATGTTTTTTAGGCAATTCAGCAGAATTTCATGAAACTAATTTCTCAGAATTGGGTGTGTTTTAGTGACCTAAATTATGCAAGACGAGACATGTGGGATGAGAGGAGGATAGAATAAGTGGATGATGCAGGGATTTTATATGGGAAGATTCTGTGAGAGAGATAGGGAGATAAAAAGGGAGGGAGAGGGTGAGAGGGAAGGAGAGAAAAGGGAGAGAGAGAGAAGAGATGGAGAGAGAAGGGAGGGAGTTCTAGGCAGAAGAGTTGACGAAGGTTTCTGGAACGGGACGGATGCGTGGGAAAGTGGAGGGAGGTAAAGGGCCGAGATAGGTTGGAATGCAGTAGGAGATATGTGCAGACAGTGGGGCGAGTTGGAGAGGTATCTATGGTAGAGGCTTACGGCATGTATGAGATAATGGAAGTGGGGGATTGTGTCGGCTCGGGAGAGAGAAGAAAGACAGGGATGAGTGAGAGAGAGAGGCAGGAAGGGATGTTTTTAGTGAGCAGGTAGATTGGAGAGGAAGTGAAAGTGGTAATGAAAAGACGTGGACGTAAATTGCGGGGAGAAATGCAAGATGGCGTCGGTAGAGGAGGAAAGGCTGGGTGACAGCAAGAGGTGGCGAAGTTGCAGAGAAAGGGAGAGAAAGAAGAAAGCATGGATGGAAGTAGAAGTGGGAGGATTTGTAAATCAGAAGGAGGATGTCGAGAGAGAGAGAGAAAAAAAAGACGGTGGAATGGAGTGGGGGTGAGAGGTCATGAGATACACGCCTCACCCAACTTCAGCCTATCCTCTGGCTCAAAAACAGATATTGTATTCCGTCTCTGAAAACCACTCGCACCCGTTTTCCCCATCTCCACGCCATTTCTCACCTCTTTCTCTCTTTCTCTTCTTTTCTCTTTTTCTCTCCTACTTCCTGTCATGTATTTTCCCTCATCTCGTCTAATAATCCTTCCATTTCTCTCATCGCGCACTCATAACATTCTCATCCCTACCTCTTCATCATTTCCCTCTTCCTATTCTAGGAGGCGTCACCTGCTGACTTCCCTTGGGACAAAGCTTCCGAGGCCATTGAGGCCTTTTCGGCAGCTCTCTCTCTCTATCTCACTTCCCGCACACACCCTTTACTTCCTTACCTCTCTCGACCTCCGCCGATTACCTCCGTCTCACTCGCTTGCGCTGCCCTCTCTCTCTCTCTCTCTCTCCTTCGCTCTCTCTCTCTCTCCCTTTTCCCCATTCCTCTCTATTCCATATTTCCTCTTTGTGGTCGCGCTTCCCTGCATCTCCATCCATACCCTCGTTATCCGTCATTATACACTCAAAAATCATTGCACGTTTCCTTCCCTTTCCACGCGAGGACTCCTCGCGCACTCTGACGCCCTCGCTCGCCTCTAATCTCGAACCATTGGCCTAACGGCTGAGAAGTCCTTTTCCTCAGTCAGCGACGGAAACCCTTATCTGTCCTCGTCCAAGGTTATTCAATATGACCGGCGTGGTTTCACGAACCTGATTATTCCTTTGAAATTTCAGAAAAGAGTCTTATGCATGGCGGGCTCTTTACGTAGTGAAAAATTATGGAAATTTGTTTTTTATGTTATGAAATATAATACGAATTACTTGTCGCTGCTTGCGTGCGAAATTATTATTCAAAAATAAAGCCTCAGCGTCCATTGAAGAGAGCCTGAAATGTATGCAACCTAGCGATATTATTCGTAACGCAGTTCGCATAACTGTAAGGATATGTATGCTTGTTTCCTAGTGTCAGCTGTTCTTAAACTTGGTGTGTACATCTGTGACTTCTAATTATGACAGCCGGCCTCATCGCGGCCCCTTAACCCCATCCTTCTAAAAATAACTAGAAAGATGTAAGTGGAATACTTAGAGAAAATTAGCTTATACGATTAATATCACTACGTGTGCATACAGAATTTTGTAAGCGGAAGGAAATTACGTAGAAGAACGAATAAAAGAACGAAAACGCAAATGTTTTATTTACTTAAGTGAGGTATATTTTATATAATTTTCGATTGCTTGATTAATTGCAATTGATTAGAAAATAAATCGTTAAATTAAAATTTAATATATCCTGGGCAATATTTCTGATTTATAGTTTTCAGTATTTAGTCATACAAAAATTATGTGAATACGTTTATTAATGCACCAATTATTTGTTGTTATACTGTTCCCTCTCCTAACTTGTTGCTTTTTATAAAGAATGCTTTAAAATGAATACAATTATTAGTTTCTACAGGTAATTAATCCACGCCAGGGTTTTTAAGAAAGTTAAGAGGTTTTTATATTTTCAGACTGCCTCGGATTCGAATTTTCTCTTCGAGAAAAATATGTTACACTCTTTCGGCTGTGCAACTGTCCAATTCTCAAGTTCGTATCTTCATTCCTACTCATTTAGTAAATCAATGCTATACATATAAACGGCCACACAATATACGAGTAGTTCTTATAAAACACTTTTTTAGAAAAATTAAGTACTTCATAACTATTCTACATTTCATGGTTTTCTGATCTTTCCTTATTCTCATGCGCTTATACCTACATATCTGCTAAGTTTCATAATCTCAGTTATTCCGAGCCTACTTTCGTACAGGTGTGACGTACGCACATAGATGTACTACGAAATCAATATGTAATATGTGATTCAGTGTTCAAAAGTTGCAAAAGAGAATCGGCATATATGTACCATCAGAACACGGTGTTATTGTATATAAAAAATTCTAATAGGGGAAAAGGAAGAAAATATCAATGCATTTACAATAAAATTTAAGGAATATTTTAAGTATTTTAATAATATATCAATATCAAGTTCAAAATAAATTTTGCCGTCGCTATCATCTGCGAGTGCAGTGGTTTCAGGATACCTTCATAGGAACACATTAAAAAACCGTGGCAATGCTGGAAATTATGAGAGCAATTATATATCTTTCACTGCTGAAAGTTTAAAAAATTGGCGTTTTTTCGGATTTTGAAGCTCGTTCCTTGATTAAATTTAAGTGGATTAAAATCTCAATGATGATAATATTAAGAACTATTATTCGTCCAATCGTTTAAGTGCCAATTTATTTATCTTACTCTATTTAAAATCAACATTTAAAACGTCATACACTCGTTCTAGTGATAATTTGATGGAAATAAGAAATAATCCTGAGATTTTTTTCCGACATCCTTTCCAAACGTTTTCTCAGACATACCATACATATATATATATATATATATATATATATATATATATATATATATATATATATACTTTTTAAATTAATTATTAATTAAATTGTTCATATAATATTATATTACTAAGTTTATAAAGAATTTTAAGTTTACAATTCTAAATAAAACTCTGTAAATAAAACGCACTTTCTCATGCTCTCCCATTTTTACATTATTATGATTTATGATCTTTTTCCATTAATAGGCATATGTTGTGTTAACAAGCGATATATTATTTGGCATAAACTTATAAGTAAATTTCATGAGGAACTTTCTTCGACGATGAAATACATAAATATTACTTGAATTTGAATTAACGGAGTATTTTTGATTTACTTGAAAATGCATTGTATATTATTTTGCAAATATAATGAATTATTTATTACCAACATAAGTATAAGCATGGGTGTCTTTAATGTTTCTTTTTTTTTGGCAAAGTGGGATAAAATAATTTAAATGAAATAATAGCTTCGCAGCTTCAGCGATTAATTATAAGTTTAAAAATCTATATTTTTTAGAATATTAATTGTCGGGTATTATTTTATTCATAAACTTTATACAAGTAAGGAAACAAACAGACCAAGGGTAGCTAACTCTCACCGAGTATATTTGATAGTATATCATATTACTTATTTATTTTATTTTTTTATAATCTCCCATTCGTTACCGACACTATTTTTTGGATCCATATCATGAACAAACTAACCATAATCCTCTGTTTACCGCTTTATCGCACGATTGAAAGAAGAACTTAGAAAATCGCGCTTGAATTTGTGTTTCCTGACTGTATGGGGCGGACAGAGGTACGATGTTGGTTTTGGATAAGGGTTCGGGGAGCGAAAGCGTAAAAGAAAGAGAGAGAGAGATAGGGAGAAAGAGAGAGAGAGAGAGAGAGAGAGAGAGGAGGGTTGGATTTTGGGAGTGGAGAGCTCTAGGATAGGGGAGTCTGAGAAGGGAGGCGGTTTGGCGGCATGCGATGGGTGGGAAGGGCTCTTGATGGGTGAAGCAAAAGGAGGAGAGAGAAAAGAAGTTGAGTTGTGCGGGGAAAAGAGAGAAAGAGTGGATTCGGCTGGAGGACGAAATATTATATAGGTTGGTGTACACGGGAAAAGGGAGGTCTTGCGGGGAAAAAGGGAAGCAGAGATAAAGGGGTTGGTGTGTATGAGAGAGGCGAGAGGGAGGAGGAGAGGGAGAGAGAGAGGCGAGAGGGAAGAGGGGAGGGAGGAAGGAGGGAAGAGAGAGAGAGAGAGAGTGCGAGCCGACGGGACGAAGGTTCTCTCTGGGATCAATAGGGAGCGCGCGTATAGAGGCGCGCAGTCTCCAGCTTTCCCTCCTTCCCCTCCTCCACTCTCCCTCCCTTCCCCACAACCCCTCGCCCTCCCTCCCCTCCCCTCCACACTCTCCCTCGACCACCCTCGTTCCTCTATTCAATGGCGCCCATACGCGTTTAACCAGTCTTCTCTCTCGCTCGCTCACACCGTCATATTCCACCAATGCATATAAATATAGAAATGCGTGCGTATGTTTGCGCGCGTATCAGTATTCGTGCCACTCCTCCTTCAACACGCGTGCGCTCATCTCCCCACCCTACTTCCTCCCTCCCGTCCCATGATTCCCCGCGCCCTCTTGCCTCACCGTCCGACCGTACTATCGCCACTACAAGAGGCACGAATCGCACCCCTCTGTCCTCCTACGCACACGGTTTCTCACGCCATCCCTCTCTCTTCCCCTCTCTCCTCTCCCCTCCTCTTTTTTCTCTCTCCCTCCACCTCTTTCTCCTCTGTCCCCCCCACTCTTTTTCCTCCCTCCAGAGAAACCGCTGTTCGTTACGGCTCTCTCCCCATTCTTCTCTCTCTCTCTCGCAAAATCTCCTATTTCTATCCCATGAATGCACATACTCATATAGCCAGTGTGTGCGAAATCTCGAGCTATGAATGCCAATTGGGTAATAATGCTCTCTATAACCACTCCTTCCCTCCCTTTCTCTGTTTTACCCTCTTCTACCCTTTCGCACCCTCGGTCGCGAGATGGGGCCCCCCAGTCCCTTCTCTCTCTCTCTCTCTCTCTCTCTCTCTCTCTCTCTCTCTCTCTCTCTCTCTCTCTCTCTCTCTCTCTCTCTCTCTCTCTCTCTCTCTCTCTCTCTCTCTATCTCTCTCTCTCTCTTTCTCTCTCTCTCTCTCTCTCTCTGCCCCCAGGATTCCTTATTACAACCGCCGTTCTTCCTCTATGCGCCCCATCTCTTGTCCCTTTTCCGTCTCCCCCCTCCCCCCATTCGACCCTGCCCTTCCGTGTCCCTCTGGCCCAATTGCGCTCCTCCAATTCCGTTAGAATTTTTTTAAGTATTCAAGGTAAACACGGAGGCGCCATGCGTAATGCATCGAATCGCGCTGATTTGATTCTGGTTTTCGGGTCCGAACATTCCGGCGCTCGCTTAATCGCGTTGCTTAAATCTTCATAGCGTGAAGGAAGAGGACGCGTGAGTCATTTATTATCAAAACTACATTCGGACCCCGAGTTACGCGTGGGATGCGTTTCTGGAAAAAACCGTGTAAATGGAAACCGCGTACTTTGAGGCATTACGTCTATAGAAGATGGAGTGGATTGGGAATAAGTTTCGGTAACCTTATTTCGTAATAAAAGGATAACTAAACAAAACTTAGTAATTTATGGTATATTCGCAAATTATTCATGTTATACCAAAGTAAACATCCGCGTTCTGCTACGAGTGGAAGAATAATCGCCCGACAAGTGGAAGGGTCGGGTTTGTTTGCCTTTCACAGCAGAATTTTTCTCTCGGTTTTAAATTATTCCCGTTCTCTTAACTTATCTATGATTTCAATTTTATCTTTCGGTGTAATTGACTTGCGCACTCTCTTGGGCGCTACATCGCAAGTTTTCCTTGGTGCTGTAATCACACTGTTTATGTTTTAAATTAAGCAAAGTACGATGGGGAATGAATAAGGAGACAAGAAGTGATGCTAACGCTATCGAAGCTGAATAATGAATGACTGGGATTTTGGCCGTATGCGCGGCAGAATCGGTCTGAGCAGCAAATGTAATGCACCTACCGTGTAAGGTGAAGCATTGGCACATTATATGACATGCGTATGTTTGAATCGGCCTAACTCGAAGCCTCGTGGCTCGGGGTCCGACTGTATGTCTTCCTCGGACGATCTTTACGCTATTTTGAACGATCGTGATTTTTCCGTTTTCTTCCCCGTTAAAACCACAGATGCGTTCCAGACAAAAGATATTTTATTCTTGAATTTATAATTCTAATCTATTAAAATGTCTGTCAAAGCTACTACAATATTGAATCAACTAGAAAACCGTAGCAACAAACAATCGAACATAGAAGTATGTACAGTGCCATATACTGTATGATACGAGAAAATCCAACTTTTTAATGAAAAACAGGACTTTCCAACACTGACAATAAAGAATACAAAATTCCTCATTATTGAAATATCTCCAAGAAAATCATTTTTTTAAAGTTGAACAGTTATAAGAAATGTACGAGCAAGTACGATAAATGTTGCCACCGCAATGGCTTGAAAACAAATCCTCGTGATGTAACGATTATGTATGAACCGCAAAAAAACGAATACGACCGAACGTAGTCAATCCAAATCACAGACTGAAGTAGAGAGTGGCAGTGGGAAAGACTCCGTAGTTGACTTGTTCCTTATCGCTGCACAAGAGGTCCTTCAAGTCTTGGTAGATATTTGTAAATATATTTTGGGTAACAAACAGCATGTTCAGTGACGTCATATTAAGCCTCTCAAGAAATGCAGGCGATAGGAAAAATGCGTGATAAAGCGGACACGAAGAATCCATGGGTAAACAAGACGGTCTTTGTGACTACAAGAGCTTACGAAAAAATCTGAGTTTCTTCGATCTAAGTTGGATACATGTTATTTAGTTCGTTAATGTGAACACAGTTCTCGGCGAAAAGTGAAGTTATAAAACTTAATTCATTCGTTCAACGAGAGTTATCTGTATATATGTGTGTGTGTATTCTTCGAGAATTTAAGTTATGAGTGACCGTTTTTCTGTTGCGTTAATAAGACATTGGTTGGTAACGCAATGGTAATCCTCCTAGTGAATTTATTGCGTGTTTTTTTGACGGGAATGGCATTTTGAGCAAGTTTATATATTCCGTAAATAGTAACGAGAGCTGAGATAATGACACTAGATTCTTCTCGCACGTGAATGGACACTTCCTCCTTTTTCCCTATTCCCTTATTCCCTCGTTTTTCCACTCCGGCCGCT
The DNA here is from genome assembly GCA_028673005.1 of Tanypteryx hageni. Taxonomy (NCBI): domain Eukaryota; kingdom Metazoa; phylum Arthropoda; class Insecta; order Odonata; family Petaluridae; genus Tanypteryx; species Tanypteryx hageni. The sequence continues at coordinate 182,591,455 of CM054115.1, read as the reverse complement.
ACTCTGCCCAGACCTTTTCTCCCTCCCTCCTCTCCTTCTCGCGAATGCGAGAGAGGAGGGAATGGGGGGGTGGAGGAAGGCGCAAGGGGCGTGGAGGGGAGAGGATTTTCCATTCCCGAGGGGTGGAGAGAAGGCGAGCGGGGAGGGGGGGAGGGAAGAGGGGTTGATGGGGAGGGATCGGTAGGAGGAGGCGCGGCGGTAGAAGCTTCCGGTGACAGCCACCGTCGGCCGAGAGGCGCTGTACTCTCCCTATCCCAAACAATAGGGCGTCGGGGGGAGCCGTTGTCGGTAGTGACGGAGGCAGAGTACGCCAGTTTGACTCCGAGAAGAGACCGGAGCGGCGGTTCAGAGGAAGAGAGAGAAAGGGAAGGGAATCCTTTTCCATCTCTACCTATATATATATATAAACCCTCTCTCTCTCTCTCACACATACGTACGCGCTCTGATTCCTATATTCTTTCGATATTCTCCGATTAGTGATCGCAAAAAGTGTATCGTCGTTCGAGTGTTTTGTGACTGTCCCCATGGCGATTTTGCTGGGGAAATTTACCGAATGTCTCCTTGACTGAGAGGGACCGAGGCCTCGCGAGAAGAGGAAGTTTATAAGGTGGCGGGGAACCAACAGAGGAGGGAAATAAAGGACCCTCTGAGAAGCAGGGGCCCACTCTAAAGGGGGGGGGCAGAAACCCCCCTTTCGTGAGCACCACTTGACAGCACCGCCCTCCTGGCACCACGACCTAAAGCCGGTTCTTTCGCACCACACTCACCCATTGTCAGCTCCCTCTTCGCCTCCTCCTCTCCTTTTTTCCCTTCCTCTTTCTATCCATCTTTCTTCTATCTTTTTTTCTCCGTTCGCAACCATAGTGTTCATCTTCCCAGGACCCGATAAAGTGCACCCATCGGCTTTTTTTCTCCCCCGCGTTCTCCCACGGGAACTGCCTCATCTTCTCCCGCCACGCCTCTCTTCACGACCGGGAGGAAAACGGAGGAATCCGCGGTCTCTGGTTCGAGACTGGTGTATTTTTTTACGGCGGTGGTCGTTTATTTGGGGGTTCTTTTGTGGTCTGGTTGACGTCGCGGAGGCCGGTTATAGTGGAACGTAGGCCTATCTCTGTCGGGTAAGTATGTTCTCCTCTCCCCCTATCCCTCCCGTCTCTGACTCCTTTGTCCCGCCGCGGGAGAAAGCAGTGCCAGTGCTTTGTAAGCGAGTGATGGCCAAGATACGGGATCGTGCAGACCGCCAAAGGTTTTTACTACGTCTGGAGGGGAAAAAACGAACGGTTTTCTTACAGTCGGATTATTCGCGTGCGTTCCTACGATACGACGGCGTTTTTTCGATGTAGAGAAATTGTTATAATTTTACTGCACGGGAAGTTTAGTTATCTGTTATGCCTGTTGCATACACACGCGCACCCTACACACGCACGTTTTGGATCTTGGCACGTTTTCGATGTTTCCGATAACATCTTTTCGCAAATATTTACTATACCCCGATGTAAAAGCACGTTACGTTTTCACCAACTAATTCCGTGAAGTTTTGTCTACCTTGAGATGTATTTTTGCTTTAGAATTAAATGGTATTACAGTTTAGTCCATCGACAGAGGTATACGTTATTAAAATAATGTGAAGTTTCGTTTTTAAACCGGCATTAAAGATAGTGTCGATGTATTTCGCATCGCATTGCATATATGAGGTTTAGCGAGATAAGATAAAACGCCATAATCACAAAATATGCTTTAAGAGGTATGAAACTATTCCAATTAGCAAATAACTGTTATAAATGAAACACTTCATTTTTCTTGAATTATATAAGAAATCACGTTATGGAAATCTTTTGACATGAAACATCTGGTTTTAAATTTATCTACATAGCTGTCTATACATCTTTACTGAAATCAACTCTTCAAATCGATGCTTAAAGGACATCAACTTTTAATTTATCGAACGACTGTAATTAGTCTCTCTTCGACCAAAAATGGTTAAATGCACCAGGAATGTATATCTAGTTATATATCCAAAGAATGTATGTCGCTATCAGTTTATTTACACTATATGTACTAATGTCACTTTAAGTTTTTCATTGAAAATGTAAGGATTTAAATTACCATATGCACAATGTTTAAATTAATTATAAAGGAGTAATATTAATGGTTATTTCTTACGTTTATGTGATAAATATAGAACTCTTCTTTATTGTGACTTAATAGTCAATATATATTCATATCTCATGATACATTGAATACTTTTCTCTATAGAAATTTAGAACAAATAAATTTCTAAAAGGTTTTTATTATTTCTTCATAAGTTTTTATTAGGTAAAAAAAAACAAGACTTTATTTTCAATTTTCCTTGTTGCATCGGTTTACTTTTCTCAGTCTTTTCATCGCAAAAGCATGTCAGTTAAACAAACCGACCGAATTATTGTTCGATTAATATACCTTCGCATTCAATTGAAAACGATTACTATTCCTTCTCTTTAAAGTAAAAACGAGTGACTCGAGGAACTTTCCTCTATCCTGCAAATAAATATTTTGCCGAAATTTCGTCTGTTTTATAGGGAAAATAAGCCACTCCGCCACACGAAATTGTTCAAAAAATGCTTCGTGTCATTGATATAATTGTATAAGTCAAACGTGTTATTTTTTAATTTTTCGATTTTTTCGCGAGGAACCCCTATATGGCTTCCCTTTTTCGTGGATGTGAAGGAGAAGAAATGCTCGGGAGCAGAGTGTTTCCATCGTAGCCTTTGTTGCTTCGGTGTAGGCGTGAGGGGATGGCAAGTGTCTCTCCCCTCTCTCCCTTTCCTCCTCAGTCACCCATGCGCCCTCATATCGAGCGAGTGTAAGGGATAAGAAAGCGAGAGAGCAGCGTGGAAACGAGCGAGACTCTCCGAATGAAGGAAAGAGGCAGCAATGGAAAGAGAGATAGAGAGAGGGAAAGCCGAAGGTTATGCCGCTCTATGACTGTCACACGTGACGGACAGATCCCACACTACTTCTAAGCTCTAAGGTCCTAAAACCTTTGCATTGCGTTCGACTTCGTTTTTTCGACGTTAGACACTTAACAGGTCTATCATATTTTTTTAAGTGGCGTCTTTTTATCTTAAAGAAATCTGATGTGGCCACCACATGACTTTCTCCATATCTCTAATATTTCTAAAAATTTCAAATAGGTTAAATCATAATAAATATTTGAAGGAACTGCGAGAAACATTTAAAGACTTTACAAAGAACAGAAATAAACACAAACCGAAGCCTTCTGATATTGGATATAGCCCCAAAGCTCCAACATTTAAAAAATAAAAAGGAGCGTAAAGTGTTAACAATAGTCGCCGGTAGGTGGTGTGGTGGTGGAGCTAAAAACTTTAGTTTTTACAATATCTATTCAACGATACATTATATGGGAAGATGTTTCAAACAAATGTTGTAGAACATTTAATTTTCTGCAACTTTTATTCCAAGTTTTTTTACATTTATCAAATATTAAAGCAAATATCTTAGAAAAACGGATAAGTAACTAGAGTAAACGCCCACTTTCGTTTGACCGATTTTTACCAAAAACTAATAAGCACGTCTTCCTTTATCAAAAATGTCAAATATAAGATTTCTTATTGATCTGATTAATAGTTTTTGAGTTAGATCACCCACAATATCCTGGACACAGACACACCCACAGACATCATCGAGAAAACAGTCAAAACGTGTTCAGGGGACCTTAAAACATGTATTTCCGATGAAATATCGAATTCGATTTTTTTCATGAAAACAATACTTCGTATATGGAGAAAGTAATAAGTAGATTTTTCGGGCATTTTTAAGCTTCCTTACTTTGTTATTCCTCGGCTCGACTTATTTTGCTTATTTATGCAGTTCAACTTCATTGCATTTGCCACTACATATACCGTTTCTCTCAATCAAGGCAGGTTGTTCATAAACTTTCTCTTCAAAATTCATGTTTTTATTATTATATATAAGCGTGGATTTGATTTACTCTAAAAAGCGGCATAAAATTATTTATGTGAATTACATTGTATTTTCCTTATTCTAAATTTGGTTTTATTTATAACAAAATCCACTTGGGCAGGCTCCACTTTGTGGAAAGATTCTATAATATAACTAAAAGACGTATTTTCCGCTAAAAAGATTTACTCGACCGGTTTCGTCTATTTCAGCATCATCAGTTTTATTTAGCTTTAAAATTAGGAATTTCCCTTATCTTATCAATTCTATTATAATCTCTTCCTACATTGATACGAGTGATGATAAATAACAACAATTAAGTTAAGTGTTTTAAAATCCTTTGTGCCTTCTGGATGGAATGAAGTTATGAAAAATGTGCATGTAAGGACTACACGAACAAAATCTAGGATAAACATATATCGTTTAGATCAGTGGTGTCCATCCAACCTACGGCCCGCGGGCCGCATCCGGCCCACGAGGGGATTTTGTGCGGTCCGCAAAGCTATCATGAAAAAGCAATCCGAAAAATTTAACACAAATTCATACATTTCTAAGAAAATATTTATAAGAAAACTATTAATATTGAAATGTAATTCATAAGAACCCTATTTAGAATAGATTTTCATTTATATGGCACCTCAGATTATATATAGGTAACTTCCAATTAAACTCTAATCCGGCCCGCCGAGGAATTGGCAACTTTCAATTCGCAACCACTAATGCGGCCGTCAATGCAAAAAGGCTGGGCACCACTGGTTTAGATTCTTTCAGAATAATTATCCGTTACAAATCAAAACATTAAGAAATGTCTCTTTGTAACTGTCTAAGAGGGCTTATAAAATCTCAGACAGTTTTGATGGACTACATTCGTAATTAATTCAGAACAATATTTTCTCGATAATTCTGCAATAACTTCTATTTTCGTTTTTAGTAAAACCGGAAGAATAAATATAGGAAAGAGATTTTTGAAAAACTTTCATGCCTGCCTTAAACCAACCGCAAATTATGCTTCGTAGGAATCTCTATCGTTAAGAGATTTAACAAAATATGCAGATTAAACTACCTTTTGGATTTGATTTTCGCAACCTAAGATTACACACGGCAAACGTTAATCGCGTTTTTTAACGGACCCACAATAAAAATTTTATTGAGATAGATTGCAAATTACCTCTGTTAGTCGAATAGCGGAAGCGAAAGATAAGATCTTCCCTGTTTTACAAAACATGGAAAACACAAATATTGTTTTCATTTCTCGGATACTAAAGAAGTAAATAATTTGCGGTGTGTTATATGGGTTAATTTCTAAATAAAAGTTACTTTGAGGCAATATGTTTCTATCCCGAAGGCTGCGAATTGATAATCGTTACGGCTTTTTGTTTCGATTCAACATCGCCGCATGCGATACTTGACCAATTTCATAATTGCCGATGCCAAACATAACCTGTTACGGAGTTGGTTACAAGAATGAGGTGGTCCCAAGGCGGCGCCCTTCGCAACGAGAACGCGTTCAAAATGCGTCGATATGTGATCTCGTTCGACTCCGCCGTCGCAAAAACAGGAAGAGGCAAATGTCGCAACCAATTTATAGCTTGTAAATCGTCATAAAAAAATTGAATCGGAAAAAGTGAATCCCAAAACTCATTCCCTCGGAAAGGGTAGAGGAGAGGAGGAGGGGGAAGGTATGTGGAGAGGAGGAGGTAGGGAGAGGAATAAGAGGAAGGGGTAAGTAGGAAGGGGGAGGCGTAATTTTCGGCGAGGTGCTGCGAATCGAAAGCCATTACCCGAGAGGGAAGGGTCTCGTTTCGACGGAGACGAATAATTCACCAAGGCGAAGTTTTCGCTGCGGCGCTAATTTTCAACAAAAAATAAAGCTTACGGAAAATGAGGCTGGCAAAGGCAAAGATTTTTTTGGTTTTGTTTATCCTACACGCCCGTAGCCCCTCTTTCTCTGTCCTCTCTCTCTCTCTCTGGCAAAACAGCGTTTCCAAATTCCATCTCGCCTTCACCTCTTTATCCACCTTTTCTCCACCTCCTTCCGTTTTCTCGCCCCTCTCATATTCCCTCCCCTCGTCTCCCCACCCTTCTTCCGTCCTCTCTCTCTCCCTCCCTCTCTCCCTCCCTTCTCTCGCTTTTCCCAGCTCCCGTTCATTTACGCTCGAGAGGCTAATTCCAGGCATCGGATACGCTCCTGAACGGGACGCATAGGTTTGGACAATTTTCTTGTTTATTTATTCATTTGCTATTGCTTTTTGCATTCTTCACCGCTCGCGTTTTGTTTTTTCTCTCTTCCTGACTCCCTCTCCCCTCCCACTTCAACGCCTTCCCGTTTTTTTAAATTATTTTTGTGGTTGTACTCCACGACCTCCTCCTCCTCCTCACAACCTCTCCCTCTCCCCCTCCTACTCGTCTCCTTCCACCCCGCCCCCGCCACGCCCCTCGATCTTTCTCCTCCGGGCTCCACCTTTATTCCCCACAATCGAATTCCGTTGCCCTGTATTGTTGCTCCCGTTGTGACGTCAGAACGGTGTCACTCGTGGTGGCCTACTATACAGGCAACAAAACATTAGTATGTATTGCTATCTTCGAACAGGTCGAGGCATTAATGATTTTTTATTTTGGTGTTTTTTAATCTAATTCTTCATATTTTTATCTCAAATCGCCGTCTCGGTTCGCGGTGGCGAAGGCGTTGGGCTGGACGTGCATTCTGAAAAACTTGGCCAGTGATCCCAAAATACACGGTAAGAGGTGGTTGCATTAATGTTTTTTCTGTATTCCTCCAGTTTAATTCTTTTAATACGTGATTAGAATCGATCATTTCCATTATTCGGGTAAAATATGTGCGCGAATGACGTTTAAAATTTGCCAAAATCTTCATTTTTAGTGCAAATCCATGTTCAGGACATCTTAATGATAATATTTGACCACGGACAAACATCAGACATTCTCCATAAAGGAAAACGACTACATATTCCTATAGTATACCACACCTTTTGGAATATTTTCATATGTTCAAATCATACTTAACAATATAAAGCTAGATTTTGCCCATAAACAAAACCCTCTACTTCCGTTTTCCGTTCATGGACTCCCAATCCGTTTGCCTCTCTCCCATCTTTCCTTCCTTCCACGTCAATCTCCTTCGTTGTTAAAAAATAATCCCCTTTTCTCTTGTCTTACCATTTTCTCCACTTTTCTCGTTTCCTCCGGCCCATCACAAAGTTCAACAATCATCTCGCCGATCCCTTTTCTCCTTGTCTATTCTCATTTCTTCCTTAGGTCACGCTCTCCTTTATCTTTCCATACTTTCATCGCATGCCGCCGTTCCCTTAGTCCCATCTCCCTCGAATTTTCTCTCCTTTTCCCTCCCTTAACGCTGCCTCATTTGCATTCCCTCTACTCTGCACGACCCTCCCTCATTCCCTCATCTCGCACTTTGAACTCCCTACTCTCTTAGTTTTTTTACATCCTCCCTCCTTTTCGTTTCACCCACTTATTCCTTCTTTTATAATCCACCTCTCCTTGTTAATCCCTTTCACTCCCTTCACCCTTCCCTAAAAAATCCATCCCCTACTTGGGCGTTATTTTTATTAATATTAAAATGTGTTAGTATATATATATTTATTTGTTATTTTTATATTAAATTATTAAGAACATTTTTTCTTTTTGTTTTTTTTATTTGTCTTTTTATCTACCCTTTAAACAGCACTCCACTACCATTTATAATGAGAGCATATACAATAACAAGGGCGAGCGCATAGGAACATTCACACTGCAGGATTCGAACTCGTGACCCTGGGGGTCATGCACATTAGCTATAACAGCATACTTCACCTTTCTGCCTTTCATTTCATCCCCTTCTAACCCACAATTATTCAGGGTGTATACAACGCATTGTCAAAAAATTATCAAATTTCCTTTATGTTCTAAAAACCCCTTACGAGTAGCTACACTTATTTACAAAATATACTATTTACGTTTTGTAACATTATTTCATTTTTCTTTCATGCTAAACCCTAAACCGCTACTCAGCCTCATGACCTATAAATTTCCTGTTAATCCATATATACATTTCTACGTATACATATTCCATGCTCTCATCGGTTCCTTTACATTATGTCGCTGTTGTTTTAAAGCTTACATTCTCTGCTTTGCTTCCCTTCTCTCAAGTCACATTCCCTCCTCCATCAACCGTATTCAGACTACATTCCCCCTCAATCCTGCCACATCCTCGCCTGTAGTGCGTTCCCTCCATTCCTCCACTTACATTCCCTTCCATTCGTTCCATCTGCATTCATTCATTTATTCCTCCCTTCCGCCCCCTTTCCCACTTCACCACTCAGGTCCTCCCCCCGCCTTTTATTCCCATTCGTCCACTCTTTCTCTCTCTCTCTCTCTCTCTCTCTCTCTTTAGAAGGTTTCGTGATAGAAAAGCAGGGAGTTACCGATCGTTGAATTGATCGTCCCGGTAGATGGGGTGAAAAGGGGTTTCCGTTTTTTCGGAGGAGGGTGAATGTAAGAGAGCGAGAGAATGGGAAAGGGGAAATAAGGGAATGGGGAAAGCAGTGAATTGTGACAGAGAAGGAATAAGACGAGAAATAAACATGGAGGAGGTAGAGAGAGCTATAGAGAGAGAGAGAGGAAAAGGGAGCCTTTGGAGGCGCCGAAGCCAAATCGCACCTCATTCTTCACTTCTTTCTCTGTAAACGATGATAGTCGCTGTGGATAAAAATTGGGCATACATTTACAAAAGCGGGATATTTTGGCAACTCTCAAATGGTTACTTTTTCTTAGGAATGCACTATTTCCATAATATTTACGATAAAGAAACACACACAGAGATATAATATATGTACATATGCTAACAATAATGTACCTGCATTATAATATAAAGTCAGCGATCTCAAATACTACCGTACACTCAAATTTGGCCCTGATAAAACGCTGATTGCATATTTCTTTTGTTCTGGATTGGTAAATATACCGTGTTAACGATAAAGAAACACACCACATATACATATGTACATACGCATAAATACATAGATAAGCATGCACATAATAATGGAACTGCATTACAATATAAAATGTGCGAGCTCAATCTCAAACTCGTAGTCAAAATTGCCCCTGATAAAACGCTAAGTGAATATTTCTTTTGTTCCGGATTGGTAATTATATCGTAACAGGTTATATAAATAAAACGCGTGACTCAGTATTAAAAATTAAGTCGCCAGTGCAGAGAGGAAGATTGGAGAGAGAAAAAGGGAGACAGAGAGATGGTTGCGAATTCGAGGCTGGGGTGGAGAGTTAGAGAGAAAGAGAGAGAATGCTTCCTCCACCCATTACCCAGAAATCGACCCGTCCGGACTCCCACCCTCGCAGCCCCTCCCCTTTCCTCTCCAACCTTCAGCCCTTCTCTCTCTCCCCCCCTCCCCTTGTCCCTCTCTCAGTGCAGCCCTCGAAAACGAGGAGGAGGCGCGTCGTGAGTTTCTCGCTTCTATTTCACGCACGCTGACAAGTTCCTCAGTGGAAGTGAAGCTCACCTTTCTCCCTCTCTCTCTCTCTCTCAGCTCACCCTCTCACCCGCTCGGTCGTCTCCGTCGTCCTTTTTCCCAAAAAGAATAAGCCACCTCATTCACTTTCAGTCTCACAATTGCTTCCTCCGAAAATGAACAATCTCGCGCTCTTTCTTCTTTGCGCCGCTGGATGGAGCCACGTCCGCGCGCGTTGTCTCTTTCGCTTCTCGGTGTTTCCTCGGGAGTTGGATTGTCGCCTGGAACGACCGCCGCTCCTTTTACTTTTATAATTGGAGCGACTAATAAAGCCCTGGGGATGATCTATTACCGCGATCACGTACCGAGGTGTCGCAAATATGTCTGACATGTACGGCAAAAGCGACATCGGTCAAAAGGAGGAGGCTCCTGAAAAACCGACGGGGAAATGGATCTGAGGTTTTTTTTCGCTCGGATTCTATTAATACTGATTGAGTTTCCATTTGTAGCCGGCTCCGTTACTATCGTGACCTCTGATTTTTTAGGTCTTCTTTAGTGGTTATATTTGGATATTAATGACCGCATGTAAATTGAATGTAATTTTCTTCTCCTTGAAAATGCTTTATTATTATAATTGGTTACTAACTCAGTCAATATGGTTAGCCTTAATTTATAGAAAAATGCTGAAATGATAAGAGTTTAATTTTCTGAATCCTGAGACCATTGAAATATTATCTTAGGATTTATAAATTTATGGATATTTGTGTGGTGTAATTTTTCTTTTCTTTCTGTTAAAATTATTTATTCTGAATATAAATCACATGAACTGCTACTGCTAATTTTAGTGATAAAATAACACATTCAAAATCCAAAAATACAAAATTTATTTTTCGCCCTCGAGGCAGCTACTAGATATTTTAAGAATGATGGAATGAATTGATCGAGGACCGCTATGTAGACAGACATAAGCTGGAATTTGGGAAATTCGGAAACGAGACAAAAAACCTGCCATACCCAATCACGGCAGATTGTTTTCTCTCGTTTCCAAATTTTCCAATATTTCCAGAGGTAAAACAACGTCTCCAAACTTGAAAAAAAATCCCGATTCGGCAGATATTTTGAAATATTTGCTTTTTTTAGCCAATTATTTTTTATGTCGAAACCTTGAGTTCAAACGTCGGCAAGCTTCGTATTTTGGTGCCGTAAAAGTAGCAATTTTTTAGGTTTACATTTCTGTGATTTTTAACGCTTCAACTCAGTGGTGGACAAGCTTTTCTATGTGGCGGTTGCGAGTTCCTCGGCGGGCCGCAATGAAAATTTTCAATGATTTGGCGTGCCGGATTAGACTTTAAATTGGTCGTTAAGTAGATATTCTGGGGTATTATAGGGCTAAAACTTCAATCACAAGAGTTTAATTGTCGTGAATTGAATGTATATGATATGGATTTGTGTTAAATTTTACGGATTTTACGGCCGTAGTTTGCTCACCACTGTTTGAACTGTTTTTTAAAGATAAATTTTCACTCTTAAATATTGTAAATATTTTAATAACAATCCGAGCGTTATTTTAGTCGGATGAAAAATAAATTCCTGAACAAAGTGAGACGAAAAAGAATTGAGAGAATCTCCGCAATACGGCTCGTTTTCTAACCGTCTGGGTCTAAGCAGAAAAATCTCCGGCGACCAAATATAATTTGAATAAATCTGTGCGTTGTGTCTCCAACGAGCGAGGCAAGGTATTCAATCCGTCGTATTTTCCAACGCTACTAGAGAAAATAGTTTTTCTTCGTCATTATAAAACCATTTTCTCGCGATGAGAACATGAATCAGGACAGAAAACGGTCGCTTTGATGGTTACGAAATATATTTATATAAGAATAAGACATGTAATAAGTTTTGTAAGGAACACGTCCGTTTGATTGGCACGCCCATTCGTCCCTTCATGAAGTTGCTGGCGTTTTTTCATTCATTCGGAGATATTTTTCTACGAACGTAATTTCCGGACGGTGGGCTTTCCATCCAGATGGCGATCGAGACGCGAGGGCTCATGGGTAGGAAAGAGAAGGTGGCGAAAGTAGAGTATGGGAGATAGTAAGTAAGAGGGAGAGCAAAGGAGAGAGTAAGTGGAAGAGTAAAAGAATAAGGAAGAGAGTAAGACAAATTGAGAGAGTAAGGAGAGAGTGAAAGAGAGTAAGGGAGAGTATGGGAGAGAGTAAGAAAGGGGCAGAGTAAGTAAGAGGGAGAGTAAGGATGAGAGTAAGAGAGAATGGAAGAGAGAAATAGAGCGAGTAAGAGAGAGAGTGAAGGAGAGTAAGGGAGAGAATAAGAAAGAGAGCAAGGGAGAGAATAAGAGAAAAAGGAAGAGAGAAATAGAGAGAGTAACGAAGAAATAAGGGAGATTATGGGAGAGAGTACGATAGAGAGTAAGGGAGAGAGAGAAATGGTGAGAGTAAGGGAGAGAGTAAGGGAGAGAGAGAAATGGTGAGAGTAAGGGAGAGAGTAAGGGAGAAAGTAAGAGAGAAAAGAGTAAGAGAAAAAAGAAAATGGAAAGACTAAGAGAGAAAAGGATAGAGAAATGAAGAGTGTAAGGGAGAGAGTATGAGAGAGAGTATGGGAGAGGATGTGAGGAGAATGTGAAACAGGTAAAATGGGAGTCTGTCTGGGAACGGACGGGGAAAAGCAGTAGAGTAGACGGGTTCCAAGGAAGAGGAAAGGAGGCGGGGGAAAGGTGTAATACAGGGAAAGGGCATGGGAGACGGAGATGACTCGGAGAGGGAGAGAGAGAAAGGGAGTGGAAGCGTAGGAAAAGGAGTGAGAGAGAATGAGGGTAAAACGTGATGTAGCTGAGAAAGTGGAATAGCTAGTTGGAATTGGAGTGAGGCATGAGGGGAAGAGGAAGGAGAAGGTGTGGTAAGGAATACAGAATAGGGAGGAAAAGTGTGGAGGGAGGATTTGGGGAGAATAGGAGGGGTGAAGAAGGGAATGAGGAGGTGGGAGGCGAAAGAGAGAAAAAGGTTGGAGTGAAAGGAGAAAGTAAGGAAACAAGAAAATAAATAGATATAAAAAATGTGAGCATTTAGGGGTGCAGGCATTACCATAATTCATCATATCGTTATTGCAAACATTCTTATCGATTTAGATAGAATATATCAGACTTTAGCTGATATGGCGCAGGAAAAGTAAAACGCGAGTAAAACTAGTTGGCCATAATTTCAATAAAAATATCTAAACGTAGCCATATGCATCATAAATAATTCCTGTGAGGTCTCGTCATTATTTATAAAATTTATGGAATTTTCAATAAAGGTCATCTGCCATCGAGTTACTCTTACTCTGCTTTAGCAGAAATGAAAAGTTACAGTGAATCATTAATGATAAATCTTACTGATTTTCGTAGTTCCAATGATTCACTTCCATCTGTATGTAACCTTGTACATATAGATTCAGTCGTGGATGGCTAAGTTTCATGTTACAGTGTTCATATTAATTCGCATTTGAGACCAGTTATTTTTCCCATTATGGTATATGAAGAAATGATATTTTTATTAAACTATAGGATGTTTGAGAACAAATTAAAATCAGAGGAAAATGGCGACGTTTATCATTTTTCCATTCAAAATTAATATGTTAATAGAAAGACTGGAGAGAGGCCATTCAAAGGTCAATTTTTTCCATATCTTATGCTCCAGAATTATCGATGTATATTATATACCTACACACACACGTGTATGCGTGTGTGTTTATGGCGAAAGGATGAGAGAAGGGAGTTGAGAGGAAGAACACTAGGGATGGGAAGGAAATTGAAGATTGATGAGATGGAGGGTGGAAAAGGAGATCATTATCGACCACAGATGAACTTTATACACGCCGTTAGACGATAGCACTTAAATGAAATGCAACTCGCCTCCCTGCTCCCACCCCCTCCTCCCTTCCCACCCCCTCTCCCCAATATACTGCCCATAACGAACCCACAGGGTTATTCACATCCACCCTCGCCCAGCCCTTTACAAATCCGGCCTACCCCCGGGCGACCCCTCTCGTCCCCTTCGCTAAATCATCTTTAATTCCACCAGCCAACATTCACGCACTAGCGCTGTTGTGACGAAACGCGACGGAGAGCAATAAGCTTTTTCTCCATTTTTTTCATTCTGTTTTGTTTTAAAAAAAAGAGTGTCGGAGAGTGACGAAATTACGGCCGCATAATAATGGTTTCGGAGCTCGCTTCGCGTCGAATCACTAATCCTCCCTTCTTTTGTTTGGTCTCGTAATCCCTTTTAACCGGCCGTCAAAATCCATCACTTTACGGCGTCTCGATCAATTTCGCGGCGTTTTGACGATCCGAAGGCCGTGATGATGAGAAGAGCGCTAAAACGGCAGGAGAGGCAGACGATGCGTGCGGCATGGGTTATTGAAATAGAGACTTCGACGCCCCATCACGAGCGCGTTATCTCATTTTCTCCTCCGTCGCCTCCGAAGTGGGACGGAGAGGAGGCTGAGGAAGGGGGAAGGAGGGGGAATGCATGTGCGTGAGGTTGTGGGGAGGAAGAAAGTAGAGAAAGAAGATTGAGAAGGCGTGCGGGTGAACGGGAGAAGACAGGGATGATTAAGGATTAGAGACAGAGTTAAGAAGATGGAGCAGGAGAGAGAGGCAGGGAAGGAGAAGAGAGGGTGGCAACTGAAGAGGACGGCTGGTCGCGAAGGCCTCCTGACTTGACCGATGGGCTCTTAATCAACCTTTAGGAAAGCCATCAACGAGAGCCATCTGCAGAAAACCCTTAAGACCGCCCTCTACCCTCCCATTTCCTCCATCTCCCCTCCCTCCCTCTCTCTCTCTATATATATATATATATATATATATATATATATATATATATTAATATACACACACACACACATATATATATATATATATATCCTCCCTACCCTCAATCTATTTCTCTATCCCTTTCTCTCTCTCTCCATTATCCACCGCCCCTCCTTCACTCTACTCTCCGCCTCCTTGGATCTTTCCTCCTTCCACACAAAAAACCCTCTTCTGATTTCTTTCACCCCTCCTTTCACTTCGGCATCTTGTTCCCTTCTCTATTTTCTTCCATCTACTTCCTTTCTTTCCCTATGGTCATAAACATTCCTTATTAAAGGCAGTATATTATCAGCACTTGCCCCCTCTCCTCTAATCTCTCCTGCTTTCTCCAATTACTCCTCGCTCTGTTCTCTCTCTCTCTCTCTCCCTATACCTAATCTCCTCCGCCCTCTTCCTTCGACTTATATGTGCTGTATCCCGGGGGACCCAACTACGTTAGTACATTTCAAGGTGAAGAGTTGTTCCTTGTTCCGATGACGTGATACGTTAACTTATGATACTTCATGTTTTTTTAGCGAAAGTTCAGGATAGCCTAAATGCCTTTGTTAGCCCGAAAAGGAATGAGAAGTAATAACATTATTGCGACAATATTCATAAACCTGTTAAACTAAATGACAGTAATGCACGTATATATTTGTTAGTTTCGGAAACATTTAAATGGGATCTTTATTCCATGACTTAATGTCATTTGCAACATTACTTCTTCATCAAATTATTATGCGTCATTATTTTACTCTGGTTCTTAGTGGTAAGAGAATTCTAGAGCAGAAATAAGTATATTTTCAAGCAAACGTATAGTTTAATTGACTTCCATTATACTCGGGATAATAAACAATGTGACAATTAAGCATGATAGCCAGGACGTCAGCCTGGGAGTCAATGTCGTCTCAACTTTCAAGAACTACCTTTGCGAATGTTAATCACTTGCACGGCCCTCCTCTTCTCCTTCCGACAAACACGCAGTTCGTATAGCAGCGGAAGCCTTTTTTGGCTGCCTTAAACTCTTTTTTTTATCTCGTCCGCCTTTTATTTTCCAAACGGAGACTTGTAAGAAGAAAGGAAATTTCGAGATCAAAGGTGACTAGAGAAACCATTGAAAGGTATCCACTTTCTTCTGACGCACCAGTTGGGAACCGCTTTTCCCGTTCCCTTTCTTTATCCTTCTCTTTTTGCGTCTCCCCTCCTTCACCCCATACGATCCCGCGCGTTTGTGTGCGCGCGCCTGGCCGATGCTAAGACCAGGGATGTTCGTTAGCCGCATGTCCTCCTCCTCCATCGCTCGGCAGAGTTCTCCATCGCCTGCAAATGAGTGGTAGGGAGAGAGAGGAACACTTGACGCTAGCGTGTGGCAGCAATCCAAGAATTTGTGAATCGCCAAGACAGAGAACGTATGGAACTGTGAGAGGGAGGAGGATAATAGTATGAGAGAGACAGAGGTGGTGCGGATAGAGGCGTGGCAAAGTCCTGCAAACATTTTGTTGACCCGATATTAAAGCATTAACCGCATATTGCAATTAACTTTCATTATTTCCCGAGTAAAGAACATAAATGATTCAATTTTACAACCCCTGTTAACCCATCCCATTAAATTATAGATGACCAAGGGTTTTCAATATCTGGAGATGGGCGAAGGAAAGCCATTATAGGCTATAGTGTATCGCGTGGGCATATTGAAGAAGGATCCGCGAAGAGATTCAGGGAGTTTGAGGATAGTTTGAGAGAGAGAATGTGCAGGATACGCCTATCTGACCATAAGGCACTGCCGTTGACGCGTGAGTGGAAAAGGTAGCGAAAGATGGCGCGGCGATCACTACTCCATCGTTTCGCATCACTTGCTCGCTTAAATTCCATCCATACGGCTTTGCCTCTTCCTGTCGTTAAGTGCAAAAGGAGGCTTAAAAGGACTTTCGTCCCACGCGTTCCTTTCCTTCCCCACTCATTCTCTCTACCCACTACATCTCCCTCCATCAATCCATTTTACTCTCCCCTCTTCAATCTCTTCATCTCACTTTCCACCCTATTACATCCACCCTTTCCCTTTATTATGAAACGGCAAATTAACTTTGTTTGGGGCTTAAATATTTATGGTTATGTTACGCATTCCAAGTGAGTGTTGTTTGGGTTGCCTAAGGCGAAGGATGAGCTATATTATAGAGTAGCGTAATGTTAAGTAGGAAAAATTATAATGAAATTTCCATCATATATACGCAATTCCCAGCGAAATTAATATATATATATATATATATATATATATATATATATATATATATATATATATAATGCAAAAGAAGAGTTTTCTGGGGTTTTTATCGCCGCTTACCTTTGGATCTAATAAATAAAAGTAAATGAGAGAGATAAAGATTAAAACACTCCTTAAAGGCATCTCCTCTTCGAGAACATTTCATGGAAAGTGTATTACTAGAAAGCTTTTTTGCATTAATTTTTTTATATGCTTCAATTTCTCATTTTGTTAAAAATATTAACCGAGTATTATCATTGTGATTGAAAATATACGATTTGCTCGACGCAAATAATTAAAAACGATATTATTATAGTGTTTTTCTAGTTTCTGTAAAATATATTTGCAAAAGCTTCCAACTATACTCCATTGACATGAATTAAAGCCAAATCATCTAAGAAAATGTTTTTTTAATCGCATAATTATAATTTCTTTTATTGAAATCAGGATAACTTGTTAATACATGGGTCACCCATTCTTATTTGGACTAAAATAAGTTAATCCAGCTTAAGACAAAAACAAGTGAATATGCACTAGCATTTTTATTGTAATACACACGTAAGGTGAAATGAACCAAATATTGCCATTTTTATTGCCAACGCAAGTAAAACATTCAATATTGGAGGTTCCTTTGAATAAAACTCGTAATGTGGTGTCATGAGAACTTTCTTTAAATACCATTAATGAAATTTTTTAAATATATAGACCGCCGATGTTTGAACAAATGAATTTAATACAACCCGAATAATGGCTATTCCGTTAACTGAATCTGACCAAGAGCTCAGACAGCGACAGGGAATATATCGTCTTCCGGATGATACCTAATACGTCCGATTCTTCAAAAGCCCAACTTTTTTGGAGGAAAGAAAATATGAAGAGGCTAGCGTGGAAAGTATGAGAGAGAACAGGAAGGAGAACGAAGTGGGAGAGAAGAAATAAGAAGGAGAAAGAGAGGGGAAGAAATGGAAAAGTTGGGTGGGTCATTAAGCACTGCACTACGTGTCCCATTGTTGAAGACTTTCGCTTGTTCTGCACAACATCCCCTTCGGTTCTCGAGGAGTAAGGGGAGGAGAGGGAGGAGGAGGGAAAGACAGGATGGGAGGAGGCAATGGGGTCAAGTTCCAGAGTCCGCCGTGAGAGGGCGGACGGGTCGATTATAAACGCATTGCGAAGAGACGGCTAGCGAAGTCAACTCCCCGAACACAGTTTGATCAAACGATCGGGCTATTGGTGGCCCCGTGTGCTCTTCATCTCCCAATTATCGGCAAGAATTCATTCAATAGTCATTTTAGGAGAAAGAGGTTTATTTACGGTCGAGGTGCAGCGTGGGGAGGAAGAGAGAGGTCACGGGGAGGGCAGAATTTTCTCCTCCATGCTCGGCTACCGCCCATACCCGCTCCGCGACCAAACAAAAGAGTCTGGCAAGCGGCCAAGAAGCGAACGGCGTCTGGAGCATGGTTCTATATTCATTCCTTCCTCTTGCCTCCTCTTCCTCACGTCGTCTTCCTCTTTCTCTCCTGTTGTCTCATCCAGGACGCAG
This sequence comes from Tanypteryx hageni, assembly GCA_028673005.1. Lineage (NCBI taxonomy): Eukaryota > Metazoa > Arthropoda > Insecta > Odonata > Petaluridae > Tanypteryx > Tanypteryx hageni. The sequence goes on along the minus strand of CM054115.1, from coordinate 182,573,366 downwards.
GAACATTCTCTTCCCTTTACTTATCTTCTTTACTTTTCCTTCGTATTCCTTTTCCTTTCTCTTCTTCTTTACTACTGAGAAACGTGCCTCGTTTGCTCCATTCTCTGTTTTCTTCCTCTCTCGACCTTTAGATTTCTTCCACCGCTCTTCTCCTCTTCACTCCCCTTCTCTCCTTTTCTTCCTCCATCTTGTGTCCTCTCTCCTCTTGCCAAAAGGTGGTGCCTGAACCTTCTTTTTTTTCATTCCTTCCTCGGGTTGTACAACGCAACAATTATTTCAAGTGTTTCTTTTGTAGCCGCTCGTTCGGAATTAATGCTTCAATTTTTAATCAAAAGTTAATTGCCTGGAAGTGAAGCATCAAAAAAACAAATATCAGCAGTCTTTTGCCCAGCCATTCAAGATGGTGTTCAACTGAATGATGGGAGAGAAATTTGGATAAAATGTCGAAAATAGAGATGCTTTTTTAAAGACGTTGTTTATTTACAGAGCACTTTTACAATCCAGTCACGGAAGTCAGAAACATCTTTTGATTTGCACCTTTTGTTACCATATTTTAAAATAAATAACTCAAGTCGATTCGTTTAAATGAATAACATTGGTTGCGATAGTTCAGTATATTATCATTAGGGCATATTTATCAAGGAAATTGGTTTTGTTACTTTTAATGTTTTAGCCGGGGTGCCGGTAGTGTAGTGGTTAGGACGCTGGCTGCTACTCGCCCGATGCTTGAAAAAGTCATCGGGTACGAATCCTGCGTGAGTAGGATTGTTCTCAAGGTCACCCGCCCCCCTGTTTGCGTGGTTTGAGGAGACCGCGCAAATTCAGCTGTTCCGTCCTTCGGAAGGGACGTTAAGCCGTTGGCCCCCCTGGTGTTCTTCGTAAGAGCAGGCAAATGCCGGCACCGGGTTTCCCTCCTTCCTTCTGTGTGTGAGTCCGGTGTGGAAGGCAACGGGAAACCACCACACCGTGTATGTATATTCCCTAGTCAAAACCAATTAATTAATTAATTGGTAGGACCTGTCGCAAGACAGAACACGAATGAATGATGAATGTTTTAGCAACCTCCGGCTTTAATTTTACTTTTTGTTGTTTCCAATTATTATTTAACTGCGCGATTACCAAAAAAAACGTTTTTATGCTCATAAAAACGACTGTTACATTATTCAATAGCTGAAATTTGCAAACCCATTATCTTTAATGTCCCGAATACTGTTGCCTCCTCCGATTCTCGAGTCATCAATTCAACGCATTTTTCCCTTTGACAGTTCTCCTATACCGTTTGTAGTATTTTGTAACGCATAATGCGCTCCATTGCCCCACATTTGCAATTTCGTCATAACTTGCATGGGTCAATTTTAATCAGAACCACAGGTAACGCCTTGCAATCGTTATTTGCGCTGATTAAAACGGATGTGTTTGATATGTGATCATTTTCCATTAGCGCGCGCATTAACCTAAATCTCTTAATGGGAACATCAATTTGATCCTTTGATGTAAATTCATCTATATTATCGGTTAAAAACTCAAAAATCGACGGAATATGATTAAGTGAAAAATATCACTGAATTGAAACGAATTGTTTTCGGGTGCATTGCGAGAGCTGCGGACATTTAATAGTAAAAAATTAGATAAGCTAAATGAGAACCTTTTTTGAGACTAACTGATAGAAGAAAACAACCGAAGTTGCAGAAAAATGAAGATTATTGCTGAGGAGGAAAGTTTTAAAGAGAAATTTAGATAACAAAGAGGATTTAGGATTTGCAGTTCCACTTACATGTGGTGCAGTATACTTAAAGGACAAAAAGTAGTCACTGTAATACAGATTTCACCTCAAAGTAAATAATGGATCAACATGGTCACGACCACGTTTAATTAGACGCCAGCCATGCATTCTGGTGCTTTTCTTCCTGTAATGGGCTTAAATTGTTGTCAGATCGCATTGATCGAGTTTAACAAGATAATAATGAATTTAAGGTTATAAATACGAACTTGATTTTTTTCTGATCAAATGTATAGCGACATAAGATTTTTTGATCGATGATATACGTAAGGAACAATAGGTTTACGAGGAATCCAAGCCTTTAGTTTAAATAAAAACTCGAGAGACGGTGTTAAGGAATCACATTTAAGTTCGTTTAAAAATGCACTTATAGTTTCACATTGGCATCTGTCTGTGCACTTGCTTAAATTGAAATGAAACTGTAAGCAATAGGTAGCGGAAGCGTTACATGTAGATTTCTGTACCGTTGCCATTTGTTTTTCTTTAGATTTTAGTAATGAAAAATATACAGGGCAGGACAGGAGCCCTTTAATTTTGTTTTAAAAATAAGCCGAAGGTATAATAGATGGAATGCTATAAGTAAATCGAATTTTATTTCAAAGTAACCTCGAAGAAAGTACACTTAATTTTTGCGCAATATCCTTCATCTCTTCATAATGTCTTTTATGAGTGATATTATCCACAAATAAGAGATATCGTTCGATTTAGTTTAACCGTAAGGCTGTAGTAAGATTTTGAATGGATCGCGGCGGAGGCGTGACGTCATAAGGCTTAGGTAAGGTAGCTTAGCGTACAATGTAATGTCACTGGACACCATATAGTGATTTTTAGAGACATATGGCTTTACAATTGGATTGATTTTAATCACATTCTCTGTTGTAATTTTTGAGTAAATCGAATTTTTATAAAAATTGCCAAGAATCAACTACCCGTTATTTTTGTGCAATATAATTTTTATGAAAAAATAATCTGTAAAAAATTATATATTGCACAAATACGATATATCATTCGATTTTGTGTACGCGTTTGGGCTCGAATACAGTGAGCAGACCGACAGACTGACAGACAAACAGTATGGCGAAAATCACTTATGGACTTATGGACTCAGGGATACCTAAAATGTGTATTTCGATCAAAATCTCCTAGTCGATTTTTTCACGATTACAATACTTTCTCTATATACTACGTATATGAGAAAGCGAAAATGGCCCTAGTTAAGCGATTATGTGACGGTATAATCACATAAAAAATAAATTAAGACAGGTTAAATTCACTCATATAAAAGGTGATCAAATTCCAAATTATCCTCAGCCCCTCAATTAAGGTAATGGAAGAAACCTTCTTAGCGAAATAAAACTAAGTGTTGCCAAATTTAATAATAGAAGAATAAATCGCGTTAATATTATTAATTTTCATGGATAACGCGTTACTGGTCCATACTATTGCAGAAAAGAAATAATCAAGAATCATAAACCGTAAAGAATTCAAAACAAGAGGAAAGGAGGGAGAGGAGAGAAAGGAGAGAGTGAGAAGAGAAAGGAGAGAGAGAGGAGGGGAGAGAGAATGGAGGGTGATGAGTCTAATAAGAAGGTAGAAAGGTTCCAGGAAAGAGTTATGAAGTAAGAAAATGGCAGAGAAGGTAAAGGACTATTGGAGAGAGGGTGGGGAGGGAGTAAAGAGCAGCTATATGGTAGCGAGTCCCTTTTACTCCTCTCTCTCTCTCCCCCCCTCAATCCCTCTCTCTCTCTCTCTTTAAACCCTGCAGTGTGTGTGTGTGAAGAGCTCCTCTGCCCCTCAGTCCGTGTACAAACAGATGCTGCAGAGCACTCCACACGCCACCCAAAAATCCTCTTTACCCTCCCTCTCACCGTCTCCCTCCGATATCGCCCCCCCCCAGTCGCTTCGTTCTCTCCCCGTACTCCCTCTCCTCACTCCCTCCCCTCACTCCCTCCCCTCACTCCCTTCCTCCTTTGCGACCTTTCCGCCTCTCGCTCTTTGCGACAACTCTCCTTCCTCAACCACATCTGCAAATCCTCTTCCCTCTCTTTCTCCCTCCCTCGCCGTCTTAATCCGTGGAGCATCTCTGCAAACCCGCAGAGAGCGGCAGGAAAGGAAAATGAATGATAAATAAATAATATATATATATATATATATATATATATATATATATATATATACAAATATATACACACACAATCCACTTATAGTGGTTACGCGGTTTCCCTATGTGTGAATGACAATGCGGACTTATGCAGATCTCGCAGCAAGAACGTTTCCCAAGCCTTTCCATACAGAAGACTACTTTTAAATATGAATGGAAAACAATTACAGAAGATGAAAGTTTAAAAGTGTTTAATCCGTTGTACTTCAGTACGGTTATGGTTAAACGAAATCCCTATTAAGAACGTTTAGTATTCGGTAAGCCTTCCGACTTTAGGAGGCTACTTTCAAAGCAGTAGTTTATTATTTTGACACAAAGTTTAATGTGTACTTGAAATGGAAAACAGTTTTAAATGATGTTCATCTGTCGATATTTTTAGTTTTCTAAACGATCTTGTTATAATTCGCTTCAGATGCATTCATACATTTGTTTTTCTCACATCTGCATTTTTGGACATATACAAATAATTTTCACTGTTATTTCGTAAAGACTGGTATTATGCTATAATAACCTTTGATACTTCTAATGCGATTCTTCGATCTTTTGAAAATTATTTCCTTTTTATAATAATATCTATAATAACAATAATTTTAATTACTTCTCTTTCGTTATATATTTGCGATCATATTTGCCCATTTATTTTACCGAAATAATTCACTTCTCCTTAAGCTATAGTAAGTATTAAAAGTTAACTAAACCATTTCATGCGCGGCATGATCAGAAGTGCGAGGAGCGTAATTCGCAATGAAAAACGGCAGTTATGTCGTCATGCATCCTTGCGGTCCTCTTTTGTTTTCACTCATTTGATGGCGGATTATCAAAACAGGGAGCTTCCATAATATATAATGGATGGATATATAATGGAATTTCTCTCCATCTATCTCGCCAGCGCCACACTATACTGGTAAACTTCCACTTACTCGCCTGATGACCCAAATTCTCTGTGGTCCACCCAATTCACTCTGATGTGTTGTTATTCGCACCATTAGTACACAGCGTTCCTCATCGATCTTCTCTCCATTTGTAAAATCTCTCCCCTCCATTCTTTACCACCCCTTCCTCCATCTCTTTTCCCTTTCTCCCGCCTTTCTCCAACCTGCTTCCCTTTTCCTCTCTCTCCCTTTATTACTTCCTAGCCATTTCTCCCTCACTTTTCACTCTCCCCCCTCACATGCTTTCCGCCTCCCTCCGCTTCCCTTATCCCGCTCTAATACCAACACCCCATCCGCTCCTCGCATCTGCTGAGTATACCATAAGCGGGTGGAATGGAAGGGGACCGTCTCCCCCAACCAACCAACCAACCCCCTTCTCTCTTTCCCATATTCTCCAATTTCCAACTCAGTAACGTCTCTTCCTCCGCGAGATGGATGGTACCTCTTTCTACCTCCCGCTTCCTCTCCCTCGTCAGTAAAGATCTTTCTTCCATTCTGAATAAGGGAGGATGTGCAGCGAAGAAACTCGGAGGGGACACGTTTGGAAAAGATTGGAAGACCCGCTACGCCCGTTTCCCTCACGGAAACACGATCAGGAAGAGGTCGTTAATACTCGTCCGAATCAGTTTTGCGCTCGTTGTTTTGCAGATCAGATGGTTTCTGCATCACCCCAATTGGTTATCTTGGGGCCCGTCAGGAAAAAATCTTTTCACTTTGAAAGGAGTTAACGGAGGAGGGATTATTTTCCCCATCGGCCGCGATCGGATCTGACGTCCCCCCCTTCCCCCTGTTGATATATTTTCTTCACGCGAGCCCTTCCTGTTCCGGTATAAATCATTTTGCTTGAGGGGGAGCTCCGCAATTCTCGCTCCTCACGCTAGATGGCGAGATGAGAAAGCCGACAACGGAAATTCGCGCGAATCTAGTCAAAAACATTTCCTCCAGCATTTCTTGAAAAAGTCTTGCGGAGACGGAAGAGCGAATCGGGAGCCAATCGAAAAGGTAGCTGACTCGCTTTCGAAAGGGATGAGAATCCAGGCGCGCTTTGGTTCCCGAGAGGGAGGACCCTGATCCTGGTTGAGAAATAGTCTGGGAGATGGGAATGGATAAAGGTAGAAAAAGAAGGAAAAGAAAGAGGAAGGAGGTGGAAGAGAGAGAGTGGAGGTTTAAGGCTGAGCGAATAGGGGAATTGGTGTTAAGATGTTGGGGTGGGGAAATGTTTTGAGGACTTAGGCGTGAAGGGGAGAGGAGAGTTTTGGAAGAACTGGGAAGAGGCCTTCTTGGGAGGTAATGGTCAGGGGGCGGGGAGGAAGGCGGAGGATAGGATTAAGAAGGCGAGGGATTAATGGGTTGGTGGAAGGTCACTGTTTGAACTAGAGATGACTCTACCTGCTCGCCTATGTCCCTTGGTACCCCTTAAGTCATCCTTCGCCTCCTCATTCCATTCCTTCTTCCTCTTTATTCCCTCCTCTCTCTATTTCCCTCCCTCCCTCATTCTCGTCCCCCCGTTAAGCATCCGTCCGCCCTGAAACATACATATATCTCCAACACCCGCGTTCCTCTCCTGTTCTCCTGCGTTTACGTCCCCGCGTGCCCACAAATTATTCAGTTAAGCTTCTCTCCTATTCCTTCACGCCTGAAACCTGATGCAAATTGCCCGAGAAAATCGATTGGCCAAAGTTTGCTTTCGCTACGCAGTATATCTCCTCCCTCTTCTACCCTTTTTGCCATCAAACTCCTTTTTTCCTCCCTCCATCCGTCTTTACCATTCGCTCTCCTTCTCGACTGACGAGCTTTTCTCTCTCCGTCTCATCTACAACCTCTCTTCATGTCTTCTTTCCTATCTACCTCTTTCTCCTGAACTCATTATTTCACATCCCCTTCGATCACTCTTTATCTTCATACCTCATTTTCCCTATCTTCATCTCTCCTTCTTCCCCCATTTCTCTCTCTCTATCTCCCTCACACACAAACACTCTCTCTCCCGTTCTATCTCTCGTTTTTCCACTCGAGCTTACCTGTTCCCACGACCAAGGGATATTATACGTCACCTGACGAAACGCTAGCGGTTGCGGAAAATGCTCGTTGAGCGAAGATGCATTGTCTTGAAACATTTTAACTCGCTACTTGTTCTCCCGCTTAGGTTTCTACGGCCCCTGTTAAGGGCTCCCGATCTAAGCATAACAGCCTGTGCAATTCCGAATGTTTCCTTTTGCTGAAACCAGCTCTTTTTCTAATATTTCTGTTTGCACGCGCCTTAAACAGTGATTTTACCGTATTCTTGAAAGACTGTTTTTGAAGAAAGCTTTAGAAGTTCATATTTGTTCAAATAAAATAATTTAAATGCATGTTTTTCCCTTTACAATTAATATCAAGTTGTTAATTTCTTCATTTGACTCCTACTAACAGAAAATTCGTGGTGGAGGTGGAGTGAAAAACCATAAAATTCGCCGTTTTTACGAAGGCAGCGTAACTACACAGGTAATGTAACGCTTGTGAAAAATATGAAAAGGTCAATGTTTTGAGCTTCCGGTACGGATAAAAAAAACACAATTACCGTTTTATTTTATTGTCGCATTATAAATTGTTTGAACAGCAAATTATTTTCCTCGTAATTTTGTTTGTATGATGTACACTAACACATGCGAGAGTAAAACTTGTCTTTTTAAAGATTTAACTTTCGTTTTCCTTGCCATTATCGAAGATTTAATATGAACGTAATTGATTTCCACGAACTATTTGCTCGTAAAATCCTCGGGAAAATCTAATATCACTATACCAGCTAGAGCATTTTATTCCATGGCATTATTTTGCCTGAAAACTTGCCTTTTGAAAGCATTTCAATAACGAATTTCAATCGCTGTGGAACATACCTGAACCTAGTCGTTGACAAACAGATAGCAAAAAATGTGGGCCAAGGATGCCGCTTTGGAGGATCGCTTTTAATAAGGAAGCTTTACAGAAAATTCTAGGCCCACCATTCGCTCGGTTTGAGTGATTAAAAGGCTTTCCAAAAGAGTCAGCACGTCCCTCTGATTTCTAGAGCGACGGCAAAGAGTTTGCGGTCGAGATTATTTCCGATCCAATGAATCGAAAGCTTCATCAAAGTCGACATTTTGATACTTTCGATTGCGAGTTTAATAAAACGTACCTCCGCCTTGTCACTCTCGTGGTTTTGAATATTTTTCTCATCTCTCCTTATCTCCACGCAAGAAGCAGAATAACGCGACGAACGTCATCAATTATTATTACTCCTCAAACCGTTACTTCTTCCATTTGGAGCTCTTTCCTGCTGTCCCGAATTCCGCCCCATCATGCATTGTTTCTCTCCGATTCACTTTCTCGTCGCAGCTTCTCTCCATCTCTCTCTCGCTCAGCCTCTCTCCATCTCAGTCTCTCTCTGTCTCAGCTTCTCTCGCTCAGCTTCTCTCGCTCAGCCTCTCTCACTCAGCCTTTCTCATTCGGGATGCATACAAAGGTTTATCGCCAACCCGAAATTCCGACTTGATGAATTTAATTTGATTCGCGCTGATGAACTCCTTTCTCTCTCTCTCCCTCCCTCTCTCACATTCACTTTCTCTCTCTATTTCCATTTCTCTCCTTTCTCATTTATTTTTACATCTTCAGCAACCAACTTACAAAAGCAGTGCGCTTAGAATATGTTTGAAATTTCCCTTTTGTTCCCCTTCTCCAAAATTGTGACTTTAAAACGTGAAGGCCTTGAAAATGAACGTAATTTTGGAGGAGATCAAATAAGATTGAAGTTAAAAAAGAAAATACTAAAGCGTATAAACGTCGCCTTGCAAGGGCAGCAATTTCCTTATGTAATGTGCTTTCCGACATAGAACCTATTCTCATTAACACATGCAAAGAGAAATTCCATAGGTATAGGAAATTACTCTTGTCTACATGGTTATGGCTTCATTCATCCATATTCTTTATCATTATTATTCACGAATAACTTTGATTTTGCAACCCGATGCTGTGTTTACGGTAAACATGCCTGTTATCTCATCTCATACAGACAGGTTCAAAAAACAAACTCGGACATTTATTCCGAGCAAAAACTCAAACGCAATCACGAAAAGACTTCGCTGATATTATGCTGCTCGATCATCAAATAAATACTTCATTGTTTCTGAAGCATTACGGTAGCTTCGTAAAAATTTACTCAGCCAAGAATTGTTTTCCAAAGTGTACGTGGCGTATTATCTAAGCAACCTCGCGCGGTTAATGGCTTTTAGACCGCATCTCTTGTACTTACCTTGTTATGCTCTTAATGTAACAAACTACTTAGTAGTCTCTAACAATAACAGAAATAGAATTAGTTATAAAATTTTAAGTGGTTATTCTAAAAATGTTGATGTATTACTCGCCTTGCCATATGTAAATGTTTTTAAAAATAAGTTCGGCTAAATATGTGCTCATTTTCAATACTTTAGATTTGAATTTAAAGATTTATAAATTGTTCGCTTGACAATATCTTTAGTATAGGTATAATAAAAAACCGTATTATGAATGTCAAAGACATTTGGTACGGTTGAATGATTAATCCTTTTCAATTAAATGGAGGAAATATAATGTTGTTTCAAAGTTACTGGAAGAGTTTTTCACCAGAAAGTTGCGCTAATTGCATTTAATCCATAGAGCAGGGGTGAAACAAAAAAATTGGCGAAAAGGAAAGAAAAATAATGGATGATAGACTGTGTAAAAATATGAGAGAAATAAGAAGATATCGGAAGGATTCAGACCGCAGAAGAAGAGTAAACTGTCCGAGGATGAGAAAGAAGATGAAACCGTTAAATGTGCATAAACGAGGACACGGCGAGAGGAAGACGTGATGCAAAAATATGTAGCAACCACATGGAATTTGATGAAAGAGAGGAAACAATAGGAACGAGAGAGATGACGATAGAGATAAGAGGAAGACAAGGGAGAGGGGGGAGAAAGTCTTTATTGATACAAGTTCCCCTTAATCCGGCTTCACCTCCGCCAGCTCTTCTCCCTCTCCCCATCCCCTACCACCCAAAGGACCACGCTACAGACACTCTTTGTTACCCCCCCCCCTCTCCACCTGATCCCTTCCCGATTCTCCCACAATCCCTGTATATCGGAGAGAGGACCCGCCATAGCCATCTCGCCGTCCTATTTGCCCGCAGAGGCTTAGCCGTCGACCATTGTGTCCTTTTAGCGAGGGCTCACAATCCCCGTACTCTTTCGGCCCCTTCCCAGCTCGATGCCCTCTTATACCTCCTCCCTCCCCTTTCCTTTTGACCTCTGTTTGCTTCCCCAAATCTCTCCATATTTTTCCTTCGCTGCTTGCCACTTTAAAATTATGTACTCTGTCCCTCCCTACCTCTAGGTGCCGCACGAATCATAACCATGACCTAATCTGAGCAAAAATTTATTTTTCCCTCATATATTCTCGTGATAATTTTTGTTTATAAGTGTCTAAACATACCGGTGAAATAAAATTAAAGAGTCTCACAAGAGTTTTGTAAAATACACTTTCAAGCGAGTAAAGATATTGTTCAACCCCGCGGAAAAATTTAGTTTTTCACACTTCTTTAAAGGCTATAATCTACAGTTATACAACTTTAAATCAGTGTTTTGTATTTGATCATAAAGTAGTTTAAAGATTTTTGTAATAATTATTATTTAAAGGCGGTTATAAAAATTATATCGAGTTTTTGGGTAATCGAAATGCTGTTATTTTTTAAATCGAGGGCAACCGAGACTAATATTCAGCGCGATAAATCTCGATTGCATGGTAATGCAAGGTGTAGCACAGTGACTGGAAATGACGGGATTCAGATGGCTTTGAGATGAAATGCTTTCCCCGTTGTGGTGACACATGGCAACTAGGATTCATTGAGGCGGCACATAGATCGTTATTTATGAAACTCCCTTTGTTTTCGAGGTAGAGTGAGTCCTACATTTACCTTGTGCTGCGTAAATTATAAATCGGAGCTGATTGGGAGTCATGGTTATTTGTTCTTTGAATCTCTGTTACTGGATAAAAAGATTTTCTGCGAGTAAAACTAACCCGATTAGTATTTGCCATAAGAATTTATCCGCAGCGTGTGTGCATTATTTTTGCTGGAATTTAATGACATCCCATGTAGACTTAGCCTATCTCTGCCTACTAACTTATCTTGTATTTGCATCGTAATTTATTCATTTAGCGACGCATGTAGAGATTATCGGGCGGCAATTGCTCCTTTCTCCGGTAAAATATTCCCGACAACTGGCAACGTGTACAATATTCTCGCGAAAAAAAATTTCCGAGGTTTCGTTTGTTTAATTTTTTTCGTAAAACGTTTCAAACTCGGACACTAAAAAATGCAGAAATAACCCTCAGTGTCTGGATTTTCTCGATGTCCTCTAAAGGACGCTCAACTTCGTCTCTCTCTTTTTTCTCGCAGCACGATGTGTGCACGGGGATGGAGGGGAAGGAGAGAGATAGGAGGGGAGAGAGAGTGGGATGGGAGAGAGGGATAAGGGGGGAGAGAGAGAAGGGAGAGATGGAGGAGGGGATAGAAGGGGAGAATAGGGGAGACGGTACCTATTCATTTCACAACAGCACCTTTAAAAAAAACCGTCGGTATCACATCCTGCTTAAATGGATTCGCGCTTGTTCGGCAGCTCAGGATTGGTACCGGGGAAGGGGCGGAGGAGGGAAGACGGGAGGAGAAAGGAGGAAAAGAGGTAGCGGATAAAAGGGCCTGGTAGCAGCGGGGGAGTGGGAGGGCTGTGTATGTCCATGAAGATGTACAAGTGAGGGAGGAGAGGCAAGGGCGACGAGAGGTAGGCGAATGCGCACGAGGAAGAAGAGTAGAGACGAAAGGGAATGAATGAAAGAAGAGAGAAAGGGGTGGAAAGGGAAGGCGGAATTGATGAGCAAACTTGCGATAGAGAGACAGGAAAAGAGAGAGGTTAAAGGAAGCTTTAGAGGAAGGAAAGAGCGATGAGAGAAAATAGGGATTCGAGAAAGGTAAAAAGAGGAAGGGAAAAAAGTTTGAGAGAGTGGGATACAGTAAAGATAAGTGGAACAGAAAGAAGAGAGGAAGGAAGTGGACAGAAAGGTAGACTTGATGTAATAAGCAGAGAGAGGGGGGGAGTATAGCGGATGATTTATTTGATTGGCTGGACCCTTTATTTGTTTTGTCTCAGCAAACATACTCCTCTCTTTCACGTAAAACCACGTTTTCTCGTAACAAATAAAATGATTAGAGATAAAAGTGCTTTAAGAATTTCGCGTAACTTTGTCGCAAAGGAACAAGCAAGGTCGCATTCGCAACAAGAGCTGTGCCTGAAAACGATCAATCTTAAAAGAGATGAAAAAATTCTCTGAACTTTATTGTTTATTTCTAGTATTTCAACGACAATGTCAGACTATTAACCATAGCTGTAAAATTAAAGCAGTCTCGACATAAAGTAGTTTGCGAGAATTGAAATTACAGAAATTAAAGAAACGTTTTCGAATGGCTATCGAATCTCGAGCGGATCATTTAATGAATTCTTTTTTATTTATTTTTTAACGCAAACGTAATTTAGAAAGATCTTTGTGAGGTGGAATGCGGAGTGTTTCGAGATTGAGAGAAAGAATGTAAAAACGTGAAAGGGAACTAGAGGAAGGAATGGATAATTTGAAAGGTAAAGTGACTATTGCTTTGGAGAGAGGAAGTTGAGCAACGGAGTCAAGGCTATCCTTTGTTTTGCTTGATGACGTTGGAGAGAGTATCTTTAAAGAAATGGATAGTCACAAAGGGACAGAGGGAGAGAAAGAGACGGTTGGGCTGACGGAAGCCTCAAAAATACGCTCTGTGATATTGAATCCAATTTAAAAGGAGAAGAATGTATGACAATATACGTAGTATGAGGATTATTTTACGTATGCATGTATATTTTTTTATTATTTCCAAGTTGAATCGATTCGGAAAAAGTTAAAATGTTTCGGTCTTGGCAAAAAATGTGGTATGGAATGAAATGGTTATTCATAATGAAAAAAGTTATTTAACCGGTTATACTTTTTTCAGACATCCGTTGGTCAATTACGACGCTACAATCACTTACATGGAGTGTTATTAGTGATTTTTGAAAAGGACAAAATCGAACATTTGTTACCGTGGTTTCGGCAATTGGAGTCATGCGGTCGAATTGTTTATATTTTGACAGATTTTTAAAAATAGCGGGAAAATAGGGAAAGAAAATTTCACTTAACCGATTTTTCTAAAACTGATTATTATATTGAGTATTAATTGAATAAAAATATAAGAGTTTGAATGCCATAAAGTTAATCATCATCCTCTTTAGAATAGTTGAACATAAATTAAAAAATTCAGAAAATGTTCTTTAAAACTTCAATAGTGAGCGTTACACTTTATGGTTGTACAATAATACTATTTTAAAAATGACTTAATAGTCTGGGCGTGGACTTTAAGTGGTCACACCATTTCTTTAGAAAAATCTTATTCGTCCTATTCTAACACCTTTAGAACTAAATTTCGAATTTCACAGGAGACAATCACAAAAGTATATATTTTAACAAGCAGTCAAAACCAGATGTAATGCAGGCTGGTTTCCTGAAGTTGACGTCCCGAATTGATTACTTATATTGACAGGAAATATTTCAGTCATTCCAAGGAATCCTCATACCATAAATACAATTTGTAATTCATAGTTTATCAATGAAAGAGAAAAATTGGAAAACAAATTAATAGAACCTTATCAGGTTTAAAATACTAAAAGCAATGTAAAAGTCTCATTCTGATATTACATGCAAAATATATTTTTTTAAATAAACGAATTTAATAAATATTACTGTTTATACGCTAATCAACCATCCATTGCTGAAGGATAGTCGAGTGGAAAAGAAAACAAGTGAAGATATAAAAATGAACTTTTATAATAAACTTTTATATTTTTTATACTTTAATATGAATAAACTCTATAATATAATTATGATGACCTTTCTGATTTCATGGGCGTAAAAAGTTGAAAAGTGTCTACCAGCTGTTGAGTGATGTGGGGTCTCTCTATTTAACCTTTAATCTTTTTACAGTTGAGAGAATGGCAGACAAAAGTAGAAAACTGTAAGAATGTTTAGTATAAAAGTAGTAAGAAGTTTGAAAAACCACTGTATAAGTATAGTTAGCTGAAAAATTGATAAGCTACAACACAACAATTTAAAATGTTTTATTTAAATTAGTTCAAATTAACATCCTTTACAACAGCATTACCTATCTTAAGTAGTGAAAAAAAGGAATATGATACTTAAATGTGAGGGCTTTTAGAAAAATGCAAGAACAACTGGTTTTAAAGGTATATAATTAGAAAATATTTCATTCAATGTAAAAAATAAGCCAAGTAAATAGTTTCAAAGAATAAAAATTATGTTCATGGCACAAACTAAATAAACAATATAGTCATCAAAGTAGTTTTCAAATGAATTTTCAATGTGAACTATTCCGAGAAGATCGCATTAATGATTATTAATGGTAGAGCAATACGAATGTGATTATAATGTAATAATAATAAAATACATGTATAAGTCGATATTATAAGAGGAGCAATAAGAATTTAATAATAATAATAAAATTCATCAAAATCTTACATGTATCTTGATTTTCCAGACGTAATTCTTAATTAAACGCATAGGGAAAACAGTTTTTAGAATAATCTTAAATGAATAAAGTTAAAAAGTTTAAGATAAATAACTTACTATCAATAATAATTACAATAAATAAAAACAATTATTAGCAGAAATATCCCTTCAAAAAACGTAGAAATACTAGTATCAATACAAATACAAATTCACATAAAATTAAGAGACTTCTATTAAACAATGACAATAGTTTATTTAATCTTGTTGCTATGATGGACGCAGCTATCTTCCCACGCGAATTCAAATACACATTTATCGCAGCCCCAACGCAAGGATCTGGTGGCCGAGGTGACCAAATCACTCGTGACTAAATCACTCGTCTTACGCGATGGTGAGGTGGTTCGAACCCCGCAAGCAGCTTCGGATTTTTCAGATTAGACGGGGTCCAAAACATATATATCCCCACTTATAATAAAAAGCTATGTTGGTTGGTTGGGCCACGTCACGCTATTAAAACGCGAATAACTCAATCAAATATGCAGATATAAACTTTAAGTTAGGCAGAGATAATCTACTTGGATATTTAAATGCTGTGAAGAAGGAAAATTTACAAAAACTTCCAGGGTTTGACTCCAGGGGATGATTTGAATTCCCCATAGGATAACACGTAAAAATCGGCTTTTTGACGTGCAGGCTTTTCTTCTTTTTGAGATTAAAATTAGAAAAAATAGACTCACGACCTTGTATCTAGATCATTTTAAGGAAACAATTATAAAGTTTTTTATTCTGCTCATCATTTTTTGCCTACACTTCGGAATTATTCATATTAAACGTTTTATTCGCATATTTTGGGGAAATCTCTTGCCATTTTATCGGTATGTTGCCTTGCCTACCAATTACATTGTTAAACCTCGGTATTCTATTTTTATTCCAATCCTTGTGTGTTTAAGCGTGATTTTGAAGGCTTTTAATACGAGAAGGAAAGAGGAGGAGGAAATTATTTTCAACATTCGTTGCATTATTTACGAAAAGAAATACCTAAATAAATATTATTCAAAAAGATTAAAGCTCTTTCTCTCCCTATTTCCCAAACCCTCCTCAAGTCCTCCGTTCTTCTACATGCTGAGAGAGAGCCACATTTTTGAGGGGAGAATGTGCAGGAGAATGTGAGGGAGAAAGGGAGGAGAATGGGAGGAAGAGGGAGGATGGGTAGAAGAGAGTGTGAAGTATAAGAGGGAGAGAGGGATGAAGAATGGGAAGAAAGAAGGGAGAGAGAAAATACGAGGAAGATAGTGATAATAGGTGAGAGGTGAGTCATACCAAATTTTATGAAAATCGATCCATTGGTGCAAAAGTTGTTAGTAGGGGACACACAGACACGAACATTTCATAATGCTGTTATCTTTGGAAACCAGTCTAAAAATAGGTTAAAAACTAAGTTAATGCATCCTCCCCAGAGTATAATAGCGCCATACAAAAGGAATAGCCTGAAAATATCCCCTCTTCTCTTCAACTAAGCAAGCACTAGGTTCTTCTACCCTCCATTGGAATCTGCCCTTTCAGTCCCTTTGCATTCGATAAAGGATTATGCGCGTTTTGAAGAACTGGGACTTCCCGTGGGAGTTCCGTCGAGTTATAAAGGTTTTTGTTAGGGAAGATTAAAACAAGCTTAAAATGGAGCATCTTCTGTTCGGTGAAAGTTATCTAACTATGATGTGTGAGACGTGGGAGTCGGTTAATTTAATTTTATAAATTCTCTTTGTATCGAACACATCTCCCAAAAAAAGCATCCAACAAGAAGCGGAGGCGGACTGGAGAATAGAGAAAGGAAAGGAAGAGTGGGAAAGTGGAGAGGCTTTCGTACGCGCGGGAGTGAAAGTTAAGGATTTAGGGAAGGTGGAGAGAGGAGGAGAGGGAAGAGAAGGGAGAGAGATGAGAAGAGAAGAAGGGAGGAGGGGGAG
Source organism: Tanypteryx hageni (assembly GCA_028673005.1). Classification (NCBI taxonomy): domain Eukaryota; kingdom Metazoa; phylum Arthropoda; class Insecta; order Odonata; family Petaluridae; genus Tanypteryx; species Tanypteryx hageni. The sequence goes on along the minus strand of CM054115.1, from coordinate 182,556,925 downwards.
AGAGGAGGAGGGAGGAGGGGGAAGAGGAAGGAGGAGGGGGAGAGAGGAAGGAGGGAGGGGGAGGGAGGAGAAGGGGGAGAGGAGAAGGGAGGAGGGAGGAGGAGGAGGGGGGAGGAGGGGGAGAGAGGAAGGAGGGAGGAGGAGGGGGAGAGAGGATAAGAAGGGAGGAGGGGGAGAGAGGAGAAGAAGGGAGTAGGGGGGAGAGGAGGAAGGAGGAGGGGGAGAGAGGAGGAGGGGGAGATAGGAGGAGGGGAGGGGGTGAGGAGGGAGGGAGAGGAGAAGGGGGAGAGAGGAGGAGGGGGAGAAAGGAGGAGAGGGAAGGGGTGAGGGGCCGCGCTTAGATTGGCGTCGTGGAGGTTGCGCCATTCCTGAAGTCACATCTCGAGCACTGTTCTGGATTCGATTCGCTCAGATAAGGTAGGAGGAAATGGAAGGATGGGAAGGGGTAGGGTGGATAGGGGTGAGGAGGTATAGAGGGGAGAATGGGAGTGAGAAACTCCTTCGACTTAATTTCTCCTTCCTCCCACCGACGCCTCCTCCGCTTCTTACCTGGAAACTCTCTTTCTCTCCACTATCTCCTCTTCCCACCCTGCTCACTTTCGCCCCTCCACTTTCGACTAGCAATATCTGGAAGATGAAACTCGATGCTAGAATCACTGTCGAGAAAAAGTTAGTGATTAGACGGCTGCTTGCGTGGCACATTTCTCTTTAAGTTCCCCTGCTGAAAATAAGGGCATCGAAAGTTATCTCCTGCGTTGAATGGCGTTTCTGTTTTACCGCTTAAAACAACATTACGCTTAAAAATTTCGGGGTATTTATTTATGATTATGTGCCTATTTGTTGAAAAAATAACTGCTCCAAACATTTGCTTTAAATAGGAGAGGAAATATTTTTTACAGCTTTTTGTCACAATTATTTTCTTATTTGTGGTCTTCATAAAACCTATGTAATATGGAAAGATTTGCAGATTCTTTTATCATTTAATGGATGTTGTAATAATTTTGTAGACTATTTGCAACTGTAAGGGTTATTTTGAAACTAACGAGCTCCATCACAAATCGGATGCGTTAAATCTTAATCAAATAATCAAAGTAGTTTACAAATAAGTATAATTATAACCAACAATGGTAGTTCAATATTTGCACATTTCTTGGAAAAATTACGTGGAAAATAGATTCTTAAATTATATTTTGTCACCCTTTATCAGTATTAATTATTTTGCTTTAATTTTCCTGAAATCCGTATGTATCTACTGGTGATAAAGACCGATAAACGAGCGCTGACAAAATTTCGGACGTTTTCATTAAAATACGCATTTTGCTAGACAAAATTAAACCGCGGGTTATGAACTTGTATCGAAAACATCAGCGAAATCGAGCGCAGAGGATCGGCAATTGACATAGTCGCCTGATTGTCGGAGCGGAGTCGGTTATGGCCTTGGAGAGCCATTATAACGTTCCTCATAATCAAATAGCGGTCGGAAGCGCCGTTCGCAGCGTGGCGGTCGAGAGGAATGCAAAATGGCGTCCCGAACTAACATACACGTACTACACATTCATACGCGTGGCGCGTTACACTCCCACTCCCATTCCTTTGTCGTTATTATGAGATACGGCTCCATTTAACCCTCGGCCGTTGACGCATGCCCTGCTCTTCCTCATTTCTGCCAAAAGAGAAAAAAACGGAATAGGAATGGGCCCCATTTTATTACCCTATGGGTTGAGAGAGAAGTGAGGGCTAGCGGAACAAACCGCGCAGTCAAAAACAGGATAAGAGGAGGTGGAATTGGGAGCAAAGGTATTAAAAACCAAGGGAAGATCATTTGTTGGCCCATTGCGAGCGCTTTCTGCACTCGACACAGAAAGGAGGCGAACGCAGCTCGAAATAAAAAAGGCAACGTATTGGCATCTCGGAATACGCGGATACATTCAAGTACATCCGCCTCCTTTTTAATTTTTTTCAACCTCATCATGTTTCTTGATGGGGCGCGGTGAACTTTTTTAAGGAGTTTGAAGCATGGGAGATGTGAGAAAGAGAAGAGAGAGGAGAAAGTGTATGCGAGGGATAGAAGAAGAGCTATGGTGAGAGAGAATGAAGAGAGGTGGAGAGAGGGAGAGAGAATGAAGAGAGAGGTGGAGAGAGAGAACTCTTTCGTTATACTGTCCGTGCCACAGTTAAGCCACTAACGAAAATTCTGAATTCAAAAATATATTTTTGGGTGAGCGAATGAAAAGAATGCGGCAACCCAAGCTGAATAACAGCGCGTGAAATGCAACGCCCTCGTTGCGGTGTCGTGGCTCTGTTTTGGCTCTGTTTTGAACTTTTGTTTGAAGGCATGAGTGTAAAAAAATAACGCACGGAAGGATGAAAGATATTCGAGACACCAAGCGCGACCTTTTTTGTACTTGCGCATGAGGAAACTCTACTTGCTACGTTTTTTTGTCCCATATCCGGAGAGGTGGTGGGGGGAGGGTTTTATTGGTATTTCTAGCCTATTACGCTTTTTGATCCGCCTTTTTTATACGGCCTCTCTTGTCCATATTCTTTGGCGGAGTCGTATGCGGGCAAAAAATCTTGGCTAATCCCTTGTCCACCAGATGTCCTAAGAGAACGGTCCATTTTTTCTGTATCCTTTCATGTGGTTGAAGCTCCTTTCTGTTTAACAAAGACAAAAGCTGCTTTTTTACCATTCATACTCTTTTATACTTTGCTATCCAAGACTATAAGCTCAACTATTATTCATAGAATATAGCATATCAAAGTACAAATAATATATGCACGCATCCAAATTCTAAAGCCTAAATATATAATGAAGTTTTCTTTGATTAAGTTTGCCGTAAAAGATTTCTACTTCCGTAGCTTTCTTAAACTACGATGGATATTTCACAATAATTCTTCCAACTGTATTTTCTCATATAAAATATGCGTTTATCAAATATTGTTGCCTATTAGTGGTAAAAGTAATACTATCCAAGATAAAAATAAAATAAAATAAAATAAAAATTCAAAAATACAATTTATATAGAATTTTTTGTATATTTAAGGGATCTCTTTCAAAGTTAATAATGTACTTTATCTCAGTCTTGATAGCGTCCTTTTTGATAAAGACATTTGGTTATTTAGCAATGATTTAAAGATTTCAATTTAGATTATATTTTTATAACTTTCTTCTATTTAAATTCTAAAATAAATTCTAAAAAATAAGAAAAGGTGCATTCCATTCCATGTTGCTTAAGGAGCTATGTCTGCAATCAGAATACTCGCCATTAAATAACCAGCTCTTGGTAATGTAATTATATTTAGGACGTGTAGACAAACACACTCGTAAATTAAAATTGGAGCAAATTCAAAGAAATAATATGTGCATTTTACTTATTGACGCGTCTTTATTTGTCTTCATTAAATCTTTTCAAATGAAACAAATTTTACGAACTTAAATATCTATGTTCTCCTAGTATTATTACGACTGGCTGCTCCCTCGACCATATTCCTGAAATATTAGTTTTTTCTAAAAATTATAAATAAATAGTGATTCTCGCAATAGTGCTTAAAACTCCATCCTACCTAACTTACGAATCTACCTTTTCAATGATTGCTTGCAGGTTCCTCATTTTTTAATATTTGATTATATATTTGTCCATCTCATAAAGAAAACTTCGTAAATATTAAATAACTTGCGGTGAAATTACTTTTAGAGGAACTCTTTATACGCATATTTCTTGAAAGAATAAATACGACCTCACCTATCACGTGCTGCATGAATAATTTCTCATTTATTAATTATAATTTTCAATAATTTTTTTGTTGAAGAACATAGAAATTGATGAAGTAATATGATCTAAAGATACTATGCAGATAGGCATAAGCTGTAATTTTGGGAATTTTTTCCATTTCAAAATTATTGAAGTACATAGTTGAACTATGTATACACAAGTATGAAAAGCGAATGAAGTCTCCGACTATATACTATAGGAGTAACGTTAACGAGAAGCAGTGCAGCAAACTTTTCAATTGCATTTTAAAATTACTTAGAACCATGGTACGAATATGAGACTTGAAACAAAGAACGCCTAAAAGAATGAATTTATTTTGAAGTGGAAATCTTTAATCGTCAAGGACCACTACATTTTCTCATTTGAACGCATATTTCGCTTAAGTAAACGGCCCTCTCACTTCCATTATCACGGTGTAAAAGTTATTTACATTTGAGCTCTTATATCATCCTTTAATCAAATCAAAGTAACTTCAGAGATTATATGAAAAAAATAAGAAATTATGAAATTATATCAGGGCTATCTCCGTAGCTGGATGAAAATGTGCTAATTTAGCCTGTATAATGAATTTAAAGGTATATTTTTATGAAAATTACCTTCCACAAGCAATTTAAATCAACCTCTCTTATTGATATTCCAAGTGCCAGCACACGCTTTAACTGTTTCGCAGTTAGGTCTCTGCTTCTCTAAAAACTATCGCATTTAAGTCAAAGTTAAAATCAAAATATTTATTAAAGTTATTGGATTTTTTAAGGATTATCTACATGACAGAGATCTTTATCGTAAATTTTGCTTTCCTAATTATATAATCCCTTAGATTTTAACAAACACCCAAGATATGAAGAAGGGAATAACAAGCTCAACTTCAAGTTAAAATTTTCAGGGAACGCGGCGCTATCTTTTGATGAAATTTGTAAACATAGAGGTTAAAATAAAATCCACGGTGGTGGGCGTAACCTTGTGGAACTGTTCCATGATGAACAAATGAAATAGCAAATTTTGTATTTTATTTGTTCCTAGAGATTAAATTTTGGCCGAATATTTTTTTAATATATAGCTGCATATATTCTTAAGCAATCTTTCATGGAAGAGGATCGATAAAATTTTAAACTCAAGCGGCTCTTATTTGCATGTGACCGTGAAAGGGTTTATATGTCTAATATGTCGCGTCGTAATTAGACTAATTGAAGGAGGGAGGGACGTAAGCGTTGGAACAATCTCAAGGCGCGTCAACTCACTTTGGAGCACCTGCGTAACCTTAGAAACGCGTACCCCGCAAAACAAATCAAGCCCTCCCTCCACTCCCCCCTCTCCCCTACCGCTACTCTCCCTCCCCTCACTCCCCCTACTCTCCCTCCCCTCACTTCCCCTACTCTCCCTCCCCTCACTTCCCCTACTCTCCCTCCCCTCGCTCCCCCTCCCCTCGCTCCCCCTCCCCTCGCTCTCCCTCCCCCTCACTCTCCCTCCCCCTCACTCCCCCTCCACCGCCCCCCTCCCTCTAGCACCTCCTCCTCCTCTCTCGCGCCCAAGAGAGGGAATTTGCGGTTACCAAAGCTCTTCTCTCCGACCCCTTCTTTGCCACCCGCCTCCTGAAAGAGCGCCGCTCGGAATCTTAATCACAGGGAACTTCGTCTTCCCTCTTCCCTCCCCAAAGCCCATGCAGATGTGGCCCCTTCTAATGTCGGCTTTCTTTGGTCCCACAAGTGCGTCCCTTCTCCTCCCCCCCCTTCCCCCCTTTTTCTCTCGAACGCCATCGATCTCGCTGCGAACGAGGAATGTATGTGCCAACCGCTGGCTATCAAGCTAGAACGAATCAAAATGACGAAAGCGAGTGAAACAGTTGAGAATAAATGTATATAAATCTTTTTAAATCTCGAGAAATACGTCATAACTTTTCGTCGCAATCGCAAACTTTTAAATCTCATCGTTTTATATTCATAGATCGATAACTTGACCAGGGGCTATCAGAGGGGGGTGAGAGGAGGGGCGTTTTACCTGTGCCTCAAGCTCTAGGAGAACCCAGATTTACATTTAAATGAACTCGCCGTGCTTAAAATCAATTTTGAAATCGCACAAAAATCACATTTATCCTCAATAATTGGCATATTTGCATGGAAAAAGGCAATAATAGGTATTTATTAATAAAAAATAAAATATACAAGTTACATTTCATTGTTTTGTTTAGACAATTATTGCCTTATTTTTCTTCGTATATTTTTAGCCTACTTTTCAGAATGGAAATAGGCTTATAGTTTCGTAGTTGTGTCTATCTGTCCGTCTGTCCGTCTCCCCCTACTAACTTTTGAACCAATAGTCCGATTTTCATGACACTTGGTGGAAATCTCCTGCTGCTGGAGCTGATCTCCCGAGGATAATTTTTGTTGCGAATATTGAAAACCCTGGATTCGATTCCAGGAACTATCCTTCCCATTTGATTTACATGGAAATCTGAAAACCATCGTGCAAGGTAATTTTCTCTTGTACATTCAAATATCTTAGAATTGTAACATCGGTACGGAATTTGTACTATTCTCTTGGGAAAGGAATGGAGATTCTAATTTCTGTCGTAGAATTCTGTCCATAGATTGTATTTTTTCGAATTTTGCGTAAATACTAGCGTTTTTGCAGTTTGACTCGGATTCGGTATATTCCAATACATACGCACGTTATTTTTGCCGCACAAATTCACGTGATCAATTTAAAATTCCGTTCAAATGTGTTTGTAATATTTATAACGATAAATTATGAAATTTGGGAACATAAAGAGCAACTCATCTGGGGTGATTTTAAATCTATTAAAGAAAATAAGTATTAAATAAATATTATGTGAAAAGTAGGCATCCTAAGTTCCGTTTGGATCATCTTGTTATTTTTATTATGGCCATGGGCCTCAAACCTGGAAGGGACCTTGGCCTTTCTCAACCTCTGAGTGAGCCTGAACTTGACGTCGTTTATAATCCTTACTAAATTGTTTGCTCTATTCGAAATATGAATCATTTCTGATCAAAGCATATTTTGAAAAAATAAAATATAGTAAATTGCTCTCGTGATGATGAATACCGTTACTCAGTAGTATTTATCGACGAACTGCGTCCTAAATTTCTCAAGTTAAACTTTCATCCTTACATTTATAATTCATAAAATGGTAGATTACAAATAATTGGACCACAGCGTACAGCAGTTAAAAAGGGAAATAATTAGATAAAAATTTTCATAAATCTTCGGCAGCTGTAATTTTTCCCGTCTGTCGCTCGTCCATAGCGTTCTACATTCCAACCTCAGTGGTAAGACAGATGTCTCTCTCGATCTTAGTCTTGCGAGATGGGTGGTCGCCCCGCTCATTGACGGCTTTGATGGAAGACCAGTCGTCTCATTCCCCTCCAATGGAGAGGATGCGCCGAGGGAAAAAGCTGTAATCGCTCAGCGGAGCGTATTTTCGATCGGAATCATGCATCCTGGAAAAGGACGAGGTGCGCTGCGTGGCGGTAGTGGGGCTGGGGCCGGTAGAAGGCGGCGTGGTGGAGATAGACTTGGTGGAGGTAGGCCTGTTTGAGGGAGGCGTAGTGGAGGGAGGCGTGGTGGAGGGAGGCATGTTTGGATTCAAGTGATGCCTCGTGTGGATTATCACGCGGGAGGTGAAGGAATTGGGTCAGTCAGTATTCCGCACGACTTACTCTCTGCTATCGAATCGAGAAATAATACCGACCGAGTCATTGGGATTTCCAATCGCGTGACATTGGACGAGATTGTCTGCAGTTCTTATGCAAAGCCGAGATCAGTAATTTGCCACGGCGGATTGAAACGAAATGGCGAGTCATTGTTTATTTCGTGCGGATCGCGTCGACTCAGAATGTTTCGTTGGTATTCCTTTACTATTTTTGACATGGGATGAAGAAATCTCTCGGCGCTGATTTCCCAAATATAACTTGGGAGTCGGAATGAAATTTTATTTCTTTTAGATTCTACGGAAATTCTCTGGGTAATCCACGAAATTTAATGATACCACATCGTTCGTTTGCCTACGGTTCGTTTATCTCACGAGTCTCATTTACTGAATTTCACGAGTCGAATATTTATTCGGTCGTTAGTCAATTGTCTTTCCTTGCGCCCTCTCTCTCTCTCTTATCGCGCCCTAATACATTCAACATTTACCTCGTTAATTATGGATTTAAGTCAAAGGGAGTCCTTGAATGGGCCCCTTCTTGGCCCTTCTTTTGCCACTCCCTTCTTCCCCGTTAGGTAAGAGATCCTGAAAAGGGGGCACGCACCACCTCTTTTGGGCCCTGGGTGCCTATTTCTTTTTAAACACGCATTTCTTCATTTTCACCGGATCCTTTTCTGGGAGCAGACCACTCCCATTCGAATCCCAAGGAGTTCGTGCTTCCTAAAACTTTCGCCTTTCTCTCTCTCTCATTCTGAGGAGGTTGGGGGATGTAGGGAGTTGGAGAAGGAAGGGAGTTGAAGGAGGAAGGGAATTGGAGAAGAAAGGTAGTTGGAGGAGTGATGGAGTTGGAGGAGGGAGGAAGGGAGTTGGAGGAGGGAGGGAGGAGTTGGGAGGATGGAAGGAGGGAGTTGGAGGAGGTAGGTAGGGAGTTGGAGGAGCGAGGGAGGGAGTTGGAGGAGGGAGAAATGGAGTTGAGGGAGGAATGTAGGGAGTTGGAGGAGGGAGGGAGGGAGGGTAATGAAAGAGGGAGGGATGGAGTTGGAGGAGATGAGGGAGGGAGTTGGAGGAGGTAGGGAGGGATTTGGAGGAGGGAGGGAGGGATTTGGAGGAGGGAGGGAGGGAGTTGGAGGAGGGAGGGAGAGATTTGGAGGAGGTAGGGATTTGGAGGAGGGAGGGAGTTGGAGGAGGGAGGGCGTTGGAGGAGGGAGGGCGTTGGATGAGGAAGTTGGAGGAGGGAGGGAGGGAAGGAGTTGGAGGAGGTAGGGAGTTGGAAGAGGGAGGGAGGGAGGTAGGGAGTTGGAGGAGATGAGGGAGGGAGTTTGAGGAGGGAGGGAGGGAGTTGGAGGAGGGAGGGAGGGTGTTGGAGGATGGAGTTGGATGAGGGAGGGAGAGAGTTGGAGGAGGGAGGGAGGGATTTGGATGTGGGAGGAAGGGGAAGAGGTAAGTGTGTTGAGCGAGCGGAAGTTGAGAAAGGGACGAGCGGTTTTGGAAAGGGATGAAAGAGTCTGAAAGGGGATGGAGGCGGGGATGAAGGGGTAGATGCGGAGACAGCGGAGTCGGGATGGCAATGGAAAGCGCGTATCGATCTTCTTCTGTTTCCTCCTTTCCGAGCGGCTCCCTCTCTCTATCTATCTGTCTCTCTCTCTCTCTCATTGGCCATGGGAAAGACTTTTTCTGCGGGAGAAATTGCGGCCGATGAGGGTTTCTCGAGAAATTGATACGCAAAAACAAATTTCAATGCGCTTTCATTTTTCAGACGTTGCGATTTTTCGAGACTGGATATCTGTGGATTATTGCTCTTAAAAAAGTGGCTCGAAGGGTGGAGAAGGAATTTTTTTATAGTGATGCTCGTTAGGTTTTCGGTTTTAAGAGGTCGTCGTACCGAAATGATGAGATTCGCTGCCATCGTTATTGCTTCTCTCGAAAATACCTCGGTTTAAATGCTAAAGCCGTTCATTTAAACGATAATTCTATCTGTGACATTCAAAGTACTATTTTTCATCTCTTTGAGGGATATATACGACGATGATTAAAATCGATTCTTTTATTGCGTTATCTGAAAATGCGCTTCTCTAGAAAGTAATTCTATTATATTAGGATTAACTTTTTTATGCAATCTTCTCGAAATTAATTCAAATGAGATCACCATCCCACGTACAATACCCAAGAGTATTATAATCTCCAAATGATTTTAACTTATTTTGGTCCAAAACTTTAATCAGATTCGAAAAAATTTAATGCTTGATTTCTTTTCAATAGAGTTATTTCACAACATTATGTCGCTTGCAAGTCGTCTTCATTGAATTCTTGTCTATCTTCTGCGGTTAATATTTTCTAATAGATCCGGTAATTCTATGGAAGCTATCTTTTACTTCTACTCTCATTAATAAATATTTCAAAATTAAATATTATATAGGAATCTAACCATAAAAAATTTTAATTGCTAAGCATAAGTATATATATTTTGAGAAAATGCTTTAATTTCGAACGTCATACAATTGAATTGCCTACATTTCGTCAAGTTGAAACCGCATAAAATGCTGTATTTTTGGGTATCTCCTCCTAAGGCGTTATTTTTTCAACCCAACATCCTCCTTTGAAAATAAAAATATGAGAGTGAGAAGTGTTCCCACACCACTCACTTCCAAGACGGTCTTCTCACATCGCCTTCTCACCCTCATGTCCTTTCTCCCTCGACACCTTTCATCCTCAAGACGACGGCGGGAGGAAGACTCCCCTGAAAGACTCATCCTTCCCCGTGCAACTTATTTGACGTCGGTTCGCCATCTGTTGACCTTTCTCGCCTCCTCACGAGTAAACCGGATTATTTTTCTTGCCGTTTTCTTCCCCCGTCCGCGTGAGCCTTGCGTTGAAAGAGGCGACGTGCTACTGGGCGAGAGATGCAGGGTTAAGTCACTCGAGGTCGAGATGGTTTTTAAGAGAAAAATGCAGAGAAAATGGGAAAAAATACGCGAGAGGAGTTTTTTTGTTCGAGAATTATAAGGAAGAGTACGTGGGGAAGGAGAAATTCTGGGGAAGGGTATGCAAAATGGAAGTGAGTCGGAGGAGGGGAGGCCATTGTATGGTGTGGAGTGAAAAAAGAGGGGGTGGAATCAGTTTCGGGAAGGGCGGGGAGGGAAGAAGAGGAGGATGGAAAGAAGGACTGCCTCCGCCCTGTTGCGCCTCTGGTCCGTAGGCATCTTCAGCCGGGGGCGCAAAGGGATAGGTCGATACCCTGGTTTGAGGGGAAACGGGTGGAAGGGCGGGAGAGGGATGCTTTTCGAGAGGCGGGGGAGTTATGAAAGGGGCGGAGGGGGAGGATATTAAGAGATGCTTCTGGGGATTGGGTTATGTGGTTCGTGGCCTTGGTCATAAAAGCCCCACACGGAATGTGCTTCAGCTGCAGTCTCTTACTCCGTCATCTCTCACTGCCCTTCAGTCTCATCGCTACGAGGTCAAGTCTCCTCATCGCCTGGGTTTCTTTTTCGCATAGTTTAGATGGCGGAGGTGGATAATCTTTGATAAGATTGAAAAAAACTTCAATGGCGATCTGATTTTGAATCCATAAACTCAATGCACTCTTAAAAATAATTACACTTAATATTATGCAGCCCGAACCAAAGTATGCATTTATGTGTTCGTTTGTTTCTAGGCATGCGCATGAATAATACCTACAACCGAGTCTAAGTAATCCAGTCGATGATGATGCTGTATGGTTGCAAATCATAAATTTTAGCGATTAATATCATACGCTTGTGTTAACGGCGGTGATTTACTGGTTTATATTCGTCCCGAATCAAAGCAATCGGAGGGAAGGGAAGGTGCTTGAAAAAGAGAGAAATCCGCTATAAATATCTGAGGAAGAAACTTATGGGACGATTGAAAAGAAAGGAAAACGTCTGTATATCTGTGAGATTGAGACCGACCGCATTCAACCCTTTCCCGTAAATATAGGGGAGGTGGTTATTGGATGAGGGTAGAGAGGGGGGAAACGTCGAAGCAAGGTTAAGGGTGGTTAGAGGTAAGGGGTGATGAAGGGGGCGAGGAGGGGGCGTGGAGGGGGCGAGGAGGGGGAGGCTCGGCCGCAAATCACTCTGGAGGCGCTCTGTATCCCTGGGGCCCAATCGGTGGCACGTACCTTAGAGCAGGGAAGGGCGAGGAGGGAGAGAGGGCGAGGCAAGCGTTAGGGCGAAAAGATGTTGGAAAGAACCGAGTGATATGGAGAGGGGGGGGGGGGGTTGGGGTAGAACATTTTCTTGTTTCGGATCTCTTCCCGTCCAGATAGGAAAAGATGGAACCGAAGATGAAATGTGCTCCACTCCCCAAGAATCTATTTCCCTTCCTCATGCGTTCGGACCTTTTCGCCTTCCGTCCATATGACGTTCCCTTCCAAACCCTTCCGTACCCTTCGTCCTTCCATCGTCCCCTTTCCTCGCTCACATCCTAGTTTTGCTATTATTGCTAGCTCCTCACCGGTCTCCTTGGCACGTTTATCCCATAAATTCGCAGTTTAAGCATCCAGCTTTAAGTAAGATTAATTATCTTAATATTTCATCCCTTTTTTAAAAAACTGCGATTGCGTCCATTTTGTGTTTTATTCGCAAAAATTCCATTCGTGTTTTTTTTTAATCCTCGCCTTGGCTTAAAGTGAAAAAAACGCATTAAGTCATTATGTCCTAAAAAGGCCCATGAATGGAAATGATGGCGTATCTCGAGAGGAGAATGGAGGTCAAAGGAAGTTTAGGAAAAAGGGGAGAGAGAGAGATTGAGATAAATGGAGAGATTTCGAGGAGTGAGAGGAGGAGAGTGCGGATGGAGAGGGAGAGAAGAGAGAGACAGCGCGGAGAGGAATAGAGATTAAGGGGAATGGAATTGTGGGAGAAAATTGGAGATGATGTAATGGAGGGAAATAGAGGGAGAGAGAATGTGTGTGTGTGTGGAAGAGGGATATGGAGTTGAAAATGGAGATGGAAAGGGTTGGAAGAGAATTACGGAGGAAAGGCAGAAAATGGCTTAAAAGGGATAGAGAGAGAGATTGGAGGAGGAAGACAGAGATGGATGGAGGTTGGAGGAAGAGAGCAGAAGAAAGAGGGAGGGAGAGAGGAAGAGAGAGGGAGGGAGGGAGAAAGAGAGAAGAGAGGGGAGAGGGGGGAGGGAGAGAGGGTAGCAAAGATTGGAGGAGAGAGGCAGAGATGGATGGAGGTTGGAAGAAGAGGGGAAGGGAGAGTGGAGGGGGAAGGCGAGAGGAGAGGTGGAGGGAGAGATAGAGGAGAGGGAGAGAGGGGAGGGAGAGAGGGAGGGGAGGAAGTGAGCGTAGGGGAGGGGAGGAAGAAAGAGATTGGCCATATGTCATGGTTTACGTGGCCACGGGTCCGTGGAAGGGCGAATAGGCCGGACAGGTGGTGATATTTCAAAAGAGAAGGAGAGTAGAGCTTACGTTGGTAGTCGGGAGGAAGAGATGAGGGGGTGGAGGAAGATGGAGAGAGTGAAAGTGTGTGTAAAGCGTAGGAGTAGATGCTGGGAGGGAGTGATTTTCGGAGTGGCCACATAGTTGTAGGTTGGAGGAGGGTGAGGCGGGTAAAGGAGATGGCACCCAAAAGGGAGGCTTTTCGGATATACCTTTCGATGCGGTGTAGCCAAGAGAACCGATGGTGCGGTTAGGAAGAGAGAGAAAGGGAAACGATAATTTGGACGTGGGGAAGAAATACGGGTCACGCTTTATGTCAGCTCGGCAAGAGGTTCGTTTTGGAGGAGTATCTCATTTGGCACCATATTGACTCTTGTTCGTCTAAATTTAAGGAAACTTAGCAGTTAAAATAGCATTAAAACCCTCTAAAACTTTTATGTATTACCACTCTTATACTTCCCAATGTCTTAGTCTTGTTCCTCCGATAGAACTTCTCTTATTAAAACGATATCCCTTCCTATAAATTTTGTTGTACTTTGATTATATTACATAGTAATTCCACTCTCTCCCTTTCACTTTGCCCAAGATAACTTTCTCTTAGAGTTGTACCATCTGCGCTATTTTGCGCCGTTACGTCCCTTCCTATTTTCCACTTGTATGGCTTACTTCCTTCTACAATCTTTTAAAACATTTATTTGCTGTAAAAAATTCACTTTATTGGCCTATACTTGGTGGCATTCTATCTTAAAAAATCACAAAAATAACATAGGCCTGTGTGATGCTATGCATCGAAACCCGGGTCCTGTCTTTCAATACATTTTTTGATATAGTAATATATGTCATTTTTATGATTTATTTATTGTTTTCCTGCTATGATCTCCTTATTGTTTTCCTGCCATGATTTCTTTATTGTTTTCCTGTCATTTGCTTTGTATCCTTTTGGTATTATTTTCAAACCTTTAACGAGTATAAGACATTCTATGAGCGTAGCTTAAAATTCAGCTTATATCTCGTAAATTATTCAAAAATACTCTTGCTTACTAGCGGCAAAAAATAAGATAAATGCAGAAACGGTTCGTATTATGAAAAATGTTACCGTTTGGAAAACATTTTTCACGGCTCGCCGTCTATTTTTTCAAGGCGCCGATAACACGCGAATAAAAATTCCATCATAGCGATCATTTAAATACATTACTCGGGGGAGAAAATGTGTCCCTTTTCATAAGAGCGAATTTTAACCAGCGTCTTGACTCGGAAGATTCGGGTGAGCGAACAGTGCAGTCATCCAGGTTCACCTTCCGAAGCGAGCAGTAAAACTAACGAACTGCTGCTCCCAATGAGGTCACCGCGCACTCCCGGAACGTTCGCGGTGTGTCGAGAGTGGACCGTGATGCCACCCGGTCCATTGGGCCTGAACGGGTTAATGTCTTCGCCACTGGAGCGAAGACGGGAATCGAACCCGAGGAAAGGGGCTCTCGATGGCCTTCAAAATGCAGTATTTAAAAGGTCGCGGAGAAGAATCAGGAAGAGAGATGTATGAAGAGAGAGAGAGATAGAAAAGTTAGAGATAGGAGTGTGAATCGATAACACTAGGTCCTTAATGCGGATTCGCGTTCATCTCGAAATCCAGCATTCCAGCGCGCTTGGAGTTTAATAATGCCGTTTCCCACACATCCCTATACAATGGATTCCGCACCCTCTATTGCGATATAGAATCCGCGACGATATCGTAGTGAATAGAGGAGTGAATCGAGGCTTGATCGTTGAGCGGTGTGAGGGCGCAGGTGAGTGCCACCTAATGAGACGCAGTTTATGCGAGAGAGAGAGAGAGAGAAATGCATTCCCTACACTGTGCTACATCGGGCGGAGCGTCGAGTATTAAATTACGGAGGGTTAAAGGTGTTGGATATTCTCTTTAACGAGGCGGTATAGAGGTCAACCCATTCTGTTAGTTAAGTCTTGACACCTCTTCTCCAAAAATTAATCACGGCATAAAAGAGTGATTTAAGGATATTTATTAATTATCTCAAAAAAATTGTTTCGTTAATGGGTCTGTTTTCAATTCCCAACGACTTTCACAAACCTGTCTGTAATGGAGATTGTCATGCATGAATGGATTACAGATTTGATACAGTTGTTCTGCTTGCATGTCCGTAACGCCAAGGAATAGATATAGTCAACCCTGTTTTAGCGAGCCTTATATAGTGCCACCCGCGCATACCGCCCAGCAATCGTAGCGAGCAGAACTTCCACCTTATGATTACATAAAGCAAGCATATACCTCAATTTACCGCCAAGCCCGCTTTAGCGTCAATGTTAATGATAGACAAACGATGGCGCTAAATCGGGGTTTGAATGTGGTTAATTACCTGACAACCCGGCATATATTTTCATAATAAAAATTCAAAGATTTATCAGTGTTTGTACGATCAAACTTGATATTTACATTATCACAACTTTAAAGATCGTACAATATGGCCGACTCAATTCTTGACCATATTAGGTAACAAGTGGCAGTTACAATGATTCTTTGCATTTACACTTTTATGATTGTACTAGCGACGACCTGTCAAAAATGACGGGATGATAAGAGAAATCTAAAAATAGAAATTCGAGTTTGTGAAAATTATCTCCTGAAAAACAAAGTGAACGAAAAACTTCTTTTTTAATATCTCAAACTAAAACTTCTTTAATTGTTTTGTATTGTTTATTTTTGGCAAAACCTGTTTGAAGATTTAATGATTAGTGTAACAGCTGTTTTAAAAAGACGTTTTTTGTGAATGTGCGATCCTCGCGTGGAAATAATTTTCCATGATATGGTGTGTTGTAAACATGGACTCTTAAATTTTCATGATTTCCTGCATCGTGTCAATTTTATGCATATATAAGAAAGCATACAATAATGAGGATCTCGAGTTCTGTTCAGTTGTCAAGGGAACCTTTCACAAAAAACGCAATATTTTCATGAAATTTTGAATTTTTATGCAAAGTTCGAGCGATTTTGAACCGAAAGCAACAATCGACGATAAGAATAAGAACCTTTGTTTATTTTTCTTTCAAATGGCTTTAATCTGAAGACCGTAGGTTAATTACTCCTAACTTAATTTTGAAAAAGAAAAATGCCTGCAGATCGAAAAATCGATTTCTACGGGTTATTTTATGGGGAATGTATTACCAGCCATGGACTCAAACTCGGGACCTTTTTCGTAAATGTTTCTTCGTCAGAGCATTTTTACTTATGAGCAGACCATTTTCGCCAAATTTCATTGTTATATGTACATATTTGATCAAGTTATTCGTCTTTCAATGTATTTTTACCACCAGTTACGCACGAACGGACAAACGAACCTCGGTTTGTAACTTGCTGGAAATATGTGCATTGGTTGTTTGTATACCAGTATTTATAGAACTAACATGATGATTATCGTTTATTTAGAATCATAAATTTAACAAAGTGCTTACATAATATTGCTTTTTTTATTCACCAAATTAATGCAGGAGTTTATTTAAACTCTACGAAAGCATAAAGCGAATGAAAGGGATTTATTTTTGTGAAAAATAACCGAGCTTTACTTGTATTTTACATCGTACTTCATAGTATTTTTAAATAATGGTTATTAATTTATTAAATCGTTAGATTCAGATTAAGTTTTATTTTTTTGAGGGTGCGATATACGGAAAGAATGGTGTTGCATAAGTCGGTGCTCTCCGTGTCTGTAACGTCTGACATTTTGCTTTTCCTGGGAAACGGGCTAAAACAAACACAACCGTGAAACTGTTTATTATCGATTAGCAGGAGACCAGAGCCTTTCGGACTAATGCATGAATGTGGGAGAAGGAGTGTGTGCCCGGGCGAAGCGAGGGAAAGTGCGAAAGGAAATCGATCGGAGAGTGCTTTATGAGCATCGAAATAATGTATAGGAGGAGATAATTTAGAGAGTTTTGATGAATAGGGCGACTCACGTGACCAATGTCATATTGATGGACTACCTGTGTGAATTTAAAAAAATGTAAAGAGTACATAATTGATGGCCCTTTGTTTATTTTGCAACTAATCGATGGAAATACATTCTTTTTCCTCCATTTTACATTTTATTCTTCAGTATCGCAGTGGATAAATCTGGAATAGAACTGTTATTTCGATAAATTTGTCTTTTTATTGCCCGCCATTATTAAATTGCCGTGTGACATTTTAATTAGTATTGCTCGCACCGCAAGCAAATTTTGTGAATGTGTCAGAGACTGCTAGTTTTCATCATTAGCCCGAAAATATTTTTTTGCAGACCGGCCAGCGCAGAATTTTTTTTATGTATGCAAAGCTTGTCAAATCAAATAACCTGAGGGGCTCATAATGTTGCAGCGGTTAAAACATATTACATAAACCGTCCGTAAATCCGCTACGTATAGATAATATATATATCAATAAAGCGCATTAATAATTGAGGGGTTGGTCGGGAGGAGGAGTGTAGCGTGTCAACGAAATGAGAAAATATCGAGTTCGAATAATTAACCGTAACGTCACACCATTATCGCCGGGACTAGTGAGCGATGGCGGCGAGGTACGCCTCGACGTACGAAATTACATTCGCCGACTGGCGTTTTAATTCCTCGCGCGAGTCACCGAGAGAGAGAGAGAGAGCCAGAGAGAGAGAGATAGAGAAAGAGAGAGACCTCAAAATGACCCGAGCCTTCCACGAAGCGAAACTCCGTTCTGGAGTGACACTCGTCGAAAATCACTACGTCACATGTGCGTATCTCTCATCCTCCTCGCCTCCCTCTGCTATTCTCCCGCCTCCCCATCTGCCCTCGGGAGGTCCTCCAAATCCTCCCCATCTCACCCCTCAACGTCCCACCTGACGTCAAAAACCAACGGCTCAGAGTCGAGTTTTTGGTTAATCTTTCGGTAGCATAGGAAACGAAGATCAAAACATGAAAGCGAGCGAGAAAGAGAAGTAGAGAGAGAGGTGAGAGAGAGGAAGAGAGTTGTTAGAGAAAGAAATGAGGTGATAGGGAGAGAGAGAAAGGGTGAAAAGCCATTATTTATGAACGAAGCCGAAATAAAGTTGTGCGAAGACGAAATGGATGAGAAAGAAGCAGAAAAGACAGACTTTTGTGATGGCAAAACGGGAATGGCAGATTCAGGAAGAGAGGGAGAAAGAGTGTGAGAGAGATAAGGAAGATGAAGAGAGATATGTACATATATCGTCAAAGAAGATATGGAGAGAAATATGGAAGCTCTCGAAAGAAGACTTAAAAGAACGCGAAATAAGCTTGAAATTCAGAGAAAAAGGGTGTATGTCAACTAAGGATAAAAATTTCTAAATCTAAATAACATTCTGAAAGTAAAAAGCGTATAATGAAGAGCAATTGACAAGAGAAAACTGCCATAGTATATGAATAATCTGGCCAGGCGTGACTTCGTGGAAGTGATTAATATTATTCATAATAAAACAAAAATCGTACTTATCCACAATATGTTTTTAATGGTTTTATTATGAATAATATGTCGTAGTATAGTTTAGGATGATAATAGTATGAGGATAAATAATATAGGCCAAAGCAAAAGTAAAAAGGAAATGGAGGAGTTGTAAAGGGATGAATACAAGAGGGGTATAAGATAATGATTACAATAGAAGATAAATAGGCGAAAATAGTGGACTTGTAGAAGTGAGGGAAATTAATAAATGGGAGAAATGACGAGGAAGAAAGTAGAAACTTTGAGTTTAAGAAGATAGGAAATAAAGGTGAGCAGGTGTATAACGGAGGTAGGAAAGAGAATTAATAATAGAAAGCTAAAAGGAGGAAGAGAGAATAGAAAAGGGAGGGAATTTGAGGATATGGGAGCAGGAAAGCAGGAGGGATTACAAGGGGAGGGAAAAGAGGAATTTGGTGGAAGAGCAGAGATACGAGAGATTCGAAGAAAGGGAGAGAGGGGTGGGGAGAGGGAGAAATAAAAAGAGTGAGACGAGTGGGGAGAGAGAAAAAATTGTGAAAGGGGTGGGGAAAGGAAGGGGGAAAGAGGGAGAGAGAAAAAGGGAGAGCGAGAGAGAGGAGAAGAGTGAGAGGGGTAGGGAAAGGGAGGAGTGGAAATAAAAAGGGAGAGCGAGAGGGGTGGGGAGAGGGAGGGAGAGAGAAAGGAAAAGGGTGAGAGGAGTGGGGAGAGGGAGAGAGAAAAAGGGAGAGCGAGAGGGGTGGAGAGAGGGAAGGAGGGAGAGAAAAAGGGAGGTGGGTGTTCAGAGTGAGGGGGTGAGGAGAGAGAGAGGGAGGAAGGTGAGTGGGGAGAGAGAAAGTTATCGATCTCAGCGTTTCCAGGCTTCCAGCATCCAATTCCACCTTGCCTACAACCTCTGCCCCACGATTCAATAACGCCCCCTCGCCTCACTCTTCCCCCTCTCTCTTTCTCCATCCTTCTTTCTCTCTCTATCCTCCCACGCGCCTGATACTCTATTCCTCGCCAAACATTATTCATGCTGCTCGGTTTTAAAAAAAACAATCTCTCGTCAAAATATAATTGCAGCTAAACGGAAGTCAAATTTGATAGAACTCAGAAATTTTTAGAAATTCAAATGTAAACTATGAAATCAATGCAGAGATTGGTAGAATTATCCTCATTTCATGAAGTCTCGCAAAACGAAATTTTTTAAGTAATTATTAGCACTTGAGCCAAAATAGTGAACTTTTCATCAACAAAATAATAAGAATTAGGATAAGCTGATATTTCAACGCCTTCTCGTACCTTTACTTCACGAAAATTGTTTTTATTTTGTTACGCATTTTGCGCTTTCACAGATTTATTAGTGATGCTGATTTTCTATGCTTGAACATGTTTTCTCTATGTAATGCCCATAGAACGCAGTAGGACGGCGAGGATATATTGACCTTTAAACCAAAACCACAAGCGCTTGTTTTTGTAATTCAAATTCAAAGAGTGATTAAAAGGGAGTTTTACGTGAATGCGAAAGAGTAGCATGGAAGTGGAAAAGGAGCGAAACGAAAGATAATTTGCCGGGCATACCATGGAGATGAGAGCGAATAATTGAGGCCATTAGTTGACGGAAGATGATTGAACGTTTAAGGTCATAAGGTATCACGATTTGTAGACAGCAGGAGAGAGAATCTCATTAGCGTTTGGTCGATAACAGAGGACGATATGAAATTTTAACGTTAGGCATCACGTGGCGCTAATCGAGTGCGCGAAATGAAGTGCGCTTGCCGATGCAAAACGTCTCTTTGATGTTAAACAGATGACAAGCGAAATTATTCATCGCGCAAGCTAAACCATAAATGACACCGATGAATGTTTCAACCTTATAATTAATACCTTGGCATGCACAATGGAGGATAAATTCAAAAGAAATAATTAAGTAATTGACCGAGTCGACATTTTCGTTAATCTTTAATACTATCCAGCGTCGATTGCGACAATAGCAACTACATATAAAGCGGTGAATTTTCAACCGGATAATAATCATACAGTGAAATAATTTCGTTATTTTTATTTATTTTTAAAGTATACTAAGCGCGTGTGTCGCGAAATTGTTCTGGGGGAGCTTAGTCTCGCGTTTTTAATTATTCACACCTGATTAAATTGGGAAATGCTAAAAATCCAGAAAGTGAAACGATGCCCGCCCGCCGTTGTTTCCGAGAACCACTCTCTGATAAGGAGAGTTTATTGGACGTGGATGTGTAATAAGGGGAATGCAAAAGTTGTGGAGGAGGTGGAGTTGACGTGGCCGTGGGAGGAGGAAGGAGGGAGTGGAGGAGGATGGAGGAAGTGGAGGAGGAAGGAGGGAGTGGAAGTGAGTGGAGGAGGAAGGAGGAAGTGGAGGAGAATGGAGGAAGTGGAGGAGGAAGGAGGGAGTGGAGGAGAAAGGAGGGAGTGGAGGAGGAAGGAGGGAGTAGAGGAGGAAGGAGGGTGGAGGAGGAAGGAGGGAGTGGAGGGGGATAGAGGGAGTGTAGGAGGAAGGAGGGAGTGGAGGAGGATGGAGGGAGTGGAGGAGAATGGAGGGAGTGGAGGAGGAAGGAGGAAGTGGAGGAGAAAGGAGGGAGTGGAGGAGGTTGCAGGGAGTAGAGGAGGATGGAAGGAGTGATGAAGGAGGGAGTGGGAGTGGAGGAGGAAGGAGGGAGTGTAGGAGGAAGGAGTGAGTGGAGGAGGAAGGAGGGAGTAGAGGAGGAAGGAGGGTGGAGGAGGAAGGAGGGAGTGGAGGGGGATAGAGGGAGTGGAGGAGGAAGGAGGGAGTGGAGGAGAATGGAGTGAGTGTAGGAGGAAGGAGGGAGTGGAGGAGGATGGAGGGAGTGGAGGAGAATGGAGGGAGTGGAGGAGGAAGGAGGAAGTGGAGGAGAAAGGAGGGAGTGGAGGAGGTTGCAGGGAGTAGAGGAGGATGGAAGGTGTGATGAAGGAGGGAGTGGGAGTGGAGGAGGAAGGAGGGAGTGTAGGAGGAAGGAGTGAGTGGAGGAGGAAGGAGGGAGTAGAGGAGAAAGGAGGGTGGAGGAGGAATGAGGGAGTGGAGGAGGATGGAGGGAGTGGAGGAGGAAGGAGGGAGTGGAGGAGGAAGGAGGGTGGAGGAGGAAGGAGGGAGTGGAGGGGGATAGAGGGAGTGGAGGAGGAAGGAGGGAGTGGAGGAGAATGGAGTGAGTGGAGGAAGAAGGAGGGAGTGGAGGAGAATGGAGGGAGTGGAGGAGGAAGGAGGAAGTGGAGGAGAAAGGAGGGAGTGGAGGAGGTTGCAGGGAGTAGAGGAGGATGGAAGGAGTGATGAAGGAGGGAGTGGGAGTGGAGGAGGAAGGAGGGAGTGTAGGAGGAAGGAGTGAGTGGAGGAGGAAGGAGGGAGTAGAGGAGAAAGGAGGGTGGAGGAGGAATGAGGGAGTGGAGGAGGATGGAGGGAGTGGAGGAGGAAGGAGGGAGTGGAGGAGGAAGGAGGGTGGAGGAGGAAGGAGGGAGTGGAGGGGGATAGAGGGAGTGGAGGAGGAAGGAGGGAGTGGAGGAGAATGGAGTGAGTGGAGGAAGAAGGAGGGAGTGGAGGAGGATGGAGGGAGTGGAGGAGGAAAAGAGGCTCTCCATCCTCTCCTCCTTATGACGCCATTGCAGTTTCTCCCACTCTCAGGGACAGACGGAGTATAATTGGGAGGAGATCTCGTTAGAGGAGATAGGGGTCGCCGTTTGACTGTTCCCTGGAGGAGCCGAAGAGGAGATTATTTCCTGCCTTTGACGTGGATGACCGATAGAACTGGGTGGAGAAATAACGCGTTGCCATTTTTCTTTAATCACCCTCATCCTTTTAATAGCCCCTACTTTCCGTACTTTTCTCCTGAGGAAACTGGGAATGAGTTATGTTGTTTATTCAGGACCGTTAATTATGTATCATGATCTAAAATATATTTTACACAACAGGTCTGTCCAGATGGCAAAGTTGAGCCTTTTCTTATTCTAATTCCAAGTAGAATTATCCCCAAGACCTTTGTAATGAAATTCTAATTTGCAGTATAAGTATATAATAATATATATAAAGATTTGATTGGAATCATGATGTTGATTATGAGTGACAAGATATTTCTAATTTAAAATAATTATGTAAAACACGGATTAAATTATCGAAATTATAAATCCAAAAGCATTAAAAAATATTTTTTCTCTTCCCATTAAGGATAATGATTTTAATTTTAACCAAGTAAATAACAAATTCTGAGAACTTTTGTGACTTTAATCCCCCCATATTGAACGGAATATCTCATGATTGTCTGGAAGGAGCTGAATATTATTCCAGTTTCAGAGTCATTAAGTGCTGTCCATGTGTCGCTATGGTCTCAAATAGTAATTTAATTGATCAGATCAAGATATAACTCGCTTCAATAGTTTTTTGGCATTGCTTGTAGTCGCGGAAGGGCTACTACTTTTCCCGGCATGCAACTTGGATAGACACCAAACACGCGACCATCGCGTGTCTATACTCTTTTGTCTTTTGTCCGTTCGAAGCGTGCATTGATTGCAATCCGTTTCAAGAGAACCCAATGGTAAGTACTCCACCATTAATTATCGTTAATTTAGAGAGAAATATAGAGATAATGCAGTTTTATTTTATCTTCCACCATCTATTTTAAGAATCCAAACGTAGGATTCACGTATAATTTTTACCGCCTAAATGTGGCGTTAACTCTTGGTTAAATTGCAAAGAGAATCCGATGTAAAGTATTTTTTCAACAATGCAATTGTCGTTCGTTTTATCGACATTTATTCGACTTTATCCGATCGAAAGCCTCCTTAACCTCCGTTCCGGTTTGTTAGGCCATTCGGTCCACGCCGGCAATTCTCTTTGTCTTGAAAAAAAAAGAGAATGTTTTTCCCTCCCCTCTCTTTTGCAGCCGACGATCGTATTCTCCTGATAAGGGATCTTTCTTCCCGGCGCTTCCTTCCTCGAGTGCCTCTTATAAATATTCACGGTCTCTCTCCTCTCTTTCATTTGTTTTCTTTCTTGCCCGCTTTTTTCCGTTCACGCACGCTCGCTTGTATATCCTCAACTACCATTTCTTTTTTCAATTACGCTTGAACGGGCAATTTTTGTATAGCAAAATTAACTACTTCATTCTCATGAAAAAAGATCTCATCTACACATCTTTATCTGTATTTTCGGTTCTTCCACAGTGTTTTAACTGCACCTGCGGATATTCTATCCTAAATAAGAAAGATGTGCATCACACGGTTCAATTGACTTTACTCCTGACTTCTGCGCTTATTTCCTGAGCATTGGTCTAAAAGATAATTCTTTTTAATTGTGCATGCATGTTTTTAATGGTAACGTGAGGCAGGAGTTTAACAGAATTTATACTATGCCGCCTAAAATACCAATTAGTTATTGCTGTTTACCTCTTATTTATCTTTTTCTTTTAAAAATTGAGACGTCGAACACTTTATAGAAGTCTCGTCTAAAAATACAACAGCGATTTTTTCTTTGTTATATATAAAACTGCGATTTGATGTTATTCTTATTCATATCGCCAAGAAAA
Organism: Tanypteryx hageni; assembly: GCA_028673005.1. NCBI lineage: Eukaryota > Metazoa > Arthropoda > Insecta > Odonata > Petaluridae > Tanypteryx > Tanypteryx hageni. The sequence goes on along the minus strand of CM054115.1, from coordinate 182,533,083 downwards.
CCGATTCCCTTCTGTCGTTACCCGATATATCATTCGAGCAAGGTTTATATTTGAGTGTTTTCCATTACTGATCGATTCGCTTTACTTCCCTCCGCTATGCCTGCCAAAATAAAGAGCCAGACGATCTCCTTTATCAACATCCTCGATCCACCCCCCTTACCTCCCCCATTCCCCTTCCCCTCCCCCTTCAACTCACTTACCTTTCCCTCTTCCCCTCCCCCCTTCAACTCCCTTCCCTTCCCCACCTCCCATTCCCCTCCTCCCCCTTCCCCTCTCCCCCTTCAACTCCCTTCCCGACGAAATCGAATGGTTTGGGTTCGACCTTCTAAACTCCATCGTTCGCTCACCATTCTATCGTTCCATTTGCGTCACTCTCTTCATCTCTCGCCAATAACCCATCCTGTCATTATGTTCCTCATTATTGCAACCTTCCACGAGAATTACGAAACAGCCTTTAATTGCCCTTTCCCTTCTCTCATCAAACGCTTCATTTTCTTTGCTTGCGAACTTTGTTTCCGACACATTAACAAAAAAGTCTTCTCGACCTTGATTCCTCCAATCCTTTTCTCACTCGCTGTATTTGTTCGCTTCTTTATATGTATATGTATATATATATATATATATATATATATATATATATATATATATATATATACACACACACACACACACACACCCTCGAGCCCTCCGTCGCTATCGAATGTCTCCTTCTGTCTCTCCCTTTCTCTCCCACTCTACTTCTCTCTGACTCCTTTCCCTTCTGTCGTTGGTGGCGTGTCTCTCACTCCTGTCCACTCGATATCTCGAGAAGAGAAATTGGAGTGGTGTTTGCTTATTTTCTCTCTTTGACGCACTTTTTAAAACACTGTCTCTAATTACTCGCATTGGCTTGATTCATCTGGGTTCCTTAGTATTTCTAAACATTTTGTCGAAAGCAAGTATTTTAAGGGTTATTTCTTTTCTTCTACTTCTTTAATTTTTTGCAGACACGAAAGTATTAGCGTTATCTTATTCTTTTTAGTTCTTTTGAAAAAATACTCGTACGTTTTTGGTTTTGCTGTCCGTCCGTCCGACCTCGTAAACCATGTCTGTCCACGTATGCATGCTAGAGGAACAAATTTTTAGTTTTTAATATATGTAGTTTATAGATAAAGTGTTGTATTTTTAGTACGATTTTTTATCAAGATCGAGGGAGCGATATTTTGGCCATCGTAATAATTTAAGGTAAACAAGATTCCAGAAAGAATTGTCGAACTCACCTTATGCTGAAATCCAATTAAAAACTGTGTATCTATATTTTCAGTTTGATAAATAAGGAGCTCTATGTAATTTGCTATGTTAATTATTCCTTGCTTGTCATGTTTAGAGATTGGCTTTTAAAATGTTGGATTCATATTTTTATGCGTCAAATTTTTTCAACGTTTACTTCGAAGAAATACGAGCCTTTCGCATCAAACATCAATGGCTTATATATTGTGCGGTCCCTTTTGTTTTACAAGCAAAATTCTCGAGAATTTCCGCATTTCTCTATCTTTTGGAAAAAACAGATCAATCCATTAGCAATCGGCCAGTAGACACCTGAAATAAGTACGTTACGGCGAAACGAAACAGTAATCGAGTTAGAATTTGAAAAAACAGAGGCCTTTAAATCGCTCCTCCCCTGGTGCTTCAGCTACCTTCTCTTCTTACAAATCCCACCATCAATTAACGCGAGGGGTTTTCCGATGTCCGCGGGCCGAATGCCGTTGTTTCGGCCACGTGACCGTCAGTTTTCGGATTATGATTCGGACAAGGAGAAAATGTTGGAGATTATTATTTTGGTAGAAGGAGGCAATGGGATTGGCTTGAAAAAGATAGGGGCTTAAAGGAGATTTCCTTCTTTCTTTTCCTCTCCCCCTTCCCCTCTCTCTCTGTGTATTTTCTCGTTATAACAGGAACTGGAAGAGATCAAAAAGGACGGATATATGGGGAATTTTGCTAGGAATGTTTGCTTCCGTATTTTTCTGTAAATGTGCTATGGGATAGAAAAAATAATTGCTTTTGTAGTACCTCCCGTGACTATTGGTATGTTGAGTAATTTGAAGTTGCAGCGGCGGTAATTTTTTTAACCGAGAATAAATATTTCTTCGCATAACCTTGATATTTTAGGCTTGGTACCTTTTGGAAAAAAATTTACTTTGCTTCTTCGATTATCTTTTTATTTATGATATCGTTTTGTGTGGACACCTACAATTAACTAGTGTGTATGGATAAAGGAGTTGTACCCTGAGACTCCGTATTTTGTTAAATATGTCTCTCTTATTTTCTATACTATCTTTTTCATCAATACTATGTCAGATTTAGTTTGTAACCTTTTAATTTCAGAGCACGTAGCAGTTATAATTGTCCTATGCGAACAAAATTTGATGCTACCAAACGTATCATACGAACATAAGTCCATGTAAAATCATTCTCTCGCAATTTCAACTGCGAATACTTTGAAAACCTATAACATCAAATCTGTGATTAGAGCTCAGCATATCGAACAAGCATAAAAACAAAGTAGATGTTGTCTCGTTCCTCTCAATGTTCCGCATTATTTTATATTAGTTAAGGTCCTTCCTCGAGAAAGTGACTTTATTTTCCCGTGGTAGAAATAAATCTGTGCATTCCATAAAAAACGGAGTGACGAGCCTTTATCGGAGTTGAACCGCTGTGAAATTGCTACTAGGCTCGCTGCTCTCCACCCGATCCCCGACCAATAATAACGTCAATACAAAATCTCTTCTCTATCCTTCCCCTCTTCTCCCGTCTCCGTAGAATTTTCTTTCCTATCTCCTTCCCTTCCCCCCGAAATTCGATTCCTTGTCCTTCTTCCAAGCTATTCACCATCGCCCTAGAGGTTATTCAGCTCCGGCAAAAGGAAATCGAATAACACAAGGTCCTTCGTGAGATTTTACTGCTACATATAATACTATTTCAGTTCGAAACGGGCCGTTTTATTTGAAAACGTATCGCTTCCGATCCATAGCTCGACACTGATTATGAGAATTGGCGAGGATAAAGAACACTTTTACAAGACCTAGTCGATCGCATCCAATCTGACCGCTAACCTACTCATAAAAACGCCGCTAATAACTTCATTATTCATTTTGAGATAGGAGCGGTGTAGCGTCGTATAAGTTGCGGTTTACGCGCGGAATGCAAAGCAAAAATCAGAACGCGTAACCGGAGAGTTTAGACCTCGTTGAAGCGGTAAACAGTTGCCGGTAAAAAAGGTTGATTGGGTTTAACTGAGCATATCTTGCGCGTCATTGTTCCAAAAGTGTGCGTTAAAATGTGATGCAAATTTGAACCTTTACAAAAATTGTAGAACGATTATAATATACATATTATAAAAAATTTTATTTTCGCGCTGTGCTTATAAAAAGGTTATTTAAAAGCTATCGTAGCTCTCTATAAAAACATGATATTTACTGAATTGTCTTAAACGCGCGTTATATCGTACACTATGAGTTTAAAACTAAAGTACGGAAAATATTAAATAAATAAATGAAAAAATTCTTGCCAGTTTTAAATTTTCTAGTACTCTAAATTATTAATTTCAGTACTGTTCGTTTATTTTTTGTGATTAGCGTTATTGAGTTACTTGTAAATTCTTTCGGTTTCGCTTAAAAATACCCCAACGTAGCGTTCTTATTAATATCCTCCCTGGAAACTACGCTATTTCTGTTAAATATTAGCTCGCAATTCGGAAAATGCCGAACGAAAAGAATAAACGATTTCATTCCGAGCAAATTGACGCGTGAAAAAACATACAATTCGATTACATCTCCAGGCCACGAGTGGCCTCTTTCTCTCTCCCTCACACACTTGTAAACCAGTTGCTTTGAAGTGAATTACTCACTCATGCTCTACTTTTTTACCCCTCCAGCTGATGGTCGGATTGCGTGCGTGCACCTCTGGCGATTGTAAAATTTCCCCATACTCGCACATTGCTGTCCGATCTCTCCTCCCGCCCCCTCTTCCTCCCACCCCCTCTTCCTCTCGCCCCCTCTTCCTCCCGCCCCCCTCTCCCTCCCGCCCCCCTCTTCCTCTCCCCTAGGAAGAAAAATACTCGCCACCAGGGACACTACGGAGAAGAGAAAAGCGGGGATAGGTCGAGGGCAGGAACAGGGGTCGGGGGCGCCGCTACTTTTTGAGTTGGAAAATGGGAGGGGTTTATTTATCCTCCCTGCAGGAGACATAAAGAGTGAAGCGAGTGGAAAGAGGGGGGAAGTAGAGAAAAGAGAAGAAGAAGATAAGGAGGAGATTAGGAGAGAGGGCTTTTTAAAAAGAAATGGAGTTAGAGAGAAAAGGGGGAACTGAGAAACAAAAGGCGGAGCACCTAAAATAAGGAATTGATTGAAGCAAGGAAGAATAAATGGTTTTTCTCGTTTTTTCTCGCCGTCTTTGTGACTTGAATTCGTAACATCTGAGAATGGCTATTCTCATAGCCACGCGATCGTTTATAGAAATGAGTGGGAACGGATCGTTTGCTCATTCAAACCCCTCGTCCACCCCACTGCCCCCTTCCCAAACTCCTCGTACTCACCGCCACCTAAGGAATGTCCTACTCTTTCGATTCTTTTGCCTTCCGAGTTGAATTGCTGCCAGTTTCAGCGTCCATTTTTTTATTAGTGGGACGAAACGTGTCGCTGAAAACAGTTCATTATAGGTTTCGGGAAGTCAAGCTTTCTGTGTGGAAAATGAAAACAGATAAATATAGAGAAGCCTTAGCCGAATATTAAGTTAAAGCTTGTGTGTTTACGCGAAAGTGGGTGTGTTTGTAGAGTAGTAGTAGTAGTAGTAATTCTTTAAATAATTATAATTTTGAAATGTACGACATAGATGTAATTTATTTTTAAAGGAAAACGTAAATTGTAGAAAACATTATCTCCTTTAAATAATTTTAACGTTTGGATTTATCTATGTTTAAACTTACTGGGAAAAATAGGATAATAGAAAAATTTATACTGATAGTGTAATATAAAAATTATAATAAAACACAAACCACTTTTTCTGGTAATTCCATTTTATGTAATTTTTTAATTTAATATCGATAGTTTCAACAAACTACTCTTAGCAACAATAAAAGATTGTAAACTAAGACCGGCTGAATCAACGAGAAAATAGTGATATTTACATTTTTCTCATATAAACAGATAAATTTTAATGGAGACAATTTAGTGGTTGCAATTTTGCATCAGTAGCCTGTACTGGTACCGATGTTCGACCGAAGAAGCCATGACGTCACGCCTTAGCGGATTTCAAGCTGTATCTTTGCTAAATAGGAAATATTTTTGATTTCTTTGTTTAAAATGATATTGTAGACATTTTTGGTAATAATTTCAAATTATTTAAAATATCCGCTTCTATCTAAGGGAAAGATGAAATTGCCAGTCTAGTATTAATCATCTAACGGCCCTTAAAGAAGGCTAGAAACACACACATCGCTGATATCTCTAGAGATATTTTGTTTTCTGATCTCTTTTTGAAAATACCTCACCAATTCTAGTTCGTTTACTAATAAACGGATATAGGCTTAATTGTCGAATGTTTTAACCTCTCTCAATTCTGCGAAACCAAAACAATGGCCAAAAAAGAATTCTGTGGTTTTTCTAGTCCGGACATAAGCAAATACAGTCGGTACAATCTCGTTTCCTCCATTAGTGTCCGAAATAAAATAACATTGCATCGAAATCGGTGGGTTGGCTTGGAAGGGGGATGTGAGGAGGGGATTGAGGAGGGGGCGGTTGTAGAGACGGTTTATTTTGCGATTTTGAAAATGGAACGGCCTGATGCGGTGGGTTCCCCAGTGGAGACGCCCCACTTCCTCCACTTCCCCATCTCTACCATTTCTTCCCTCCCTCCCCCTCGTCTGCGCTGCTCCGCCTTCATTTGTTTGGATTTAAACGCATTCCATTCACTCCCCTCGGTTCGTTTCTTTCATTCAGATGCGCTTTATCGTGAACTCATTCCCCGAAATCAATCCTTCTACGGCGATCGGGCGTTTTGTTTTTTTATTCTCTCTCTCCCTCTTTTTGGGTTATGGAGAGAGAGAGGGAGAAAGAGAGGAAGGATGTTAGGGAGTGAGGGTGAGAGGGAGGGTGAGAGGGAGGGTGAGAGGGAGGGTGAGAGGGAGGGTGAGAGGGAGGGTGAGTGGGAGGGTGAGAGGGAGGGTGAGAGGGAGGGTGAGAAGGGGGCTGAGAGGGAGGGTCTCCCACCCAGGGAGGGTGGGATGGAGGGAGGGACGGACGGAGGGAGAGACGTAGGGAGGGAGAGAGGAAATGAGAAATAGAGGGAGGGCGGAAGAAGAGAGGGAGAGAGATAGAGAGATGAAGGGAGGGAGGGAGAGGGAGAGAGAATTCTCTCGAGTCGATAACCTGATCCAATTTGTCTACGCAGATGTTGTTTTTTTAGCCTCTCTCGGATCGGTCCTGACCGCCATGTATACATGCATTAATGTTTTTAATCTAGATTACTTACGACTTCGCCGGAGCTCATTTTTCTCGTGACAATTGCGGTTGTTTTGTCTTTTTATTTTCGCTTTCCGAATGTGCCTCTCGCAAAGTAATGTGCCCGTTTAAGTAATTTCTGGTTCGGATATACCCGGCAGTGTTGGCTTAAATGATGTTAATGCATTAGTAACGCGCTACCAAGCTTTAATCCAGTGCAAATCCGTGATTGAGGAATGGAGTTTTCCTCCGTAATGTGCTTTCGTGCGCAAATTCTCATTATTGATTAACGCGTAATTTATTCACGCCGATAAAATATATTAGCGAGTAATTAATGCAAATGAGACGAGCGGATTTTTTTCCCAATCAACACGGCGATCCTCTTTTGAAAACAACATGCAGCTTTAAGTACACACGTAACAATCGAGAATAAAAGTTTCTCTGTAGGTTCATGTAGACTCGATTGCTCAATGTTTTGAATCGACGTTAATTAGGTTTGCTCGTTAACTCGAACTACAAAATTGTACAAACTGTAATTTTCCGATTATCGTACACACCAAGGTCTTCAGGAGTGAAAAGGCTAAATTTCAGGTTTCAGTGATAATGATTACGAACTTTTACTATAACATTATACGCAAATTCAGAAAATTTCCAGCTATTTATTGATTTTATTATGTGGGTGCGTATAAAAAATATTAATTATCTAAAACTTTTATCTTCTGCGTTATTTCTTCTGAAAACCAGCTTTATAAACTCTGAAAGTAAAAGATAATTCTCACTTTTGCTTTTAAAACGAAAATTTAAATAGAAATTCCGCCGAAACGAAACACTAATAACAGCTATGTAAGTATTAGTGACAGGCTGAAAAAGATGTTTACGTATAATACGCACCCTAACGTTTTTGTCGATTATTCGCGAAAAAAGTGCCTATTATGCGCGGAAATCACGGTAGTTGTCCCATCTTAATAATTTTGATTTAAGCTATATATATATATATATATATATATATATATATATATATATATATAATTAAGGAAAAGGAAAGGTAGTGATGAGTGTGGCAACAAAGTGTTGAAGGAAGCCCAGCGGACACTTACCAAGTTGGGGATCAAGTTGGCAGGCTGCTGGGGGCGTCGAAGAGACACAAAAACACTAACACAAAAAAACACACGAAAGCTTTTCGGGTAATATATATATAGTTATGTAAGTACTACAAGTACTCTTTCAACAGAGAATATTTAATTTGTCTGTTTTTATAGAATTTCAGGCTAATAAACCTCTTGGATTGTTATAGCCATTACATCTTCCACAAGAGAATATTTAAGTTAAAAATAAACGCGTCCTACATAATTTTGAGAATTATTTTCTAAAGTTAAATTTTCCCTTTGGATTTTCCGAGGGTTTTGAAACACATTATCTCCAACCGCCTCGAGCCTCCACTTGCATGTCAATCGAAGGAGCCAAAACCGAACGATAACCGAACCAACGGTAATGCTCCTTAGGCATTATAGAACTAAGCAAGAACATCCGTGCTCTTCTGAGATGCGTGTATTCACGGCGTTAGTGATGATAGCGGCTCGGCGTTGCCAGATGAATTTTTTTCCCCTTCGCCTAAATTTCGTCGGAAGAAGCCAAGGGGCGGTCTCCGTCTTAATAGAGGGGAGCGAAACGGCAACGTCTATGAAGCTAACGTGAGCGCCGTCGGATTAATTAAACGAGCTGCACTTGTTTATCGGGCTGGGATCTCTGCGGGTAAAAACAACATTTGCCGGGCATTTTCTCCTTTTAAACCTTGTTTTCTCAATTAACGCTGGAAGTGCTTTCTTTTTATTTCACTTTCAAATGTCTCCTCCGAAAGTTTAACTGCCCCATAGTATCACAAAGTTTCCCTCGTGAGGATATTCATTTTAAGGGGAGAGCGTCCTCACGTTCCACGGGTAAATGAAACTAAGTTAATAGTTTTATGGTAATGATTTACCTGTAAAAACATTACGTGCAGTAACTTTATTCATTTGTTGCTTTATTTATCCAGTAGACTTTAAAATTATATTGCATAAGATGGGTGAAATTGGTCGGATCAGCGTCACCTTCTCTTGCTTTAAAAAAAACAATGTTTTGAGAACATGGCTTCAAAGAAGGTAGAAATTGTTCCTTAATATTAGTGTTAGAAAAAGGCTATTTTGAGGTATTATGGATAAAGGTTATTCGGTCGTTATCAAACTTGAAACGGAAAATTAATTTCTTTATTGAGTATATTTACTATATGACTTCCGAAAAAATGATTCCATAGGAAGACATTTTATTTCTCATTTCACGAATCTAAAGATTTATTGATCGATCGATTGGAAGGAATTTCCTTTGCAGCGTAAAAAATCCTCCCATGGATTCTTATAGATGAAGAAGTTTTCGTGGCTCAGGTTACTATTGTTGTGTCGCGAAGCGTTAATCATATCGCTCCATTGGCCACCCATGGCAGTCGGAGCGTTCGTTCCTTCAAGAGGACGATTCTAATTTTGCGCTCCAGTTGATGTTGGTAATCGGCTCAAGTATAACATTCCGGTCCGTTCCTCTCCCTGCCGCCCTCCAATGCGGAAATGATGCCATTCCTCAAGACTGCGCATCAGTTACTCCATATAAATGACCCAATAAAATCAATCTCTGTCCGTCTTGTTATATGTTGACGTTCTTGTGAGTTTAATTGCAGCTATATGATGCTTACATTTTAAGAAAGTTGTTGGTAATTTTAAGACTCCGACTTTCACAGCGAAATTAATTTTTGCTGAAATATTTGTGTGAACAGTATATTTAATTTGAATTGGAATTTCTACATAACGGATTAAAACTTGGAATTTACCGAAGTGAGCGATTATTGAAATGTCTTAGTGTACGAAAAATGTTCCCACCATTGTGTAAAACTGACAAGATGTACCAAGAACGTTTTAAATTTTAAGAGCACTATTTTTGTTTATTGCAAATACCTGAAAATCCAATAATTTAATATTAAATTCACAAAGTTTTGTTGACTATTTTTGTAAGATGCCATAAATAGATATTAGTCAATTTAGATAAGTGAGACTCCATCCCCTCATTTTTATTTTCGTAATTTTATCGGAACACCTTTTAGGTTAAACTTTATTTGCATATATCACTCCCGCACATACTACCTATACCTTCACCCAAAAAGGTTACAACATACGGAGGCAGCAAGCAGAAAGGACGTGGACGTAACCAAAGCTGTTTTCGTGCACCCTCCCCCACCTCCCTCTCCATCGAATCCACGCTATAGGTTAACGGAGCGACAGCGTACATACGAGTACCAAAAAGCAAACCACGTAGATCTACAACGGGTATACTAAACGAAAACCCTCACAGAAAACTCGTCTTTTTTATTCTTATACAGTAAAATTTACAAGCTAAGGAAAACGGAGTTACCCTTTAGCACGTGTAACTAAATGGTTTATTATATGACTCGGTGTTTGATCCCCAGCCAAAATATAAAAATTTTAAAGCAACTGCAACATATTCTCGCCATTGCTATTTTCCAATGCATATTTTAAGTTGATTGTAAAAAAGAAATGTTTCGTGATTGAGAGAGCGTAACAGACAGAGTAAGGAATAATGGGAAGAAAGAATTGTTCTCTCACGGAATTTCATGCAGGCGCTTCTTCATGTATTATGTATTCTCCTATTATCGAAAATCGTTTTTCTCACATTAAACCACGCTGTATCCATCACACAGCTAATGAGATAGGGAGGACGACTTATTCAGATTATATTGCCTTATAAAGGACAATATTTCTTGGACTAAATTTAATGTATCATAATAATTATTTCACGGTATGAACAAAATCCAATAAAGAAATTAAAGTTATTAAAAAACAAATGTCTCTTCCAAGACGGAAGCGAGCGTGTTAGAACTCGAATAGAAACTTCAATATAAATGTGTGTGCATAAATAGTTGAGTCACACGTTATTCTAGTTAAGGGGTTTTCAACCTCTATTGCCTACGTGCCCCTTGGAGCATTTGTTAATGGTCGCGTACCACATAGCACATTTATTTTGATAATGATTTCAATAAAACTCATATTAAGGTAGATAAATCATGTCTATAACGTTAACATTCAAATAGTGACGTAATTTTCTCTTTTATAACGTTATTTTTAGTCATAACATCGCAACTTTTGATTCCAAAGTCGTGCATGAAAGACGAATGCAGAATAAAAATTAAAATCTTTGAGTTTTTCGCGTATCCCTTCAAAACTCTTGACGTTTCCCAAATGAAAACCCATGTTCTAGTTTCATATAGTATAAATTATACCAAAGAGAGGATGGGATGGAGAAGAAGAAAAGAGGAGGAAAGATTTTTCGGGAGAAAGGGAGAGAAGAAAAAGGGCAGATTTTGTTGGGGAAGAAAGCTTGAAGGGAAAGGGTGGAGGCGACTGGAGTTATAGGCGAGGAGAAAGGAGTAAGTGAAGGAATTGTAGAAATGAGAGGATTGAAACTCAGAAAAGAGGAGCGAAAAATCGAAAATGGACGGGAGAGTGAGTGAGGGAGAGAGTGCCCGGCGATAAACTAGAAAATGAAGGAAGAGGGAGAAAGAGGAATAAATGAGAAAGGTTTGAAAAAACGATTTCCGCGTGGGCAGCCATTGTCTTATTGGTTCCCTCACTCTCCTCTGAGATTGTAGTCACGTGACGAGGGGAATGGAACTGGACGAGGAATAGCGATAAGGGTTAGTGGCTGGAACGTTCGTGTACACACTTATAGCTGCCGTATGCTCTCTTCCATTGCGATCCGGAACGATGGTTAACCTCATCCTTCCGCCGGCTGCCGGCTCCTCTCTCGCTTCTCCCCATACCTTCTCTCAGAAAATATTATCTGGGATCCTCGTTTTCTCGACCGCTTCTTGTTGGATGAATCTGTCTGAGGATTCCTTCTTAATTGGATGGCGGGTTTGATCAGGCTGGACTCGTTGTTCTTTCCTTCTTGTGGCTTAGAGCGGGAACATAATTAATTGTGGTAGACGAAATATCTTATAAATCATTGTGTCATTCCTAATTGGAACTATTATCAATCTTTAAAGGGATTCTTTCTTGAATAGATACGTTAACAGCTAATTGAAATGTCTCCTTCGATCGATTCCTCTTTTCACAAATGTTTCTACTAGTTGCTCTAGAATTCATGGAAGAAAAACTGTTATTTTAAGCCAGTGACTAATCATGAGGTATTGCGAAACGAGTTGATGGATCACAGCATCAAAGAAACGTATTATATGATCAGGTTTGCTTCGAAATACTGCTAAATAAAATTTATTTTGTTCATTGTAAATATTTTCATGGATTAGATATGGATTTATTCTTCAGTAACTTTTCGTCTCTTCATACTAAGTGGGTAAAACTCTTCTTTGCTGCATTTTTACGTCATCATTTTCTTGTAAAAATCCTGCGGTAATTAATATTTTTCATCGGAATAAGACATTTAATTAGGTAATAATTACCACCCTATATCAATCATCATCTATAGATTTACGATAAGAAAATGAAAACAATCGTGGCAAGAAGCAAAAGGAATTTTATAGAACGTTTAACCATTTTAAAGGGCCAGTATGGGATGATCTATGCAGCCTTAGACGCTCCTTACAACAAGCATTCGCTTTTTTATCAATATCAATATCGTATTCCAAAAATGCTCAAATAAAAAATTTTATTTTTTATAATGGATTTATATCAAGGTGTATACGCTCCGTATCTTTGCGTACCTCCAGAAATAAAATTCTGTATGTGTACATAATGTATACATCTTTTAAGAACTAATGCCATAACTAAGTTTAGTATTATGACGCAATACTTCACTTCTATCCCTCTTCTCTTCCTTTTCTTGCCGGCGTCTTACCCCCCAATTTGCCCTTAGGATCCTATCCTACCGACTGAAATTCCATTCACGGGGGGGGTCAAAGGAGCAAATATTCTTCTGGAAATATCCAGGCGAATTCCTCGTGCCATTCTCTTCCTCCGTCCCTTGGTATGGCCTTGTGGGATTTAGGCTGCGAGACAATTGAAGGCATAATATTGGCATCATAGCCTCGCGGTTCAAAAATGAAGTTGGGCTTACCGCTCTGATGGGTTTTAGCCATTGTATGCCAATACATACTCGTAAAGAATGCCATTCGTTGCATTTATAGGCGTGGTTGCGACGTTGCTGTTTGAATGCATCTGCTTTAACTCCAATGGATTATGGCATAAAAATTTCCCAAAATAATAAATCCTGCATGTATTTTAAAAAATAAATAATAATGGAGAAAGAGATGAAGAAAAACATTGCATAAAATTACTCTTAAACCGTTTAATTCATACATCCTAAAGCTTATATATTTGAGGAAAAATCCGCGCCATTCTGTGAAAATCCTGCTTCCAATGCTTTATTTGTCAACTCCGTCATACTGATACGGGTATAGTTTAGAAACTTTGCATTATTTTAGTATCTATTTGCGAAGATTTACCGCTTATGATATGTAACAACAATGTTTCTATATAAAAACTGCGATTGTTCGAATGATACGCGAGTGATATTTTCCAATTTTTTGTGACGAAATCTATTTGAATTATTTTTGTACTTTTGTTTGATCACATTTTACATTCGGTCCTTTTAAGATAAATATATTAGAAAGAAAATATTCTAGAATATTATTTAACAGGAAACCTTTTCTCTGAGGTTTTTCTGATTAAAATTTTTATTGCGTAATAATTTATAGGAGAAACAAAAAAGCCTCAATTGATCGCAATGTGTTTCACTATTTGACACGCGAATATATCCCACAATTATATTCGTAATTACATGCAAGGTACATGTTTTCCTTTTCCTGCACGCTTCTTTCCACATAGGGATCTTCCATTTTATCTCGATCGTCGAAATATGTGATAAGTTTTATCGCTTTGACTAAAATAAGTTTTTTATACGACAGGGAATGATGTTTTGGCTCCACGGGGGAGCCTCCTTTTATATCACCGCAAAATAAGCGAGTAAGAAGTCTGTCTCTTCAAAACCATTCTTATCTCGAATAGGAGGGGAAGGAATTCCATCCGAGTAGCTCCACGCCAAAGGGAAGGAGCGTCGATTGGCTGCAAGATGGGCTTCTTTCCCATTGGCTGGACCTCCTCACGTTCCCTCGGGGGAAACTTACCCACCGTGCCCACACACTCATTTTGTAAATACCTATCGCACTTTACACCCACCATTCCCTCTCTCTCCCATAATGCACCGGCTTGGTAGTTACCTTGTGAGAAGGAAAGAAGCGAAGGCGAAAGAATGGCAGCATCTTCTTCAAAAAGCGTCTGGCGCAAATAGAACGATCTCGCGTGGCAACGGCGGTAGCCTAGTGCCACGTGCTCTCTCCCCTTCCTTGCTCTTTCTCTCTCGAGTTTTTTATTTCCTTTTACGACTCGGTTGAATCAATACGTAACGTTGTATCCTCCAACACTACGTAGATGTTGGCTGAAGAGTAGAGCTTACATTAGGCCTACATGGTAGTATTTATGCGGAAATTTTCCCATTGTCCTCGTGGATTGTTCTCTCGGATAGAAGGGGTTCTATAAAGCGGTTCCATACTGAATATTATCTGCCCAGTCATTTGATCCACTCTCTCTTGATCGGATAAACTAACATAGTCGAAAGGACTTGAGCTTAGCTTCTAAATTTTTCACGAAGTTTTCTCTCCGGGAATGACTTTCAAACCAATTAATCCACGGAAAAGCTTCGACGCTTAAACTGCGATTGCATGGTATTAATGTATATCGTAAGTTGGTTGAGAGGCTTATTCAAAAATAATCACATTGACAGTTTGTATCGAACAAAAACCTAAGTAATCTTTCATCTTCCAAAATCTCGCTATCTTTCTCTTTGCTTCTAATATTCTCGCTTTCATTGCTCTGCATTTTTTCCCTCTCTTTCTCTTCATCTATTTTAGTTTTTCTCTTCTTTTCTCGCGCTCCTTTCCTCTCCTCCATCTCGTCTCTATTTATCTCCTCGTATTTCCCCCTTTTCTTCCTCCCTACTATTTTCTCAACTTTTCCCGCTCTCCCCTATCTCTCTCCATCTTGTCATGTCTCTTGAAATTTTCGTCCAACTCCTCACTTTGGTCCATGTCACTCCTTGTTTTGGGAGAGGGAGTCGAGAATAAGGAACTGCGACATTAGAAAGAAAGGCAACCATGGAAAACCGACATAAACTGCATGAAAACTTATCAAGGCTCGACTTTGTATGTTCGTAAATAAATAAATATACTATATTCACTTATTTTCTATGAGAAACAGAATCGAGCAGATGTTTTCAAATATGTTTAAAGGAAAAATGTGCCACGAAAATTATCTTGTCGCGCGTAATTTAAAAAATAATTTTATAAAAGAAGTTTGAATTACTTTCCTCTAATTGAATAATAAATCAGGCAGTCTTTCATGTCCTCCTCCTCCTCCCTCTCATAAATAAGAAGAGGGGACTGAGAGAACTCTCTTCCTCGAGACGCGCATAAATACAAGTCCGCATTCCCCATCAATCCATACCCATTCCCGATTCATTCCTTCCCATTCTCTCTCCTCCGCACGGCATAGCCATTCTGTGTCGGCCAAAGCCGCGATGGGGGATAGACCATACCGCGCCATTGCTTGACGTTTCTATGTGCCACTCCTCCTCCCCCGGAGCTATTCTCCCGCCGAGACTCAATAATTCAGCATCGCCTTCGAAGCGAATATGCCAAACTCCACGCCCCTCTCCCCCACACCTCCTCCTTCCCGCCACGCCTCCTCCCTTTCACTTTATATACTTCCCCTTTCTCTCTTTCCTCCTCCTTTCCTTCCTGCCATCTTCTATTCCAGCCATTTCCCTAGGCCCTTCTTCCCGTTACCACCACACCCAAAAACATATCGCACACTTAACTCTATTTATCTTTCCTTCCCGTCCCGTCCCTTCTCTCTCTCTCTCTCTCTGCCTCCCCCTTTCTTCCTCTCATCACCCCCTTCTCCCCCCCACCTCCAATGCCTTCTTTCTCATTTCGTTCCTTAGCCACAATCCCTGTCCCCTTTTTCTCTTACTCTTTTCCTCTTTATTCGTCTTCCTTTTCCCGTTGGTTCTCTATTTCTTTACATCCCTCTCTTCCTCCCTCTCCCTCCCTTCTCCCCTCTTGCCTCCTATTTTCCTCCCGTTGAATCATATACATGCTTCCCTTTCTTCTTCTCGTTTCCCCGCAGCAAGGAAAGCTCGCGATAAACGCCACGGTTCTAAGAATCAAATTAACATCCCACCTCTCTCTTTCTCTCTCTCTCTCTCTCTCTCTCTCTCTCTCTCTCTGTCTCTCTCTCTCTCTCTCTCTCGATTCCTCAGGCTTACGTGTAACCGTCAAATAATCGCGGAATTCCTTTAAATAATTAATCAAAAGGTTTCTTTTCCTTTTGATGGGTGGTCTTTTTATGAAATATTACCAAGGTTGCTTCAGCGTTTTAAGATAGTTGGTTAAATGCCTTTTGTGGAGATTTTGTCGCTTAAAAGCTCTCGTGTTTCTATTTCCATCATTCCTCTCCTTCTGCTGAGTTTTCTCTGTCGAACCTTTTTATCCACAGATTCCTTCCCTTCGACTCTCTTATCTTTCTTACTCCGTCTCTCTCCACGCCACTTCCTTATCTCCGCAGCAGTCTCCTCTCTCCCTGCCATTTCCCATCTCTATCGCATAGAAATTGATTCTCGCTCTTATTACAAGTATCCGCATTGGGTGTGATGGAATTCATCAGAGATTTTGATGTTTCTATGTATTTGCATTTATATATATAATTGTATATGTGTGTATATACAGGCCGTCCCCGACTTAGGACTCTAATGTGTTCCTGAAAATCGCATTGGAAGTCGAACATCAATTTTCCATAGACATGCATGTTATAAATTGAGATACATTCCAGGACTTTGGAATAATATGTACCAAGTCTTATTTAGGATATAAATTAATAGTTTAAGAACCAATGAGTGTTATATATTTTTAAGACTTAAAACAATCAATAAATGAATACCTACAATGCTAAATCTAATGAATACTTGCCTTAAATATTCTTTCTGAAGTCTTTTATTGGCTTGAAATTTTAATTGAAGGAAGTTAAAGATTTAATTTAAGTTTAGGGTACGATATTGGATGTTGATTTCGAGGTAACATTGCATTAATGTCGTAACTCCGGGTTTATCCTAAGTCCAGAACGGCCTATACGCAGAGTCAGGACAAGGAATAGACAAGCGAGTCACCTACATAGGCCGCAGCACACTTAGGGGCGCAACAAATGACAATTTGAACTTTTAAGTTTATTTTTATAATATAAAATATATTATATACAATTATTTTACCTCTAAATTGTAAATCAACTAATTTTTAAAGATAAAATTGTATACTCTATACTTTCAGTAGGATGGGACGTAAGTTTCAATACTTTCCTAGGGCGCAAAATGTCTTTTCCGTCTCTGCTTCTGGGGTATTTTTACTTTCTCCATACGTAGATTAGAGAAAGAATTGATTTCCTTAAAAAAATTGAATTCGAGATTTCAACGGAAATACTCGTTTTGAAGTCCCCTGAGTACGTTTTCACTATTATCTAAACCAGTGGTTAGCAACCTGTTCACCTATGAAGGCGCAACTTAAATTATTAGGGGCGTGAAGGGCGCATAAAACAACAAGAGTAGATATGTGCCAATATTTATTAAAACAATGTATATATATATATATATATATATATATATATATATATATATATAAGAAAAAACTTTATTAAAGAATTTATTATAAATAAAATATGAAAAATAAATCAATGTGAAACTTGGCACTGCAAATCTTCAGCCAACTTGTGATTTAGCACGTCACTCGAGTTTACTGTTCTTAGGCAGTTTTTCTAAATTGTAATCGGTGAGCCTGGATCGGTATTTGGATTTCAAATATTCCATGCTTAAAAAAAGGGACTCGCAATATTATGCTAAAGCAAAGTAAGAATATATTTTCAGAGCATATTTTCTTAATAAGGGGATTTTCATCAGTAATTTTTAAAACTTGCATCATTCTGCTGTGATTTTAAAATAATATCATTCTGTATATTTATTATTTCCAATTCTATGTCTTCAATGTTAATGATGTTAAAGTAGATTGCAATAGTAACAGACCTATCATTGCCCGTAAAATTGAAGGAATTAACCATGAATGTCACAATTGGTCTGTTTAACTAATGTTCTCTTTTCGGTCAGCGGACGCCATGGCGCCCGCGATCGCCGCGTTGCCGACCTCTGATCTAAACGATGTCTGTAATTGTGTCTGCGTGTGTAATAGGAATGTTTATTTATTTATTTAATTATACATTGCAATTTGGCCATCCGGCCAGGTGGCAAAGAAAACATAATATATATAAAAATAATAATATTTACAATCACAATTTTTACAGACACACACTCTACAATATATTTAATATTTACAGTTCAATTTTGCACCTGAAGTGCGGATTTTCGGAGTTCATGGAAGGCCTTCACGGCTACCGTAGCGGTCATGGGGCCCACGAAGTCCCCACCGTACTTCACCTTTCCAAGCAATCCCCTACTTTTCCAGCACCTAGGTACAATTACAATCATAATTATATAGATTGCTATTATTCCTCTTCCAAGTTCGTCTTACTTTTACCATGCATATATGCGTTAATTCTACGCATAAAATTGTTTGCGTCCTTAGGTAAGGGCCTGAAGAGCACCTCAGGTAAATTGTTCCACTCACTGATTCCCCTGTTTAGGAAAGATTACTTTGCTGCATTAGTTCTCTGCGACCTATGTTTAATTTTAAATTCGTGGCTATTTTTACCTAAAAAATTCGGAACCTGCATTCTACTTCGTAAGTCTTCCCACGCTTTATTATTAGTGTATGCCTGGTAAAGCCCGCCTAATCTGTTAATACTTCTCCTACTTTCTAACGATTCCAAATCTAGAATTTTTAACATTTCGGTGACGCTGTCTTCCTTTTTAAACCTACCTAGTACATATCTCGCAGCTTTCCTCTGAACTTTCTCTATTTTCCTTTTCTGCCCTATCTCATGCGGATCTCATACATTCGTCGCGTACTCTAATATTGGTCTGACTATTGTTTTGTACGCCTTTCCCTTCGCAGCCCTACTACGTCCTTTAAGATTACGCATCACGTAATGCAGGGGTGCGCAAACTAGGGGGCGCGCCCCCATTTGGGGGTGCGACAAATGATGCGAGGGGCGCGATTATAGCCATGATTTAATTTTAATTGTAAGAAAATTTAGTTCTTTTTTCATATTTCATATATCTTTTTTGTTTTCAATGTTATATTTCTGAAATCTTTCGTATTTACGAGAGTAACATGCTGGGAATCCCCTCACTCTATTCAGCGTGACCGTGACTTTGTTTACAGTGCGCGTTATCGCACTATACTGCAATACGTTGTCGAACGAAGGCCGTCATGTGAATACGTCTATTAAAATGTGCAATGTTTAGTTCTGAACCGGTGGATTTATTCTTTATTGTTTTACAAATAAATTTAATAAAATAATTGTCAGTAAGAGCACCATAAATCAGAATTGAGAGTGGCGATTTCATCAATTAAGCCGAGACTGGACGAAATTGCCAGTAAGAGACAAGCCCACAGATCCCATTGAATTAAATCCATTCATACAAAAATCAAGTGTTATTTTTCTTTTTTTTGTGCTTTTCTTATTGTTATTTTAAAATGTGATATTTATTTTTGTATTCATATTACTGTATAATTTCTTTAATTTAGTGATATTTGATTCTATTCTTATTAGAATGTTCATTTTGTGTATTTATCTTGAATTATTTTGTTATTTTCAGTTTAAATAAAATATACCATTTTTTGTAACATACTATTTCTCAAAATTATCATCGACATAAAACCCCTCCCAAATACCAAATCTTGATAAAAATCTTGCCAGCCATGGTAGGGGGTCCAAGTTTGTATTTTGAACAAAAATTGGGGCGCGGCATGAAAAGTTTGCGCACCCCTGACGTAATGTAAGCTTTTATATGCTTTTCCTATTATATTGTCAATACGCCTATCCCACCCCAGATCTTCATATTTGCGCTCTATAGCTCAGAAACTACCGATTAAATAGACATGAATCTTTATAATTAAAATTTAAATTTGAATATCAAAATTTGGTTAGATTTTTACTGAAATTGGTCTACAGTAATTGGAGAGGTTCACTCTTGACATTTATTTATTTTTCCAAATATCTCCTTTAAGACTTAATTAGTGTAAATGTTTGTCTCTATTAAAGTTGTATAATAAATATAATTTTCTACAAATTTTGTTTGTAACATTTTTTCATGGAACGGGCTTTTTAGAGATATTTTGATTATCCGTCTGAGTTAATGCTCAGTACAATAATGTCGCTGGGTGACAGCTTTGTTTCCATTGCAATGAATTTTTTTTCAAATTGCTGATAGCGATGCCTACGCTACCAAGTGTAATTTTAATTGTGATAAAAATTATCTTAAATTTTATTGTAAATATTGACAGCGATCCCTTCGCCGCCAAAGGTCATTTTACTCGCGCATCGATATCTTGTTATTCGTAGCAACAAATAAAAATTTTGTTTACCAAATGTTTTTTTCAATCTAAAGTGTTCCAAATTGAAAATGTAAAAATTATTCAGTGTTTAAAAAATTATTCACGAGCGTAATTTCCGATAATTATTCGTGAGGACGCTATTGTTTTGAGCAACAAATTACAGTTGAAACATATTCCTTAGTCTGTATGGAGTAATTCATGTCCTGGAAACAGATTCTTTTGTATTACATATAAAGGGTGTCACAGGCATCGAAGGGCCTTATACTCACTTTTTGGAAAATGACCTATAAAAATAGAATTAAACAACAACAAAAATTTACGGTTAACATAAATATGACCCGTGATGTAATAAAATAGAAACGCCCATGTCTATATTTTTTTACGAGTAAGTCGTGTTTCTCTTAACGCAATATATTTGTAACTGACAAATAATGGAAAAGAATCTTTCGCTAAGATATAATAAAATTTAACATTCAGTCAAATCGAGCATCCATACATCAAATGCAGGTCGCCATTACATGATGTTGAATTGAAAATCGTTTCTACTTAAAGATTTCTTACCATTATTCGTCAACACACTTAGCGAAGAAGAAAGGTAAAAAAACAACTTTATTTGGGTTGAAATACAACCAGTAGGGGATCACCGGCGATAGGCTGTAGAGGCGAAATGAAGACCATTTCGTACCAAAAGTCCATCAGTGGCGGAGAAAATATATACACATATGCAAACACCTTGTGACCACCCTCTCCCAATCCATCCCTCTCCAGTTTCGACCCAGGCTCTCATTTCCCTCTCTTGTCGCTCCAGGGGTCAATTTTTGTCCTCTATAGCCCTTTTTCTCCATCTCTCCCTCTTTTTCTCTCTCCCCCTTTCTCCCTCTCGCTATCACTCCCTTTTGTTTAGCTGACCATCCATCCTACGCACTCTCTCTCTCTCCCAACCTTTCCCCAACACCAACCAATTTAACCGAGCTCTCACTATTTTTTTCACTCCCTCTCAAACACTCACTCGTTTACTCCCGTACGCGTCACCCGCATCGCACGCACACACGCACTCATTCCATTCTCTCGCACTTCGGCAATACTTCACTCGAATCCCGGATTCCAAACACCTATCGGTCCCAGCATTGCGGGAGATATCCCGACCGGGCTATCTTCTCGGTGACACCAGATCCCCTATTCTAGAATTTCAATCCCTTTAAATCACTCAGTTTTTCTATTTTATTCGCTACTATAGGCGCACAAAAGTTGAATTGGCACAGCGTACTTGCTCCATTAGGAATTCTTTTTAATTTTTTCATACAATGATTAACATCAAGCATCTAATGAATTCCTAAGAATAAACTTATGCAGCGAAAAAATCATTGAGGGGTTAAGAATGGAGGAAATCCGACCGAATAGTTGCAAATGTCATAATTGTGATGCGATGCAGTCAAACCCCGATTTAGAGACACGGTTTCTCCATTATTGACTTCGACGCTAAAGCGGGGGTGGCGATGAATCAAGGTATATACTTGCTCTATGTAATCATAATGTGTTCTGTTCGCAACGATTGATGGGCAGTATGCGGGGACGGCGCTTTATAGGAGGGCACTAAATCGGGGTCCGGCTGTAGTTGCATGCTTTGATGAACATTAAAAGTGCTTCTATTCTTCGTTCGTATTTGATAAATTCAAGCACGGTCGTTAGGGATAACAACTCCGCGTCTGACAACTTACATTTCATTTCGGGTGCGTGCCTTATTCGAGAGAGAGAGAGAGAAAAAAAAAAGCTATGTTATCAGAATAAATATGACGCTTTCGGGCATTTTTCGCGATTCGAATCAGAATCGCCGGAAATACTCAACATTCATAAACCAGCCGTCTGTGCATATATTTCTTCCTCGCCATCCAACCAGTGACGCGGAAATCGTTCGAGATCCGTATATAAAATAATAATAAACAGGAATTGGAATATCGATCGAAAATTTTCATTTTCGCCGTAAACCCCGCTTGCGGTATTGAAATTAAAACTTTGCCTGATAAATTGCTTTTCATCAAACTTTTGAGCGCCATAGTTCGGTTGAAGGAAGGGATGGGGGAGGGATGGGGGGAGGATATCGCCAAGATTGAATATGAGAGAATTATGGCGGAGAGAGAGGGAGAACGGAAAGATCCTAGGAGTGGGTAGAAGAAGCAGGTTATTGGAGCAGGATGCGGTTGGTCAGGAGAAAGAAATGGGATGGGAGAGAGGGATAAGAAGTGGGGGAAGGAGGAAAAGGAATAGGGGATTTGTTCGAGACGATGATGGCAGCGGGGGGGGGAGAAGGATACGTCAAGAGCAGCTAAGGCACGTTTAGTTCGTAAGATGGAGAGGGGACATGATGGAACGGAAAATTTCGAGGACGATGTGGCGGACAGTGGATGGTAACTAGAGAGAGAGACGTCCGTACGTCGGCGGATAGGTTCCTTTGGGCGGGTAAGATGGAGCAATGATTAGCAGTGGGCAGGTGTAGCTGAGGGCGGGAGTCGGAGAAGTGGCGAGAGCAAGGTGGAGGGGAAGGAGCTGTAGAAGGAGGAAGAGCGGGTTTTTGAAAGCTGCCGAGCCCCGTCATATTGATCCCAGAGGCTAAAGCAGGAGAGGGAGTGAGATAGGTATGTAGTTGGTTAGAGAGTAAGGGAGAGAGAGAGAGAGAAAGTGGAAGTGAGGGATTAAAGGGTTTTGGAGGTAGAGAAAAAGAGATAGGAGGAGCTTATTGTGAGGGCTCGGAGGAGAAAGAGAGAGGAGGGATTGGGTGGAGAGAGAGAGAGAGTAGGTGAAAGGAGTGAGGAGAAAGAGGGATATAGAAGAATGTCGTATTGAGTTTAAGAAGATGAGGGGAATCTTTGCTATGTGTAGGCGGTGTTGAATGGGTTTTGTGAGCGATGAGTCTGTTTGAAAGCAAAACGGTTATTAATTAATGCATGAAAGAGATGGTCTGATTAAGTAATACGTGGATTAGTGTGAACGGGAGGAAATCAGATTATCGTCAAATTTAGGCGGTGTTCTGAAATCTGGAGTGATTTTCAGAGAGCTGGTTGGTGATATTTTGCGTATTGCTAAAATATAGGTTAATATAAAATACACTGGAGAAATTTAATTCACTTATTTCCGCCATAGCTTTAAAAAAGACCCCACAATAAATATAAATAAAATTCAACGTAGCAAAACGTTTCATTTAATTGAATGTTATTCCAAACAACGAGAGTTTATTTGAAAAACGGATTTTCATACCAACGACTAATAATTTATCTTTTCGACGTTAACCTTATTGCCCTGGAAATAAGTGCTATTAATAAAAAACTTCTTTCAAAATTTAATTACGAATTCTCCTTATTTGTGTCTACTGGGTTTTATTAACGAATTTCAATATCTTGAATGTTTTATTCGAAGGGATTCTAAGAGTTTGTATTGACGCTTTAAGTTATTTGATGAGCTCTGAAAGAAGTTTCGAAATTTCAAGCCCCGAGGAGAAAATATGCTTTCACGATAAAATTTTTGCTGTTATAGAATTTGAACTTTATTTACTTTATGTAGATTATCCCAACTATTTGCATAAACAGAGCTGAGAATATTTATTAATCTAATGATTCTCTTATCAAACTCCGTGAGTTTTTCTCCTTTATTTTATTCGGTAGTTAATATGTTTTTAAAATGCTTTTAGTCTTTGCATTATTTTATTAATTCCTAAAGCGTTTTCTGCGATGTTGTGATTCCGAGTCGTGTTAAAGCGTACGGTCCAAACTTAGGATAATGAGAACAATTGTTTTAAAATTGAGTTTATACGCAGAGTAATTGTTATTAACAAGTCGTGGGGGACTATTGAATGCGTAGTTATACTCCATATATTAATCTATTCATTGTTTCGATAACGTGGACGAAAAATATGCATTGAAGGCATTTCCACACCTTAAAAAAACTTAATTACTTTTGTAAAATAAAGTCTTTCGTATTTCAACTGAAATTAGAGCTTCAAAAATGTATGTAAATGGATTGCTTTTAAAATAATTTGCTAGAATAAAATTATTTCCACGTGCGGTTTAACAAATTTTCTACTATGATTTTGCTCATACAAAATAAATTTGCTATTATCATACCTCCCTTTCTATTTTCTATTCCGTAGAACTTGCAACAAATGACTTCCTACTTTTGCGTTAAATAAAAGGTGTCATCAACTTCTGAGACGTATGAGTTAGTTTTAAAGAAGTATGCTTTGCAAACTTTAAGATAAGTCGGTTATTAAAGTTGGTAAACAAACAGTCAGTCTTAGTTGAATGTTTGTGTGTCCTATTTACGACAACACGAGCGCCTCCCCCAAAAAAGTAGAGGGTTTTCTTAAAATAATGTCTTTTCTCGCAGCCTTTCATGCTAAAAATAAATCTGGAGACTTTTTATGGAGATTCCCATGGTGATAAAACACAGAGAAGAGTGAAAGAGGATATGAGTGTAGCGTGGAAGGGGAGGGTGAGGGAGGCCTTAGGGATGAGGAGAGACAAGGAGAGAGGAGGGGGAGGGCAGCGAGGGGACGAGGAGGTTCTTCTTCTTCTCTTGTAAAAGGAATGAGAAAAACGAGCGGGAACTCAATCTAAAAGAGAGAGGAAAGGAAATGCGAAAGAAGGAACAGCAAAAAATATATTTATATATAATTCGACCACCTGGCGGATCTACTCTTTCGTGTCATGAAGGAGTGGGAAAGGTGGGAGGGGGAGAGAGGAGGAGGTGTGATGAAAAAAGGAAATAAATGTGGAGGATGAATGGAGAAAAGGAGTGGGAGGGTAATTGAGGGATTGTTTTGTAGGATTGGCAGAGAGTGATGAGTGGAAACAGCTAGCGGGTTGGATATATGGGAAAGAATTGCCCAGGATTGAGGAGAGCGTCTGCTTTGTCGGTTGGAGGAGGAGCGAGGAGGCATGGGATGAACTGCGCAGGCAATCCATAAGTGGGAAGGGGGGATAAGGGAACAAAGCGAATGAGATTGAGGATAAAACGGGTGGTGGAGGAATGAGAGGGAGGGGCAAAAGGGAAATAGTTAGGCGGAGATGAAGGATAGGAGGGAAAAATGGATGAAGATGAGTCGGAGGGAATAGTGAGATGTGGCCGGGAGTTGTGGGTGGCCGACGGTCTCTCGGTCTCTCTCTCTCTCTCTCTCTCTCTCTCTCTCTCTCTCTCTCTCTCTCTCTCTCTCTCTCTCTCTCTCTCTCTCTCTCTCTCTCTCTCTCTCGCCTTGGCCTGGGAATCTGGGGAAATTCTCCGACATCATTTTGCCAACCCAGGCACAGCCCTTCCGCCATCCGTCCCCACAGCTGCCCCATTCACAACCCTCTCTCTCTCTCTTCCCCAGTCGACCTCCTCTCCCCCCCCCCTCCCCCGCCTCATCTACCCTAGAGCACCCGCCTCCTCTCTTTTCTCACTCCCTATCTTTTTTGTGCAACGCGCTTCTCTTTATCTCCCAGACACTAAAAAAACCTTTCGATCCGAAAGTAAAAATCACTTTCGCGGTCATTTTTTATCCCCTCTCCTAAAAATATCCCGTTACAAGTTCAAAGAAAAACAGGTTGAGAGGCTCGGATGTTATTTTGTAAAACCTCGAGTTGCCAAAATATTTTTCCAACATGCAACGAATTCTGTCTCAAGCTAGTATTTCTTAAAAGTAATGAAAGTGAATTGAGGTTATATTTCGTGAATAAGAAGGGTATTGATGGTGAAAAGGGGGCGCGCGTTAATGGTGATTTTCAGAATGAGATCTACACCTGTTGTATAAACCTTTATGTTTCATAATAGCTCATGTAAGCCTCCTTGGTTTGTAGCAGTTAAACATAATCCATGGTTAAATTAGCGCAGAAGATTTTATGATAACATCCTAATCCCCTTAATACGAATAAATTGTCTTTACATGATTTCTATGATATTTATATGTAGCAATTTAACATATTCAATGGTTAATTTTGCGCAGTTTTTATGGTAACATCCAAAGCCCCTTAATACGAAGAAATTATGGCTTTACTTCATTTCTATGGATTTCCCTTTACGCGTCGTTCTTGAATGCGAATTAAACTTTTTGACATTTCCCTGGCTTAGATAATTTATTTCTCCCTTAATTGCCATTGCCATCGCGTAGCTAACGAGCCGGCGTACGACTTTCCCCACCACGCACCCCGTGGGGTCGAATTGAGTTTTTATTTGATGACTCTTATCAGCAGACCCAAATCTTTGAATATCAAACGACGGCTCCCAAGTTGTGGGCTCAATGCAGATTCCGTGGTGAGACCCTCTCACAAGCTGCAGGTTTGTAAATCATATTTCGTGAGTTCAAAGGGAAGAGTAAAGGTTGATTGGATTCGTGCACTTTGCGAGGATAAAGGTCGGAAACGCCTCTGTCTCTCAGCCTAGTCACTTGAGCAAAAAGGAGGACATAGCAGTTAGAGATATGTGGTATAATGGTAATAGACTTCGCTTAAACAAGATACAACACGAGTAGATCTAGGATTGTTTTACTTTGAAAAAATTAACTTTTTTCGCACGAGTCAAAAAATTAATTCAGTTTTATGCTAATTTTAACATAAAAAAATTGTTTATATTCTTCATTCAATAAGAACTGTTTGCCTGTTTTTTATTTATTATTATGTCAAACATCGATATAGGCATTTAAACTTTCTACCCATATTATTCGTTAATCTTTCTGATATTTCTCATAAAAGAGTTTTCATCATAATACATTATAGATCCTGAAATATTAAATTTTCTTTTAGATTTGGATTTTCATTATGATTTCTTCGCAATTTTCATGTAATTTTCAGTATATTTCAACCATGTCGATAAGATTTGAAAAAGAAACCTTCACATTAAACTTGATTGGGAATCCTATATCCCTAATAAGTAGGCCCCCACTTCGGGCCCAGGCCACTTGAAAGGAAGACAGCTGATGGCCAATAGGAGTCGCTAGATCGCCTAATTGGTGCCTTTGTATTGGACTTAATTCCGCGCGCTGAGGCAACTATTCATTTAGTAAGCTCCGCTACGTTTTTTTTCTTTTGTATTTTAGTAATTTCATTTCTTCGTTATTAATGTTTTATTTACATTAGTTAAATATTTTTTGTTTAGTATCTGATTTTAGAAGTTTAGACTATCCGTTAGTTTAGTTTCAAGTGTCCATCTTTTTTATTTGCTCTATAATGTGTGACAGAGCTCGCGAGGAGTCGTTAAGAGAGTATTTAAGGCGCAAGCAAACTCTCAGTAGCCTGGAATTTGAGATGATTTTTAATTTGGCTGTGTACTTCAAGAGGGAATAACAAAATTGCCATGGTTATAAATATATTTAACGGAAATCTATCATAGCCTCAAAAGTGTTTGCATGTCTATTTGGCAGACAATTATTTATTTAACTCCCGTGCTGCTTAAACGTGCTAACACACAGTTGGAATTTAGAAAAGATGGTCTGAGATGTTTACTGTAGTCTTTTTTGAGATACTTTTCTGAAACACATACGCTTCATTTGAGGAAACCCAAGGCTCCATAGGAGAGATCACGACACTAACTCTGTTAATCGCTTCCTCTACATGTGCAAGGAGAGGCTTATTTGAGGCATTTAAGTAATAATTCGACCTTTCTGAGAAGTATTTCTTATCGCTAAATGTGATGACCAGAGAAGTGACAAAATTCGCCGAAAAAATTTGCTAAAAACCATAGACTGATAATTTAATTGTTGTTGGACACAGTGTTTTCTATATTTTTCATTGCATTCTACCTTCTTCATGCCATTATTTTGCTTGATTGAAGCCTCCCAGGACTCATACTTTCTTTTGCGCGAAACAGCCGCCCTACCTCTTCACTCCTTTCCTAGGATCAGTAAAACGGATTTGATCTCTTCGTTATATTCATATTTATACCGTCATAATACTCCCGTGCATGACCAGTATAATCGGAGAGAAGTATCTGTCGAGAAAAAATGCCCCGTCCAAGATTCAGACATGGGAAAAATTCCAGAACCATTCCTGAAGGCTCAAAACTCTCCCTTACTACGTGTACCCATGTAAACCCACTCTATTTTCTGTAGGCCGATATGAGTATCTAAGCATTACAATCCTATCCTTAAATAGCCTTATAGCCGAGAGTGGCAGCTGAAGGTGCAGTATAATTCACACAGATTGGCAACATTGGCGCTTTTAGCAAACTTTAAAGCCCAGCTTTAGCAAGATCTCTGGATGAAAACTTCAGTAAAATATTTTCACTATTTAAAAAATTTCATTCGCAGCATGCATGGTGTTGATAACAACGGAACCATATTTTGTTACAGACTGCTTTTCTCGATACAGTACAGTACCTAGTTAAATAACTGGCAAAATTGAGACTTAAGAGGATACCGGCTTTTTTATATTTTCTATTTTTGGACTATGTATTTAAGTATAAACGAGAGGTGATCGGAAATTAAATGTACTGCATTTATATCTCCAGAATCAGTTGTTTATTGCATATCAAAACATATCACTACGTGCCTTATGCATTATCAGCTCAAAAGGCAAAAATAAGTAAAGGTGGAGACTACGGTGAGATTGAAGTTAAAATTAAAATTTAACAGCTCAATAAACGTTTTATATATTTTTGTCAGTTTCTAAACAATATTCACAGAGAAATTCCTTTAACATATCCATAATAGTTTCACAAATAGAACTACGTTATGCAGCAATGTTTTCTGTGTGTTTGACAAAACGGGTACCGATACGTTTGAAATGGTAAAATGTCCATTCAACGGGAATTGTTTGTCTCGCGATAGAGTTTGAGTGGCATAAATAAAATTTTCTTAGGGATGGGAAAAAATTGTTGATGAATCCACAAGGTCCATCTCACGATCTGGATCAATCGCCAATCAAATAAATGAATTGGTACATGATAACCGTTGTATCAGCTCGAGAAAAATATTAACTATTGCGAGCATTATTTATGGAGAGGTTCTTGATATTGTTCACGGTCATTTAGGCAACAGGCAGATGACAGCCAAATGCATATTAAAAATCTTTAACGATGTGCAAAAATCACATCGAGCGGCGTTTTGCATTAACTCTCAGCAAAAATCTATGTTAAGCTATTTTGATTGCGACCATTTTTACACTAAATCTTTGCAAAAGCATTTGCTGCCTAACACAGCACAAGTTTTGCCCTGCTGGTGATTCCTCGTACGTGTGTGTATGAGAACCCCTGCAACCAATACATATAAATCTACTCCGACTTTCCCTGGGAAAATATGCCACCAAACGAGCGCCAATATTTCAATGACACCGAACAATGCATAGTTTTCCCCTGAAATGTACGCCACCCAACGTACAATAAGGTGCCCCCTAAAAGTTATACCACCAAACATACTGAAAATCCCCTTAATTTTATGCTATGCTATGCATTTTATTAGATAAACGGCTCAATCTTAAATTAAATATCTCCAATCCAAACATCAGTTCTAACAAAATTATAAAATGATATATTTATCGTTTCTTAATAGAAAAGATGTAACAAATCCAAAACTGTCGTATTTTCTAAATTATGGTGTTTTATAGATATGACGAATACGAAGGCGTGCCCGTTTTAGCTCGTGTCCGTGCAGATATTCGTATTTTTCCGGTGGGAAAGCGCGTTTCCAAATTTCCGAAACTTATCAGCATATGTAAAAGAGTTGGCTTTTGTTTCAAACTACTCTGGTTTTACCAAACCCGTTTGTTCCGATGCGGAATCCGCTAATCCCCGGGAAAGTCGATCCTTTGATATTTATCAGAGGGTTGAATTCTTTTCCAACGTTTCGCTTTCCAAAATGGAGATTGGGGGTGCGCGGAAGTTGTTTTGGTGTCAAAAACCGGAAACACTCTCCCTCTTCCCTCTCTCTTCCCCCTCCCCTCTCCCCTCCCGCGCGATTCATCCGCTCGCGCTGCCCCCAGGGAGTGAGTAGGCAATTAATACGATCGCGGTATTAGTTACTGCGGCGCGGGAGAGAGCAAGTGCGGCAATCCCAGGGAGAGCTTCCTTTACTGTCTGGGGAGCAAAGCAAGGTCATCGCAGCACTACCAACCTATGGCGTCCAAAAAGTTTTGAGTGCCGTAAAAATTTTATGCTTCAAAGGAAATTGAAAGCAGTTAACCGATGTACCAATTTCTAAGGTTTGGAAATACCAACTTGACGTGAAATATCCCAAACAGTATTTGTTCTTTGTTTAATATTAAAAATTTATGCATAATAATAAAAAAGCAATTCAATTGAGAACAAGCGCTGTTTCTTCGTTTAACTTTATTCAAATGTATAATGAATCTTTATATTATGAATTTAGGAGAACTAAGTTAAAAGTCGCAGTTAGATCGACAAAGTCAAGTTTAAATTTAACTATGTAAGCAATCACCGATGTTTTTGAATCATTAAAATTTCATCAAAACATTATATATCTACTGAGATACGTTTAAACTTAAAGTAATTATTTAACCCATTAATATGAACTTCTCTATTTTAAAGAGAAGAGGCTATGATATGCATAAGACTTCTACTCCCAGTTCTTATACAAAATGTCTCAGAAAAAATACTATAGAGAGTATTGGTTATCATAAAGTTTCGGGTGGATTCTTTCAAAGTTAAAATATATTCAGTTAGCCGTAACTTTGTGGAGTTTTGTTTCTTATAATGAAAGAAACGCAAATTGACTTTGTAAAAAACACACCCCTATAATATTGAGTAGAAATGTGAACCGGGTTTTAACGATTAAATTTCATCATTAAGTACAAAATATCGATGTTATATATAGGAAATATGTGAGAAATAGCTACCAATGAGATTATATAAAAAGCGTGTGGAAAGAAACCACAACTGGCACGATACAAACAAAAGTGGGGAAATAAACAATATGTCCGTACAAAGTATTTAATCCGTTGTAACTGAGGATGAGAGGAAGGTTTGGGATGGTTTTATGGGAAGGGGTAGACGTCTCGCAGTGCATAAAAGCGGGGAGTATGAGGGAAAGAGATAGTCATTAAGCGTATATTGACTGTTCCTAAGTGTGGGATTGTCTGTAGTTATTCTAGGAAGTTGTTACGATTAAAATACAAACTATGGTACGCCTAATATTTATATCTTCTTCGGTAAATTTCTCAGTACAATGGAGAGACGCAAAATAATAACGCAAATGTGCGTGATAAACCGAACGGGAAATGAAAAAAATTAAGAATCACGGAAAATGAACCTTAGGCGGAATCCAACCGATTGGAGTGCGAAGCTTCGAAAACGAACGGAAAGATTTTCGCGAGAAAACCGACACGAAACACTTTCCTCCCATTATCCATGATATTGACACGAATTCGGAATACGTTGCAAACTCACTCAGTAACGGAATGGCAGGAATACACTCTCTCTATCATAACTTCCTCGTACCCCCGTCGTGATTACTCACGCTCCCCTTAAGAGTGACTCGGCTATTTCTCTCATTCGAGCGTGATTGAACTAATTAAATTCAAACTCCCCGTGACTGCTCTGGCACAAAATTCACCACGTCTCTCTCTCTCCCTCCCTCCCTCTCCCTACCTCTCTCTCCCTACCTCTCTCTCCATCCCTCTCTCTCCCTCCCTCTCTCTCCCTCCCTCTCTCTCCCTCCCTCCCTCCCTCTCTCTCCCTCTCGCCCTCTCTTTCTCCCTCTCTCTCTCCCCCTCTCTCTCTCCCTCTCTCTCTCTTTCTCTCTCTCCCTCTCTCTCTCCCTCTCTCTCCCTCCCTCTCTCCCTCCCTCCCTCTCTCCCTCTCTCCCTCTCCCTCCCTATCTCTCCCTTCCTCCCTCTCTCTTCCTCCCTCTCTCTCCCTCCCTCTCTCTCCCTCCCTCTCTTTCCCTCCCTCTCTCTCCCTCCCTCTCCCTCCCTCTCTCTCCCTCCCTCTCTCTCCCTCCCTCCCTCCCTCCCTCTCTCCCTCCCTCCCTCCCTCTCTCCCTCCCTCCCTCTCTCTTAATGCATCGCAAAAATCGATACTTTGGCGAGGGAATCGATAGGTCAGCGACCGCAGTGGCCAAACGTGTTTGTGTATATGCGTGTGTGTGTTTTCCTACTTTCCGTCCACAAAGCCTCCGGTGGATTGCTTACGGCGATGTCACTGCATTCTCGCTTAGGTCTACATGCAAAAAAATACAGTAGGGAAAATCGCGTCTCTTTGTGAGAGAGAGAGAGAGTTGGAGCATGAAGTGAGAAAAGGAAAATGCAGCGGGATTATTCGGGTAGCATATACGGCTAAAACCGTGTTTGAACTACTTTTTTCGCTTATTACATTTCTCTGATGATTTTTCCGTGTTATAATCACAGAAAAATATTGTTTATTTAACAGCTCTCTCATTCAAAATAACTCCATTTTTGTCTAATTTTCCGTTTTAATTCAATAAAGATATTTAAATAACTGTTCTATAAAGAACATGGAAAACTTCATTTGCAAAAAACTTAGTCATAGATTACATTTTTTATCTCCGAAGGCATTTTAAGAGTACATTTTAACGAATAATGGAAGAATGGATATTTCATTGATAAAATGGGCAAAAATAATTTAACAAGCTGTAATTACATTAAAATACATTTTAATCCGTGCCTTTTTTAAATGAAGCGATTTAGTTTATTCGGTATATTTTTTACGGTCCAATCTCATTTTGTGATTTATTCATTGGTTGTTTGCTTCTCTAAACAGTGTATCTCTATGCATATACTCGTACAGTCGGAAGGGAAGCATTTGCTACCTAACCCGTTAAACGTAACTTAACACCAAAAGAGGGGCATTAATATTCATTTTTTCTTACAAGAATCAAGAAATAAATTTTTTTAAATCAACAGGCACCCTCCAAACCTGCTACGTTTTCTAAGAAAGTCCTTTTTATCAAGATATGGAATTTAGAAATAAATCTCTTACTGGTGGAAGAGAAAGTTTAAAAACCGTTCGGATATTTGGGAATTAAAATTGGGTCGAGTGGCTCAGCCTCGGCGGTTCCTTTTTCTGGAAGCGGATGTCACTAAAGGTGCGCCGAGCACGAAGCGTCGAAGGCTTTGGAATTTTGATCATAGGGACGGAGGGAGAGAAAGAGAAAGTGTCTTGGTCCTGGGAGTCGGAGGAGTGGCAGGTAGAATCCGTAAGAAGAGGAGAACCAGAAGAAGAAGTGGGAAGAGGGCAGATGAGATGAGAGTAAGAAGTGGGATGAGTGGGTTCGAATAGGATGAAATAGTACCGGTAGGGAGGTTGTGTGTTTTTAAAAAGGGTTTGGAGGAATGGGGAGGAGTGAAGCGGAGTAGGAGTGGAGTAGGGATGGAGTAGGAGTGGGGGAGGATTGGGGAAGGAGTAGGAGAGGAGTGAGGGAGGAGTTGGAGGCGGTCTTAAGATCGATTTTTTTAGCCGGAGTCGAGCAAGAATTTGGTCGTGAAAGATATTCGAGAATGGAGCGAAGAAAAGAGAGAGAGGAAGAAAAAGGAAGAAATTGACAAGGCGAAAAGGAAACGACCGAACGCAGGCAAATGTCCGACTCAAAAGACGAGGTCTCTCATGGGTCTGTGTGTATCGCAACGTAAAGATCATGGCTCCAATCTATAGCCATTCCACCGAAATCTTATGAAAACATTTTTAAGCTCTCGTGAAGGTTTGCTCAAACATAGCAACGGAGAACGAGTGCCTTGTTGAGAGTCACCCCAGAGTCATACTTTTCAAGTAATACTATAATACGAACTACGTGCTATGAATGATTTTGTGCTTGTTATTAAAATATCAACAGAAAACTTTTCGCAGAATTATTGATAAAATTATTAACATGTACTTAGATTATTCCGATGTTTCTGGAACAATTTATAATGTAAACTTGGAGATTGTTCATGGAACTCTTTTTCAACAATCGATGTAAATGCTCACGGCAGAATGGGATGTCAAATGTTATTGGACGGTAAAAGGAGAGAGAGGTGGAAGAGAGAGTGAAAGGGAGAGAGGTGGAAGAGAGGGAAGGAGTGAGAAGAGAGTGAGGGGAGAGCGAGGGGAGAGCAAGGGGAGAGCGAGGGAGTGGAAAAAGAATGAGGCGTCAAAGAGGAAATGTAAAACAAGTAGAAAAATATGGGCAGAAGGAGATGGAGCGAGAAAGAGGAGGGAAATGGCGATGGCGTATACAAGATGGTTGAAGGTCCCGAGATCCGTCGAGGGTGGATAGAGGGCGTGGAGGGGGAGAGAAATGGCGGAAGGGGGAGACAGGTGGTATAAGGGGGAGAGAGATGGTGGAAGGGGGAGAGAAAAGATAAAGGGGGATGAAGGAGATGAGAGAGAGGGCTCGAGAATGAGGGAGATGAGAGGTTGGAAAAGGGTTTGATGGTAGGGATGGAGAGAGTGTGGTGCCCGGATAGAGGCTTGGGTGGCGTATAGGGTGGGGGCGAAAGGAACGAAGAGAGAGAGAACGATAAGGAGGCACAATAGAGGTTGTGAGGGGATGAGGTAAATGGCAGAAGGTTTTCCGAGGCAGAGGGAAGGCACTCCGAAATAACTCGCGGGGCCAGATGCGATGCGACAATCGTGAAAAATGAAACAGGTGGAGGTGGAGGAAGTGGCTTCGACGGAAATAGAATTCACGAGAAAGGGTGAAAGATATTTGATAAAGCTGGAGAAATTGTCGATGCTGGCTCGAGAATGAAATGACATTTGAAACATTCACGAAATCCGAGCAAAGGAAGATAAATTTGTTGAGGCTGTGAATGAACTTACTTTTGTATTCAAAACCCTTATAGCGAATACGTAGACAACTGGTGTCCTGTATTTAACTTCTGGAAGTGTAATAACTAGTAGTTGTGAAGCAAACGTTATTTGTTTTTTATGTCGTCTCGAAACCATTGGCCGTTCGGTTATGGTCTGTTATTACGGTTCCAACTTTGTTTTTTTCTTACTTACCTTCACCGGATCTCCACTTATATGTTACAATGATACTTTGTTATGTTTTACATTCTAATTAAACTCAAATTTGTTGTTATTTATTTATTTATTTATATGCCTAATTGCTGTCTACTCCAGCGGTTCCCTTTTATTGTTTTCATATTTGTTTGACGCAATTCGTCTTTTGCAGTGATGCCAACATTGGAAATTTTAAACTTGTTAACGGTACGGTTGGGTTGGGTAGTAATCGTTTTCGTTGGATTTTTACTTTGGGTTGGGTTTGGTTCATGACTGAACTTTTGTAATCGGTATTCATATGTTATTTATTTGTTATATCGATGTTATTTTGCTGTGTGTATTTATGTACTGCAACCACTTGGACCTTAATAACAGACCTGATCCTGCCGTTCATGCAACAGTATTGAAAAGACTTCTTAAAATGTTTAAATGTCATATTATGGAATCATGTACTTTAGATATTGATCCTACTTCTATAAAATACACTTTATAATTCACTTCAAACTGACAAACATATTTTTCAAGTAAGTCAACAAAAATATTAAACTTCAAATTACTAAGTTCCTATAGTTTTAAAGTTCGTTCAAATAAAGGGTAGGTGTAACCTTAAAATGTAATAAATATTATCAAATTTTAAACAAAAGTATGATATAATAAAAAAAACTTGTCAACCGAACCACAACTTAACTGCTTAAAATATTTTAAATGTGGATAGTGCTCTTAGTGTGTAAATCAGGATGGAAAGGTAAAGTACGTGCTGTCAATTGTCGCTCCTCGTTAGCATCCAATATCTGGCGTTGAAATGTCTTAAATATTAATTAAATTCGCCTAATGAAGTTGCATTGATAACGGCCTTGTAAATTCGACCCATTGCTTTTCCCAATTTTCCGCTGGATTAAAATGCTGTGATCATTAAATTTCCCGTCGCTTGAAGTTTTTTCTTTTGTTTTTCATTCCAAATTTGAGTTTTCGTGACAAATGCTAAAACAAATTTACTATTGAGGGCAAAAATTGAATTTCGTCCTTG
The DNA here is from genome assembly GCA_028673005.1 of Tanypteryx hageni. Lineage (NCBI taxonomy): Eukaryota > Metazoa > Arthropoda > Insecta > Odonata > Petaluridae > Tanypteryx > Tanypteryx hageni. The sequence goes on along the minus strand of CM054115.1, from coordinate 182,497,058 downwards.
AGCTTAACTAAATTCCGCCAATATCGTATTTCATCTACATTCTCCAGCCAGGCTGCTTTTCAGTTATACAGACAGACATAGGGGCATGATAAAGCTCAGAGTAAGAACCGCATTATAAATAAATGCGGCTTAAAATGTACTGAACTTATTGAGATTTTTCATAGGTGATGTATACATTTTTGTCATTTTAGTCAACCACGGAAAGTTGACGGAAAGATCATATGGACGTTTGAAGCAGCCATTAAAGAGTTAAAACACACTTCAACTACATAATAGTCTCCATCGGCGACAGAGCCGGGACAAGGGCTAGGAGAGCGAGGCACACGCCTAGAGCGCAGCACACTTAGGGACGCGACAAATGACAATTTGAACTTTTAAGTGTAACATTTTATATTATAAAATATATTTTTTATTTTATTTTTGCCTCTACACTGTTAATGAACTGGTTTGGAAAGATAAAACTGTGTGCTTTATAGTTTCACCGGAAGGGAGCAGTAATTTTCAAACCTTGCCTATGGCGCGAAAATACCGTCTCGGCTCTGCTCAGTGGAAATTGACCGCTAGTCGATTTTATAAAGAACTTTTAAATTAAAAGATCGATTTATTACTAATCAAAAAGTTTATATCGATTATTATATGTTTAATTACTGATTTCAATTTACTTTCGTCGTAGGTGCAATATATTTTATCCTCGCCCAGAAGTGATGACATGCTCTTTATTTTTTACACAATTACGATAAAGCGTTCCTACGGGGAAGTGAACGAGTTGGTAAAGGAAGGAATAGTAGGAAATGCAAGAGAAAGGAAAGGAATAGGGGAAGGAGAAGAAGAGAGTAAGACGGAGAGGTAGAAAGGACGTTGGTGTTCAAAAGAAGACATCCTACGGGCAAGGGATGGAAGAGGAGGAGAAGAGGAAGGGGCAAGAAGGAGAAGAATGGTGGGGAAGAGTAGAATTGCCGGAAGGGTTGTTTTGATGGCGGGGGGAAAGGAGAGGCCAGGGCGACAAGGAGAATCGGTAGTAAGCCCAGTGTAATGGAGAGGTAGCGGTAACCAGTGTGTCACGTAAGAAACAACCCAAACTTTACAGAGCCACTGCCATCTATCCTCCGTAAATCCAACTTCTGCCCAACCCTTCCCTTCTCTCATTCGCTTCCATTTCTCTCTTTCTCTCTCTCCGTTCTCTCTCTCCGTTCTCTCTCTCCGTTCTCTCTTTCCCTTTCTCCCGCTGTACCCCCTTCCCTACTTTCCATTCCTGTGCCCTTTTATCATCATTCTTCCTTCTTCCTCCCCCTTCTTCCTCCCTCTCCTCTTCTTCCCCCTTCCTTCTCCCCCTCCTTCACTCTCCTCTTCCTCCCCCTTCCACTCCCTTCTCTTCCTCCCAGCCCCTTCACTCACTCACCCCCGATAACCTCCCTCAATAATTCACGGCCGTAGCTGAAGTTGGTGGCCCTTCTACTCACAGACATTTCCACCGCCCTTCTCCTCCATACCCTTTTCCCTGTGTCTCTCTCTCCTCCCTCCCTCTCCCTCCCTAAAATCTCTCCCCTATCCCCTTTGTCTTCTGCTCCTCCAAGAAATCTCTCGCTATGGCCCTTTCTCAAGCTGCCTTTGCTCATTACGTCGGTTATGGAAAGAGTGAGGCCCTTGAAATTTTAAAGACGGTGGAGAGCGTTTGGTCTATTTAAACATTTCGGAGTAACAGTATCTGAAAAGATAAATTTAGATCCGGCACGAACTGTTGCATTTCTTGAAGTATGTCACTTTTGAAAATTAAGTTTATTTTACTTAAAAATGATTTTGCGGAATTATACTTTGTGGTTAACTCTTCATCGACCGTTAGATTCTCAAAATTAGCGGGTTTTAGATGGGACTGTGGGTCATTTTTATATACTTTCCAGCGAATACAATTTTACTTCGCCCAAAATGTAATTTAAAATTTAAACCAATAGCAAAAACGTTTTTTTTAGCTGGGATAAACTGCCAAAGTACTAATTTTGCGCAATTTTTATGCCAAGAAAAATAAATTCAGGAAAGAAATTTAGAAAAATCGAGAAAAAACAGCTAATTACATTTAAGCGGCAAGGAGCATGTATATACAAAGGGATTTATAGTCTAAACCATGGTATATAATCGTTATATAGATAATATATTTCATACTCGATTCTTACGACGGACTTGATGCCATCTTGAGAGGCATATTTAGACGGAATTTTAATGCTCGTGTAACATGAGAGTACTAAGACGTATATTAAATAATGCTCCTTACATCATCTCATAGACAAAAACAATGTTATTGAATAATTGATCTAGCGATAGACGTCTTCCGCTGAACGAAATGCTCCATCTGAGTTTCCTCGAGCGTGTTCATCGATTGCTTTTATCTATTCTGAAAATCTAATTCATATTTGATCTACACTCTCAGGATTCAGCTGAAATTGACAGTGACTTTAAATCGCTATAAAGGATTAAATATATACATATTTTGAGCATCAATTTGTTCAATGTGTTAATAATACTCAATCACTTTAAAGGAAAGTGTTTTGTATACACAAAACTTTCTAACTTCACACAGTTATAAGAGAATTTACTCCCCAGTCTTCACTTGAATGTAATTTATTCTCAAAACATTACCAACTTTTTAATAGATATAATCCTCTTCGCTAACAACCTCACAGGAGCGATAAAATATATTTTTATCATTTCGTCCTACCTGCGAGTTCAAGGGATTCGATGAATTAGTTAAAAGTTATGAAAATCAATAATTACTCTTATCACGGAGCTCGTTTTTTATCTGATGATTTATTCATACTTCCAACTGCAGTAATATCACGAATTTACATCAAGGTACATTCACGTCAACAGTAAAAATAGCTCTCCACCTCGTGAAAACATGTTTGGCTGCGGGAAAACTAATCCGGGAACTTCAACGTTTATTCTGAATAAATGGATTCTCCTCAAAACCCAAGTAGTCGACAAGTTTTTCTTCGATTTAATATTCCCGCGAACAGACTTGCCGTTTCAGACGCTGGACGCGCGCGCGATTTAATACGTGAAGAATAATAATAATTAAACGCCTCCGTTCCGCAACTTTTATGGGAGAGTGTTGTTTACCAAGGAGGAGACGCGGTCTCCTCCTGAGCTAACGCCATCTCGTGGTGGATGGAGACCACTCCATTAAATGAGGAAATTTTACAGACTCGGAGCGAAGAAGTAATGATTTTTGGGTTTCTCACGATTCCAAGTTGAACACACAACACACACCCGAGCTCAAACCCACACTCTGTATCCTAGGAAACCTTCATCCTTCCCCACCCTCACTCCTCCCGCTGTCTCCTTCTCTCTTGCCACTCACGCACGCAACATATAAAAGTCGCCACCACCCCCAACCCATAAACTCCTCTCCATTACCCCCACTCTTCTACCTCCCCCGTCTCAATGTCTCCCTCGTATTATCTCCCTCCCTCCCCTCTTTCTCTTCCTCTCCCACCCTCTCACTCCTGGCTATCTGTTGCTCGAAAGGACTGCCTTTTTCCGGGTAAGTCAGCCGGCAAGAGAGAAAGTGGGATGGAAGGGCGGATAGCGGACAGTGAACAAGCGAGGGCGAGATAGTGGAGGGGAAGTGAGGAAGAGGTGTGGAGAAGAGGAAAGAATGTAGGAAGAAAGCAAGGTGGTAGAGGGAGGGAGAAATAGGCTGGTGGGAGTTAGCCGCGAGGAAGGAAATGAGTGGGGGATGTGGAGAGTGGAGGAGAGGTGGGAGGGAGAAAGGAGGAGAAAGAAAGGAGGCGAGTTTAGGAGAGGGGGAGAAAGAGAGAGAGGGAGGAGGAAAGAGCTGTTAGGGATTCTAAAGTTAAAAGAAAGGAAGTGAATAGAGGTGAGGGAGAGCGAGAGGGCTGGGGGAGGGAGGAAAAGGGGAAAGGGAGAGAGGAGAGGTGGAGGGAGAGAAAATGCTATTGAGAAGCAGGGAAAATGGGAGAAATTCCTTGGGGGTAGATAGGGTGGACAAAGGATAGGGAGGAAGTGGACAGGGCGGGGGTGGAGTTGGGGAAGACGGAGGAAGGCATGTTATTGGAGATAGGGCCACCTTCCCCGACGATGTCGTGGTTTTGTCTTTTTGCCGCTGTTTTGTATGTGACATTCCTTATGCCAGAAACCTTACAAGTTCTTAATTAACTTGCTTTTGTAGGGAATATGTCTAGAAAAGAAGAAACGTTTTCCAATCCTTATCGAAGGTTTAATTTTCCTCTTTGGAAACGAATCATTATGAGAACGGCATGGTTCTTGCATGTTTCACAATTATTTTAACGTATTGCCGAGAGATGAGGAATGACGCTAATCCATTTCAGTATTTTCCATTTGAGTCACGCACATCATCTTACGTATTACTTAAATTCACGGAATTGGGTCACAGTGAGTGGGAATGGTCTTATATTTTAAAGTAAAAATTTTTACAACTAACAGAAAACAGTTGCTTCAAGTAGCAAATGCTTTAAATAAGACTGATTCTTGATCATCTTTATTTTATATAAAGATAGACTGAAAATGAATAAAGTTGGTCGAGTTATCCGCGCGTGTTTCTGAGGATTGAAGTGATAATGCTTTAATTGATAATATTTTGCATAATTTATTAGGATGGGACTTCTATATTGATATTATATTCTGAAACAGAACCTTGAAAACCGTCAGCTCAAACTTGTAACGATCGGTAATAATCGCGGTTTTATGCCGAAAAACTGCTCGTGGGAATTCTAAAATAGAATGTCTTATCTCAAATAAACATTACAATGGAGGGAGGGAGGGGGAAAATAGGGGAGGGAAAGAAGAGTGGAGGGAAATAAAAAGGGAGGAATAGAAAAGGAGAGAGAGGAAAGAGGAGAGAGAGAGAAGTGGGGAGGGAGAGAAAAGGAGATGGAGGAAAGTGGAGAGGGAGGAAAGAAGAGAGAAGGAAAGGAGAGAGAGAGAGAGAAGAGGGGAGGGAGGGAATAGGAGAGGGAAGAAAGAGGAGAGGGGTCATGGTGCTTGGAACGGAGGCAGCATTACTTCTCTCCCTTTTATATTCCCCTCCCGCCTCCCCGCTCTGGTCGCTTAAGAGCAGCGTCGTTAGAGCTGACCAACACGTTTTCCTCTTATTCCCTTATCTCTCTTACGTTTGCCCCGCACTTTTCAGGCGGAAACATTGACCCAACATTCTCATTCCCATTTCCTTGCGTTGTATAAATGCGTCCCCAGTATACGAGTTTGTATAGCAAAATGTTCAGAAGAATAGGCGAAGTGCGCCACACTTCCTTTCAGGTCCGCGTATTGCCTTTGCAAGTGCGTAAACTCCATCGCCATTAAGTTGAGTAATTTAGGGTTTATGGAGGAATGTCCACTTGGTAATCGCATATTGCGAGTTCTACTCCCTTTACTACTATAACTGCCCAAGGGCAAAAATCTTTCTTTTTAGACTTTTGGAATCTATTTGAAATTTCCCATTTTTCGCATAGTTACCGTGGCATATTTAGATATTGAGAAAGATTATCTTTGCATCAGTCAGTGAATCGATAAAGAACGTGAATCAAGAAGTACCCCAAAGTTTTAAGTGAATCAAAAATGATTGATAATATGATGCGCTAAGGAAAAAATTATAATAAGTTAGAAACTAAAGATAATGTTTGGTAGAAGTGTGAATATTACAAATCTTAGTATACTTAAATTATATAAAGGCAAAGATGTAAGATAATTAACGCTGAACTGATCTAATATTTACAAGTCCATCAAAATTGCTGGATAGATATGAACCTTTTTACATTTATATTTTAATACAATACAATGCGTATGTTTAAAACTGATATCTTGAACCATTGAATCATTTGAAAATAAAGCTTGCAGCTCAAACTTGCGCATAAAAGTTATACTTTCGTATAATTTACTTTCGACTACTCGATCATGTCAAAACACTTTTTTCTCCTTTTTATGGCGATAAGAACTTTTCTGTGTTCTTTGGTTATTGGATGATTTCGTGAACGCTGCCATTTGTATAAAATATTCTATTTTCCTCGATACAATCTTCTCCCATTTTCCAAACTTCACGAATTCGATTCATATAAATCTTATCTGCAGTGTTTGCTTGTCAATGAATCGGTAATCGCCCCCATAAGAGTAATCTGCAAAAGTTTTCATCGCTGCGGTATGCTATGGGGGAAAGGAAATATTATTTAAATTTCGAAAATGTGTCTATACGAGATTCGAATCTACTATTTAAGAATGGAATCACGTTTTCTTCGCATAATTCTACGTAAATTTATTACCATGAAATATCACTTAACGTTTTTATAGTAAAGTATACCTAAAGTGACACATCCGTAATTCAAACTAAGGTGCAATTCGTAGAATATGTATTTTCCGCAAGATGATTACTAATAACCTAACATTCTATTACTCGTATTTACTGTTAACATAAAATTAATATTATCTATATATTTTGCACTTTTAAGCGGCGATGTTGAAGCTACGTTGCTCCTTCCATCTAACCATGAACAATTTACAGACGAGTATTTACAGGAATATTATTTAAAGTGGACTGTTGCATAAATGCATTGATGTGATAATAAAATAACCCTGTGATAATAAATGTTAGAATTGTGATAACAAATGCTAGAAATCAAAATAATTATTTAAAACTTTTCCCGTCACATAATCAACTGTTTCGGCCGTTACTTTGTAGAAATCCATAATTCGCAATAATGTAGCTTGGCGAAATTTTTAAATATAGATTTCAACGCTTTGTGTCATCATCAGGAGTCCTGATGATGAAAAAAGCGTTGAAATGTAGATCGAGTCCTCCTAATAATAGTATTGTAGAAATTTTCCCGTCATTTTTGATAGGCTTTTAAGCTAGTCAACAAATGAAAGAGACCAAACGAAATTGAAAAAAGAATGTAGTTTAACTGATCTTTGCTTCTAAGACCGTGTTTTCAACAAATTTTCTTAGAGAGAATAGCTATTTTATTTTACATAAGCTAGAAATAAACTATTTGCATTTCATTAAAACGTTTATTTATTTGTGCCGTTGCCACGACAAAATCAGTGACCAAACATCCGCGTTCAGAAACGAGAAAATTGATCTGCTACGATAGTTCAGTGGTAGAATATCCGCCCGGCAAGTGGAAGACCAGGGTTCGACTCCCGGTCAAACAGACTTTTTTCTCGTTTCAAAAATTATTCCCATATATTTTATGTGATAAAACGTATGCTGCCTGTTTCAATATACAGCGTGGTAGTTGCATTTAGTTTTAGAAAATGTTTGAAGTTTATATTAAGAGCATCAAGTTACACGGATTCCTTCCTTGAAAGTTCTTTTTACTCTTCTTATCAAGAAAAAATTGAACATCGGTGCTACGGACTGCTCAAGAGAACGGATGTAGGAAAATAAATTACATCCACTTGCTGCTTGGCCACGTACTCGAAAAGTTTTTGAAGTTTCGAAAGTATTCGAAAGACTACGGATGTAGGGAATAAAATAAAATCCTTGGCATCGTCGAAAATTGATAGAAAGGAGAGAGAGAGAGAGATGGAAAGGGAGAGAGCATGTGTGAGAGAAAGGAAAGAGGGAAAGAGAGAGCGCTAGAGAGAGAAAGAAAGTGGGAGATCAAAGCGAGAGAGAAAGCAAGGTAGGAGGCGAGAGAACAAGAGAGAAATGGAAAATGGAACGGAAGAGGAATATTAAGGGCTAAGAGGAGGAATCACAACCTCTCTCCCTCTCTATCTCCTAACGAACCGAACTTGCAAATGAGGTTCCAGAAAAGAGATGCTTGCGGCCTGCGGCGACCGGCAGACTCCTCGGAAAATGCGAAAATGAACCACACCAAGTTATATGAGATAGAAGAGAGAAAAGGAGAGAGAGTGAGAGAGAGGGGAGGAGAGAGAGAGAGTGAGAGTGCGAGGAGGAGAGAGAGGGGAAAAGAGAGAAGGGGGGAGAGAAAGGGAAGGAGAAATAAGGGATGAGAGAGAGGGGAGGAGAGAAACGGAAGAAGAGAAAGAGGAGGAGAGAGGGAATGAGAGAGAGGGGGAGATAGGGAGGGTTAGTGTGAGGGATGGAGATATGGAGGAAGTGGAGGAGAAAGGGAGGGAGGGGAGGAGAGGAGAAAGGAAGGGAGGGAAAAAGTGAGGAAGGGAGAAAGCGAGGGAGAAAGGGAGAGTGGGAGAAAGGAAGGGATGTAGAAAGGGAAGGAGGGAGAAAGGGAGGGATGTAGAAAGGGAAGGAGGGAGAAAGGGAGGGAGAGAAAGGAAGGGGTGGTGAAAGGCAGGGATGGAGTAAAGAAAGGGGGGAGATGAAGGGAGAGAGAGAAAGGTAGGGAGAGAGATAAAGAGAGGGAAGGGAGGGAAGGGAGGAGAAAGGTAGGGAGAGAGAAAGGGTAGGAGAGAGAAAGGGAGGGAGAGAGAAAGGGAGGGAGGGGAGGAGAAAGAGAATTGGAGATACAATAAGTGGAGTGAATGGAGCGGAGAGAGAGAGAGGTATACTCAAACAGATAGAATGAGAATAGGAGGGGAAGCGGTCCGCTCATTAGGAAGGTGGCACTGTGGACATTTATCGACCGCTCTTTGTTATAAAATATATTCTCAGAATTAAAATATTGTGCAGGAAACGACGACTTTTCTTTAACGGGGTTATAGTTTAAGGAAAAATGAGATTTGAAACGAGTTAATTAATAAAATCTAATATATTATAACTGCTGTGTGTCTGCCTGCGTCTGAAGCCTCGAGTGATGTCACCTTCCGACATGAACTCAAATAAACCGGGAACGGTAGGCTCTATTTCGACAAATCTTTCGCCTGAATACTCGGCGCGAACTCATACAGGCTTAAGAGTGTAGTCGTTGCCCGGAAAGGCATTGGTTTGATACCAGAATAGTTTTCGATTTTGCATTTGATTAACACGTAATCGGCTAGAATAAGATGTGTAGACATTAATTCTTTAATAGTTTAAAATATCTTTCGATCAAGACTTTGACTGCGATTTATGCCATTTCACGCAGAAAGAAATGAAGATTCTTTTTCTTACCGCCTATTTTGTTTTTTAATTCGTTTGCTCATATTTTAGTTTATATTCAATTTTCTCCGGTATTTGGACGTTCCTAAAAATGTTTGCTAGGGTAGCCGGCATTGTTCATCTCGGATTTAAGCATTGTTGGACTCGGGCTTCAAGTGCACTTGCACTAACAGGGGAAGTCCCCAAGGTGTGACACTAGCATCGGTTTGAGACTTTGCAGAATGAAAGTATATGTAAAATAACGGACTCCTATTTCTACCCAGGTGCCAACTCGACGTCGTTTACGAGAAAATGTCCTTTGAAAATCGCGATCCGAGAGTCAACGTAATAAAAACATTATAAGTCATTCCATTATTATCTAGGGGCGTTGGTCTAGGGGAAACGAGCTGGATTTCAAACATTTTTGCAGGGGTTCGATTTTTTTCTGATTTTTTAAAAAGTTTTTTTCGCGATTTCCAGCATATCGTCGATAAAACTTGCACAACATTTTTAAAAAATTTATTCCATGCATTATAACTACTATTTTCTTCATTGTAATGCAGTTTTTATTGCCCCAAAAACTGAAGATCACTCGCTAAACACGAACAAAGACAAACAATTCCAATCGCCACTCCAAAATGTGCCCTCTAACAATAAATCGCTCGGCAATATTCTGACGTTGAAGGACGTCTGCTAAAAAGGCAACGAAAAACTGCGTCTAGTCATCTTATAATGTTGTTATTAAAGTTACGGTGTTGTTGTTTAGGGATTCGTTATCATTTGCAGGTGTCAATTATTGTCATTATAATTATAATTGAAATAATGTCACAATACTGTTGGGTTATTTCGATGCATTGTTCTTTAATCCTCCTTTCAAATCTCGCCATTTATTGTTCATTATGATAAATCGGTTGCTGGTGTCAATTATTGCCATTATAATTATAATTGGCATTATATCACAATATTGTTGGGTTATTTCGGTGCATTGTTCTGCATTCCTCCTTTCAAATCTCGTCATGTATTGATCATGATGGTAAATCGAATGGGTAGTGATCCATAAAATTATGTTCGTGAAGAATTACGGTGAAGAATTACAGTGAAGAATTAAGATGAAGAAAATAGTAGTTATAATGCATGGAATAAATTTTTTTTAAATGTTGTGCAAGTTTTATCGACGATATGCTGGAAATCGCGAAAAAAACTTTTTTTAAATCAGAAAAAAATTTTGGTCCCTTCGGGGATCGAACCCCGGCAAAAATATTTGTAATCCAACTCGTTTCCACTAAATGAAAGTTAAAAACTCCAGCCAAAAAACAAGTAGTAATAGCCCGATGCATTTCGCCCACTAAGTGGGCATCTTCAAAGGCGACGTTCCTTCGACAGCGACCAAAGTCGTTTCCACTAGACCAACGCCCCTAGATAGTAATGGAATGACTTTTAATGTTCTTATTATGTTGACTCTCGGATCGCGATTTTCAAAGGACATTTTCTCGTAAACTACGTCGAGTTGGCACCTAGGTAGAAATAGGAGTCCGTTATTTTACATATACTTTAATTCTGCAAAGTCTCAGTTCGATGCGAGTGTCACACCTTGGGGGCTTCCCTTGTAAGCTTACAATAAAACTCGCGAAGGAAAAAAACAGTGTCTCGAGTGACGTCACCTCCTAGTATAAACGCAAATAAATCAAGAACGGTCGCACAGTGGGACATATTACCGAAAAGGTGGTAATAAAAAGGGAGGATACATATTCTCAAAAAAATCAACTAGGGAGTCATAATGAAGAAAAAAATGCAAAATAAAATTTAGGGAAGTTTGAACATTTTTTGGTGCATTCTGTGTCCACTTAGCAGCCATCTGTAGTTAAATCGATACAAGAAACGCAAAACACCACACTTAAATTTAACTAACTATATTAATATCAAATTAAGAATATGTATGTAATGTAATCCAGTCGTTACAGCTGTCTTTTACTTTAGGGTCTTACTTATTAGCATTATGAATCTAAAAATAAAAGATTGCATAAATTTGATAATTTGATAATTTAAGAAAAATTCTCATAGTGAACATTAATTAGAATTAATAAAACAAAAAATAATTAAAAAGGTGCTTTTATTACTTGTTTGAAAAGTTTGAAGAAAATAAAAACAATTTACTTTCGTAGGTTTTCACAAATTGTAATTAAAAAATGTAGAATGAAAAAGGTATTTACAAAATATCCAAAGTTAATCTCTGTCTCTGTATTCGGAATCTGTCTCCGCCTCTTCTGTTGCAGATGATTCTATGTGCGGAGCCGACAATAATGCCAAGACGTCTTTAGGAAAGGAAGTTTTTGTCTATTGAGGTAGTTTTTTCATGCTGGAGATAACAGGATCAGAAGATATGAGGAGTCTCTTGATGAGATCCACCATTTTTTATATTCATAACGAGGTGTTGAGGCCCGAGGATTATTCGCAAGGATAATTTTATTATTGGGCTCGTGTTTGCCACATATGAGCTGCAGAGGAACAAAAGATGTGAAGAACACATTTTCATCGGAATCCCTTGGGTAGTCAAATTTCTGCTTGTACTGTGGCCGGAACTTCCGTCGCAGCTCCATTTTGAAATCAAACAAAAATCTTTAAATTCTTTATACAATACAAAAAGTCCTGATGAACATGAGAGTTTAGAAAAATTTCCACTTTTCGCTAGGTAACAGCAAAAACTTATACAATTAAAAATAAACGCAATGAAAATTAAAATCAATATAGTGTATATTTTCTGCATACCTCCAGGAACAGAATCCATCTTGTAGTTAAGTTAAAATATAAAGTTAACTGAATTAAAAATGCGTAACTGCACGTATTCCACTCACAAATGGACAATGCACTAAGCACACGTCGCAAATTACAGCCAATTTTGAATTGATACAATGTAAGTTATGTTCAAGACAAGAGAGTGGAATTAACGGCAATTAGTGTGAGGGTCATTGTAGAACACTCGTATAATAATAAACACGAGAAATGTTACATTTCGATAATTTCATTTATGACCACCTTTTTTGTCATTTGTCCCACTGTGGGTCGGCTCGATTTCGATAAATCTTCCGCGTGAATACTCAGCGCGAACTCATGCAGTTTTTAAGCGGGTAGTCATCTCCCAGGAAAGTTTCCGTTGTTGGACTTGATTAACACACTATCGGCTGGAATACGATGTGTAGACATTAAGTCATTAACATTTTAAAATAATTTACAATCGAGACTTTCACTTGAGGTTTGCACTATTTCACTTAGAAAGAAATGAAGATTCTTAGTCTTACTTTCTATTCTGTTGCTTAATTTGTGTTTGCTCATATTTTAAATTTATATTCCATATTTCCGATTTTTCAACATTTCAATTGTTGATCTCGGATTTTTGCATTGATAGACTCGGGCTTTCAAGTGCATTTGCACTAAGCCTACAGTGAAACAAACGCATCAAGGACAATAACCGATTGAAAATTTATGAGAAAAGTTTCTTGTAAATATAAAACAAATGAAACGTATCGAATAAAAGAAACGGTTCCAATGCATTGTAATAATGGACAAATTAACTTTTCAAATAGAAAGATATTTCACGCATACATTGAAAATATTGTTTCGTTTGTGCAGTGTTTCATTGTGCAGTTTAAGCAAATTACTATATTGATAATGTTCGTGATTAATTTCTTTCGACATTGACGCGTGGCCGGTGCATTGATTACTTAATATTAAACAAACCACAAAACATACGATATGCTGTACCATCAGAAATATTGAACAAATCAAAAAATATTGTGTACCGGTAGTATAAATCATGTAGGCATGTAATTTTGGTTATGAAAATGGTGTGAGCTATGTAATTATTTTAAGAGGGGCAATAAAAGTGGTTCAACTAATAACACACTTTGTAACAATTTTTTGTCATAGAAACTATCGCATTGGGCCACTCCACGCAAGAGTCTTTAGATGTTTGCAGGAAGTAATGCAACGGGCCCCTAGTTTTACTTAAAAGTTATATCTATGCTATAATTTCAATTGTTTGAATGTATGTATGTTATGCTATACAAATCCACGCCTTTAAAGGTGTCGTAACGAAACTTGGCACGATTATTGGGGGCACCAAGGGAAAGGCCGTAGGGTAGTTTAAATTCCCGACAGGTTTCCCATAGAAAGTTATTCGCATTTTTTTCTATTACCCGTACGATAACACGTAAAAATTGACTTTTATAAGCGTAGGCTTTCATTCATTTGCTTATATAAATTCGACAAATTGACGTAAGAACTTCGTACCTGCACAGTATTTAAGAAGAATTATCATAGTTAATATTCTTATCGTCATTTTTCGTATTTGGCTCGAAATCGCTCGCATTTCACGTTTATTCCCATTAATTTGGACTAAATTTGCTTTTTTAACTATAAAGACCTTGGCAACAATGACGTTGTTCAAGTCCAAGGACTTAATGTTGTTTCGGTTTATTTATTTAGTTACTTAATAAATATTCCTATTTAGTGAATCGTGCTTATGCATGGTGTAATATTATAGTATATTATTTTATTTAAATTTGAATTTAACATTTTTGAACACATTGCTGGTGAGTATTTACGTATTTTGAATTATCTATAAAAAGCATTGGAATAAAATAATTTGTATTTCAAAAATCAATATGAATGAACCTGAAATTTGACCGGATGATAGGTTATTATGTACAACCAACCAGAAAAATCGAAAATTCCAAATATTTTAATTTTTATTGGGGTATTTTTAACCCCAATGTTCCATTTCGATACTTTATAAGAAAAACATGGAAATCTGTGCTGAGTTTTATAAATTTGCATTTTTAATTAGTTATAATTCAGATAGAAACTCGGGACTACAAAAATTCTATAGTTAAAAGAATGAGGTTTCTTATTTTTTAAGACTAAATTCAAATCGGTGACAAATTGACGAAGAAATATGTTTTTAATCGGAAAAAAGCAGGTGCTCAACAATAAAAAACTTCAGCTACCATAGCAACCAGGAAAATGCTTTTCAATGGGAATTGACAATCCGTATTATAATAGCATCGCTTTAATCCTTTTTAATAGGGAAATTCTTATTGTCCCATTGATTTCAACCAAAGACGTATACATATGACTACGTCATATTTTTAAAACGCGATATATGTTATTAAATAGAAGAACGTTACTCCTTTCAATTATGGGGGTTGATGAACTGTATACAATAATAGTTTTAATTTAGTGCTTCTAAAGAGAATCAGTAGATTGTATTATAATGCAATTTATTTCAAACTACGGCGTAAACTTATGACGACGTCAAAATCCAAAAACAGTAGATATTAGTGACGTTATGGACTTCCTGATGCACTGCATCCCCTCAAAATATTACGGTGTTACTTTCGATATGGACTGTAATGCTTGCTGAATATATATATATATATATATATATATATATATATATATATATATATATATATATATGGCAACAAGGTGTTGGGATCAGGAAACCCAGTGAACACTCACCAATCGGACGACTTCAGGTTGGCGAGGCCCCGGGGATGTCGAAGCGGCACGCGTAAAAGAACACTAAAACACAGTTCTCTCTCTGTAGCTGATGAAGGAATAATTCCGAAAGCTTCTACGTTTGTGATGTTTCTGTGTTTTAGTGTTCTTTTACGTGTGTCGCTTCGACATCCCCGGGGTCTCGCCAACCTGAAGTCGTCCGATTGGTGAGTGTTCACTGGGTTTCCTCATCCCAACACCTTGTTGCCATACATATATCCATTTTACCTTTCCTTTTCCGTAAGCTGTTATATATATATATATATATATATATATATATATATATATAAAATTTGAAAATTCGAAAAACTCTCATAAGATTAACATTGGAGCGTTGTTGCTGCCAAGCACGTTTTTGAAGAGGACCTTCAGATTTGGCGTTCAAACTCGGCATATGTACGCGGTAGATCACGGGGTAAATGAATCGCGATAATTTCGACGAAACTTTAATTATAATACTCGGCGTGAGATTCCGCATGTGACCAATGTGCAGCTTTCTAACATAAGTAGATGGGTTCGATGCCAGGAAAGTTTCCAAATGAATGATAGAAGGAAGAAGAGAGAGAGAAGATGAAGAGAGGGAAAGGGGGAGGGAGACAATGAGGGAAAGTGGAAGTTTGGGAAAGCGGAATGTTTGATTGGAGAGAGGTAGGGGCATACTTTTGCAAAATTAAATTATAAGTAATTGACGCACGATCTTCAGATAAGAACCATTTTAAAGGAAATTAAATGAAAATTTTTATTCTTATCGTCGATTTTTGTTTTCGAATCGAATTCGCTCACATGAAGCTAAAATATTCGAAAAGTTGTCAAAATTGTGCATTTTTACTGAAACGTTCCCTTGGCGATCAACAGCATTGTTGTTCATACAAAAACAACATATCTGGTGGGTCCATAATAGCTCATTTTTTTCGGAACAAAACGTTAAAGATGGTTTTAACTTAGTTAAAAAATTGTATACTCTTATTTTCTTATACTATTAAATATCAAAAAATATATTAAAGTGAAAACCTGTTCATCTATCTTATCTAATGTTCGTATAAGTGTCAGATTTAGCTCACTTCCTTCCAATATAGTTGAATATATTAAGTTCCAATTTTCCCGTTGAATTTCAACGGGCATTTACACTAGTAGATATATATATTCAATAATTGAGTCTAGCATGTTCTTTCTCAGAATTTAAAGGCATTGAGATAACTCTCACAAAAGCGATCATGCTACATAAAACTATTTTGTATCCTTTATCTAATTATTCAAAATCTTCTATATAACCATTAATGTTTACTCCCTCTCTCTACCCCGCATTATTTTCCATTACATGTTGCATGGAAATATTCGACAGCTTTGTTTCTATAACCCTTACGTCCCGAACAACAAGATGTCGTCTGCGCTGCAATTGACATTTTCCTCTTGCGATTTGTCCCCGCCGCTGCCGTTACAGTTTCTTCGCCACTTCAATTATGTCACAGACACTCGCTTTGCCTCAGACCCATTCACTTTGCCTTCCTTTAATTCCAAGTCACTTCTCGCGACATTTCTCTAGATCGTTTGAAGTTTCTGGACTGCAGCTGCATTCAGTGTCTTCTCGGCTGGAGAGAGCGTGGCATGAATTGAAGGGGAGCAAGAGGGAGCTCGTTGTACGTTCGCGCAATGACTCAGAATACCAACGAGTCTGAACGGCGTTGGGATGGATATTGTCCAAATTACGCCTTTTTCAACGTAAATATAATATTATGTTTCGGTGGGAAAGTAACAACGGTTCTTATAAAATCTTTTGTAAATGTATTGGCACTTCAACGAATTTTGACAGGTTTAAAGAGAATGAGCAAATGAAATGAATGCATCTTTGCAATTTTTTCTCTGTTGCATTGAACTTAATGACAGAATTATACTCAAGATGTAATCGATAAAATATTAGTACAAGCTTCTTGGGACATAGACAGTTTGCGTATAAAAGACATATACCGCGATATTCCTATTTTTATGCATAAATTGTTGGAAAGTGATAAGAATTTATTTTAAATCAAAAGCTGGACCACTAATCTAACTCAAGTGCAGGGATTTCGTTAAATTTATTTCGATATGTAAATTTTTTTAAAAATTGAAATTCCAAAATCTCGTTACATTTACCTGAAAATCGAAATTAAATTTATGTTAGTAACCGTCTTCAGTGGTAATTAAGCGACAATTTATTCTAAGAAAATCCCGTTCATAGAATCTATCGTCCACGAATTTTTGCTGATAACGGCATCTTCGTAGCCGAAGTGCACGCATTGTTTCTCCAATGTTTTTAATGGCTACAATAAACGTTGGTTTTCAGCATTCAGTTTTATTAATACAAATATGGTCTTCATCATTGATTTACATCTGCTTAGTGGTCACCAAGCCTTTGCTTATGAATATTGTCTTATTATGCCTTTGGATGTTTGCATTGAAAGGTATGGTTAAGTTTCCGAAGTGATATTTCTAGAAGAGTAACTTAATACATGTCAAGGAACAGCAACCAAATACATATCTTTTCTCTCGGACCATCTGCCCGCATTGCATCAGGCTAAGTTCGGATAACACGTCAAATGTACCACTTCCACCCTGAAGTTTTATTTTTTTCACTTTGAGCGTTTCGCGGCAGAGGAGTAGATTATCATAATCCTCTGCCATAATAGTAGATCGGCGATTTGGAAGTGACAACCAGGCATATATTTTTATGGTTTTCTTTAGTTTTTATCAATTTTATCATAAGACCTGTTTGATTTTTACAATTTTAATGTCCATTATATTACATTGAATTACTTTATATTACATTGTAGTAATAATTTTTACCCATTCATGTTGGAAATTTTATGCAAAGCTCATGCCAGACTTTCATCATTCAAACATTTGCCTAACCCAGATTAAGAAATCTCAGCGTTAGTTCAGTTGAGCAAAAATAATTTCAGCTTAGGTTTACATATAAATTATTGAATGTTATTATATATATGCAATGACCTGCGGTATACCCCTAAAACGCATTTATCAGGTGATATCCTTAGAATAATTCGTCGATAAAAGTAGCGGGAGTAGTTGAAGGTGAAGAAGATGATGGAATAGTTGGAATGAAGAAGGAAAGAGATCGGATGAGAGAGAAAAGAGGAAGAGAACGGAGGAAAAGAATGAAAGGAAATCGGCAAATCGTAATAGAAAGTAATAAAGTGGAGGTAAGATGGTAAGGGATGGGTTGATTAATTTTTCTCCTTTATTTGATGTATTAGGCCGATATTCCTCTCCGCCTTCGCCAGATCTCGGACTTGGTTTAATTTATCCATAAAAATTGGATTTAAAAGCACGAAACTCGACGTAATACGATGAGAATAAAGAAAAGCTTCGTAGGAAATAATTTTCCTGAAGGAAGTTCTTTGAAGAATGCAAAACACACATCCTCGAGGACTAGAATCATTCGTTGGTAAAAACCAAAGACAATTCAATGCACCCTACTACATCCGCCAAAAAAAACTTGAGAAACGTTACAACACTGCATATTTATGAAGTAAAGGATATACCAGCTTCCCTTACCAAAATATACTTATTATAACGAAGTAACTGCGCAGACTGATACATAGATTGTTAATGCATGGATTGGTTTTGTCGCTAATGCGTGAACTTGGGATTCGATCGTTTGTTTATTGTTATTTTTACGTACCTATTGTAAATTTTTATTTCTTTTTCCCGCGTTTGCTTTATTACTTTTGATTTATATGAAATAATATTTTTAGGTACTCTGAATATTTCGTATTTTTCGGTTGTTGTTTCTGCGTCACTAACAACAAACCCAGGTATTGTTGAGCTAAGTAAGCGATGTTGATTAAGTCAGAGTAAGTGCAGCAGCTAAGAATCTCTGATTGTGAGATTCGTGGCTTTTGAGGAAAATCCAGGCCAATTATCGTACTTAAGTGCTGTTTTTAATGTATTCATGATTATGGCATGCAAATGGTGATTTTATTCAAAAGAAAGGTCAGGTTTTGAGAAAATACGTACGATTCATCGTGGATTCATCGGGCGGAGATTTTTTCTTTTAAATACTAATAACATTCCTTAAATTTATATTATTGTTGCTTTGCGTCACTTTCAGCCGTGTAAGATCGTTGGATAGTGTTAGAGTGCAAGTTATCGATGGGCCAAAACAAGGAAAAGTTGGTGAACACACTTTTACCCTCAACATAGTTTTTCAAGAGATTCTTTATGTTTAGCCCACATTGACCCCGGTCGACTGGTTGGATGCTAAGATCAAAAATAAAATTTTCGAATTTTGTTTGTTGTTATTTTTTGGACGGCATGTGCCGTCACAAGCCACTAGCTATTGTATATTGACCCCGACAATTTAGAGCGCTTTTCTTGTAAACAGAGCAGACCTAACACCTTAATAAAATTGAAAATTTAAATTATATCATGGTTTTTAGTCTCCAAAGGTTTTAATAAAACCAAACTTCATATTTATTTTGAGGTAAAGGTAATTTAGTTGGTTCCTTTCGGTTGAGTATATTTACAACGGCGGTTTCGAAAGAATTTCCAACTGCCGTAATTTCAAAGAGTCTTTAATTATCTACTTGACCTTCATTATTATCGTATGAATGAATGTATTACTGTAAAGGTGCAAATTCTTCGGCTTGAAGATTATGAGCGAAAAAATACCTCAAATTATTTGTAACTTTATCGTTCAATATTAACAGTTTCGTCTTAAAAACAAAAAACCGTGTTCCCATCCTTTTTTGCGCTTTTGATTCTTTATTTAATTAATCTGATGAATGAAATTCATCGAATAAACCTTCGAGAGTAATAAAAAAGGACCAATTAAAAAAATCAAATTAATTATCTTTATGACATTAAAACACCATATATGTCAAATTCAAGAGTGTCCTAGATTTTTACTCTTGCCGTTTCCATTGCGTGACGTCCAAAATTAATTAGCTTTTATATTTTAATCAATTTAGCGTCCTTTTCATGGTCCAAAATTGAATAAACGTATTGGCTTATTCGCAGTGCTTCTCATCCTATTGGGTAGCTTTATCTTGAAAAATACCGCAAGAAAAATTTGTAAAAGTTATTTGTTAAACTTTTTCAGAAAAAGTTTAGATTTTTTGTATATAATATTAATTGTAAATTCTCGCTCGAAAAATCATCTCCGCCTTACGAATCGCTATTTTTGTTATCCTAAACGTTGTGCAACCCTCACAACTTTGGGTTCGTTAGCAATAATCTGCCTAGCTCTCTACTACGCTGATACTTTCAAGAATTTATTTTTTTAATTATATTTTGCATAAATCGCGTACTTTCTCGTCTTAACGGCCAGGATCTCGTTTGTTTGCAGGCATCCCTCCTCGCCTCCACAACCTCCCGTCCCTTTGACCGCCATACAGGTTTATGGAAAATACAAATAAATCCCGAATATCAGAGAACACCGTGGCACCGTGTCGGATAATTATCAAATCCCCGCGCACCTGAGTCTCCTTCGTCGCTTCATCCATTTCGTGGCGAGAATTTTAGCTACGCCCTCTCCCGGAGACCTCTTTTCCTTTGGGAAATCATCGAGATGCACAATAGTTTGCTTTTTCCTTCGCTAGGCCGTAAAGACGTCTTCACTTCTCTCCCACGCCCTATTTTTTTAATTAGGTCTTGCGCAAAGAGCGAGACGCTTTTATTCCATCACTAAAAAGTGCCATTTCCGTTGAGATGGAAGGTAAAATGTGTGTGGTTTCCCTCCTTTAATTCCACGGTCACTTTCAAAAGTGCCATTCCTGGGCACTTGCCGACATTTGTGTATATACTGTGTAGGGTCTGCCAATTGAAAAGACGATATACTCTATATGCTAGAATTAATTGAAATTTTTAAACCCATTTAAGAATACCATGGAAATAAAAAAGAGTGATGCAATTTGTGTAAACATGGCAATTTTATTTAATTATAAATTAACCCAATGTTATCATCAGACTAATAAATCCTGTATGAACAACTTATTACCTCTTTATCTAAATATTTTATTACGATGAAATTATATTAGAATCGTTTCACAACTATAAATTTTATATCATATAGTACAGACTCATTTTTTATTGGTAGACCATGCATTTGGGCATATAGATGAGATGACAAACGATTTAGTTAGTCGAACTATTCGGACTGGAGGACAGATTTGCAATCGTATATTCATAGCCTTAAAATTAAAATTACTTAAGTATTGGAGACATTTTAGTAAAAGTATACCTCATATCTTATGTTGTGGTTGGCTAGTAATATTACCGAACTTTAAAATCAGTTTTTCAAATTGTGATTCAAAAAGAGAGTAACAATGGCTGGAATCGATTTCACGAAATTTGTACGAAAGATTGCTATGAAAATGTTTAAACAACCAAGTGAGCAGTTGCTGATTTAGCAAGGCGCGACTCCAAGCCCCAAAAAATCGCGAACATTTTATAACATAATAACTTACTTTATTATTTCTTTTAAAATCAAATATTAGTCAAAATTCTAGTGTTTTCATCGATGTACTACTTTGTAAAAAATAGAAATCGTTGAATTGAGAACAGACAATTCATTGAATTAATAGTAATTGCAGGCAAAAGTATGGTTCTTTGTACCTATTAAAATTATACAATTTCTAAAATGCGCCTCTCTTAGACTGATTTCATGTTTGGTTTAACGTATATAAGTGAATACATACACTGCATATTATGGCATGCATTTAACATATAATTCAATTCCGCTACAATTCAGATTATGTCGCATTCAACAGGACGTCATATGGACACAATAAATGTGTGTGAAGCACGCTTGGAACCGAACATTTAGCAACATGCCAATTATTACCCATAACTATATAGAACTCAGAGAAACATATCTTATCTTTACCATTAATCCTTAGTTGTAGCATAAGGTACAAACACTTTCCCGGACATTTCATAATCTATCACTCTTTTAAACATGACACATGCACACTACATCTTATATTATTTATATCATAGCTTTCAAAGTCTACCAAGATATATTCCTAAAAGCGTCTCAGGCCATCAATATATTCAATAACAGATACTGAATATGCAAAAACCTTAACATCACGCAAGATTTTACATTCAACAGAAGACAAAAAATTAAATCGGCGTTCTCAAAAGAAAAATACTGAAATTGCCACGTTTAATTTGAAATTGCATAATAGTGATTTTCTCTAGGATACTTTCAATAATGATTCATATGACGGTATATAGGACATATACTTTTAAAAATTACTCATATTTTATAAACTCTAATACATATAGCTTCAAAAAATCATATTTCGTGTCCAAAATCACAAATTTATGCTTCAGTACCAATGTTACTAACACATCTAAGTCAACTTGTGCGAGGAAAATTGCGTCTCCATCTGTACCCGTTTGCCTCAGTTACTTGGGATTTGCAATGCAATATTTCTTTCTTTTCATTTAAAATAGTATTTGAAACAAAGATTGAATTTATGTTTTCGTATATTTTAGAGATGAGCAATAGATAACTTTTCCTTCTGCGAGAACGCAGGTGCATATTGTAGAAACATTGATTTGAATTTTTCTGTCTAATATTTTTCGATCAGAAAACGATTTACGTGTTATTACTCGACGGCTGTAAAAAATTCTGTCAAAATTACACGTTTTACTGACGTATCACCAGGACGCGAAGGGCCCTCATGCGTGTGGTCGGCCTGCAGGCATTCACAAAAATGGATGTTTGTTTTCATTTTTCAGTTCAACCGTATCGCTTAAGGTATATGTACCTTGATTAAATAGCGCCGACCCTAATGAATCCCTAATGGACTCCTAATGGATTTCTAATTGAAACGAATGCCACGCGGGAGGGAAATGTTTCTTATTACTTTTGCGCAGATGATAGACGAAATGGAGCGAAGTTCCATTTACGAAGTCGACTCATTTTTATCGAAAGCCGAGTTTAAAGCCTTCCGGAATATTACTTCCCATCGACTGATCCGTATTTCCAAAGAGAGTTGGGTAACTTTTTCATTACGCCAGCGATAGCGCTTGCCTTCCAACGGAGCTTTTCTTTCTTTTTGTGAAAGGTCGTCCTTATTTGTCAGTTAATGAAATGATTGAAAGCAAAATTCGTTTTCGTCAGATTTTCTCATTTGTCTGAGACATTAAACGAGCAACTTTTGTTTTAGAGGTGTATAGTGTTTTGGTTTGTAAGATTTAGGCTATTTATAATCATATCAATATATGCATTTTAGCTTCCGTGTGTATAAATTGTTTAAAACATACGTTGTTATTAGGTTATAATAAAGCAAACACGTCATTTCATAAACTGAGTACTACCAGATGCCACAAAACGTTTTGGAATACCCGATGAGAATTTCAGTTAAAAACGCCACCGATGACCAATGGCGGATTTCCCACAAGGCGCAAGATGGTTCCAGCCTTTTAAGGGACCTTGCGCTTAACAATGCACAACGGTAATTAACTGCACGGTGTTGGCGACACAATTCCGTTGCTAATCGAGTTACTGCTCTATCAGTCCTTTCTTAATATTTATCTCTTTCTCTCTCTCTCTATCTATCTCTCTCTCTCTCTCTCTGTGTAAGTCACCAAGGCCAAAGGTCAAGCTACCAGCCATTGCCGCTTCGTGTGGTAATCTGTACCGCAGTTAATAGGCAAACTCTACTCACCCACGATATTGTAAAAGCAGCGGACGACAGAGTAAGAGTAGAAGCAGTATTTGTGGGTTTTAGGAAAGCCTTCGACACCGTTTCACGTGCAAAAATAATATGAAAATTTAAAGCTTGCTGAATGAACGAGATAATCGTAAACTGGTTTGCCTCGTTACTTTCAGATAGAACGCAGAGTGTAGTTATTGAAAAAGTCGCAACGGAGGCCATAAAAGTGACTTTCGCAGTGCCCGAGGGAAGTGTAATTGGTCCACTGTTTTTTGGTATGCATACAAAAAATGATTTAAAAGATAGCACAAAGGATAAAGTCAAACTCTTCTAATAGAGAAATCGATTCAGAAAACGACCGGATAATATTTCAAGGGGTCCTTCACGTTATTGCAATGTGCTGTAAGGATTGTCGACTTGACTTGAATATAGAGAAGTGCTATGATCTTCACGCGTTCCAGGAATTTCATCTCTTACCCTTAGGAAATGTCTGAGTAAAATTTGAAATAGGTCAGCAATTTCAAATACTGTGGAGTCACACACTCAGTAGCAACATGTCCAGTAGTTGTAGTATAGTTTTTTGCCACTGTAAATACTGTATATCATTACGGCTGGACCCTCAATTAACGTACGTGTTACCGATGTGATAATTTCTCGTACTTAACGTGAAGGTAGCGACAAAATTATTTCAAGTAGTGACGAAATTTTCAGTTAAAAGGATTATGCACAATTCTGCAACATGTTTTTGACATTTCACACTAAAGGCAACATTTGAAGTAGTAAGGTATTAAAAACACAGTTTAATTTTTACTTATAAATGCTAATTTTGGGGTCATTTAATTTTTATTTGTTTTTCTACATTATTCTAAACAAATATGGTCCATATTTTACTAGAACTTTCAAATTTATTGCCATTTATGTATGAGTATGTAAATTTGTAACATTTTACAGAATTAATTATCGCTTTAGGGTTAGGTAGAGGCCTGAGGGAATCTCTTCAACTGCCGTAGTCTTTGATTACTCATGGGAAGGTTTCTTTTATTGCTCGCGTTTTACTAGTCTGAACGATCTTTTTAGCGTATTTCTTACTTTATCGTTTTTTCTTTTTATTATTCTCTACGTTTCTTATATTCCTTGCCACTTTTTTCAAGACACCGTATCCATCAGATGAGTTGACTTCTGAAACTGTGTGCTCTTACTCCATATATGCCGGTGAATTAGAATACATAAATTTCTACTTCTTTATCTCTCCTGATCAATAAATATCGTCAGTATATAAAACTTTCGCTTCGTTTATTTCTTTTTCATCCGGTAAAAACTTTGCCAGTCATCATTACCTGCGTACAACATGTGATCCAATCCGAGGAGTTCAAGAAATCATTACTGAACGACGTTATATAATTCCTTTTCTATAATAACAGTAAATTTATTAATTCAAATAAATAGGTCCGAGCCTATTGTTTCAAAATGTATTTGTACAGTATTAGTTATAATCTATTTTCATTTAAAGAAAATATTTTGCATACTGATATACCGCAATAAATCGTGCGATCTATAAAGAAGCGCATATGAGCTTTGTTTTGATCAAATCAAAACTGGTCCATCATATGCGAAAAACTGTGTATGTATGGGTAAACGTACGTAAATATCTGAAGTTTTCAAAGAAGAAAAGTTCTTGTAAAAAACGCAATGTAAAACTTTCTAAAAAGAAGAGCATCGTCGCGTAATGCCAAGTATAGAATCATATTTTATTGCCCAGGAAGTTATAAAGTGTCGAACCTATTTATGTCTTTATTCTGATTAATTCGATTTTTTTATCCTGAAATTCCTATGAAACATGAGCGTCGGCTGCGCGATAATATTTGTACCCTTTTCATATATTATCGCCGTGTCTCAGAAAACTTCAATTCGCACGTTCCCAGATATTCCTATCGAGGTATTGGCATCGCCGTTTCGAGATATATTAATCTCAAAGAAACCTCTTTATCTTTCTCTTTTTCTTTAAATCAAATTTTCCCGTTTCACATTGAGCATCCGAGAAAGAATTAATCCACTGCATTCCGCTCACTACGCCGTGACTAAAGGAGATGAGATGACAAAAAGGCGGAAAGAGGGCATTATGCAGCTCGCAGCAGAGAAAGCGCGTCATGGCGCAATGCTCACAATGCCGTCATACGTAATAGTACGTCGAGCGTTAACTTTACATGCCGTCGTCCTATGTAATAGTACGTCGTGTACAATCCCTAAATTGTTTATTTTTTGACTCACTGAAATTTCTCCAATCATAAAAACCTTGGCTAATTTTAAAAGAGAATTCTTTAGTCATACTAACTTTCTTCTATTCTTTCAATTTTATTGTATCTATAATTATTTGTAACGTTAAAATTTTGTGATGGATTATTTTTGTTGCCGCGCCAACAGGGTTGTCCCTTCCTTTGGAAAATCGCTGATAAATTCTGAAACGAAACTTATCGCGGTACTAAGTAAAAAAATGAGAGGTTTACGTTGTGAATATCCCCATTGCTGCAGGACATGTCTTCGAGTCTGCTGACCCAGAGCTTGGGTAACTGCGTCAACGTTTATTGACAGAGGTCTGCTCTTAAACGAACTTTAATAGGATTTGCAATGCCATATATTTATCTAGGATAAAAGATGTAGAGTGAATTTCTTTTAGTATTTCTGGCCTTTCTAAAAGAACTTAGTCGGGAAGAAACCTTTGTGCTGAATGGAGTCAATCTCTCCCTCTCTTGCTCCTGCATGGTTCTAGAATAATAACGCCGAGACGAGTATTATTTCGACACGAAGGAATTTCGACGTTTAAAGTAACATAAGTTATAAAGTTTTCTTGGGAAATATTGCATGCTGAATTCTATTACCCATATATAAATTTTCTACAAACTCGAAAAATGCCTTAAAAGTTTACAAAACATTTTTATTTTCATGTATTCTGCGCATATTATCCTTTCTGATATATACAACGCCATATCTACACTTCTGTCGAAAAAAAATGGTAGTTTTTCTGTTTGATTTTTGTAACGATTATGAATGAAGACTGCAACTCACAAATTTATAAGAGTTATGAAATGTCTATTAAAAAATAAGAAAATATTTATATCAAATGTTCAGTCAAGACAAGAAAAAATTGACCTGCAGGAAATATCTTCCCTCTATGATTTAGAGAGGTACATCCAGCAAATAAAATGTTTAGAAAAGTTGAAATATTTTTTTTAAGATTGCATATCAATAACTTAAATATTTTTTACAATAATGATAAACATATGAAAGCGTGGGCGCGCTCTGAACAGATAAGCGATCGGTGTGCTAATTCGCCTCTTCAGTAAAAGTTTGTAAGTGACATATGATTTCGTAAAATATTTTTTTAATTTCATTTTTACGTAAACCCCCAAAAAATTTCATAAGGATACAATAAAAAGATGAAAAATTATAAATTTTAAAATAATTTAGAGCCAGTCTCGCAATTTATTTTTAAATCTTCTTCGACCTCACCAGTGGCATTTCATTTAATGTCCTCCTCGCTGTAGGGGTTAATCGAGTCGCATTCAGCCTTTCGCACTAATTCACGCTGCTCTCGTGATCACGTCTCGTGCTTCCCAAATTCCAACTGTGTATTGCGACAGCATGGCTAGCGAGATTGGATTAAGCGAACGGCGGACGACGCTGTTCAAAATGTTGGTTTTTTTAAAAAAAAGGCTGGAGTAAAATTACAGGCGAATAGTTTTTTAGAGAAATTTTTTATTTTAAATAATTTCAATTGTTTTTACAACGAGTGCAAATGGCAAATCGGTTATGGACGAAAGCGTGAGAATTTTATTGCCTGAATTTGAAATAAACCTCGTTTTCCAGCTATTTTACAATAAAATCAAAGTTTCCGCAAAAAAGAATCTCTTTATTGTAACACAACTGCCCGACAACAGCAAAAAATATCAACGCTGTGACTATTTGCGGTTTTGTTCCGAACTCAAAATTTGACAGACTAAATATTTAAATTCAAATTATAAATCGACCGCGAGAAAAATATTAATTTTCAATACTGTTCCTTCCGATTCAAAAACTTTTTCATTTTTCATTCTTTGATATGAATATTAAGATGAATTATTCATGATATTGAAAAGAATTTTTAATATTATTCCTCAGCAAATAAAAATATTTCGAAATAATATTAAATTAGCATCAGAGCATATAAGTATTACTTATATTAAATCAGGAGGCGAATAACTATCCTTTTCTTAATTTTCAAAAAAGTTACTCGATGTTGGCCTCAACTTTGTGATATTCCATTGTAAAGAACGATGAGGACCAAATAATTTACACTAAACGACAGTTAGTACAAGTTGTCATGTCTGATTCATTTGAAAAAATATTTAAACCGTCCCTCTCCATTCGCTAAAAAGCGCGTTTTGATAAAGAGCATAAGTAGTTTTTTTGTTACATCAATAAAAAGTAAGAAGAATTTCACTTTGAAAATGACAGCAAAATACGTTCAAAGTACTTGAAATAGATTCGCATGATGAAGTTACTTCTTAATTTCTAGAACAATTTGTATTTTAACAAACGTCAACAAGCGGGGATAATGAGGAGTCAATCCTATGACGCGTTTCTCTTACTATACGCGAAATGTTTTACATCGCCGCTGGACCGAACTTCGCCACAAAAATGCGTAGGGAACGTGACGAAGCGTAGAATCCAACAAAAATGCACGTTGCTTTCCAACCGACTCCAGAATACACGGAACTTAGAAATATATTCCCACTCTTCAACCATTTTGACCGTTTTCAAGTTTCTCTTACTTCAACACAACGCATGATTAGGCGCTAGTTCGGTTATCCTTCTCAAGATTAAGCGCAAACTTTAGATCTTCTTTAATATATAATTACTCAATGTCTGTCCGCCCGTCCGCCCTCCCTTTTATTTCTTGAACAGTTTGTCATAGAGAAATGCTGCAAACGCCATTTTGTTTCTGCCAACTAGAAGACCCCGGGAAAACTATTTTCGTTTGCAGAAGTGTCCCAGATTCGACTCCATATGTTTATATAGGAGTTTCGATTTTTCAAGATGCAAGGTTTATTTCCTTCATTTATAAAAATATGCACCAAATCCCTCCGTTTTGGCGTTATTCGACGGCTAAAACTATAAATATCTTATTCTTGCAATGTTTAGATGTTACACGGAATAATTTGTCAGAAACGCGTTTTCGAAATTTTATGACTTTTCCGTACGCTTTCCGGGTGTTGCCAAGGCGACCCTAATTGTTGCCTCCGATTCAATTAGTGTCTATTAAGCCTTCAAATAGACGAATGAATTGCGCTATTCGCTTCATGCTTTTATGAAGCATCGAAGTTATAGCTGTAGTAATGTCAAATTTAATAGATTGCAAAGTTAATAATTGCAGATTATTATTGTTCAGTAAACCGCGTGTGGACTGTGGGTATTTTTAACGAATAATCTCCTTTCTTTATATACTGGAATGTTACCTTTTTCGTCGGGGAGGAGCAATTAAAATTGCAAATACAAATTATAAAAACAAACATGAAATTCAATGTCAGTTGTCTAATTTTGTAAGGAGAAATGGGCTATTTTTACTTTTTGCAGATTTCTGACTGACTTCGCAAAAGTTTTTGTAGTATACCACTAGTATCTATAAATGATCTACTTTGAAATCTGCATTAAATTTGACCGTGGGAAGCTCTCTTGGGCTGCCTAAGGCCCTTCCATTCAGCAGGCTTCATAACTCTGTATGAAGAAAGTCATATGCGGGACATCAGCTTTTTATTTTCTCCATACGTAGTATAGGGGAAAGTATTGTTTTCATGAAAAAATCTATTTCGAAATTTCAACGGAAATACACGTTTTGAGGTCCCCTGAACACGGTTTGACCATTATCTTGATGATGTCTGTGTGTGTGTGTGAAAGCTTTTTTGTGGGTGCTCTAACTCAAAAACTGTTAATCAGGTCAAGGCGAAATGTTATATTTAACATTTTTTTAAAAGTCAGAAGAACTGAATAGTTTTAGGTAAAAGTCGGTCAACCGGAAGTGGGTGTATACTTTTGTCACTTATCTGTTATTTTGTGATATTTGCTTTAATATTCGATATATTTAAAAACATACTAGAATAAAAGTTGCAGGAAATTTAATTTTCTACGACCTTTGGTCTAAACATTTTTCCATATAATGTATTTCTAAGAGATATCTTAAAAACTAAATTATTTAGCCTTTGTTTAATACATCTTTCCATATAATGCGTTGTTTAAGAGATATCTTATATTTTTAGCTGCCACCACCACGCCACCTACCGACGACTATTGTTAACAACTGACGCTTAGTTACGTCTTAGTGACGCTCCTTTTTATTTATTTGTTGGAGCTTAGAGGCTATATCCAATTTTGGAAAGTTATGGTTTGAGTTTATTTCTGTTCTTTGTCAAGTTAAAATTTTCTCGCAGTTTCTTAAAATATTTTTTATTGTGTAATTCATTTGGGATTTTTAGAAATATTACAGGTATGGAGAAAGTCATGCGGTGGCCACGTCGGATTTTTTTATTATATCATCATACTATAAAAAAATCGGGTGTCTCTCCTGTCTCCCGAGCGAAGGTGACTGACGAATTTTCGTGCAACTAATTATTTGGTTCCAACCAAACTTTCGCTGTTTATTCGGAGACACCTGCGATGTGTTCTAGGGGTATCATTACTTCCAACCACCCATAAAATAAATAAATTATTTTCTCTTATTTAATTTCCTCCATTTGAATAACACGGGAACGAGTGTAGTATATTTTTTATTTGCACTTTAAAATTACTCAAATGAAAGATAGGAATTCGGAACCTAAACCCAAGTTTGAAGAAAAAAATGCAATTCTTTTCATACCGTCAAATTTTTAATCGAATCTGACTAAAATTGTGCTTTTAACAACAAAATAACAAGATTTTTTAAGCGAAACTTTGTCACCCTAGCAACCCGATTATTGCCGAATAGGTTCTCTACTCCCGGCGAGAAGGTTATCGTTATCTGCGCGCACATTGTCGAGAGAGCGGCAGAAGAGTAACGGCAAGCGGTAAGACCGTAATTTCCTGTCCGTAAGGAAATATACGACTTTGATTTTATTTTCATTATTCGCATATATGACCATATAACATTTTTATGCCTTTCTCAAAATTTCTCTCGGCATAACTGAAAGCTCTCTAATAGTAAGTATAAAAAAGAAGTGGAACTTAAGCTAACAAATAATGTTTATTCGTTAAATATCGATGCACTTCCCTGAATAAATCTTAATGGATTTTGGCGAGATATTCATATATCACTGCATATAGGTACGGACTCAATTTACTAATCTAAAGCCGTTGAATTCCAATGGTTTTTCTCGGTTCCTCCGATTTTAGTATTTTAATCATTGCCTTTAAAGCTTTTACGAAAAGTGTGTTCAATTACGTAGTTCCAAGTGCTTTTAATTAGTTCCTGCCGTATTAAGCTGTCACCGCCGTAATACATGGCGACTCTCAACCAACACAATTACTCAATTCAGTCGCTCTCTCACGCGTGATTAACGCACATCTCGTTACGCCGCCATGGCCCCAAAGGCATCGCCCGTGGCGGTCAGAAAGGGACGTTGTTACGGCTCAAGTTACGGCCCGGCTTAAGTCTTATGGCAGTAAAAAGGCGCCTTTACATGTCAACGGTGCGAAAGGGACGCGTCCTTTGTGCATGGAATGTAGCAGATTACTGCCCTTCTCACCGCGTGGCACTTTTTGGGATGCACTGGAAGCGTGCGCGCTATCTGGTGGCCGTCGAGTAAGACCAGAATCCCACCATTTATTTAACGGTTTCAGCGAACAGTTGCCGGAAAATAGCGAAAGGTAGAGAGAGAGAAAAAGAGAGAGGACATAATAAAGAATACCAAAAATGTGTCAGAACATAAGAGAGAGAATCTTTTTTGGCAAGATTGAGGCTAATCTAGCCATTTACAATCTGTTTAAATTTAAATTATGTAGATTCACATTCTACAGAATTTGATTTACACAATATAAAATTATAACAAAATTAATAAGCAAGAAAATATATATTTGAAATGCACATTATTAACAAACATTTGTTACAAATTTAAAATATTAATCGAAAGATTAATATTTACAACAAGAGGCATATGTATCTATGAAGACTTAATTTTACATACACACACGTATATAGATAGGTATTGCGGAGGCACTTAGTTATGTAAATAAAAATGGTAAGAATTCATTTTAAACTTTTGAAAAACAAATGCTTGCTTGTAATTTAAAATTTTTGTTAATAAATGGAAAAGAAGAAAAGGGAGAGAGAACATGTCAGGAAAAAACTGATGAATCAAATATTAACGGCGAGTTTTTTAATAAAACATATGGGTATACGTTATTATAACGTTTCTCTGTATTTTCATTAGAAACAGCAATAAAGACAAAACGTAAATCAGAAAATCAATCATAAATTATTTAAAACATACCTCAACGCAGTTAAGCAGTTTAAATATTATCTTTATTCTTTTTCGAAAGAAAATAGAACGTTTTAACGCTTCGCTTTTATTGTTGTAGCAACGTAAACAAATACAAAATTTACCGTAGTAACGGACCCTTATAGATAGTTAATAGGGTTTTTTAATCCTGCTAAAAGACAAACAGATGGCTGGACCCCAAAATCAACGGGGTTCATGAATTGCCCAAAACTATCCTTAAGATTTGGTTGCTTTAACTCAGGGGGGCCAACCTGCGGCCCTCTTAGCAATTTAATGCGGCCCACCTCCAGTGTTTCGTAATTTTCAAAACTTTCCTCATTTTTTTATTTACCCACCAAATGTTATTTTACATCTAACAATACCTGTTAAAATCTCTAGCATTAAATTGAGACCCCTTAATAAATATTTCTCAATTCAAATAAGTTCTTTTTATTTTTTTTAAACTTTTCTCAAATGCATTTCTAAAAAACTAATATTAACTAGAATTTCAATCATATGGTGCCTAAGAATCGCGAAGTAACCTCCGATTCCAGTCCGCCGAAGCATCGAAAATTTCCAATGTGATCCACCGAAGGCTTCACTGTCACCAATGCGACCCACCAAATAGAAGAGTTTGCCCTAACTGGAACGGTGTAGAAGTAGTTCATAAATTAATGTTTTATTGTTCATTGCGTCCCTTAAGCTGCCTCTAGAGCTGTTTGGTATGAAAAATGTCAATTTTCTCTTTTGTTTTAGGCGTTTGGCGTTAAAATATATCACATTTAAGTTTGACAAAGCAAATTTAATAATCCTGATAATTTCATAGAAAATTTAGTAGTGAAAAATCGACGACAATTCATTTTCGTCGATTTTTAAATTTTTACGAATTCGATTTTTATCTACATTTATCGATTTAAATCGAATCCTACCAAACCTAATTGTAAATAAACGTATAGCTACGAGCTGAGCTGTAAGTGTTGAGCGGGGAGGGGGGTAAAATATCGTCCTCCGCTTTTTAAGTCGAAGGCGCCCTTGCCAGCATAAAGGTTGGGAACCCCTGCTCTAGTCTTCGAATTTCAACCGCGGGAAGAACTTATGGCGCGGAAGTGCGACGGACGGACTGACGGACGATTACATTGGTGGATTAGCGAATTTAAAAAAACGGTAAAAAGAATAATAGAAGAAATAAAGATAGAGGAGAGGCAGGAGAAGAGTATAAAGGAGATATAAGATAGAAAGAAGAAAGCCCGAGAGAGAGGAAAACGCAAACACACGTTGCAGGATTTTTTTGGAAGTAGCTGCAGCTATATCTCGTCCAAAGGACTGCGAGTAATCATTGCTTAAAATTCGTGCTGAAAGGCACAATACGGTCGAATGGTCCGATTCTCAACGGACGATCGCATTTCAGGACGCTCTTTCGCCTTGCTTCGTTTTTAGTGCTTTTTGTCATTGCTGAAAAGCACTATTATCTTCGTGATGTCCGTCCGTACGTACGCATACATCAGGGGTGAATTGGCCAAACAGATTTCAACCAAATTTGGTACATAAAACATTCACATAAATTAATGACCAAAATGGAATATTTGGACCGAATTGACTAAGCAGGGGTGCCATAATTGCAA
The DNA here is from genome assembly GCA_028673005.1 of Tanypteryx hageni. Taxonomy (NCBI): domain Eukaryota; kingdom Metazoa; phylum Arthropoda; class Insecta; order Odonata; family Petaluridae; genus Tanypteryx; species Tanypteryx hageni. The sequence goes on along the minus strand of CM054115.1, from coordinate 182,463,727 downwards.
AGTTTAACTTTTCGGTAATTGTGAATTTGGAAGGAATTGGCCAAACCGAATTCAACGAAATTTTGTATGGAGGAGGTGTGCAACATATAAAAACTAAATCAATATGTTTAATGTAGAAATATAAATCAGTGCTGCCACAATAAAAGTGATAAAAAGTTCTTTTTACATGTTTATGTGTAGAATTTTCCAGATCAATTATAACGAAATTTAATATTTATAATGTAGACACATACACAAAACCATAATAGCATATTTGGAACTCATCAGCCAAACAGTGGTGCCACAATTACAAATTAAACTCTTTCAGTAATAATGAATTTGGAGAGAATTGGCTGGATGGATTTCAACTAAATTTTACATATAAGATTTTTATAACATACCATAATGAAATCAAGATGTTTAAAGCGGAGTTAAAGAGCAGGGCTACCACACTAAAAAGTGAAATAATATTTTTAATCGTATTTATAGGGAACTGACCTCGTGGATTTTAACCAAAGATAGAATATATAATCATCATATAAATCATCATCATCATAGGTAGTCTGTCCGTAGACAGGTCCGTGATTATTCATGGTTAAACCTGGTTCTCCATATACTCCTATTTTCCGCTGTCCTCTTCATATCTTGATAACTCTCTTTCCCTTTCAAATCGTCTATCAGCTGATACCTTTTCCTACCTCTTTCCCTTTTCCCATCTAGTTTTCCTTCTAACACATCTTTAATCATACTCTCTCTCCTCATGTAATGTCCAACCCAGTTAGCCTTCCTCTTTCTGATAGTCTGTATAATCATTCGCTTCTCTCCTATTCTTCGTAGCACTTCATCGTTTTTCATCCTATCTGTCCATTTTATCTTCAGCATTCTCCTCCAAGTCCACATTTCAAAGCTTTCCAAGTATTTGATGTCATTTTTCCTTAGCGTCCATGTTTCTGCCCCATACAATGCTATACTCCATACGTAGCATTTTATCAACTTCTTGCGGATATCTTCCCTTATATTCCCTGTAAGTAGTTGTTTCTTTCTCCTGAAAGCAGCTTTTGCTTTTCCTATTCTAGTTTTGATCTCATCCGTACATTTTACCTCTCGTGTTATGATACTTCCAAGGTATTTATATTCTGAAACTTGTTCTAATGGCTTTCCCCCAATAGTTATGTTCAGATTCTCTTCTTTACCCGATATTCGAATGACCTTGGATTTTTCTGTATTTATTTCCATACCGTATTTTCTACCTGTTATCACTAGTCTATTTATCATTTTTTGTAGTTCCTCTTCCTTTCTTGCTAGAAGTACTTGATCATCTGCGTATTTTACTGTTCTTATAATCCTTCCTCCAATTTTGAAATCCCCTGTGCCTTCTAAAGCTTCTTGCATTAGACTTTCTCCATATATATTGAATAGGGTTGGCGATAGGCAACAGCCTTGTCTTACTCCTCTACCGATATTTATTCCGCAGGTGTCCACATTCTCAAACCTAACCTTTACAACTTGATTCTCATATAGATTCCTAATCAATCTCCTGTCTTTCCAGTCTACACCTATATCCTTTAATATCTTCATCAACTTTACCCAATTTACTCTATCAAAGGCCTTCTGCCAGTCTACGAAACATGCGCAGATATCTTGACTGTATTCTATTGCCCTTTCTGATAAGATTCTAACTACTCCTATAGCATCTCTAGTTCCTCGTCCTTTTCTGAAACCGAATTGATCTTCCCCTATTATTTCTTCTGCCTTTTTCTCCAGCCTTTTATTAAGAATCCTCGTGATGATCTTCGATGTGTGTGACAGAAGGCTTATAGTTCTGTAATCTTTACACTGCATTGCCTTTGGCTTCTTCTTTAGAGGGATCATTGTTACTTCTAGGAAATCCTGAGGCCATTCTCCCGTGTCGTAAATCTTATTAATTAATTTCGTGATCGCTTTTAGTCCTTCTGATCCTATGACTTTAAGTATCTCAGCCGGTATTCCATCGCTGCCCGTGGCTTTCCCCTTCTTTAGTTCCACTATCGCCTTTTCTACTTCGCTCTCCATAATACTTGGTCCTAAGTTGTCTTCTTCAATGTTTTTCTCATTTTCCAGTTCTATTTTCCCCTCTCCTGCCTGTTTGCCGTATAATTCCTTAATGTATTCTTCCCATACCTGTGCTACATCCTTTGTTTCTGAGACTATCTTCCCATCCGTATTCATAATTCCTTTACCACAAATTCCATTAGACTTCTTATCTTCTAATTCCAGTGCCCTAGCGTACATCATATCGTACCGTCCTAACTTCTCCATTTGTTCTATTTCATCACATTTTCCTTTTATCCAGTTTTCTCTAGCTTTATCTGTTACCCTTCTCAACTCATTGTTTATACGCCTATAGTTGGCTCTACCTTCTTCACTGTTAACGTTTTTCCATTTTCGTCTCTCATCCATTTTCTCCAGCATTTCCTTCGTGATCCATGGTTTTCTGATTTTCTTCTCTTGTTTTCCAATCTCTTTATCCAAGGTATCCTTGATACTGGTTTTAATTTCATCCCATTCTATATCAGCGGTCTTCGGTTTGTTTTCCAACTTCCTTAGGTTATCTTCCAACTTCATGCTGACTACATCCTGCCTTTCTTTCAGTTTTTCTAGGTCCCAGGTCTGTCTTTCTCTTCTCGTTTTTCTTATTTGTTTGAGCTTTGTACTCACGTCAACTATTAGAAGGCTGTGATCTGAATCAATGTCCGCTCCTTGCAATGCCTTGGCATTCTTTATGCTGTTCCTGAATCTTTGTTTTACAAGGATGTAATCTATTTGGCATCTCATTCTATCTCCTGGGCTTTTCCATGTGTATAACCTTCGTTTATGGTTTTTGAACCATGTATTAGTCACTACAAGGTCATTATTGATGCAGAATTCTACGAGTTTCTCCCCTCCTCGATTTCTCTTTCCAAGTCCGTATTGCCCGACAACATTTTCTTCCTGTCCTTCTCCGACTATGCTGTTCCAATCTCCCATTATTATGCAGTTTACCTTTCCTCTTCCGTCTTCTTCGTAAATTTCATTAATTTGCTCATAGATCTCATCTATTTCTTCATCGTCATGAGCTGACGTTGGCATATATACCTGGATTATCAGCATGTCCACTGGGACTGCTTTTAGCTTTATTGCCATCAGTCTATCGTTCGTTGCTATTATCTTTGTCACGCTTTTCATCATATCATTCCTAAGTACCAGAGCTACTCCCCTTTCCCCACTATTTCCTCCAGAATAAACTACCGTGAATTCTTCCGAGTCGAACTGTCCTTCTCCCTCCCATCTAGTTTCGCTTAGCCCTATAATGTCAACTCTATTTCTTCTCATTTCTTCTTTCAAGTTCTCTAGCTTTCCTGCCTTTCTCATAGTTCTTACGTTCCAAGTCCCTATTCGTAATTTACTTTCGACAAATGTTTTCCTCAAGGCAGTCCCCGCCCGGAGATCCGATTGGGGGACTATTTTACCTCCGGATTGTTTTACCTCGAGAGAACTCATATTGTCCAACCATATAATCTTTACTAGGGATTGTAATGTGGTAGTTTCCCTCTTGCTTTCCACATCGCAGTACTGTAGCCGTTCAAATCGTCCTGATCACGCCTACAGCTGTATTGGATATAGACCCAACCAACATCATTTGTTTTCGGCTCTATACCATACTGACAGTACTGCTGCCTACTGCCAGGCACTGATGATAGTTTTTTTTTTTTTTAAATAAAACCTCCATTCGAGGGGTTTGAACCCCGAACTTTGCAATAGAAAGCCGACACGCTAACCACTACACCACCAGTGCGTGTCATATAAATATATAGCCAAAATATTAATTATCAATCGGGCCGACTGGACAGGGCTACCACAATATCATGGTTAGTATTTTCTGTAACTATGAATTTGGAAGGTATTTGCTGAACAGATTTTAAAGAAATTTCGTTTGTAGGAAGAGTATAGAATGGGAATGACAAAATGAACATGTTTTGATCGAATCTAAAAAGCAGGGATACCACAATATAAGGAAAAATAATTTTCTAATTTCAAAGAAAATACATTAGTATACGATTAGACTACGGCGAATTTGACGAAAAGCACTTCTGTACCACGGGAAACCCGTGTGCATCCCTGCTTGTTTTTATCGCCAACGATTGTCCATAGTCGTTGAGGCATTATTTCGCCGGTAATTTGCCTCGTCATAAAAGCAGGTTTATGCACCGTGAAGATAAAAATTTTCTCCAAAGAATTGGTTATCAAATTATTGTTGTTTTTTCATTCGTTGAGAACCTTTTACTATTTTAAATAATCCGTCAAATAACATTCGTTTTACGTATATGTCGTTCGATTTGACGGGTTCAAATGTAAACCCAGCGTCATATCTAATACTTTCACAAATTAAAGAAGATATTCGATGTAATCTTTTGAGGCCACACGACTCTGTCAATATTAGAAAGTTCGCGGACAGTGTAATAGAAGCACTTTTCCGTCTAATTAAGAAGATTGTCCTGGAGAAAAAACTTTAGTATTCAGAAGGTATTGTCATTAAAAGTAGAAAGAATTGCGGCTCTTGCATTGATTTAAGAAATGAGTGCATCATATTTTATATTTTCATTTTAAAATTTGTTATAATCATCATAAAAATTCGACGTGCATATAAGATTCAAATTGACCCATATAATAGTTTTGAACATGAAGATTTTAGGGTTTTGAGAAGAAAATCTTTCGTAACCAAGAATAATTGAATTCATTGATGCAGAATGCATTAAGTTACGTTAAATTGGATTTCGATAGGGATAAAGGAAAGGAGAGTGAGGGAAAGAGAGAGGGAGGGAAAGAGAGAGAGAGAGGGGGAAAGAGAGAGGGAGGAAAGGAGAGGGAGGGAGAGATAGATAACCGTCTTTATTTCTGAGCTATGTAAATTGAAATCCAACAAATTAAATACATGATGGGTGTGTTTACGTAACATATAATCGTTATCAGTACTTGACGCAATTAACCATTGCTTTCTTATGACGACATATCTAGGGTTTTCTGCCTTTATGTCGTTACTTGGAATCATATATTGACTAATTGTAAGATCTATAATTCCGACCTTTAAGAAATATGAATAAATTATCTCAAATAAACGATAACGAAAATATAATTTATAAAAATCTGATGTGGCCACCACGTCTTTCTCCATACCTGAAATGTTTATAAAAATTCCAAATAGGTTAAATGATAATAAATATGTTTAAGGAAATGCGAGACTATGCAAAGGACAGAAATAAACTCATACTGAGCCTTCTGATATTGAATATAGCCACAAAGCTCCAACAATTAAGAAAAGAAAAAGGAGCGTTACTAACAATAAGACGTAACTAAGCGTCAATTGTTTATAGAAGTGACCTCTAGGTGGTGTAGTGGTGGTAGCAAAAAAATATAGTTTTAAAAATATCTCTTAAAAAATGCATTATATGGGAAAACGTTTTGAATAAAAGTTGTATAAAATTAAATTTCCTACAACTTTATTTCCAGTAATGTTTAGGCGTTCTTTACCAGCGAAGCGGTAATAGCGGAACGCCTTATGGGCACGTCTGGTCCGTCCGTCGAAGCTTTCATCTCCTAAACCGCTTGACGGATTTTAATTTAATTAGGTATGAGTGATCTTTATTAAAATGTATCGCCCAATTGTGATTTTCAACTGAATCCGTCAATTAGCACTTCCACTTTACATAATTACTTTAATAAACTTATACTCGTATCTCGTTAAATGACATCCGTCAAGCAACAATAAATACAAAACTTTTCTTTCTCTAACTCATATATGATCTGTAAGGTATAGATTAAAAAAATTATTCGGATAAAGGACAACATTTACTAAAAGAAAGTCCGCGAGGCCACATAATTACGAGTTATAGTTTCGGAGATAAAAATTCGAGAATCACCTAATCTTTCGATACCGTTTCATACGTATTTCCCTTTAAGAACGCCTTTGAAATCTCTGTGTATTCCATTTATGGAGTATACTTTTCGATTTTGTTTACATTGGTCAAGTATTAAAACAAATATTTGAAAGAAGCGGATGACAACAGTAAACCCACTTTGGCTGAGAGTGTTTAACCAAAAACTAATCAACTCTTATTTTTTAATAAATATGTCAAATATAAAATTTCGTGTTGATCTGATTAATAGTTTTTGAGTTAGAGCACCCACAAAAAAGCTATCACATAAACACACACACAGACATCAAGAAAATTGTCAAAACGTGTTCAGGGGACCTCAAAACGTTTATTTTCGTTGAAATCTCAAAATCGATTTTTTTTCATGAAAATAATACTTTCCCCTATACTACGTATGGAGAAAGTAATAACAAATAATACACATCTTCCCATCTAACTGGTAGAATTTTACACTAGTAATCTAAAAATCGAAGTTTGCATTTCATAATCATATTAAACGCGTTACGATCTAATGCATTAAAGATTTGTAAATGCACGTTCAAATTCAAACCATCGATACAGTGCGCATGCAATGATCTATCGTCCGACGAGTAGTGCATCAACAACGTACGCGGTCAAACGTGTCTTTCCTGATTCGGCCGCAGACAGGACAGAATAACCATCATTCACAGTTGTGACGCAGAGCCTGTCATATCGACTCCATTTGCGTTCGAAACCTAGTTATGTCGTGAGAACTATCTGACAAATGTGGGCTGCCTAACGAGCTTCGATACAAATTGTAAAAAATCACTAGAACGGCTTTTAAAAATTTATATATTTTTTATGCTGTAAATACGTGAGCAAATGAAAACTTCTTCATCTCTTGTGGCAAAACTAACGTCATGTTTTTATTTTTCAAGCCCTCGTGATTTCTCGAGAATTGCTACGATGGTTGTTTAATTTTTAAAAAATACCTATAAGATTGAATATTAGTCATTTTCTGATTTAGAAAGTAGGAATTATTGAAGGTAACGAAACACTCATAATTTATTCCCGAAATTTAACTTACGAATTTAAATAATAGTATTGTAGTCCGTAGACTTTTTAAAAACACCAAGCTCTTCTCAAGAAATATTTTCCCGAAATGCTCAAATGTACGTATCTCCGTATCACAGATTCAGACAGAATTAGTCCCAATCTTGCCCAGTAAGAAGAATCTAATTCATCTCGTTAAATGCGTGTCGTGATGATCAGTTAAGCTAATAAATTAATGAAAAGTTTATTCCTTAATTTTTCTCTGTATACATGCAACATCTATCCACGTAGAATAAAATGATAATCACTGTTTATCGTTAGCTAACACTAACAGGCACCTATGTAGGATGCAAATTTTATTCATGAACGAGTTAAAGATACAGAGTTAATATTTAAACTTATGGCTCAATGTCACATTTACTGCAAATTCAGCAAAAAAATGCTCGTCTTTAAAAGTTGACAGTGACTTCTATCTCCAATGTATGCCGTATTAATTTTGTTTAATGACTGCAACTCTTTAAGCGATTAATTTTCCTAAATTTATCTAACCCTCAATATTACCTACTTTTCTTATGTTATAGTTGATTTGATGACATCTCCGACCAAAGACTAAAAAGTGTTTCATATATCAAGATATATGTATTATTTATAATATTTTACCGTTGAATTACTATCGTTATGGCCAAAAACCCGGAAGGGAACGAGCAAAAACTTAAAAAACATTGCAGATGATTTTTAATAGGTTTATTTAAAACATAGGCTGAATACAAATTCGATTTCGATAATTCCAACTTTCCGTTTCCTCTCGATATTTAAATGAATGCAGTGGAACTCGTTGCAAATTAATTCGCAAGAATTCAGATAAGATTGCGAATGCGAGCGAATGTGAACTGAAAAAGAGACGAATGCAGAAAGTATACGTAAGGTGGATGGAAATTCTTAGCTTCGTCAAAGAAGCGCTCTTAGAAGATATATTCTGGAATGATTCATCATCACGTGTGGGTCTTAATTTTAATGAAATGTTCAGATATATGCGCAGAGGTGAAGGTCAACTTATGTGTGTCAAAATCACAACAAATCTCTCAAGAAAAGTTTGATGTGTCCAGGTCATGAATATCTCCATATGATTGTCATAGTACTTACGAATGGCTCTCTCTCGACAACCGCGCCCTCAAGAAACAACTATCGGCAATTACACTCGTGAATATGGTTATAGCACTCGGAATAATTTTCACAGTGAGAAAAACCAATAAGTAAACAAGATTGTTTTTAGTTATTAGTTTTTTAATTAGATCGCGCACAAATTTCCCATCATACTCAGACGTCAACGAGAAAATTGTGGAAACGAACTTAAAACTAGGGAATATATTTTTCGGATTAAAAATAAAATCGCAGTTGGAGGTAATTATTTGGTTTTAAGTTTTTTTTTAACAAATCGGGTGAAATCGGGTTTTAATTAAAGCAAAGCCATTACATTTTTAAAAATTCGGGTGAAATCGGATTTAATAGAAATAAAATTTTTAACCAGTACACCTTATATTATATACGTATTATGCACGTTAAATATTGTTGGGACTGAAATTGATTACACATGTAAATTGGTAACATACAGCAATGTCTGAAAGTGTTGTCGATTGTTGCCGCTATTCAATCAACCTAAAAAACAGCGCATAATGCGATGTTGTGTCATGTGGGTTGTAAATGAAATTCCATTATACATACGTATGTGATTTGGTCAAACGATAAAGTTTTATGTCTTAGAGAAACTTTTCGTCCGTCTTCTTCTCCATGAGATGTAATGTCCGCATGAATTAATTGCATTAATTTCTGTCGATATCTCTGCGTTTTTTAATAGTTATAATTAAGTGATAAACTCGAGATTTTAAATAAATTACGGTCAAATCAATGAAGGTTTTTTACATAAAATATAGATTTTAGCTGAAATTGTAAAGCGTTTCCATATTAAAATCGTGTCCGAAAGTTTGAAGCCCTTAGTTTAATATTAATTATTTTCGGGTTTATTCGTGTTTTACCCGAATTTTAAAAAATCGAATCGGGATGTAAAAAACGGGGAAAATCGGGTAAAACTCGAAAAATATACTCCCTGCATAAAACGTGTATTTTTGCTGAAATCTTGAATTAGAGTTTTTCACGAAAACAATACTTTCTCTATAGTGCGCATGGAGAAAGTAAAAACCATCTGCAGTTTCAATTTAAGGAAGTTGTCAAGAGCATCCACGGAGTTTAACGATTTCTTATTAAAAATCAACAGTTGCGTATTCGTGGAACCCTCCATAAATTTCATTATCGTTCCATCCGTTTAAGAGAATCAAGTCCAAGTCCGCGGCTTGATTCGTAATCTCTCGCACAGACCGTTAGCGCCCTTAATTTAACGATCCTCTTCCTATGACCCGAACCGTTTGGAGTCCGTTAGTGGGTGGCTCATCTCTTTACGGCACCCAAAAGTGCCGCAGAAATACTTCAAATTAATGGAATTCAGGCCAGTGGATTCCCTTTTCCCTTAAGCGCTTGTATGTGTAGATAAACCTTTAAAAAAAGGACAAATTTTTCTAAACCGTTCGAGAGTTGACCATTAGAGAGACTCTTGGAATCGAATACAAACACACACATGATGGGCATTTTAACGGAACGAGAGCAAAAATCCATTCGCCCATTTCAGAAGATGTTTCTCATCTCAAACGTGGTGGAAGAATTTCAACCGTAACCTTTCTCCCTCCTTTTGAAAGTGTTCTAGAGTGATTCAGGTGAAGGAAATAAACAGATCGAGTCACTAAAAATTTAAGTTTTTTTTTGCAAGACGAAATTTTACTGAAAAATTGAATGGCGTCTCCATTTTTCAACGTGTCTATTCCAGTTATACTTTAAACGCGTTCTCTTCATGCTCCCAGCAAAGTGGCGGTATTTACCAGCCGATTCAGAGCATATGAGACGACTCCTAGGCATCAAATTGCGAAAAAGCGCAATAAAACATGCATCTCTGGACATCATCTAATATCTCTCGAAGCGAGTCTTACATGTCGACGGGTTTTAAATCTCGTGTCCCCGAGAATGTCGGTCGGATTTTATACTCCCATTATCTGAGCAAATTTATTTCACATTCGTCCGACGAACTTCATTTCTGGCAATATATATCGCATTTCGGCGTAAAGTGTTTCCGATTTCAACTCCCTCCCTTCCCGCCTCCTGCCGTCAAAATCCTCAACTACGTGAAGTAGGGCAGATGCCGTTCGATATATCGACATGATCTTCCCCCTCCACCTCGTCCCTCGTTGCCCCTCGCTTTTCCACTTCTGCATTAATTCCAGATGAGGCCGCCTCTGAAAGAGCGCCATGGCGGAAAAGAGAGGTAGCGAGAGAGAGAGAACGGGAGTAAAATAATTGCTATCGTGAAGCGTGTAGTAAAAGCGCCTTCTTGCGTCCAACTCACTCGCTCCGTGCTTCGCGAACACGCCACGGAGGCTATAACACCCTACCCCCTATATTTCTCGCCCTCTTTCTCTGGCTGTTTTTCCACCGCTTGAACGCCCAGCAACGGGGAAACATGCTATTCCTACCCGAAATTTCGACTCCTCCGCAACTACAAGGCGTTAATTGATTAATAGTGAATTCCGACATATGCAGGAATTGTGGAGTGGCATTTCTTTCGGCAGAGTTGATTACCTTATAGTCCCTCGAATGATCTCTCCATTCCAAAAATTAATACGTTGGAACTAAACTCGTTTTGATAATCTTAGAGGCAATTTTACGAGTGACGCTTCATTTTAACGATTAAAATTCTTTCCGCTTCGAGACAAATGAAGAAAAAGAGCCTATCTTGAGACGTGCGCTTTAAAGTCGCGCAGCATGACATGTTTGAATAAGTAGATAGGACTATTCGATCAATGAAAATGGTACATATGTATCATTTGAAAGACTACAGAGTAAATCTTAATCCTTTTTTCTCTTTTTCAGAAAAACATAAGTACATTTTTTCTGAAATAAGTAGAAATAATTAAAGTGTTTACTGTGGATGTTCAAAATCACGGTGATTCGTTTCGCACAAAAATGTCAGCAAGTGTAATAAAATTTTAACAAACAATTTACTTTTTAAAATGATAGCATTCCCCTTCGTTAAATAAACAGGCCTTAATCCTTTCCATCAGTTACTGCGGTCTGAATTGGCAAAAATTCCGAGAAGACTGTTTTGGCGTAATTCACGATCGTGATTATTTCCCCGACTATGCAAATGAAATACTTAATGGACGATCGAGCAATTTGGAAGAAACCCCGCAATATTTCATTTTTCACTTTTTATCACAGCGAAATGTCCTTTTCATTCAATTTTTAAACGTGAGATAAATATACCGTTTGCCGCATCTGATTTGAAAATCAGCACTCCGAGCAAAAAAATGAACAGTTTGAGAACGAATCTATGCTTTATTGTGACGAAACTTTGCGGCGATTGCCAATTTATATCCAGCCTCACAGCTTCGCGATGTGAAGTAATGATGCGAATTAGAAATTCTAGAGCTTTTCGCATAGTAACTTCAGCTCGCTAAATGTAGAATGATAAGTGTTCTGTAAAAACGGTAATGGGAATGAGGAGGGAGAATGAGCAAAATGGAGAGAAAAAGAGTTGTGGGGAGAGAGAGAGAAGAGGAGGGATGGAGAAAAGAGAGAGAGAGGAATGGGAGAAGGAAGAAGGGAGGGAGTAAGTGAAGGCGAAAGAGTGTGGGGAAAATTACATCGGAATGAGCTGGAGATAGGAGAGAGAGAGAGAGAGAGAGAGATGGAAAGGAGATAGGAAGGAGATGGAGATTGTGCGAGCAGTGAGAAAGAGGGAAACCTCCCACGAATAGCGGGTTTGGAGGGTAGGGATGGGGGAGGGAAGTGAGAGGGGAGGACGCAACAATGGGAGTGCTGGGCTAATGAGGCATCGACCGTAAAGGAAGAAAGAAAAAATAAATGGGTTGAGTTATTCTTTAGAATGAGAGAGGAAGGAGATTTTAAAATTTTTTTGGTGTGAAGCAATGGTGGTGTTTCGTGAGAAATTGATGGTGAGAGTGAAGGGAGGGGGGAAAGTGCCACTACGAAATGGGATCCGGTGGTGGTGAAAAAAAATAAGATAACGTTATCAATTTTGCGGTTATCGCTTCCACGTTTGCAATCATTCTCGCAGAAGCATATGTATTCAAACGAAATCCGCAAAGATAAACAAAGACCTATGGATGAAATATTTCCCGTTTATAGAGGTTCGGGAATGTTTTACTTTGCGTTAAAGCTTTCAGATATTAAAGGGGCAAAGATCGCATTTGAAACAGTTTTAATTATTTTTGGCTTTTTTCTTGTGGGCGCGAATATTTATTTATATCAGGAGTGCTCATACTTTACAAGCTTGGGGCCTACTTATCACTTTCCTTTTGCGTGGCGATCGACCGTTCATCTTCACTGCTAAAAATTCTGTCGAGCGGCTTGGAGGCAGGGGAGGGGGTTGAAAGAGATTGGAGGAAGCTTGAGCTGATGGACGGTGATTGTTTTATTTATTTATTTTATCCAGTTTAATTTATCACTTTTCTTAACGTGATCTACCGGTTATAAATTATCAAAGAACAATTTAAAATATATCATATTTATATAAAAAATTATTTAAAATAATGTAGGTCTTATGTAGAATATAAATTATTTAATTAAATTCATTACATAGCATTAAGTAGACGTATGTGATTTGCACTGCATGGCGTCAGCAAACTACAAACTTTGGATTTTAGCTGCTTATTACTAGCGCTTACAGTCGTTCAAGTGTGATAACGTAGACCGATGTTTGGATTTTATTATATTCATGCTGAAGAATGCTGACTCGCAAAGAAAGCGGAGACAAAGAATGCTGTCATTTACATACCCATACGTTTAGGGGGCCGTATGCATAGCATACACTGCATATCCCATCACACTGATTACGCCTTCGACATAGAGTATTAAATTAAATATCCTTCGGGTTTGAAGAGTTAAATCTTGGAGCTACTTATCATTTTCTACTTACGTGTCGATCAAGCATACATTTTCGCGGCTAAAAATTCTTTGGAACGGGGCAAATAAATTTCAGAGATCTGCCTAAGACGAGTTGGCGATCGACGTCTTGAGCACTCCTGATGTATATGATCATTGGTAGCGAAAGTATAATGGACTGTTCTTGTTACTTGTCTCGGATAGATCGTAATTTGAGATTCTGTCGCATAAGGAGGCGTATAGATGATAAAAGCAAAAGATAAAGTCGTATGTTTTGAGGCGCGCCATCCTGTAAGTGATCCCTTTGATAAGTATTCCACTCTGAAACATAGTTCGGTATTTACACTAAAATCGCATATTTATTACTCTTTATCCGCCGTAAGGTTTTGGTTTGTTACTTGCGTAATTGCCCATCAAAATGATAGCTTGGAATGAACGAAATACAAATTGACATTTGAAATGTTCAATATGTATACCTTAGCTAAGCTTCAATTTGAAACAGTAACCTAAATAAAAAGTACAAGACTCGTTGTAAATAATGAACCTTACAAAATAAATGTTAATTATTACCCGTTGGAAAAGACTGGTAGGAATGAACGATATCTTAGTAATTAAAAGATGCCAAATCAGGGCTCTCAAACTAACATCGGTGCGCTCTTAGTTGCGTTATTAAACCCATCAATTACAAAAATACTAGATTTGGACACGCAAGAACCACTCGGGCAGTGGTAAGATCGTTCTTCTTTACCCCAATTGTGGAGGGTTTTTTAAATCGATAAACTGTGGATATTTCCAAAGTGCCGATTTTATACACTTCTTAATTTTTTAGATTATTCGCAAATATTTACGTGAAATATGTTTGATTTGGTTTTATCCTAGTATTAAGTAACTAACTTTACGATCCGCATAAATGCTAATCTGGAGCCGCGTGTCTATGACCCCTTTCTTAGTACATATATATTATTTTTTATTTCTAATAATGATTTCCTTACATCTATTGTGATTATTTACTATAAATTATTTTACTCATTCATTACAAATAATATTAATGTAGCAATGTTGCAAAACATAATTAACCGACAAATTTGGAAGTTAATAAATCATTAAAATATAAAAATTAGAAATGATCTAATTTTCCTACCATTTACGTCTGAATTCTTAAAAATGCAGAGTAAAATGTTTCATATTTGGTTTCATTTATATCAGAGGTGGAAAAGATCTTGCATTCTATACAAATTGAGTTTCTGTTGATTAAATACAAATTTTATATCTATCGACAATAGTAGTACGTTAGTTGGCCCATAAAAATCGTAAAAGAGCAATTATTTGGCGAGCTTGTAAGTGGCAATAATGCGTGAAGTAGCCAGGTAAACAATAATTTTTCATTGTTTAATCGTTGAAAATTCCTCATTCTTATTGGATTTGAAATCAAATTTTAGCTCATCCAAAAATTATTCGTTTTTTTATTTAAAAAGTAAATTTCGTTTGTTCTAACGGCGACACATTCAAGTCACGAACTCGTATCTCCATTGTAACAATTTGACACAAACGGAAAATATCCTACACTTGTTCACAGGTAAATAAATGTGGAAATTGGAATTTGGAATCATACCCATGCTCTCATCACTGAGGAAAATTCGTTTAAAACCTGCAAGGGCAGGCGTCGCGCATCTGGCATAAGATTCATCGAAATCGAATTGACCGTTCTCAAGCTATTCGCATTCGCAGAATGAAATAATGAGATTGACTTTTAATATAAAAGAGATTTGCTTACTTGCAGAATCAAAGTTATTGAAACACTCATTTAGTCTCTTTCCATTTATGTAAGAGACAATATATTAAACGTGAAGATACATTAATTTTCTTTTGAAAAAATTTCATCCAATTAATTGCTTCCAATTAATTTCTCTTTATTTATTTTTTCTGTCTTTAAAAAAATTACATAAATATTCGACGGAGAAAAATTCTTTATTCCATGGTTTCTTAAAGCTTTGGAAAAGCTCTTCTTCCGATCTATTGAAAAGTAGTCAAAAAAATACTTACTTATATTTTTACTGCAAAGTCTTTTCGGGTTATTTCTACAGAACTTGCGGGAAACATTAATTTACGCGGTATTTTTGGCTCATTGTCTTCTCTCAAGCAAATTCCTTATGAAAATGAAATCGAAGATGTGATCATCTAAATAATCTAATATGTAAAAGAGAATGTTTGTGTGTGTGCGCTAATAACTTGGACACTATAAGAGCAATCGAATTCAAAATTTTCATGAACCATCCTATGGACCAAAGAAAGGTCTTGGTTTGCATACCGTGGGGTATCTTATACCCTATGGGGTCAACAAAATACTATTTCCATAAGAATGCATGGGGAAAATGTCCTCAAAATGCCATGCAGCCCTTCACTGATGTGAATATAAATATACCTAAATATTAAATTACGATCACGAGAAATGGCTTATTTTACGCACGAAAGATGTAATATTCTAATTCTGTTCATGTTTTGTCTTATTGCATGTAAAATCGCTCGAACTTATCCTTTAGGCGCAAAATTTATCAGTTTAGATTACCATTTTCCAGGGGGGCATCAAGGTTAAATTTCCCAATTGTTGCCCTCTTCAAAGGGAGATAGCCACGTAAAGATTAATGCAAGGAAAATCCACGCCGTGGCGCGCCTTAGAGGAAGAATAGCCAACGCCAAGATAAAGGGTACAAATGGATTTATGCGTAAATATAGTCTATGAATACTTTTA
The DNA here is from genome assembly GCA_028673005.1 of Tanypteryx hageni. Taxonomy (NCBI): domain Eukaryota; kingdom Metazoa; phylum Arthropoda; class Insecta; order Odonata; family Petaluridae; genus Tanypteryx; species Tanypteryx hageni. The sequence goes on along the minus strand of CM054115.1, from coordinate 182,448,028 downwards.
AAGTGAGTCAAATGATTTTTAGGGAATATTAGAACACTGTTATCTTTTACCATTAACATTGAAAGATTTGTCGCAACATAAATCGATACATCTACTTACATTTGTTCTGTAACCAAGATGTTGATTATTGTTTACGTTTTGGCTAATAATTTCGACATAATCTACATAATTTTATTGCTGCTTTAAAGACTTCGGTGCATATATCAATGGGGATATTAAGTAAGACGTTAATGCATAATTATATTAATGGTAAAACTTTACAATACAATACATACAATAGTAAATGTTAATGTAAACATCGCTTGCGTAATTAAGGAATGGGGAACGTTTGGTAAAGTTTAGAACTTAAACCAATCATGCTTATTACATTATAATAACACTTTCCATGTCATACCATCACACTTTTTACCGCCAAATTCGATTTCAAAGTCCGAGAACTCATTTTGTTTCGTAGGTTTAACTTTAAATTATTCACGTGAAAAATTAGACCCACAAAATCAGCCTTTGCATGGGATAACGTATGGTTAAGCTAAATTTGAATATATCTTCAAACGTGTTTCTACCGGTTGCAGGAACGGCCCGAGGAAGTTTGGCGCCCCGGGCGAGATAACACTCCCTGAGATATCTACAAAGTACGCGTTAATTTATTCATCGCTCTGTAAAAGCTATTGATAATGAAAAATTCAAAGGAATGCCATCAAGATTCTAGCCTGTTCCTCGATATAAATTGGTATCCAATATTTATTCACTTGCAAGTACTGCATAGATAAATGATCGGGATAGCGCCCCAAAACTTTGGCGCCCCGGGCGGCCGGCCGACTCGCCCGTAGCTTGGGCCGGCCCTGACCAGTTGCATCCCTGCCCAAGTTTTTATGTTTTGATATTCATGACCACATAATATGATGCAGTTTCTTCCACTGGAAATCAATTCGAGTGAAATAACTATATTTTTTAAAATGATTCCATAGATTGTTTATGATTATTTGATAAAAAATAATCACCAAATTTGTCGATAAAGGATGCGGGAAAATTTTATTTATTTGGGCAAAAGATGGGAAGACAAGAAATATTGCATACCATTAAGCACTTTTGGAACTGCGTCGGTAAAATGATTACAAACCAGTTCTGTGTCACCGCATGTGTCCGCAGGTGCCTAGGAATGATCCATTCACAGCAAATATTCTCAAGACCTTTTCATTCTCACTATTTGCTGTGATTAATTGCTTTTATGATTATTATTATATGTATAAGTAATACTTCTTGTACATTTTGTATAGAGAAGTTCTGAAACTTATCTGCATGCATCCTATATTATGTAGGTATATCTAACTCTGGCAACAAAGTTTCCGACAACGAAATGGAGGGAGGAATTTATAATTATTCTGTGCCCTTATTAAAGCTAATGCATTTTTAGGAATGTCGGTTTTATGTGATATTAATTGTGTTGACGTTTTATTAATACACAGATACAAAAGATTATTATTTGTCATTCATTATTATTTTTGATAAACCTCAATCAAATTTGTAACGCTATTTTAACCATATTATCGAAAAACGACTTTTTTGATTAATTGGTACCGAATCCCAATGCCAGTGGAGTTTAATTTTCACGCGATATGGGTTGTATATCATCAAGGACATGCAATTAGATTGAACTTTCGAAATCGGAGCAGCATGAAGTAAGCATAGTAGGGACTCCGAACCATATTATGATTTTCCTTTACATTTTTAACAACGGCTTCATTTGTTTCGCCGTTCCGAATTCTCCCCTTCCTCTCGCTTCCTCGGTTCTCCTGTGGAACACTCCGCGACACAAGACGAGATCCGGATGACTGATTTTCAGTGTTTTCGCTCGCTTTTTGTCCCATCGAGCTCATGCTCCCAGTCATTATTCCGCGTTTTGCGTTGAATTTATTTTTACCATCTATTTATACTGGAATGTTGCTCGTTCGAATGAAAAAATGGCATGTCTAGCACATGACTTTCTCTATACAGAGGAGTGAATGTGATTGCAATAGTACTTACGAGTTTCTCTCGACGACAGCGTCCTCTAGAATAATAATCTGCGATTGCGCTTGTAAATAATTTTAGTCACTGGATAATTTTCAAAATGGAAAATACTTTGAGTCACTGTTCACATTGTAAAAACGGTAAGTAAACAAAATCGTAGGACTTCATAGAGGGGTGTTAGGGTGCCTATCTCACAATGGGTTGTAGGTTCGAATCCAGCAAAGGGTATGGTCGTGTGTGCTCGTCTACATATGGTATTGTTTTGCGCTCGTTGTAAAAGACCGTAAAGTGCTGTTTATGTGATAGTGAAAAATAATAAAAAATATATTTATTTATTTATAAATATTTACAATATTTTTTTTATAATATGGCATTGGATAACTATTATTGTTAGCGTAGGCATCGCTATCAACAATTAGAAAATTGTATTATAACAACGGAAACAAATGTATCACTAAATGCGACGTACTCGACAAATTCAGGCGCATTATGAAAATAGTTCTTGCAAATACGTTTTATGGATATATTTTGAACAAAACTCGTAGAAAATTATATTGCCTATAACTCTTACAATAACAAATATTTACATAAATTAAGTTTTAAATGAGATATTAGGAAAATACGAAAAAATTACAAGAGTAAACTTCCTCTTTTGGCAGACCAATTTTAACTAAAATCTACTTAGTTCTTGATTTTATAGCTAAAATTTTAAATATGAAGTTTTAAACTGGTTTACTTATTAATTTTTTAGTTGAAGCGCGCGCAAAATTCCCATCATCCACACAGGCATCAACGGGAAAGAGCGAAAAAGTACTCGGGGACATTAAAATATGCATTTCCCGTTTAAATCTCGCGAAAACAATACTACGTATGCAAAAAGTAAAATTGACTTAGGAATTCCTGATGCTGAAGCGATGTTGACTGAGGATCGTGAAGATCTTGAGCTATTCCAAAAATGTAGTTAGTGCGCTATTTATAAGTCTCCGAGAAGAATATTTTTAAAACTGTTGATATGTATCACCGCCCTACATTTAGATAAACGTAGACAAAATGCTTTTAATCGATTTAAAATGAAGGTTCAGGCACGCGAATCTGATTTGGTATCGCTAAATATTTTTAATCTGTCCCAATCGGGTTTGGAAAATTCTTCATATGGAGGGCATTGGCATTTCTAAAACACATTTTTATAAATTGCGTGTTATTTTAGTATGCATTGGCCTTTCATTAAACGAATTCTCAAGTAACTTCACTAGTTAGATATTTTTGCATAGTTCTCAAAACTAATATTTTCCGAGAATTGCGGTAACCGCGTGTGTTTTAAGAAGTACGTTTACTGTAATTTTGAATCACGCACTGCCAAGAGAATGAAGTACGTCTTTCTTGAATATTACATTCATCTCCATCTTATAATTCTTTCTTAAACTCCAGTTTTGTTAGATTTAGTTACAGTGTTTATTATAGCCGAATTTCAGCTCATCCATGAAATAAGTGGATAAGTCGCATTTTAAAACTCAATAACATGCCGATTTAATGAAGCAATGAAGTTAATTGAGAAATACAACATTTTAATGGTATAACGAGGATTATTAGGAGATCTTATAACTCGAAAGCACTTCGTACTACAAATATTGTAATCAAATCACTTATAAGAGTTTCTTCGCACAAGTATAAGTGGATTGATTAATCGTGATATCATCCATCCGCCCATTTATAATTAAATCTTCTCAAGCGGAGTAATGAGTTTTTAGTTCAGATGGTGTAGTAATATGCTTCAAAGTTTAATACTAGCTATATTCGTCTTTAAGAATGCTGATGTTGTATTAAATCAATTCTACTCATTTTATCATTGTACAATTTTTTGGATTTGATTAAAGCTAAACACAATAGATTTAGGATGATAGGTTCCCGTTTCCAGTCCTGAAGCATTGCCATCTCATTGTATTTTTATAATATCATTTTTCTAATCTTGTTGAAATTCAACGTTCCCTAACTTGTGTAAAATGCGTAATATTTTTAAAACATTCTTCTCTGACATTAATTTTTACAACACAGTCTAAAACAATTTACAGTTACTAAGAATATTTAATTGGTGAGCTGAATGATATCATTAGAAATTACTAAACAATCTAGTACCATTTACGTATAAACCAATATATCCTGCATTTTGTCGATAGTTTTTCAATTTTATGAATTGACCGTTTATTGTAGGTTAATTTCTCCTGACTTATAAGGTTTTATCTTGAGTTCCACGTAAAAATTTACATTAGAAAGGCGGATTAGCTACTGTTCAACCATCTTATTATCATCATTATGTAGTCACATTATTTCATATTTTCATTTTCATCCATAGCTAAATGAGATACTAATACTTAATTGTACGTCCATGACAATAAATTAAAACACATCTTATAAATTTTTAATTGTTCCTTCGCTACAGTTTGATAAAAGGATTTTTACGATTGGTGAAAAATGAGAAACGCTGACAATGATATCAACTACAGTGAATTTGTAATTATATGGCTTAAAAATCACCATTTGTTATTTCGATACCTAAGCATGAGAGAGAGAAAATAAATTTAGAAAATTCATGATTCAGGAAAGAAGATCCCGTGAGCGAGAATGATGTTTTCACAGAACCGAAGACAGGACATTTCGTATTCGATGATGAATTCGACTTGTATCGTTGGCCATCGTTCGCTCTACTCCGCACTGCACTGCAATCTCTCCCCCGCGGCCCTTTATATCGCTTCCTCATCAGTCCCTTTTGGGGCCCTCGTTGCTTCGCAGGTCACCACAAAAGAGCTTCTCCCTCCACTCCTCCGGGATGTAAGATGGCTCCGGGCGCAAGAGGTCGACCTGCGACGAATGCCTTCGTCTCCGCGGGGCGGTGGGGCGGAGGGGCGGGCGAGGGGGCTGAAGTGCCCCCCGCGGCCCCACCCTTCCCGCCTCCCTGCGATCCTCTGCAGTGTCGAAGGGTCGCCTCCCATAATCGCTGATCCGGGAACCTGAACGATCGGCTCCAGAAATGGACTCGTCCAATGGCCTAGCGTCCTCCTCCGGGGTCCAGGGTGGGGCCTCGGGGTCCTCCGTAACGGGTCCCGGCTCTCCATTCCTCCCGCGCTCCCAGATGTACACCCCCGCTTACCACCACAATCCCCCACCACCGCCGGTGCAGCAGTCAAACGCCTTTGCGTCCGGCATGGACGCCCTCATAGGGGACTACATGGAGAGGCTGGGCACTAGGCTCGGCATCTTAGAGACTGAACTACGATACGCGTGGCGAGCCCTCGACCTCCTCTCGGAGGAATATCTCAGGATGTGGGAGAGGCTAGAGAAGCTGGAGGGCCTCCTCTGCGAACAACAATCCGTCATAGCGGAACTACTAGAGTTCTACAGGGCGATGGACGTGGCGGGGGTGGGGCTGGGGGTAGACGCGGCCAGTTTGATGAGGGACGAAGAGGTGGGGGTGGAAGAGGAGGAGGAAGACGAGAGGAGGGCGGTGGAAGAGGCCGTGGACGAAGAGGCCGCCGCCGTCACCACGACCGCATTGCTGGCGGCAGCGCTCGACGCCTCTGCGGTGGGTCTGGGGGAGGAGGAGATGCAGCACGAGCCCTCTGGATCCTCGTACCTCTCCTCCAACACCCAAAAGACCCCGTCGTCCGCAGACGACGCCGACGGATTGAGCATGGGGAGCTCTAACCGCATCCCAGACGAAGCGTTTTATAGGAGCTTGAACACCGCCCACAGGAACGACCTGTCCCAACCACCGGCACCTCAGGCCCAGCCTCCCCCGGTCGTGGTGGTGCAGGAGCCGGAACCTCTCGGTATGATCTGGGAAGCGGACGAGCCGGAAGACGATAAGAAGATGGGAGGTGGTTACGGGAGGGATAGCGAAAGGAGGAGGGAGGTATTGGGAGAGGAGAGGGATGCGGACCGGAAGGGAGAGGAGGGAAAAGAAGGAGGCAGGATGGAGGCGGGGTACCGCCGGGATGAGTCCGGAGAGATATACAGTTCCCTCGATTACAAGGACTACCGCGGGGACTCACCCTGCGTCAGCGAGAACGACTTAGCGAAACTCTCTCGCATAAGCGAGATAGACCAAGTGGCTCTGGAGAAACTCCAGGAGCTGGACCGTCTGACCACCAAACTAGAAAAGGACTCGCGCAACCTGAAAGAGCTGCAAGAGAGGCTCCTAGACGGAAACCAGCCGCCGTCGCGCGACGAAGAGATGGTGGTTGAGGCGGAGGAAGAGGCGAGGCTGATGGGAATAGAGGAGGAAGAGGAAGAGGACGCAAGCCGCCTACTCAACACCGTACTCTTCGGGGACAGGAAAGGATCGACGGGTCTATTTGGTACGGACTCGGAGCTGGACGCGTGGGGTTTGACGCCGCGAGGACTGGCAGAACTTCTCGGGGCCGCGGGCGTGGGCCCTGCCCCTCATTCGAACGAACGCGGCGCGGGCGTCGGCACGAGATCGAGGCCTAATTCGAGGCTGTCCACGGACAGTGGAGCTACCGACCAAGAAGTCGCATCCACGTTGGGATACAGGAATAACGTCTCCCCCACCCCTCCTGCGATGCATACGATTCAGAGTGGGTCGGCTAGAGCTTCTCCAACGTCACCAGAAAAGATGTCTTCCGCATCCATGATGCATTCCGACATCTCCGGTACGATTTCTTCCGCCGGGAGATACGATTCGAACACGATCTCGTCTTACAATCAGGAAAGGTCTTCTGTGTTGGCGTCTTCCGGAAGGGCGTCTCCAAACATATATGCTTCATCGGAGAGGCTCAGAGAGCAAGGGGACGATGGCGTAGTGCGCACGCGCAAAGACGGGTACCTCGGATCTCCTCACCATTCGATCGGTCTTCGAGGGGCTGAGGAGACAGCTTCGCCACCCCCTCCCGCACCCTGCGAAAGCATCACGGGCAAGGACGGTAGACCTTCCGATTCCCTCGGTACCGGCGCAGGAGATTCCTTACTGAGCGGAAGATTGAGTCCCCGCTCGCCACGCCCCACCTCGCCTCGTTCCGCCTCTCCCAAAAACTTCATGCGTTCCGAAGGGCTCCAGCAGGGAATAGGGAGCACGGCGCGGTTGTCCACCGGATCCGTGACGATATCCGGAGGTACAGCGAAATCCGATTCTGGTCTCTCTTCCATGAGCGGAGGGTGGTCGAGCCACGAGAAGTCGCCGGGGTCACCCAAGAGCGTGGTAAGCGGTGGTAAGGGTCACGGGTCGTACCTCCAGGAGCAGTCCCCCGTCCTAGGTGGACGTATGCACGCCGGCCGCCCCCTCACTCCCTCGTCCGCCCCTTCCGCCTCCGCCCTCTACGCTTCCTCCGAGTCCAACGCCGGTGACTTCGACGGCGGTAGACTTTCGCCACGACCGGCCTCGTCGCCTCTGCCCACGGGTATTTCCCCTTACGGCCCCGGAAGTCAGCTCTCCCCCACGGTCGGAATGCAGGACGCCAAACACGCCTCCGCTTTTACGAGCGTTCGTTCTCCGGTGGTCGAACGACGATCTCCGTCCTGCGGCGCCGGGATGATGGCCAGCAGCGAAAGTCGAGACGGGAGCGGTATTTTCGTTCCGTCTCCCGCACCTGATGTCACGGCCGTCAGTCCGAAGAGGAGATCTCCATACCTGCAAGAAGGGAGGCAGCCATCCCGACCCATGTCCCCGGCGGTACTACAGGGGATGCAGCCCTCTGTAACCTCCTACGCCGAGTATTCTTATTCAGAAGAGCAGCCCGCCATTTACTCAATGGCTGGAATACACCGACAAACATACACCTCCGTTTACACCAGCGGCACGGATAGTAGCGCGGTGACTACGGGGACTACCGCGACCACCAGTGTTTCCGCGGCATCGGCGCAGGGGACGAGCGCTTACGGTTACAGCGCAAAGTCGGAGCCCGTTTCGCGTTCTACCCCGATCCCACCCCCTCCCGCCCCCACGCCCGTTCCCATAACCTTGGGGGGCGGCTATTCCATGACGCAACAACACCTGCAGCAGGCGCAGCAACAGTCGGGAAGGATACCCGGACGAAGCGCTGGAGTATCAAATCTCGAGGGCTATAAAACTGCGATGTACCGTACAATGTTTCCAACAGGAAACATCACCGATGCTCTTTCTTACTATCCCACCAGCAATACTAGATACGAGCCGTCTTCTCCGACGTCGTCTTACGTACCCGGAACCCAACCCGGAGTGACGCAAGCCACGACCTCGCTCAGTTCGTCGGCGGCAACGTCGACCGGTGGACAGGTTTACTACCAGATCTATCAACCCGGAACTTATCCCGAATACTCCCAGCACATATACGCCCACCAAGGACCATTCGCTCAACAGACTGCCTACCAAGCCCAGTCATACGCTCGCGCGGCTGGATACTCCCAGCAGGGATCTTCCTACCCAGTGGCAAGTTCCTATCCCCCTTCGTCGGCCTACGCCCAACAGATTTCCTACACCCAGCAGGCCGCGTCGATGCAGCACGGCCAGCAGGCTCAGTTTATTCAGAGGGGAGGCTCCCACCCTGCTGCCACCTGCATCCACGAAGAAGGTTTCCCCCAAGAGTACGCATGGGGCCAGAGGGGCGGAACCGAGAGGCCCTACATGGAGTTAGACCTGAGACGAAAGAACGCGCCGGAGCATCGTCTTCTGGTGCAGCAGTCTCACGATTCCGCTCTACCATATTATGATTCGAGCAGCGTAATAGTTTCTCAATCCGGATATATATCCATAGCGTCGGATCTCAAAGATGATACCTCAGTTACCGGTGCAGAAACTATAGAAAAGAGCAGCAGGAAGAGTCGAAGGTCGGGGACCGTGGGCGGTCTAAGCGGCGGAAGTATCAAGTCAGCGATGAGCTCGATGAGCAGCTGGCTGCCGGACCTTCGATTACACCGCCGCCGCCACAGATCAAACTCCTTGCCTTCCGGAGTTAGGAGAGAGGATCTCGTGGCCGAACAGATGAACCAACAACAGCAGCAGCAGCAACAGCAAGTTCCCAACAACATCTCAGGTCCCGGAGCCGTAAATCGGACCCTACCTCGAAAGAAAAAGAAACATCCTTTGGTGTCCACGGTGTCCGGAATATTGCAGAAGGCGAAACGGCGCGGACATCATCGCCAACAGATGGCTCAGGCTCAGCCGGGTGTCCCCCCCGGTCAACAACGTCCTCCCATCCACTCCCACTCACTTTCGCTATCCGATCCGGAGCATTCGGAGGCAGAGGTGTGGCCCACCGCGGCAAGGGCCTTCTCGGAAGACAGCGAGGATAGCAGCAGCGTCTTCTCCGACGTGTCCAGTCTCACGGCCGCTTCGGACAGCATGTTCGCCAGGGTGAGGCCGGGAAGGGGAGGCAGGAGAACGATGGGAGGAATGCAACAAGCTCAGCCTCAGGTTCTGGTACCGCAACAGCAGCAGCAGCAACAACAACAGCAAGTCCAGCTACAACAACAGGATTCCGGCCCGGGAACAGAAACCGAACCAGAAACTGACCAAATGTCCGACCTTGCCGAAGAAGACAGCAAGGGAGGCAGCTCGAACGTGATATTCGCGACGGTGGGAGACAGCAGGAAAGGTACGGGGAGTTCCGGTAACTCGACCGCCGAAGAAACCGCCTCCTTGGCACCTCCCGCCACCACCCCTTCAGGAGGGGGCGGCGACGGTATCTCTCTGCCTCCGGTCACGCTCATGGGAGGAGCCTCGAGAGAATTTGCCGTGTCGCGCGCACTCGGCAAATACCGCCAAAGACATTCTTCTAGTGCATCGGAAGAACAGCCGGGGATGGGGGAAGAGAACCAGGCACAACCTCAACAACCATTGCTAACCTCTCCGGCGCCCCCTCCCCCGCCGCCTCCTCCGCCGCCACCGCCGCCTCCCCCGCCCCCACCTCCACCGCCCCCGCCTCCTCCACCCCCTTCTAGCATGGCTCCCGAGGTTTTTTTTGCGCCGGTGTCTTCCACGATCCCTCCTGCTCCCTCTTCCGCGGCCCCGTCCCTTCCTCGGCCCGTGGAATCCAGCCATGCACAACCCCAAGAGCCTCCGGTACGCACGATCCGCACTCACCTTCCGGCTCGTTCCCAGCATAGCCTGGAGATCCCTCTTCCAGCGGGAGTGAGGGACGAAGACGACACGCGTAGCATGCACTCGTGGCGCAGCGGATCACGTGTCTCCTCCAGGAGGCAGTCGACGGAGGAGAGCATAGACAGCGACGACGAGTGGTACTGCTACGAACTGCGAAAGCTGGAGGAATTAGAGAGGCAATCCCAGCTAGCCCTGGATGACGCAAGCCTTTTCGAACCAAAAGAGGCCCCCAGGGAAGAGGAAGAAGAGGCGGTCCCCCAGGTGTCAGAGGGAGACGCGACTACCACTTCATTCTTACCCGACGAAGAGGTCAAAGAGAAGATGTCCTTCGTGCTACAGGAACTCCGTCTCAAAGCAAAACAGTGGGATGCTCCAGATTCGGTACCGAGCACTCCTCCCAGAAGACCCGGAAGAACACGCATGCGATGGGATTACTCCGAAGACGAAGACGACGAGACGGAGGAGGAAGATGACTCGTCCATGGCCGAGGATTCCAGGAGGTCGGGCGGCCTCGTGCCGCTTGGTAAGATCCCCGAAGTGGATTCTCCGGGAAGTCGGGAGAAAGAGGAAGGGGTGAGTAAGGAGGAGGAAGAGGAGGCGGAATCGTCTTCGGGAGAGACGAGCGGACCGGACAGTCCGAGGGACCTCAGTATGGACGAAGAGGAGGAGGAGGAAGAAGAGAGGAGGGCCAGTTTGGCTAGGAAAGCCTCTTCCGTGGTGTCCATACCGAGGAGAGACGAGGAAACGCCTAGGAGCAGGGACGGCTCCGTGAGCCAGCAGGGAGGGGCGGGGGACGGAGGGAGCGAGGGCGAGGCCAGGTCGAGGTTGGGAAGCGTGGCGACGGTGAGGTTCTCCATCGACGCGGGAAAAGGTGGAGACGCGGCGGAGGCGGCAGCTGCTGCGGCGGCCGCTGCCGGGGGCAAGGAGGGACCAATGGGGAGCAAGTGGAAGTTGCTGAAGGCTCTAAAGGAGAGAAAGGCAGAAGAGAAGAGCCAAGAGGCAGCGACGGCGGCTGCTTCGTCTGGCGCCAACTCCAGTGCCCCCAGCGTAAGTAGGGTGTCGGAAGGGCGAATGCGACTGCAGGAGTGAATCGAGCGATCGGCTAGGAACGCCTAATAATTCCATCCTCCGAAACTGAATATCTTCCTATTTACAATTCATTTCGACGAAGAATTCAGAATGACTTTATATGATAAAAGAAATGCGTAAATGTAAATGAAAATACGAAAAGTTTATACATTTAAAACTTGTGCTTTCATCTTTGCTTTGCTTTCACCCATTTGCGCAAAAAGAACTGATAATGTGAGCTTTTATAAGGTTATCTAAGGCTCATAGATGAGATGGTATAAATGTCACAACTTGCATTACAATATTCTTGAAATAAATTTGATAAACAAATGGGTAAGTTATATTTAAATCGTTTAAAAAATCGATATACTTGCGTAAGCACTTGAAAAACTAATATGTTCTCATTGACAATTTATCTTTTGTTTATTTCCGCATATTCCATTTTTACGCCTTCATGTTTAAGGAATTAATTATTAAAAAATGATAATTCAATTTGCTTATGTAGATTCTAGCTTCAGTGCAGCATCGTTTGTGAATGATTATTCTCTTTATTTTCTTCTCCAAACACTCCGTTAAAATTTCCTTCGTATAAAAAACATACACCAAAGTTTTACATTCCAATTTCTCAGAAAAAGTTTCATAATGAAAATTCTATTTTAAATTTTCATTAATGAAACAATCTGAATATAATTTGTCTTCTCTCTGAGTCTGAAGAAGGATCTTAGCCATTAAAAAAATTTAATTTTTTCCGTGTCTCCCTGACACCCTACGATCCACAAGATGAATTTTCTCTGGGCTTCCTGAGATACCTAGTTGCCACATATTATTTTAGCTTTCCTCTTTCTCAAAGTATATACGATCGCAGTGAAACCGGTCGTGTTTACATTAAAATTTGTGGAAATACAAAGTTCTTTCTTTTTTCAATATTCTCTATAATGGAGAGAATAATGCGTAACGTATTTTAAAGCCTTTTGGCTAAGACCCTTCCTCAGCTACGGAGAGGAGGCTACTATGTATATGAATTAATAATAATGATCACATAAATTAATGAAGTTTATTGAACCAATTTTATTGTGTAACCAAATACGGCAATGAAAAATTCTCAAACATATCTTTATACTTCTGCTTACAAAAATATTGCACGTAATTGCAATACGCGAGAGAACTTTTACAGAATATTTATTCCATGCTAATTTAGGGTTAACAACTCTAAATAAAAAAGAATACAACCGCTGCTAGTTAGAATACATATATAATTATTTTTCTAATGTTATTGATTGTTATTGATGCTTTCATTCGGATTGTGAAAATCTGAAACCTTATTCTAGGGTGAATACGAAAAAAACCTGCAGCATAAACTGAAATGATGGATGTGAATATCACTTTAGCTGCTAGAAATGCATACTATTACTGCAGTTAAATTTATATAATTATATTGATACCGTATGTAACTAATTTTCTAGATTTTTATAGATTTATATATATATATATATATATATATATATATATATATATATATATATATATATATATATATATATATTTATTTATTTATTTATTTATTTATTTATTTATTTATTTATTTATTTATTTATTTATTTATTTATTTATTTATTTATTTATTTATTTATTTATTTATTTATTTATTTATTTATTTATTTATTTATTTATTTATTTATTTATTTATTTATTTATTTATTTATTTATTTATTTATTTATTTATTTATTTATTTATTTGTGAATTCAATTCTGCGGTTGTTTACGGAAAGACACCAAATCCTTTCTACTAGAGTGCTTAAGCTTAGCAGTTAGAAGAAGCGTCTTATATTCTCACTCGTCCATCCCTGACGCCTGCGATCCAACCCACTCTAGTAATTTACAAAATGTAGAGAGAGAGTGACTGTGGACAAGAGATACGAACGAATGCACAGGGTCGACGTTCTCCTCCGATGAAAGAGCTGCCTTTATTAACGGGGACAAAGGTCTTCCCACTCCCCCACTCCCCCCTCTCTCGCAACGCAAATATGAGTTCTCGGATTAAAGCGAAAAATTTTCGGGCGATCAAATTTAGTTATACGGCGGAGTTAAAAATAATCTCTCGATATCTTTAATAACGGAAAAAGTCGCGTTCGATATTTGCTTTCGATATTGGAAGGCGTGACGCGTCTCAAACGACTCTCTTCATCTCTCGCAGATCTCATTTCCTCCCTCCTCTTCTCACCCTCCTTATCTCTCCCTCGTCATCTCTCCCTCCTCCTCTCTCCCCCCTCCTATCTCCCTCCATTTCTTTTTCCTCTCTTCCGCCTTATCTCTCCCTCCTCATCTCTCCTGCCTCCAATCTCCCTCCTCATCTTTCCTCTCTCCTCTCTCCCTCCTCGCTCCCTCCTCTCTCTCCTCATCTCTCACTCCTCACCTCTCCGTCCTCTTTCCTCCGTTTCACAGGCATATTCTTATCTTCTCTCCCATACTCAGTCCCTTCATCTTCCCTTACATTTATTATGTATTCCTCGCATTCTTGCCTCCTCTTCCGCGGCATCTATGCTCCATCTCCTTTAGGAAGATTACTTGAATATTTTATCTTTAAATAGATCTTAGGTTAGAACCATTCGGTACCGCCTTTGAGCAATTTCATATTTCTGTTTGTCACCAGTGCACGGTCACGATCAAATACATCTATAACCGATTACTTTCTTAATTAAATTTAATAATTTATCGCTCTCCACCTTTGATCGAAACCCGTAATGTCAGCATTCAGACATTTGTCGGTGTCTTCCATTGCAACTTGTAATCGAACAGGAAAGATACTGTTGTATGAAAACAAAACTCAACTACTTTTAGCGACAAGAACTTAGTTGTTATTGCGGAATTTTTAAGTTCACAAAGTGATGGATTAAAGTAAGAATCTATTAATAAAGTAATTGAACGACTTTTTCGGATTTTGATCCACAAAATCCAATGATGCGATGTCTTAAAAAATACGGCAGTCTTGTTTTTTTCATGAATTCAGGCGCACAAATCTCGTCTTTGTTCCCTTAACTTTCCCAATAAATTCTTCCTATGAGTCATCAGTCAAATTTTATAAAGAGATGATAAATACACGCGATGAGGGAAAAGATTTCCTCCCTCAATACGATTTCCCCGAGTTATTAATTGACGTGACTTTCTTCCGGGATTTGAACTTCTAATCCATTTCTTATTCAACTCCATGCGCTAGGGAATAAGTCTTAAGAGGAAAAGTACGGTAAAGAAAAAAATAGGTGTCTTCTTTCATCCATTACGATTCCTCAGGAGCATTTTCTCTCTCCTTTCTCTCTCCATTTCTCCCTCTCCTATTCCACTATCCCAACATCAACCGCTAAAAAATCCATCTTTGACCTCGAAAGAGCTAACCGCCTACAGGAAGCCTTAATCCCATCCCCCTTCCTCTCTCTTTCTCCAATTTCTTTATTCTCCCTCTTTCTCCTCTCGCTAAATTTTTACTCCCTCTCTCTCTTTGTCTTCTTTTCTATCCTTCCTCAGAAACAGCCATTTTCATCTGAGCCAGAGTACCCCGAATTTCCCTGGAGGAGGTCAAAACACAAAGTCGTGGCGAAGTGTGGTTGTTTTGGGAAAAGTGGGCTGCCATCCCTCAACCCCTTATCATTTCCTTTTCCCGCTGCTTTCCACCCCATTCTCCTCATCTCCTCCCCATCTCTTTTCCATTCTATTCCCAGTCCTCTTAAAGCTTCCCTTTTGTCCGCGTTCTCTCTCACGACCTTCCTCTCCCTCTAAATCTTTCGACTCCACCTTCCTCTCTCACCCACCCTTTCTCCTTCCCTTTCTCCTCCCTCCCTTTCTCTTCCTCCCTTTCTCCTCCCACCCTTTCTCCTCTCTTTCGCATCCCTCCCTTTCTCCTCGCTCGCACTAGCACAGCCCTCGGCGGCGTCCTTCACCCTTGCAGACCGCTTTGGAAAGATGACACTCTCCCTTCTCCCACTCCTATTTCCTCGACATCCCCACCCGCTTCCTCATCCATATTTCCCCCTCCCCCACCTTCCATTACCTCTAGCAATCTCCCCAACCCACTCACTCCGAGCGTCTCTCCAAGGCCACAGCTCCAACCCCCGGTCCGTTCGGCTGAAAGAGACCATTTCCATGGCAACTCCCGTGAACTCCTCCCCTGTTTTCTCTTTTGTTTTTTCCTTTCTCTCTCGCTCTCTCCTTTTCCCCTTCCTACCCTTGTTTTTGTTCCCACAGCCCAGTCACCTGCATAATTATCCTTCGGACATTTGTTGCGGGGGCGGGTGGCTGCGCAGCCCGTTTGGATTCTCATCATTCCCCGCCGAGCCTCGGCATCAACTAGCCGTGTCACGGATAATGGAGACGCGAATCCCGCTCGCGTGGCGTGCGAATAATAAAGGCGACGCTTATTTAATCGCGACGTAGTGGAAAACCGGAGAAGGGAGAAATAAAATTAACCCTTAAAATGTAGCCGAAATGTAAAGGACGTTTTATGTGACAGCCGCGAAAGTTCTAGAAAATTCCAATCTGTTGTTGTGCTTTTGCGCGTGACCATTTCTTGATTAGTTTTTATTAATATTCGGATCTCCGCTGCGAGGCAAAATGAAGGTTATTTTGCGAAACTTTAATTTTGGACGCTGATTTGATCTTCAAAAGGAACTCAAAATTAAACAGGTGGGATATTATATTTGTGCATTAAAAAGTTGGCGAAACCCATTTGCATCGCATTAAAAGTAAGTCAACGAGAGGATTCTAAATTCCACTCCGTATTGGCGTGCTCTTCAAAAAGTTAATCTAAAGTCATTACCACGTCTGCGCTTATACGAAATAGCCACAGTGTAGCGGGAACTCAAAAGGACATGAATAAATGTAAATGAAAAGGAGAAAATGGAGAAAGATAGGAGAGAAAGGAGAGATACGATAGGCCTCCGTTGAGCTTCCCTTAAAACCATTGAGATTTAGCACGTTAAAGAAAGTGCTGGAAGACCGCCCGGCGGAAACGATTTTCATTTGCTCAAGTGAAAAACTAGACGGCGTCTCTCTTCTGACTCTTCAATTTTGTGGTCTCGCCACTCTCTTCCGTTCCATATTTTCATTGGGGAATTGCTTCGTTCAGGAAACAACATGGCTAGAGCGGATCATAAACGCGTGGGACCAACTTCAGGCGACTGCATTGCCCGTAGAGACGTGTAAAAACCGTTGAATGACGTGTCATGGGATCGAAAGGGATTAGCCGAATAGGTGTTGGAAAATGGGGACCAGTAGCGTTGCGGGATTGTACCGTACTCCGTTCCTACTCCCTGCTTTAACACACTCTTGTTAATCTCCCGTATTTCTTCTTTAATCCTTACAGGGAATCAGGATTTTTCAATTCCCGCTAAAATACTTTCACAAAACGCGTAAAGTCTAATCTCTATAACTTGATATTCTGTAATTCAATTCTGAAAAATTCTAAGGACACATTTTTCCCGCTCGTATTCGTGTACGTTCACGTTCTTTTTGACATCTAAAAGTTTCAATGATTTGAACTTCTTTCTTGATTTTCGAGTTTTTCGGATTTGGCTGTGTTGGTGAATATCTTGATACATTGAAGTTCGCCAGTTACGCAATATTTTAGCTCGGCGATTAAAAACCGAAAAAGGTTTCAAATGTCATAAATTATAAAAACCGATGACGAAGGTTCAATATTTGTTTTCCGAGATATTTTGTAAACTGATTCTATTGGTTGTATTGCGTCACTTCAATTTCCCTATCGAGAGCGAAATTTTCCAATTGACCTTGAATAACTGAACTGTAATCCAAGTTCAATAGGAAAAAGTATCCAAAACTTTGAAAAAGTGAATCTCGCTAAATTAAATCTTTTCCTCACATCCTGTGGCAAAATCGAAAAACCGTAGCTTTCACAACTATTGTCTGATTGACGAGAAAAACAGAGCTTAAATACACCAAATTTTTATATGAATATTTTTAACATAATCCGTTTATAATGCGTAAAAATAATAAAATAACGTCCGATGTTAATTCGGAAGCATCCAGTGGCTTAATTTGTTAAAACTGTTTCGTTTTGAATGGATTTGTGCGAAGCAATGTGCAGCCGATATTTATTTTTATTTTTTTTGCTTCATAAGTTTTGGCTAGAAATTCCAAACGACGCATTTGAATAAGAGGGATTAATAGTACTAATTTTTCTAGCATTGGACCTAATTCTCTCTTCGATGTTCATAATTCGTTCAAACCCCTCTGCCTGAGAAAGCTGTTCGTCGATAAACTCGATACATTTACCACGCAATCGGCAAAATAATATACTTTGCGATATTCCAACAAAGCATCCTAAGAGAAAATCGATGGATCGTATTCGATAATACATGCACATTATCAGGACCGGCCCATAGTATTTTGGTCCTCCGCGCGAGGTTTAATTTCAGCGCCCCCTTCAAATAATTTTAACAAGACGTTTTAACGTAAATTTAATTTATCGCTCCTTAAACATTATAACATTGACAACGAAAAAATGAACAATGTCATTGATAAGCTGTCTCTTCGGCGATGTAAAAGGTTTTAGCTAACCCCTCCCCCTTCCCAAGTTTTCAGAACATCGAAAAGAATTAATAAAGAATATTATATCGAAGAAATGTTACTTTTTGCTGTATATATTTATTATGTTATCTATTTCCTTTTCTCTTTTTTAAATCTGCATCCTTTTCGAGATATTTTCATCTTTGTTTCCTCCCCTCTACCCTTAAGGATAAAGCCTGGATCCGACCTTGCACAAACGAATCGTACTCAGAGACTAATGAATGCATCTCTAAATATCAATATCATGCTAATGACCGGGAAATACTAATTTACCATCCCGGTAACCAATGTTACGTTTTTTTAAATAAGGCGCGATTATCTCATCCGCCTCATTCAAACAGCAAATTCCTCAGAAGGACAAATAATAAAGAGAAATGGGATAACGATAAGATCCGATAAAAAATGGACCCTTCGTCGTGGGGCTTTTCGTTCTCCTCTTTTTTACATGGAAACTTATTTATCATCTTATGGAGAGACCCTAATAGCCTCGCGATAACGCCATAGTGTGAGAGAGAGAGATGGATAGAGAGAAATAGAGAGGCGGGGAGGGTTACAAGACCGATAAAAGCAATAACACCACTTTTTGATACCATCGTAAAACATTTCATTCCCAAATGAACCCAATCGTTCCATTTTCGTTTATGCATGCAGCCCTTACCAAATGAATACAAAAAACAATATATTGCCTAGGAGATATGAAGTACGTGATCCGAGAGAGGTGTAAGGTATGAGGAGTGGGATGAGAGGGCACTAAGCCAGGGAGAGAATTCTGGAGGGAGGGTAATTGAAGAGAGGGAAGGGGAGAGCAGCAGGAAAGGAGTTCGTGATAAGGGAGCACTTTGGTAGTAAAGGGATGTCTGGGAGGCGGGATGAAATTTAAGTTGACTATATATATATATATATATATATATATATATATATATATATATATATATATCTTTGTATGTATGTACGTATACCGGATTGCGCTACACCAGCCCCCCTCCTCTCTTCTCTCCCTGTTGAATAAAGGGGTATATAAGAGGGTCGCTTCCTTGATGTTTCCGATTACCAATAACTCGGAACATTGCCGTTTATGCGAGGGTATCTGTTGCCAATGCTGTTACATCTAACCAACCCTTCCCTTTTTTATCTCATTCCCTCTGAATTTCTCTTCCTTTCCCAAGACAGCCTAAATAGGACCTTAATCTATTCCTCTCTCACTCTCTATTCTCCTATTCCAACTTAAGTCGTAAAACAACTCCTTGGGATTCCTAACGTTCTTCGGAGCCTCATTGTTTATTAATATCTTTTATATTAACTCCTAAAGTTATATATATATATATATATATATATATATATATATATATATATATATATATATATATATATTGTTTAATTCCTTCAGTAGTCATAACAACAATAAACCCTCATTATTAAAGCGTTGAAATTTGCTCACTTTTTAAGTAACTCTTATATTAACTTTGAATTTTATTATTTCTTTATAAAAGTTATCTAAAAAAGTTTTTATAACCACTATTTGTTTAAACTTCCAATTGCCTGAGTTTGTCGGTTATATTTTCTTCTTTCAATGTTGAAAGCAAGAGAGAACTACGGGTAGAGTGAATAATCTATTCGAACGTTTTCTTCCTTCGTCGTTCGACTCCGAATGGATGTTAGCAATATTGATGGATCCCGATTGGGAGGTCTCAAATTGATTAAAGGTCTCAAACCCTTTACGTAATATCCGAGAGATTTTTCGCTGTTTGTTTCCTCTCCAGTGTGACGTCAGCTAATGTCGAAGAACATCTATTTCGAGGAATATTCTCTATTGAAGGGTGAAATGCGATATGTCGAGCAAAAACATGGACCATAAGCCACACCCACCTACTAGAGAATTTCTTCAAGAAAATGGTCCTATATATTTGAAAGGAACCATTTTAACGTATGAATGCAGTTCGATTGGTCTCTCAGAATTCTCTATTAGATTTTGTGGGAAAGGAAAATAAATTATTAATGAGCTCATGTGCGGGCAATTTTTACCCAAGGAATTGTTGAAAAAAGGATTCTTTTTACTGATATGCGTTTACACAAAAAATAAATTATATGCACCGCAGTAAAAGAACAAATGACTAAAATGAAGTTTAATTAAGTTTTTGAAACCACTTATTCCCATATAAGAAATGAAGCCTCGAAACTCAAGATTGTGTGTGACGAATGGAATGTGATAGGCGAAATAATCTAATATTGAGAACATTACCTCAGCCAATGGTCATTTTGTTCATGTATAAACTCTCTGTTAAATAACTTAGTTCATATTTTAATATTTCAGTTTTCTCTAAGATATTTACGTCTGTTGTTGATAATTACTCGTGCATTGGATGAACGCTAAATCTCAAAAATAAATTTCAAGTTCATTTATTGCTCATGCCTGTGTTCCTTTGCCATTTTTGTCGTTTATTTACTTTTCAAGAGTTGTCTTTAAAAAAAAACTCAGATGTGTGTGCTACACATCGACAGCTCTCTGGCCTTAAGGGTTTCCTCCCGCTATTATAAAGGAAGAATTATGCAGCTGCTTGCTACCTACCCATCTGCAGAGGTGACACGTAAGTAAAATACTTTTTTTTTAACGGCGCATATAGTAGCGTTTGATGTGTAGTTGGTGTATGTGTGCGAGCGTGTGCGCGTTTGTGCGTGTGTGCGCGCGCGTTTACATTGCTTTGTGTGAACGATTAATGGTTTTTAAAAGGCAGACCGCAAAATAGGGTACTCATTGACGCATAAGTCTTTTGTTTTATGTTATTACGCCGTCGCCGCCACCGCTTGCCAACCTTATTGCTTCCTCATCGCACATAACAGAGCGTCTAATTAATGGAGTCCCTCGCTTTTTCCCATTGCAGAATGGCGGCAGCGCGGGAGGAGACAGCGGAGGGCGAGCAAACGGGTAAGTGCACTTCCTGCCCCTGGATAAACACCAGTTTTTCCCAAAACGATAAGAGGAAGGTGAAATATACTGAATTATTACAAATAGTCTTCCGGATTCTTTTATTTATTATGAAGAAACTAACAAAGTTAAAACAAAAATCAATACTTGCAAAGAAATGTTCAATAAGTTTTGTGCAACCTATTGATAGTTGCCGCTTTATTCGCCATGCGGTTACAGCATTTTTGAATGAGTAATATCCCGATCGTTGGATCGGGCACGGAAGGCCTTTTCCGTGGGGAATCTTGCTCGCCTGCCCTTCGATTCTTTCCTCTGGGGCTCTGTCAAAAATACAGTTTATAGTTCACCAACGCCAACCAATTTGCTAACTTGGAGGAAAAGGTATGTGAGGTCGTAGAAAAAGTTTAGCGTAATAAGTTACGAAACGTATGGCAGGACACAAAATACTGTTTTGAAGCCTGCACAGCCACAGACGGAGATCCTATTGAACTTTAATAGCTTAAAGAAATATTTTTAACTGTTCTTTATTAGTATAGCTTGCTTTTTACTCAATCTTTGTTAGTTTTTAATTTTTAAAATTGAGAACATCATTTGTAATCCGTGTCTACGTTGTGCAATATGAAAGATCCTTGTCGCGGTTTTTTGTAGTTGCATTTTAACAAATTTCTCACCCGTTTATTCAAAAGACTACTCGTTGTGTGAGGGAGCATGGAACGCCCTCTTAATGAGGGATTCCGAGAGGAGAAAAGAAAGCGAAAATGACGTGAGTGAATATAGACAGTATGAAAGGGAAATGATGATCCCAGGCGTTGTGACAATATAGTCGTAGAATTTACTTCAAAAGGAATTATTATAAAACTTTTCCTTTGCAGAATTAACCAGTTGGTGCTCCCATCTAACTTCAGTTAGATGGAAGGTTGCAATATCCTAACCAAATGCTGCATTAAAATGATAAATAATAACACCGCAACTTGTCACATTGCTAAGTATTTCCTATTATTCCGTTGCAGCTTTTTACGTTAATATGGTGTGATGATAAATTATTATGCATTTGCGTTCTCAGGTTTAGATATTCGTGTTATATTATTGTTATCACATAAGATTAAGTAAGCAAAAAGGAATGTTCATTAGAGCCTTTATTATTTACTAAAATTCTTTAATTAAATTTCGAAAATTAGTATATTTTTCAATATAATCAGAACGGACCAGATATTTCATCAGTTTTAATAGTTTTAAACTCGAGAAACATTTAAATGTGAGGCTTTATAGATATGTATGATTTTTCGCATTATACCCGCATAATAGCATAACTTCAATTACAAAAGTAGGACAGCATGAGAAACTAAATTGATTTTCACTAGTGTGCCCGTTGCAACGGTGTAACGGCGAATGAAGATAGGAAAAAGGACAAAATAAAAATGTATCGTTTAAAAAAATTATAAGAACCTTATTTAATTTTTTTATTAAAATAATTAAATCATGGTATAAAATCGCAATTAAAATAGCTTTTCATCTCTCTTTTCGTATCCTCATTTCACGGTATAAAATAAGACTTTTTATTCCTTCTCTCCTATATCTATCTCTCCTCTTATCTTCCCACTATTATACAATTTAAAAGCATCTGACTCGTTACTATGGTATCAGAATTGCTCATTGTTACAATATTGAACATTTTTCATTTTTTTGGCATCAAACCAATTTTTTAGTGAAATCGGCGTGGATTCGGATCCTCTCTTAGATATACATACGTCATTCTTTCGACTGTACAGCTGTCCAAGTGTCAAGTTTGCATCTTATTTCTAAGAAATTTAACAGATGATATGGATATGAATGGCGACGCAATGTATTTCTTATGGGATTTTAAAAAATTGTTTAATTCATAACTATCCATCATTTCATGGTTCTCGGAATTTTCCTTATACTTTTACATTCATATCTACACAGATGTGACGGGACGCTCCGGAACAGCGTACCCGTATCTTATTTGAAGAATAAAATGTTCGAATTTTCGTAAAAATGTTTTTGCTACTGGAAAAGAACTCAATTTTTTCAAAGGGCTTTGTTGAAAAAATATACTTATGCACCACAACTCTTCAAAAAATATGTATCAACTCCATATTACTTTTG
The DNA here is from genome assembly GCA_028673005.1 of Tanypteryx hageni. NCBI lineage: Eukaryota > Metazoa > Arthropoda > Insecta > Odonata > Petaluridae > Tanypteryx > Tanypteryx hageni. Next base: position 182,425,235 of record CM054115.1, on the reverse strand, counting down.
TGCGTACCCATACCTATTTATCTACAAATTACACACCGTATCTACATGCCTGCAAAGTTTCACATTTACTCCTATTTCGGATCTACCGCTTCCACAACGGCGCGACAATACAAAATTAATATACAGCAAATAAATTAAAATTAAATTAAGTTTTAAGGCAGTAAATCTCTCGGTTGTAAATGCCCGTAAGATTCCGATTGATTGCATTTCCAGAGGTGAAATAGGTATAAGCCTTCCTACATAAGAGTATTACAAAATGGATTTAAGTAAAACCTTTAAAATCCAACCAAACAGTCTGCAGGATATTGTATCTTCCCGCGGTCTCGTGTTTCAGGCGTGTGACCACGCAGTTTTAACACAGAGGAGGAGAGGAAACGGTATAAATACTTGGGACTAGGATCGCGCGTCCCAGGGAATAGGGAAAAACGGATGAAGCGAACCTGAGAACATGGAGAGAATTTCGAGATAGGACGGAAGCTCTATTAGAGAGGAAAGGGATTGATAGGAATAAGAGAAGGTAGTTGTTAGCCGATAGATGGATAGGGGAGATCGATTAGATGGTCAAAAAGGGAGAATGAAAAGTGGCGGAAAGTGGGGTGGAAATTATTCCTCCCTATTTTGTCAGAATGGAAGCGGATAAGAGATTAGAGGTGGAAGGAAAAGAGGGAGCGGTTTGGCAGGGAAACGGAGGGTACGTACGTGACGAGTTTGTAATATAAAGAGATTATAGGTCCCAGAAATCCCGAGGAAAGCAGAAATGCAAACGGGAGTTTTTTTGTTACGATTTCATAACAAATATCCTCGGATTAACAAAGTTTATTTTAAAGAACGGAGTTACACTGGAGATATCTTTTGGCGTCATTTAAAAGTATAAGATTTTCCATGGTTTCAAAAGGGTTTAGGTTTTCAGCGCGAATATAAATATTCTAATAGGTGCCCCGAAATATGAAAAGCGACTAAAAAATATTTAACTATTTTTAGCGTTTTGGCTATTTTACAGACATTTATAGGCTATATTTTATTATTACCGAATAATAAACGTGTGTAGTTGATAAAAAGCTAAGGTCATACGAATCCTTGCATTGTAAAATATAGTTGTAAACCTTAAACCCCGCATTTTTTTCACAGTGACTTTCTCAATTATGATAAAGTTCTGCCAAAAATTTTCTTAAAATAAATTTTTAGTTACATTGGCGAGGAATGGCTTAATACCTTTTTAGATAAATCTACGAAATTGCGCAATTACATTCGGCAACAATAAAATTTAATACATTTTGTCATCTCAGACTAAATTTAATACATTCCATGTGGTTTCTAGAGAAATATTTTCCTGACAAAAACTCAGTTGTTTAAATAGTTTCATGGCACCGTTAAAGAAGCTACAGTTTCGTAATTTTAAAAATATTAAATGTTTTTTTGGCGGCGTAGTATGGGCCCTCAAAATTAAAACGTTGGGTTATAATCTTTCCAAGGCCATCTATATCACTAATGCCCTCAATTCAACCGACTTCGGTGGTGTTATTGAACTGCCGGAAGGTTAATAACATATAATAATTAAATATATAATTTAAAAAATAACATATATTGCACTAAAAAGTAAAAAATAAATTTTGATTTTCTAGAGTTGACTTAAAACTTTTGTAAAAGTTATATGGCTTTCTAAAAGCGTAACAAGGTTAAAAAGCCATAGAAATTTTTACAAAAGTTTTAAATGAAGTCTATCAAATCAAAATTTAATTTTTACATTTTAGTGCAATGCATGTCATTTTTATTATTTTATTTCCTTCTTTTTAATCTTAAGAAATAAAAACGGTATGTTTTTAAGGCGATTACCACGCCTTTCGGCTTTAATTCTTTACAAACTTTATATATTTGTCAGTTTTAATTAGTGTCGATACCGTGTGCCTTGAAGGTCTATGGCAAAATAAGTAGAGGATCAAATTCTCTAGTGGAGTTCACAAAAACACACAAAAATATCGGGAGTGACGGCACATAAGAACAAGCTACGTAAAATAAAACAAAACAAAAATGACTGCTCTTCCTAGATTATACGTAAATAAAAACAAAAGGGAGACTTGCTCGAGAACGAAAGAAAGGAAGGGGAGTTATGCGGTGTGACCAACTGCGACCCAAGGTTATCGTCTGAATTATCTGGATCGAGACGAAACCTTCTGCTAACCGACATATAACTATATGTATACATATATATATAATATGAAATTTATTTTAAAACTCAGTGCCTTTCTCTCATACATTTCCGGTTATTTCATTTCCCAAAAATCATGCTATTGAATAATAGGGTCGAAACCATACGACCGCATGTACCATTATGAAATTGCTTTTCAAGCCGTAAAGTTCATTAAAGCGAAGCAGGAGAGCAAGGCTAATCTCTCTATATAGGGTCGGAGGGTGAATCGAGGCGTGAGGAATTTTCTGGCCTCCAATCGCTACCTGATCGAGAGTAATAAACACGCGAAACCAATTTGTTTTCGATTATGCGGCAGTTTTTTCGCACTGCTGAGAAGCTTGCAAAATAGTCAACCTAATTTCGTGTGTTTTACGGTAAAGGGTTCGGTTTGATAATGTGAGCCTCGCAGGCGAATCCGCGGCATAAAGAGCTTCAAGTATTTTCGCAATCTAGTTTTCAACTTATTCTATAATCGGATCATCATCTGCACCGACCGAGGACCTTAATCTCGGATTTTCTGGAAGGAAGTTGAGCCCATTAGTAACCGTTACCTTCATTTTTTCGAGTAGAGAAAAGCTCCCGTCTTGGCTTCGACGTATTTAAGCACGATCCAAATATTGGGTTCCCTGTTGCACGCGACCCGTGGCTGCTAAGAAGAACAGGTAGTTTCGATCGCCAATAGTCTTCTCTTTGCATGACAGAAAATTGTTTCTTAAATATCATAATAAAGAGAAAATGTCTGTGGCTGTTTTTTGCGTTTTCAATAAATCAAGTGGAAATGCGAACAAAAACACTAAAATATTAAACGAGGCAAAGGAGAAATTTAACTCAAAAAACAATGTGGAAAATCTTACTATATACTGTATGAGAATACTCGAGCGATAGAAAATAATAATAAGCAATGCAGCTAAAAACTGTAGTTATAAATTCTAATCGTATATTGACAGATAAACTGTTATTAGGAAAATGTCAGTACTTACAATTCACTCCATATCTTTGTATGGACAACAAACTTAATGTCGTCGTTAAATTGTATGGATCAAACAAAGGTATTTTTATGCTAAATTATAATTAAAACAGTGGGTAGCTGGTACTATGTATCTTCCACGAAAATGTTTGTGGAAGATGCATAGTTGAATTTCATCTGTATTACGAATATATTCCATAAAGTTGAGTCTGAACTTATAGATGAGATCACATATGTTATTTTTGAGCCAACGATAAATTGAATAAAGAAGTTCTTTGCAGTTTCCATGCGTCACAACATATTATTCAGTGCGTTGGCACGAGTTTGATAATATCTTGGCGAATCGACAAATACATATATACTAAACAATAAAAACAAAAAGGATGCGTTCTCAATCTTTTACAACTTGCGAATCGAGAGAGATCACGCCGAGAAAGGAAATACCTAAAATTGGATTTTTTCGTGCTTCCCGATATCACCTTGCGCTTTATTTATTTTATTAAACCGTGGACCAATTTTATTTTTTTGGGATAATTCCAAACAAATCAGCTCTGAATTATTATGCTCGCCTGTTCTGCATTTCAGTCACCCTGGAGACAATCCGTTCTACAGCAACATCGACAGTATGCCAGACATTCGACCCAGGAGGAAATCTATACCATTGGTCTCCGAACTGGTAAGTGGTCGATGACGTTCTTAATAACGTTCTATACAAATTCGCTGTTATAAATTAAACTGTCAAATAGTTAAAAAATGAATTGTTTGAATTTGGGCCATTTTCTCTCTATCAAAATACTGGCATATCTTTACTTTTCGTGACAAATGTTCCGCGTTGAAGTGTGTTATCAGTGTTATTCTCTTGTTAATGTAATGATATTCTGCGAACTATTTAAACACTACTGGAATGAGGCCGTAAAATGAGGAGCTATATTTGAAAAATCGTTTAAATTATGTATATGCCCATCATCTCTATAAATATGCTATAATAGGAAAGAATATTTTTGTTCTCATTAAATATTATCACCGTTGATACCTTCTATTTTTTCATAGCTTTAGCTGGTAGTCTTTCTATAAACATATTTTATTGAAATTAATTACATCTAAAGAAATTTAATAGCTTTACTATTCTTCAAAAACTCACAGCAGATGCGGCGAGATCATAATAAAATAATGATCGCATAAAAATTAATACTTGTTTTAATTTGGGTTTTTAATTCCCAAAAATAATTAAGGTCCTATTTCCCAAAATATAAGATTTAAACAAGATAAAAGAAATCACCTAAATAAAAAAAATTGTACTTTTTTTTAATAATTACAAAAGTAATTCATTGGTTTTCGTTAAAACTTGAATGTCTTCCACTTTTAGGCATTTATGATTCGAAAAAAACTAGTTTTATAAGTTTCAAATATTTTCAAATTTAGCCTCCTATTCCTCAATGCCTCATTACGTGATTTTCACCCTCGTAAAACGTAAGAAACCGTAAATAAACAATCAGAACACACACATTTGCATCTATTTCTCATTTCATTCCGATGATTTTTAAGTGTTCCCTGCCAAGTGAACGTTTTGTGTCCATCTTTGCCATCAGTGTGACAAACTACTACGAAACCATATATCCAAGCCACGTCATTAAGTAATCGGACTTCTTCGGAATGTTGGCAACTCTTTTTACCTTTACTGAAAAACGTCTGAATTAATTAAAATTGTGGTGTTTTGAGTCTGTAAATTGTTAATCATAATGTATGCTTCCTAGAAAATCCCTAACGTTAAAAGAAGTTAAATTCTACGTATAAAGAACGTTTTGAAGGTTTCTTTTAGTTTACCTGGTTAAATCAAATCGCATTTCTCTTTGTTTTGATATTTCTGATTCAGTGCACATTTGTGCATCTGGATGTTGTAAAAATCCAATCAGCATTCTTTCAATCTTATCCGGAGCTAAGCATGTAAAAATATTCTTACTTTTACATAACATAGCATTAAAATGTCACCCGATTTATCACTCTATTATTTGTTGAACAAATTATTTCCTTATCTTGAAGTCCGACATTTGTACCCAATGACGCGGTGTGGCTATGTGGAATATATGTGTTAGTGTGTTGAGTGGCGGGCATCTTTTTTGATGTTTCCTAAATGTTGACGATGGCGCATCTGTGTAAGTGTCCATTCAATGGAGTAATACGTTCTTGAACGTTTTAATGTGTTACAATACTCTGTGTGTGTTGGTAGGTCACTTGGACTCCGGTTGCCGGATTCTTGCCTTAGAAATGGGCCAAAACATTTCCAGTAAAAAATAGAAATTGGTTTGTTCGTGAAAATGTAAGAGAAATCCATTTTCTATTATATGTTCTCGCGAAAATAAATATATCGTAGTTTGAAATCCATGCGGAATAGTTCAATACCTGAATGGATTTTATCGGAATTTGTTTCTAAAATTCCAACATTGCTGTAATGGTTCGAGTCAATGAAGGCAAAGGATCCGGCAGATATTGTCCAAGTTGCGCAAGCATGACGACTATTTGTCATGCGTTGTTAACGAACCTTTTCGCCTCCTCTTAACAACCAAACATCCCCTTCCGCTTTTCCAGTTTCTTCCATCACTTCCTCTCCATTCTACCCTCCCCTTCCAAAAAAATTATACTTCATTTCTCAGCGAGTGCAATTTTCTATCACTAATGAAAATGTTATTGTCTTTCCATTACGGCCTTCACTTCCTGCAGGTGCTCAAGGTACTGGTCTATAAACCTTGATCTCTGATTTCTTATTATTCCTTTTCGCTTTTATTTTTTCGCCTGTCTTTAAGCCAACCATTCACGAGTATACGAACAAGTCTTCTCCTGTGACTGCCACCCTCTCCTCTCACCCTCCCTTCTCTCTCCCTCAAACCTTCTTCATCTCACCCTCATCTCTCATGTCTTAGGCACTCTCACATCTGCTCCCCAATTCTCCTTCCTTCCCACCAAACCAACACAATCCGCTTGCCAACAGTACAATAAAGAGAGCCTTCGTCCTCAAATCCGCGGGCATTCTTCCCTTGCAATACTTATGTTGAACTCCCATCCCCAAACACTGGACGTGCCATCTCCGATCTCATTATTCCCCTTCTTTCCATTAAATATCATATGCATATCTCTGGAAAAAAGGACTTTATTCCATAGTATAATTTCGTCCATTCTACTTTTATTTAATCTCAAGCTCAGTTCAGAGGCCCCCGTCCAACCCAAAAACTTGAATTTCTTTCTTTCCATTTCGTTCTTTCACTCGTAACGACTTTTTCGTTTCGTTCCTTAGCGCTAGTGCCAACCCATCAGTAACTAATGTATAAAAATTACGACCGGAAAATTTTTCTATTTTGGAAATATAAATATATAGTTTACATGTTGCAGTTGTTTTGTGGGCCAATTTTATAGCAAATAGAACCAATTTTCAGTTAAAATAAATAAAATTGAACCGGAATTGCTAGGTAACATTAAAATATTTTGGTGGCGTAATTCACCAATGAGTTTATGAAGCCAATATCCAAATCGTTCCTTATAAAAATTTTGATCGTCCATTCAGTCAATTCCATAATCATCCTCGCCCTATCCATCCTCCAAAACTCCGATTTTTACATGCATAATTATCTCCCGAATTCTAACTTTTCGGCTCGCTCTACTTCCTTTAGTTTTGCTGCCTTCAAGCTTTCACCCAGTTGCCCATTCCTCTTCCCCTATATCAATCTTTTAGTCATGCATTCTACAGTGCCCACGGCAATGCTGCCGTTCCTCTCCGTTCACCTTTTAACCTTGGATCCTCAACCCATTCCTATCCTCAGTACAGCGACAATCCCTTTATCCCGTTTGCTCCAACCACCTTAGCATGCGATTGCTTTTATTAAATATATCGCGAAGTATGTTCTCAGAGTGGAGCGCCTCCGAATCGATGCTCCCTTTTCCGAATCGTAATCCAAACATTCCAGTCGTGGATTTGATTCGCCGGAGTGCTCCCAAAATGTGCGAGAACAAACTTAAAAACTTTAGTGTAATGCATGATGTGAAGTATTTTTGCGCTCATTTGGCTGTAAATGCTACTGTTTGCTTTCAAAAAGGTATTTCGTTTTCGGAAACCTAGTCTAACCTATGTTGAAGGAACTCGCTAAAGACATTTGCTATCATGCTACAAAAAATATTCGTATTAATTTTTAAATCGTCATTAATTTGAAACGCTTTTCCAATTTTTCAAAAATTTAATCACATTGATCATTTAAATTGCTGCAATTTTGTAAATATTAAGGTTATCATCCAACAAAGCTATTATATTCTTTTGAAAATTCTCCGTTTACTTCATTCAAATTTAATATAGCATTTAATTGTTCTAAATTTTACATATTCTAAATTATTTATTAGACTAGGTTTCCGTCCATCTGTAATTTCTTGTATATTTCAATAATATATTGATGTTTCCTTCTATAAATGTTTTATTAGAATAATTACATTAAAAATTTCCCATGTGCATTTTGTCTTTGCATTTTAAATCTTATAGAAATGCTTTCACTCTTTGCATGCTCCTAATAGTTCATTTACCAGTTTCTGATGTTTGATTGCATAATTTACTGTTAATCTTCTTGATTTTATGTGCTCTTTCATAAGAAGGTTCATATATAAATGTTGTTGGTGTATTGTTGTAAACCTCTACCTTACTCTGTATAATTGCAAAGAAATGTGATGAATGTTGTAACTATTTGATTTGTTGCATGACTTCTCCTATTGCATGGAAACCGATGCACATTTCATCTTGTTATCGATAGTTAATCTTTGATAGAATTATGGTTTTCAATTGTTTATGCCTTCAGTATCGGCCTATGGTTTTCCCCAGATTTAAACGCATTGTTTCTATCATAATAAAAATTCATCACATCCATTATAAAAATCAATTCATTGATATCATTCATTTACAACTTGTTTAAGTATATTTCGCGTTTGTAGTCAACTTATATACGTACTCATAATTATAAAAATGAATGCATAGTTGAAATGTTAGCAATTATTTTAGCAATTTCATGACTCATTTTTATGCAAATTCTCATTTGTAATGCTTTACTGACATTAAGCCTTCGTTTGTAGCACGTAGCAGTAGACTTCGTTCGCATCATCATTTCGTCTGGATAATAATGTGGCATTCTTCGCTCATAAACCTTCGCGTTTCTAAAACTAATTGGATTATGTTTAAATTTCATCATCATTCTAACTGCGGGTTAAAGACTCGAAGGATTTTTTAATGGCATTTATACGCAAAAAAAAGTCTTCAATCCTTAATCGAGAGAAGTCTCCCTCTTCATAAATATATTGATTCTTATTTAATCTTCGAAAATGTTTTTCGACCATCGCGAGATTTCAGATTTTGCTCAGTTGCCACAACTCTCTGTTTTTATTCTGGATTTCAATTCTTGATCGGTCGAAAAAAACTTCTCCCGTTCAGAAAAAATCGATTTTAAAAAAATCCCTTTTTTCCCGTTCCTCTTTTCGCGACCTCAACCGCTACTGTCGATGGCGTTCTACCAACCGAAAGACAATGGCGGCGACCAAGAGGAACGCGGGACTGACTTCGGCCGTTCCCAGGGCGACGCTCAACGACGAGGAACTGGTGAGTAGTGGCGGCCTAGTTCGCCACTGATATCGGTTTCCCTCTCCCCATCTGTCCCCCGCCAAAATTTAAATATATATATAATATATACTATATTTAAAAATTCATGTAACACGGTATCTCTCTATCTCTATCTGTCTGTCTATCACTCTGTCTGTTTCTCTGTCTCTCTGTGTCTCTCTTTCTTGCACTTTGCAAAGTTGACTGCCCTGACGTGACCGACATCCATTCCCCAATCACATCCCTCCACCACCACCACTCTCTTCTCTCTCTCTCTTTGCTCTTTTGTCTCTCTCTCGTGTCTCCCCAATTCCTTCACCCTTGTCATCCCGACTGCAAGCGCGTACATCTCTGAAAAAAGCTTCCTTTATGAAAAAACAACTCCGATGCCGCTGCCCATAATTCCGTGGGGCTCGAAACTGCTATCAGGTACTTTTTTAATAAAACAATCCTAAACTTCAATATTTTTAATTAAAAAATCGTGAATTTAATCGATTGTACCTTCTTGATTTTAAAATATAACATACATTCCTTACGATAAAATATTTATAAATATATTCGATCCATTAAATTCATTAAATCGTTCATAACTTTATATTCCCCTCCATGCATAAAGCAAAGATTCTTTTTTAAAAAGTTACTTTTATTTTAGTGTTCAATAATAAATATTAGGGTAGTGTTTGTATATGCGTGGGAGAGAGACCCATATAGGGTTCAGGAATTAAAAAAGAGGCCATTTTAACTGATGACCTTCTGATTAAAAAAAGAAAAACTCTCCTATAGTGGGACTCCCAGAGACTTCCAACCGTTCCCTCCCACCCACCACCCCCCTCTCCCCCTCCCCCACCCGAAAACACGGATGCATCAATGAATAAAAGCACAAAGAAATGCAATTAAAATAAAGTAAATATGTATTTATCATGATGCAGAGAGATACATTTTGTTGACAGCACGGTTGAAATACTCCCTCGTCCAACGTTTCTTCTAACTAAATAAGTAAATAAAATGTGTATAATTCATTCCTCTCTCAATTAATATGTATTATTCAAACTATTTTTTTTAAATCCCGGAGCCTAATCAATTGTTTTCTGAGAAAAATGAATTTAAATTTGTTGTGAGTAACAATTGAGTGAGAGATTGATTTGATTGCTTGAAAATCTCACATAATGGGACGAGGGAGTAGAGAATTTCCCATAAAAATTCAACATTGCCGTAAAAAATGTTCATTTTTCTCGTGCCGAAAAAATTATTAATTCGGTCAATCTGAAAACGTAGTTTAAATATAGACTAGAGATATATAAAAAGTGCAAATCGAAAGTGATATTTATGGAATCATTTAAAATGTTGAAATGCAGTAGATGTAGAGCGACAGAAACAAAACCTACATGTCTATTGTCCTTTGCAGTCCGCCGGCGTTACGTGTGAGCAGGTAACCATGACTTCTGGTTCTTTCGTTACCCTTGCTGCTTCCGATTAAAAACAGAATATATATAATTTATAAAGAGTTATTACACTCTCACCGTTTTACTGCAATTTTGTGCGCAATGTTTTGCTATAATAGTTATCCGCGTTCCAATGCATCTTCGAGCCATGTTAGAATCTTTAAAAAAAATTACCAAACAGAAGTTTAGAAAGCCTTAAGTTTGTTAGTCACTTTTTAAAAGTAGGCCCACCTTGGAGATTGTGAATCTCCGCTCCCTTATCACCCTGTCCTACGCTTCCGTAAATTACATTTCCATCGTAGTGGCGGAACTCCAATTGCAGAACATTTATCTTTAACCGTAGAGGTTCATTTGTTTGTGCCGTACAATGCCGCTATTGGGTTTTTGTGTTGTTTCTCTAGATCCTCGGTTTATATAGCTGCCAGAGATTGTAGTGGAGGAATTGATCGCCTTGTGATTGATGTGTGACTGGCTATGAGAGGAAGTATCGAGAGACTGTGGCGGTCGGGGACTCGTCCGTGCCCGCGCCGACCCCCCTACGCCCCGGGTGCGGGGCGCGGAGGTAGGCGCGGCGCACGACGCCCCCCATCCGCGTGCGTGTATGTGCGTGCACTTGCGTGCATGGGTGACGCGGAGGGAACGCGTCACGGCTTGATGGGCGCCACAGCGCGCCGGGCGGGTGTGAGAATGACGCATGCATTTCTTTCATACATTTCACGACCTGTTTGTCTCTTTTTTCTTCCTTTTTTCTTGGCTTCCTTTTCTTTTCTCTCTCTCTGTCTGTCTATCTCAGCCCTCATTAAACCCATTATCACTCTCACTTTTTTACTCTCTTATATATTCTCTCTATCAAAATCCCCCTTTTTTGATATTGCCCATTCGCTAAGCGTCTAGCCCTGATTTTTTTGTTTTCCCTCTCGAGATCACTCCGCCAATAAGGAGAGAGCTGTCGGTGGCGCACCTAACCAAACGGTGATTTCTGGCGCCAAATTGCATCAGCCATTTTTTGTGTCATAAAATCATTCTGATATTTGGGGCGTCATCAGAGTTACAGCATCGGCTTTTTCATTCAATCAGAATACTGCCATTACTTTGATAATAAAATTATGTGCTTTATTGCAGTATTTGTTTGTTTGTATTTTAAAAAATAAGGTTGTTGCGGGACAGCTATTTGCTTAGGTATGACCACTTAGCGGGGCAACATTAATTAGTGACGACATTTAACACACTAAGCAATTGTAACTATGATTTGCATTTGCAGTTCGATGGCAGCATTTGCTTTGATTTGCTTCATATTGTGTGCTAAAATGAATTTTCAGTGCAATTGTTTTTTTTCTCTGATTTGTCAATAATGAAGATATACTCCTTATTAACTTCTGACCATTTTTACTGTTACGTTCTCCGCTGTCCTTGCTGCACGAAATAAAACTTTGAAATGAAAAAGAGAAACAATTTAATGTAACCTACTTTTCGGATCTAGATTAAATTCATCATTTTAAACGTAAAAAGACATCTTTATCAAGTCTGCCAAATACGTCAGCGTGGGCGTGCAACATTTTGTAACTGCAAAACAATCTGGGTCGTGTTATACTAGGCGCCGATGCTGATCGTAATAACCGTGAAGTGATTCATTTTTACCGCGACTTTTTATGTTTCAGTAAGTGAAATACATTTTTCGTTGCTGAATAAAGAATGACTTTTTAATGCAAATGGCGCAATTAAAAAAAAGAAATATTTAATCAAATGGGCGAAAGCCGTAAACACAGTTGCACGCCCTGCTCTTCGTGCCGTGACAGTTCCGGCGCCCCCAGTTGCGGAGACCGTTTCAAAAAATGAATGAATAAAATGACACCTCCTTTCAACGGATCGACGCTTTCCGAATGCGATGACTATATCCCCCGTTCAATCCCACGCATCAAATCCTTCCCGCCCTCCCCAAACACCCTAATGTTTACGTTGATCCACTTTTTACGTCCATGCCCTCGTTTTTTACCATCTCCATTTGCCTATCTCTCCGCGTTCGTTTTTCTACCATTTTCTCCACGAACTACCCGACCTTTGACACCCACACCCCTTTCCTTACCCCCTCCCCTCCCTCTCCCTCCTTCCCCGCCCCCTTTTTCTCATTCGGTTTCTCTCCCCCGCAACTTGCACGCCGCTTCTTCTTCTTCGCCGCCTCCCTTCCGCAGAAGATGCACGTCTACAAGAAGACCCTACAAGCCCTCATATACCCCATCTCGAGCACCACGCCCCACAACTTCGTGCTGTGGACGGCCACCTCGCCCACCTACTGTTACGAGTGCGAGGGTCTGCTGTGGGGCATTGCGAGGCAAGGAGTGCGCTGCACCGAGTGCGGAGTCAAGTGCCACGAGAAATGCAAAGACCTCCTCAACGCGGATTGTCTGCAGAGTGAGTGGCAGCGACGCCCTCAAGGCGGAAACCTTTGAACTACGTGATCAGGATGTATCTTTTATGGCGTCAAAAACACGTAGCTATGCTTTCATGCAGTTATGATGTTGACAGGAGTCGGGGATTGCGAAATTCCAAACAATTGATGATGAAGTTCTTCGCTCGTTTGTTTAAATAAATTTACAAACAAGTGAAAAATACAATGAAACTATTTTCTTGTTAGTAGTTTCGTTTATTATCGATCGTTTCTTTAAATAGCTCATGTTATTAATAAGAAAGAGCACTAACAACATATTAGAATTGTCTAACAATGTTCTTTGCAATAATTTTAATTTTTTCTTTGTGTTACATTTGATCAAAGCTAATGAATTGTAATTTTGCATGACATAATACTAACATATCAAAAGACTTAGGCTGTTACTTGAATTAAAAATGAGTTTTAGCTGTCAATATTAACCATGATGCCATAAAATTAATTTCTACGTTTTATTCATATTTTCACACATTTTCTTTTGCTGAATTGCTCAAGGCAGAATACTTAGTAAAAAAACTAAAGGTTGTATTCAGTTGTTCTCAAATTTAAATAGCGCGCTACTTCTGAAACATATTTTGTAGTTTATTTTTCGCGGTTGACGTCTAATTAGTTCTCCTTTATCAAATTATAACCGGTATGCAATTATTTTTAATTTTTACGGATTGCCAACAAAGTTCCGAATCAGTTGCGTTCGTTCCATAAGAAACTTTGAATAATTGTCAGAGCGATAGAAAATCGCTTGTTAAGATTTATGTATCGGAAGAAATGATTAGATACCAATAGCATAACAAACTACAAGCTTAAAGGCGTGATTTCTGTGTCTAGGGGCCGCTGAAAAGAGTTCGAAACATGGAGCGGAAGACAAAGCCAACAGTATAATCACGGCCATGAAAGAGAGAATGAAGCAAAGAGAAAGGGAAAAGCCCGAAATATTCGAACTAATAAGGTGAGTTGCTCTTGTTCATGTTCTACGCTATGTCTACGCATATTGACGTCTTGAATAATTATCTCAATTATTTTTATATAGCCTGAAAAGTGTTTAAAGTCTTCCTTTCAATTTTAGTTTTCTGCACAAGACTCCGTTTCACTAAAATCAATTCATATTAGTTCGGATTTGTTTTTAGATTTTATAATACTTAAATGGTTATCATGTTTACGGCGCTTAATGGAATGAAAAGATGAAGGAAAGTGTTTTATCAAAATTCAAGCATATATATGTGTATAAATTCTATTGTATATTTTTCATTGCTATTTTTCTGGAAAATCAGTTTATCGATATGGATTTTTTATATTTTTATTTTGTCTAATACTACCAAATTTTATGAATTGTGGGGCGTGTTTTTGATATATTTATAAAATTTTATTTATTGTTTTTAAGTATTCCATTTCAGGATTTAGCAGAATCAGAAATCATGGAACTAACTCAATGAGTATTTTATTTAATTTGATGATAAATTAAATCTAAATTAAGCAGATTTCATGGTAGGTTCAATGGATGAATTCATTGAACTTAAAATCACACTAATTGAATCCATTCATTAACCAATTTCAGTTCATTGAAATATTTTTACTCATCTTTTTATTTTTTAAAAGCTTTGAGTTTTTTTATGGAATCAATATTAATTTCTGCGTAAATAAAAACTTCTAATAACTAAAAGTTCAGTTTCAGGATTATATACTTTAATTATTTTCGGCAGATGGTGCTTTCATCAGGTCCTATGCTTTCCCAAGAAATTCCTCCTTTTAATATTAACATAATGTAAATATTTAATGCCATGCGGTGATAATTTTTACGCAATTGTATTTCCTTAAGTTGCTCTCTTTTTGGGTTTTCTTTTTTGATTAAGTAGGTAAATACAAATTAAAATCCTTTCAACCGATCATATATATAAACTTCCAAAAAATAAACCCAAAATAACTAAAAAATGAATTTATCCGACTAAAATTTTCCTCACAGTCCCCAACACATACCGATTTACCACGCGATAAATCGCCAATAAAATCTATTTCCTATAAATCTATACTTTACGCGTAACCGTTGCTTTGCGCTCCTCGCATCCAGCGTGAGTTAATCCTTTGATTTTTTCACGTAACCTCACCGAACCCTTCCCACACAGGCCACGATAAACGTCCAAAACTAAAATGAAAACTCCTCATTTTATCTCCCCGTATGACACAGGGCCGTATTTGGAGTGGAGGAAAAAAGTCACATTGGCCACATGAAAGCTGTGAAACAGTCCGTTTTAGACGGTACGAGCAAGTGGTCAGCCAAAATAGCCATCACAGGTTTGTCTGCCTCTCTCTATCTGTGAGTGTGGGGTGCAGGGACCGCGTCAGCCATTGCCTCGCCCTGGCCTGAGGGCTCCCTCTCCCCCTCTCCCTCTATCGAAGTCGCCGCCGTCGACCCCTACTCCCCTCCCCCTCCGAAATACGCCCTCGCCAGAGGGAGCTCCTAACGAGATCGCGCCTCGAGTGGCATTTGAATCGCTCGAGAAAGCGCGGGAAAGGGCTAGGCGTCCGCTTACACGGTCTCACACCGACATGTGCCTTCTGTCTCGATAGCTGGAGTGCTCAGTCTCTTTGTCTGGCGCGTCGGGAAGCCAAGGTGCGACGTTCGAACGGGATTTTTTCGGCGTCATTTATTTTTCCTCGCGAGATAACGCGGCTGCCGTATTTTTCGATGCCGGCTCAGCCCGAAAGAATGAAGTGGTCGAAAACGCGAGGAAGAATTCGGTTTCGGGAGAATGTTGAGGGATTCGGAGCATCTTGACTTCTCGATGTCACGGTTGTGTGTCTCTATGAGTATCGTCCATTCGTTCGTTCCTGTCGTGGACCCTGGATGCTGCTTTTTTCCTCTCTGTATTGATGTGGTGTGTTTTTGGTGTTTTATTTTTTCCGCAGAACCACCTTTTCAGTGGATCCCGACACTCACATTGACTCAATCGAACAAGCTGAGGATATGGTATTAGAAGGAACTTCCAAATGGTCTTGCAAGATCGCAATAACAGGTACCCTATGGCCACCAGACAAAAACCAATGCGAAAATTGAGCTGAAATCTGCACCGTGCTCTTTAGATAACTTCCCACTCTCCATTACTAATACTCATTACAGTAAAAAGAATCTCTTATAACCTTCAGTGCTCTTGCCACCCCTTTCTCTCTTTCCAACTCAAGTTTTTCCACACGTAGCTTGGTGACTGCCTGCATAGGAATACTATATCTATCTTTCTCTTCACTTACTTTGTTCAACTAGTTTGTATCATAATTGGCTGGAGTCCATACACAGCGTGTACAGTCATACCACAATGTAGCATTTTACAACCTCTTCCAGAATCTCTAAGTATTTTACATTTCTTCTTTACTAATGAAAAAATGTAGTGCGTTTTATCAAATTGTAATGTACTTTCAGTTGATCGACTCGGCATGAATAAATCCTTAGGCCATAGATATTGCTATAATATAAATATATATCTACATATCTATAAAATTATATAGAAGTATAGAACCAATTAGCCTTGCTTATGTCTTGTTTTTATAATTTACCTTTATCTTTTGCTAATAATTTTTGCAGGAAGTAGATAGTAGTAGCTTGAAATTAAGAATTTAGAAGTTAATATCAATCAAAGGAGATTTGCAAGCCATCATGTCAGTTTGAAAGTTTTTAAAGCCTTGGAAATTCCCATATAGAGAATAAATAAAATATGATAATTTATTGATCATTTGCCAAGACTTGTTTTGACAAGCAGGAATTTAGATTAACATTTTTCTTACACCGAATACAGATATTTTTACTCTTTGTCTTCTTGCAGCTGTATATTATTTCTTTCTCTTGTTAGCTGCATGAATTTCTTAATCCTCATCTCTCCATCATCTCCAAATTAACACATTTTGAGAATGGTGGCATCCCTTTTTAATATGAACTTAAATCCTCTTGTGAAAAGGATGTATAATATCTGAACATTATCAATTACTTCATTATCTTTAGTACACAATAATAGCCCATTGATTACACGAAATTGGGCATTTTTGAAAACAAGTTTCACTTACTAAACTTCTCAGCTTACTAACCATTGCAAGAGGCCTAAGTTGATGTTAACAATAAATAATTTGCATGAATACTTGTTATAAGTAAATTACTTCTGGAATTTAACTCTTCTCCTCATGTTGTAAACTATCTTGATTGTTATGTGCATAACAACTTATCACAAATGGCTCATGCTAGCTGATGTACATTACCACTATTCAAGACACCTTCACTTTAGTTATCTGTTTAAATATTTTCACTGTGACATGGATTTTCCCATTCAGGAAATTGTTTCATGCAGTAACACTTTCACTGAGCAAAGCACTAACCTAAACATTCACTGAAACAAGGAAGCAGTGTCACTCTTCATTTATCACATTTCAATTATATATAATTTTGCTGTAGTTATTGTTTTATTTTGTCTTTAATTTTGCTTGATGGAAAGTGAAGCCTCTTCATCATATGCTTCACTTTACCTTAGTGCTCTGTCAATTCTGAAAAGATTTTTATATTTATGTTCCATTTTTCTCCCATTTTGCTCTGCTTCAATAACAGTCATCTGTGCACAAGGGCTGATTGCAAAAGATAAGAGTGGAACATCTGATCCTTATGTCACAGTTCAAGTGGGAAAAGTGAAAAAGCGAACAAGAACTATGCCACAGGAATTGAATCCAGTTTGGAATGAAAAGTTTTACTTGTAAGTAAAACAATTTATTTATAAGTCAATTTGTTTAAGAATTACACTCAAGTCTTTTGTATGCCATTAATGTATCATAATTTATTAATAAAACTTTCTACTTTGCTTTTTAATTTGCAGAATAAATTTCTTTCCTCATTTCCTGGTATATTTGTTCAGAAGTTAGCCACAGAAGCTTTAATTTTAATTCATTTATTAATTAATGTTTATAATTTTGCCCATATTTTATTTGAATAATTAAAGGGGTAACTTCTTTTGTATTATTTTCTTTGCAGTGAATGTCACAATTCTTCTGATCGCATTAAGGTCCGTGTGTGGGATGAAGATAATGATCTCAAGTCCAAACTGCGGCAGAAGCTTACAAGGGAATCTGATGATTTCCTTGGACAAACAATCATTGAGGTATGTCTCTTTTCCTGTAACTGATATTCTTACAGGGGTGCCAGTGGTGTAGTAGTTAGGATGCTGGCTGCTATTCGCCTGCTACTCAAAAAAGCAGCGGTCACAAATCCTGTGCAAGTAGGATTTTTTCCTAGGTCACTTGGCCCCCTGTTGGTGCGGTTTGAGGAAACCATGCAAATTCAGCATTCTGCCCTTTGGAAGGGGCATTAAGCAGTTGGCCCCATTGGTGCTTTTCATAAAGAGTAGGCTAATGCCGGCACTAGGTTACCCTCCTCCCTTCTGTGTGTACATATGTCCAGTTGATGACAGTGCAAAATGACCATAGACGTTGGCACACTTAAAAAGTCAATTAGTACTACCTGATTATCTTACATTTCTTGTGTTGCCTCTGGGAGAAATTATGCAGTATAGTGATGGCAATGCACCATTGTTAAAATGGCATCCCAACTAGTTAGCGCCTATTTGGTAACCGGATTCAAGTTTTACAGCAACATTTGATGTCGAAATAAAAGTAGAGAGTCATAAGAATTTCAGTAGAGGATAAAACTTTTATTGAATCAAACTTTATAGTATCTCCTTATCTTAAAGATGTATGCTTGCTATAGTGTTTAGTATAATCTTAAAATATTCAATGATTTAACTGGAGGTCATGATTTAAATGACTTGACTACAGGAATTAATTTTTGGTCATTAACAATTTCTAGGTGCGCACATTATCTGGTGAGATGGATGTCTGGTATAACCTGGAAAAGAGAACGGATAAATCAGCTGTCTCAGGTGCCATTCGCCTTCACATCAGCGTGGAGATAAAGGGAGAAGAGAAGGTATGTTTTGCTTACATATCTCTATATTCTTCTATCCCATTCAGCTTTATTGATTTTATGACTTGTGCTTTAGCCAAACATGTTTTTTCGTATGTATTTGAATTTAAACATCATTTTCAACTGCTATGGGTAGAATATAATCTGATTGCTGAATGAATGCAAATCTGAAAGATGAATTATACATGGCTGTCAAGAATTTCAAGTGAATAGAATTTCCATATGAATAAACTGAGAGTACTGATAAACTGTTACAATTTGCTTCAATGTATATCATAATCTTTCTTGGCATTTGCATTTATGAATGTTATATCTAATTGGAAAAATTTTGATTGAATTTTTTATCTATTTTTACCTATCAATTATATATCTCCTTTGTACTTATGAAGAAACCTATTTAGGATTCATTTCTCTTCTGTGTTGTAGAGGAATAGCTACCTAATCAGCAAATACTATGGCTTTGTGCCATGCTTTGCAAGTAATGTTATTTGGTGCAAAGTAGCATTTTCATTACCAGAGGCTGCACTTTAAGTTGTCTTAAAATGTCTGTTGCAGGTAGCTCCATACCACGTGCAGTACACTTGCCTGCATGAGAACCTTTTCCACTATCTTTGTGAAGAGAATGGTGGTGTTGTGAGCCTTCCAGCTGCCAAAGGAGATGATGCTTGGAAGGTTTACTTTGATGAAGCAGCAGAAGAAATAGTTGATGAATTTGCCATGCGTTATGGAATTGAGTCAATTTATCAAGCAATGACGTGAGTTTTGTCATTCATTTTGTTTTCAGCTAAAATAAACATTTAAAGTAGATTTTTTTATTTTGGAATTTTCATATATCTCATGAAATGTCACACTTTGTTCTACTGTATTGTCCCTAACATAAAGTGACCTCGAATATAACGCGACCCTAAGATTTTTGAAAAGTTTTTCAAGAAAAAACTAAACCTCAAATATAACGCGACCCCAAACAACTTTCAGCCAATCTAACACAAGTTCCTCATTCATCCACCCCTTCTCCTGTGTGCGGAAGATTACATCTGATGGTAACTATTCCTTTGGCATCCTTTTACTATTTAAACTAATGTAGAAAGTCGGTTTTCACCCATCAACCGTGACTGCAAGCATAACAGTTATCTTTGATTTCTCATTTCCAGTGCATTTTAACAACACTGATTTAGCTACAACTACTTTAAAACTCATGTGATAACTTCATCGGATTCCTCTGTTAACCTGGGATTTGGAAGAACTTTTTTCTCAACATATCAACACCCTTTTTGTCACCCATTGTTAAAATAATGGATAGGTAAAAACTCGCTAAGGTAGTTACAAAGAATATGCTGACACACTTATAGCTTCAATTCAATGACTATCGAGGGGTTCAGCTGCCGATTGAACTCAATCTTTTCTCAACTGAGATGCTTTTCAAATACAATGGAATGTATGCCTAATGTGTCTACAATGTAATAAGCATCTTGTATCTCATAAACAGACATGCAGAATGTACAGTGATTTTTGAAACGTGATTTTACGATCTTTTAAAATCACTAGTACTTAAATATAATGCAGCGACTACTTTTAAAATTTCATTTTTTGGAAAAAACCATGTTATATTAAGGACAATATGGTATTTTGATTCAAAATATTTACACTAACCTATTCTCAAATTTTTAACTGTTGTCTCTTTTATAAAGATATGTGAAAGTACCATATGTCCCTGAATGTATGATGCCTAAAAAATTACTTTCCATAGAAAAATCTTAAAAACCAATATTAAATAATACGTATCCCAAGGAATATGAAATGCTTTCCCTGCACAAATGGTGCACTTCCATTCTTTTATCTGTTACTACATCAAACATTCACTTTGGTAACTTGACAGTGCTAAGAAAAATGTCATCTGCCTTGTCATAAAAACATTGACCTACAAATACCATATTTACTTGTGTACCATGCGCACCCCTGTTTTTGGGCGTTCAGAGGGAAAAGAATTAATTCATGCCAGAATAATTTGACATAGGGGGTTTTTTAAAATGTTGGCCTCTTCACTGATTCTCCCTCCCTGAAACAATGTCTGCCCAAGTTAAGTATCTTCTCCCTCCTACCTGCATGATGCAATTTATTGGGTGATCTCTTTGGGCTGATGCTAGCAGAAATTTCCTCCTTGGTAGTCACCCCTCTTATGTTAAGGGAGCATCAAGGGCTCACGATGAATTCAGCGAACATAGATACCAGATGCCAATTTATTCCAGCAAAAGTATAGGTAGAAATTGATAGTAAACTTTTAAAGGCAGAACTGCTGATTTTGAGTAACAATAATAAACTTAAAAGTCATTTAAAAGGTACAGCTTTAATATTATAAAAATATGATGTCATCTCAATCTTCAAAATACTTCACGTGTATACTTTGTAGAATTCCTCATCTTCTGCGAGTATAAACATAGACACAAGCGTGTTGCCATGAATTTACTATCAATACTCACAATTTATATAACCTGTTCAAAAATCCTAATGCATGATGTGCAGTCCCTTTTTCTTATCGACATTTTTGGGAAAAAAGGTCTGTGCAGTACACGAGTAAATACGGTATGTTTCATATTGCATGAAGGTGAAGCAATTCTAGGGTTTTTAAAATGCTAAAAGAGGAAAATACTCATCTCTTCTTCAGATTATATAGGAGGAATCCTGTTATTTTTTAAAGTTGCATAAACCAAATAAATTAATTCACTTCACCACAATTAAAGTGATGTTGATAGTTAACACTTTTCTTTCCTTTTCTTTAATAATAAATTTGCAGGTCTGATGCATTATTTCACTGCCCTAATTATTTTCTAATAAAAGTTTAATTAATTAAATCAAATAACAGTGAATATTGATTCTTCATTGATATTGTTCTTATTTTAGGTTAAGCCATTATCAAATAAATACATTGTAAATTTTATTGGCTCAAATATCTCACGTTGAAGAATTTTTTTAAAGCATGTGGATCAGTTTTACATTCTACTTTCATTTTTTCTTAAATTTATCTGATTATTTACAGAACTAAAAGTTTAAATGAACAAACTTGGATAATTTTATTGATTATACTCTTGGCAAATATCTGGATGTCATCTTGTATGGAAAGAATACAATTAAAATGAACATGCTAAAGTTGTGGTCAACAGGAGATGAGCTTTCCAGTTATTGAATCGCAATAAAAGACAATAATATTTTTAAAATTGTTTTTCAGGCATTTTCATTGCTTATCTACAAAGTACCTGTGTCCAGGTGTTCCTGCTGTGATGAGCACGTTGCTTGCCAATATTAATGCTTACTACGCACATACAACAGCTTCATCAGCAGTGTCAGCTAGTGATCGTTTCGCTGCATCAAATTTTGGGGTATGTCTCCTGAAAAATATACCACCAAGTTTTAACTTTTGTATCAAATTCATTTAAGTGGCAAATACATTATTGTTAATTTTTAAAATAGCATTAGATAAAATTTTCTATTGATTAGAAATTATATTGAACAATATATAACAATAATAATAAAAAATTGTATAATTTAGATGCTGAAGTTCTAGCTAACAAAAATACAAGAAAATGAATTTAACAAAATCATCATTTAAATCTTGTTATTTAATTTAAAGGATAGCTAAGATTGAGTGACATAAAAAAATTAAGCAATAGTGTGCGGTTCCAAAAATTTTTAAATGCCACCTTTCTATCTTTCTGTTGACTTACATGTTATTTGCTTTAAATTATGTTCAAATAAATATTTTCACTGTAATAGTTACAGCACTTTTTGGTCATAATTCAAACAGGCTAATTTGATTGAATATTTGTACCAATTACAAAAAGTTGGGTCTATCATAAGAAAATTGAAGGAATGCTTAAAATTTAGCCATTATTTTATTTATCATTTATTATTTTAATTTCAGATTAATTTGATAAACTTATCATTATAATTTTAAAATGACAATTTTGCTAAAAAAATTTCATACCATGCTAATTTTTTGTCTCTCTGAAAACATAACAATTGTTGAAACAGCTTGGTAAAGTTACCAAACTTTATATATTTTCAATAAAGCTGGTTTTATAGGAATAATCAAGACAGGATGTATTTGCTACCGGAATTTAAATGTTGTTTCTTTTGTCACATTGCAGAAGGAAAAATTTGTGAAGTTGTTGGACCAATTGCACAACTCTCTGAGAATAGATCTATCCATGTATCGCAACAACTTCCCTGCATCAAGCAACGAGAAGCTGATGGACCTTAAGTCAACAGTTGATTTACTTACTAGTATTACATTTTTTAGAATGAAGGTGTGTATTACCAAAGGCTTCCAAAGAGTCTCATATTTTAAAATGCATTTTTATGAATGTAGCTTAAGATTAGCTACAATAATATTATACATCATATTAGATATGCAAAAGCTATTATTTATTTTACATCAAAGTTATTTCTTCAGAAAATAGTTTTTTCAGTCAAGCTTAGAATTTTTTGGCTCAGAAGTATTTGTGAATTTCATGTTCCTCTGAATTACTTAATGGATTAATATATTGACATATAGGGATACTCTGCTTTACGTATGCTCACTCAACGTACTATTGCTATAATGTACTTATAACATGATACCTAGATCCCCATACAATGTACGTACAGGATGCCAACTTCATTAAAGTGTACACCGACGCCAAGTCAAATTTTAGCCAATCAGAAGCTGCGTACTTTCCACTCTCAGGAGTGTGCAACCTATGGCCCATGAGAGCATTTATACACCCCACAATGCTTTGATTAGGATGAGGTCCGTAATATTTAATCCAGACAATTTTATAAACTTTAATTAAAATTGCAGCCATAAAACCTTGCCTAGTGAAGATTTAATGTTAAAAAATTGTTGATTGTTTAGGCTTTATTTTAATTTTTAAAATCACATATGATATCCTGAGTAAGTTCCCATATAAACTCTCATCCGGCCTGCCGAGTCGCTCACGAATTATAATACGACCTTTCAAAGCACTCGCATCTATGAATGCGACCTGCCATGCAAAAAGGTTGCACACTCCTGCTCTAGAAGATTCTATTTACAACGCATTGTTTTCAGTTTGGTGCAGATCAAGTTGTGATTTCTGAATATATTTTACATATTTAAGTAGTTTAATAATTTTAAATGTCTTATAATAAAAGGAAAAGTGTCACTGATGGCTCTAATTGTGAGAAGAAAGTGCATAAACCTTTTTGGGCCACATTAATAGTTGTGAATGCTTCGGAGGGTCACATTGGAAGTCACGAGAGCTTTGGCAAGCCGGATAAGTGTTTACATTAAAAGTTACCAAGGGATTCTGTGGTCTCATATTAGCAAAAATCTAGTCTAAATAAATTGCTAGTGTTAAAGCTCCACCAGGCCTAGGAGTTTTATTATGCTTTTTAAATGAATATTTTATATGATTTTACACTGATCGAGAAATAATATGAAACTTAATGTGCAAAACGTGGAAATTTGTCTTTTCTGCACAAGGCTCACTTGGTAACAGAATCGTGTGTGCCATTTTTACGCAAGAATGCGCCTGCTGTACTGCACTTGTTTCTTGGAGTCCTCACGGTGCTGAACCGTTACGGGTTATACTATTGTTGAACTTTTATTTTATTTCCATTCCATTCTTCCTCTGCTATCAACTTTTCATCAAGAATTTTGGACCCAGGATTTCGAAACACTCAAATTTTTAGCGACTCAAGAAACCAGCCAGCCATGAAACAACTGCAACTATCACAACTTTCTTTGCATTTTAAACTATTTTATGTATTAATTAATGCTCTTAGTACTTAATATAACACTTATGGCATTTTATTGGCAATAAAACTCGTTTTTAGGATTGAGTCTGGAACACAACCCCCCTTTTAAAATGTAATTCCCATACTCCCTTAATGTACTTTTGCTTTACATACCAAAACCTTGGAATGCATCTGTATGTTATAGTGGAGTACGCCTCTATAAAATAATACTCCCTTGTAAAAATGACCTTAACCAAAATATATAATACAATGTAAAATTATTTTAATAATTTTAAATATTCAACAAATATTTTTCAGAAGGCTAATCCCTAAATTTAAATCCTCCACTCTATAAGTCAATATATTGGTTCTCAAGAAATTAATGTCGTTTTTGTGAACAGGTTTAATTAAACTCTTATAACCTTCAGAATTTGTTCTAATTAACAAATTAAACATCATTTGTGTAAATAGGATGTTTATGTTTATTGTTGTCCCAGGCAACCCCTCATTCTTTTTTAAACATGACCTCCAACGAGACACATATTTGGCATAAAAGGCTAAAAAGGAAATACAGTCAACTTTGGTTATAATGTATCTCCAGGGTAGGGCGGCCAAAATCCATTATAACCGAAGTCCGTAATATCTGAGGTTTGGTGAAATTATTGTATTTTCCGGCATATAAGACACTTTTTTTTCAGAAAAATTACTCCCAAAATCAGCTTGCGTCTTATATGCCTAAGGTAAGATTATTACTGTTCTCAATACTGACACTAATGGACACATCCCCAAAATGGAATAATTGGCAGTCATATGTCGAAAAATACTAAAATATACATTATTTATAATTAATAACAAAAAGTTTGTAAATATATGCAACAATACCTTATGCAACGTGAATTCTGAGGACAGGAGGTGCTCGGGAAGCGAGAGTCTGCGCCTCCAAGGTGTTCTGGATGCAATTCATCGTCTCAGCAAAGCCCGAGAACTTCTTGATGGATGCCACCATGGTTGTTATAGCCCGCATCATCATATTTATTTCGATGCTCACAGACTCTTCCACAGGCGCCGGAGTAGCGGGTCGCAAGATGGAACAAAAGCGAGAGGAGAGAGGATGTCGGTGAGCCAGGCCAGAGAAGAGGGACGCGGGAAAATTCCACGACTCCTGTGTCAAAAACGTTATAGCCGGGGAAAATTAATGTTAGGGAATGCCGCAGAAATCCATTATAACTGAAGATCTGTTATATGGAAGACCAGTATAACTGAGGTACTTACGGTGATATAGCATAGTAAAATGTTCAGGGAATGAAAAAAAAATCTGTTATATCCAAAGATCCATTATAAATGAGGTTGACTGTAATGCTACTGTAGCCACGAAGAATATCCGAGAAGCTTATGGATAAGTTCTGGATATCCACAAATGTCAGTGATTGTTCAAAAAATTCCTTTCTGGAGAAAGCCTCGAAAATTGCTCTGGTAGAGGCCGCCATATTGAAATCAACATCAAAGCTTTGAAGGCCCTCATGGAGTCTGACCCTCGGCAACACACCCATGAAATGGAGACAAAACTGAATGTCTCTCATGAGACAGTGTGGACACACCTCAGAAATCTAGGCAAAGACCATAAAAGAGGGTGTTTGGGTGCCTCACAAACAGGAGCATAACTACTATGCAGGCAGGTCCGCCACCGTGGGGGGGGGGGGCGAAGAATTTGGGAGCCTGCGATGCTGGCATAAGCATTTTTTATAAGTCATTACTAAAATACTTATTTTTCCACACACTGCAAACAGAGCCCAGCAGGCCACTTGGCCTTATAAATTTAAACATTTTTCCTTGAGATCCATCTGGATCCATCAGACCTATATGGATCCATCAGACCCATATGGAAGACAAAAGGTACTTCTGTACTGTATTCATTAGGTATGACGATAATATAGGGAAGAAGGCTGATTTTAGCACTGTAGATATATGTATGCCCATTATGAACACACAATTTCATGAAGCTTACAAGCAAACTTTGATTATTTTTCGGTGTCTTTGAGGAGAGAAACATTAATGTAATCGGATAATTATAAAACTATAATTTTGTTTTTATCTTATTGCATTATAAAGTATTTATTCATGTATGTTTTTCTACATAACACATTACTAGATATGCAGGGCCGGATTTAAAAATCACGCGCCCCTGTTCAAGGTATCCCAACTTTCGTGTTTTTTGTAAGAAATGAAGTATTAAGCCATACATACTTACATATATATCATTTGCGAAAGCTAGGATTTCTTGCATGTGATTAACAGAAACTTAATATAAGTTCTCTTTAATACATCAACCTACCCCATAAGGTGACTTGCAGGGCATCATGTAGATGTAGATGAACAATAATCATCACATTACTAGAATGCGAATGTCCCTAAGCATATTCCTACTTAATGGGGAATCCGTCCCTGAACACATCTGCATTTTAGAAGAAATTGCTTTTTAAAAAACCAACAAATCGGTAAATTCGTAAGTAAGAAAATATTAATTTATTAATTATTTATCAAGATACACTGCAATCGAATTTATTGCTTTTCCTATTTATTTAGATGGAAAAGAATAATTCAAGTGCAACTAGCATAGCTGTGAAAAAGACAAGGAAATAAAACTAGAAAAACAACTAAAAAGATGAACAAGAAAATCACCTCATTGAAAATGCCTAATGGCTTGTAAATAAAACTATATATTAAATGGTGTATTTTTCACTTATATCAACATTTTTGAAGCGAATGTAGGATGATTTTTAATATGGTTGTTTAAGGGGGCCTGTTCAAAACTTTCACGGGAGGGCCCAGAATTTGTAGTTACGCCAATGCTCACAAACTCTCCAACGAAAATCTTCTCCAACATGTCAGCTTTGCTTCTTCTCTCCTCGCATGCCAAACACACTAACCGTTTCTGGAACGTGTTGTGAATGGGGATGAGAAATGAATTCTTTACTTCAACAAACATAAAAACAATGGCTGAGTTGCAGGCAAAAACCAGTTCTCACCCCAAAACCTGGACTCCATCCACGGAAGATAATTCTCTGCATTTGGTGGGGCATGAGAGGAGTGATTCACTTTGAACTCCTGAATCTACATCAGACACCAACTTCTGACCTGTACTATCAACAATTGGATTGATTAAACCAGTCTCTTCATTAGAAACATCCGTCACTGGTCAATAGAAAAGGTGTTCTCTTTCTCCACAACAATGCTCACCCCCATGTGCACATTTGACTCAACAAAAAATCTGGGACTTAGGATGGGAAGTCCTCCCGCACCCACCATACCATCTGTTCCATTCACTTCAACATCATTTCAGTAGAAAAGAATTTGAAAATGAAGAGAGAGTCAGAGAGGACATCAATTTATTCCTTTGATCAAAACCACCCGAGTTCTTCAAACGGGGTATTGAAAAACTGGTCATGAGATGGGAGGCTATCATAGATAATAATGGAAATTATATCATTGATTAAACTTCATTGCTTTTCAGTGAAATTGTTGTCTTTTTTTCAAAAAAGACTAATTTCTTGACAACCTAATGCAGATATGAGTAATTTTCTTGATTCTACTTACATGGTAAGTTGAAATTATAACTCTGAACAGTACAATTGAGGACTTAGAGAAGACTAGTAACACTAAATATGAATTTTGAGAGCCAAGTTCTCATCATCAGTAGCTGATGTTAAATGACAAGATGGTGTTCCATGCCCAGTATTTAACCTGTTGTTTGTTCACATGGAAGTTGAAGCAAAAGGAGGAGGGGGAGGGTCAACTGTTAAATTCAAAATGCATAAAAATCCATTTCTCTCCCGGCTTCACCAACAAACTCGGTAATATTTTCTCTAAACATAATCTTAAAACTGTACATGTTAACTATAATAAACTCGCCAACCTCCTCCAAAACCCTAAAGAGAAAGTAATGCTTTTACAAAAATCCAGAATTTACAAAATATCTTGCAGAACATGTGATAAGATATACATGGGACAGACAAAATGAGAGTTAGAAACCCTCTATAAAGAGCACTTAGCACGCTTTAAGACACAACAGAAACAATAATTCATGTGTAGCAACACATTCACATGAAAACAATCATCCCATCACTATCCACAATTTAACACTGTTAACATCAGTACACAATGAAAACAAGCTAGATGAGAGCATGTTAATCAACAGATACAAAAACGCTTTTGGATAACAACCATTGCCCTATTCTCCATTCTCCCCTTTACAGTTTAACCATTGACCATCTCCCTCTTCCTTTCACTTTCACACCAACAAACAACAAGTTAAATATTGGGCTCAAAACACTATCCTATCATTTAACCCCAGCTACTGATGATAAGAGCTTGGCTCTCAAAGTACATATTTAGCATTACTGGTCTCCTCTTAAGTTCTTCCTTAGCATTACTGGCCTCCTCTTGAGTTCTCACTTTGCATCCTTGCTTGTATGGTTCCGAGTTAGAATTTCAAGTTATCAGTTATCTTCCCTATAGTCTCCTCTTCTATTTATTATCTAAGAACAAGTTTAAGTTATATTTCATCACTTGAATTCTTTGTTCACTGGTAAGTAAAGGTTACCTTAAGGTAGTCATGAAGTCACCAATATTAGATTTGTTTATGAAAAATAAGTTTTTCTATTACAGGTGCAAGAACTTTCCAGTCCTCCTCGAGCTAGCACAGTAGTGAAAGATTGTGTGAAGGCGTGCCTCAGGTCCACATATCAGTTCCTATTTGAAAACTGTTATGAGCTCTTTAATAGAGAGTTTCAGGTAATGTTGTACTTTAATGTTGAACAATTTGCCTCTGTTGGATAACTATTATGCTATAACAATTTTATATTCTATAAATAAAAAGACCAACTTTCAAATATTTAAAATTTATATTTTTGCCATTGTTTTTTACAAGTAGTCTCATAATAATACTATTTAATCAAAGAATTTGGTGGCATAATTCATCAAAATATGCTAATACCGTATTTCCTTGATTCTAAGATGCTATTGATTTAGTAATAACTTCTCAAAAAATAATACTACAGACACCATCAAATGTAAGATGCACCCTGATTACAGAGACATTAAAAAGTGAAAAAGGTGTCTTAGAATCGAGGAAATGCGGTATATACATTTTTATCCTTCATCAAAATGCACATTAGTATTGTAATAAAAGGAGGATAAATTGCATTTATAAGCTCTTTTCAAAATTAATCATCCACCTGATATTTTGATAGTATGTTTATTTTATTTTTCACAAAATCATTTTAATAGAGTGAACATAAGAGAAAGCATTCTGAAAATATTATTGCAATGTAACTTCTGAATATATTTAATGTATCATCTTATGTGTATATTTGGCTATGATGAAGACTTGTAATGCATATGGAATTTATATTAGCAAATGGATCTTTTATGCTAAATCCTAAATTCAATGCAGCTCAGTAATAACATTTTACAAAATATATTGCCATTTCTTCGTCACTCTAGAATGAGTTAATTACAATATTGTACAATGCTCACTAGAATACCCTGCTGACAAACATGAGCCAAAGAACTAATGTCACTGGAATAGTTAATGTTAAACATAACGGAAAACTGATACTGATACAACACAACTTTGGATCATAAATTTCAACCTACAATATAAATAAATCATCATACTATAAAAAATCAAATCTGTCCAGATATATCCCCTGTAAAAGTCATTTCTAGGGAACTAATCACTCAATTTTGAACAAATTTTTGCTACCTATTTGGGGAAACCTGCTTTGAGTTTTAGGTTCCAACCACCCTGATAAAATAAATAAAAAATTATTTTCCATAATTTAATTTCCTCCATTTGAATAGCATGGGAATCAGTGTAGTATATTTTTTATTTGCATTTTAAAATTACTTCAAATCAAGGTAAAAATCGGGAGTTGAATCAAGGTTAAGAGAAAACAGTCAAGTTTTATTTTTGTACCATCACTTTTCAAATACTGGCTGCATACGTCCAAAATTGTACTTTTAACAACATAACTACAAGATTTTCTAAGCAATATTTTTGACACCATAGCAACCTGTTTGTTAGTGACTACATTCTCTACTTCTGGGGAGAAGGAGGGGTAGGAGGTTATTATTAGCTGCACATGCAGATAACTCATTGTCGTGATAGTGGAAAAAGAGTAAAGCACTCCTAGAGGCACAATGATATTGGGCAATATTCAATATTGTGCAGTATTATTGTGCATTTATGACTCATGTTGAGGTTATTACACAGTTATTCACTAAAGTTTGTGCTTGTTATTTATTGTGCAATACAAAAAGATTGACATGTTTAGGGTGGATATTGTACAATATTTTCTCAGTAGTGATCGAGGCATAATGGAGAAACCAACAAACGTTCGTGAGTTTATGCTTAAATTCATAGGGTTATACTGGCACTTTCCAGCATTGTGGAAAGTTAAAAGCAAAAATTATAGTGATAGAAATAAGAACAACAAAGCTTTCAATATATTAATTGAGAAATACAAGGAACTGGAACCTGAAGCCGATAAAGACAGTAAAAAAATTAATAGTCTCTGAACAAACTACAGGTAGGAATTAAAGAAAATAAAGGATTCTCAAAGATCAGGAAGCAGCCCTAATGGCTTTTATGAAGCCACCTTTTTACAAGCAAAGCTTAATAAAAGTGCCAAACAATTTTGGGCATCTTAAGTGACTGACTTTGTACATTTCACTTTTCAAACAAATTACTGTGCAATTTATTGAGTTGTGTAGGTATTGTATTACAGTACTAGCTTGTGTGACCCGGCATTGCCCGGGTGCGATTCGGGATTGCACCCATCCCTCTTTCACTCACCTCTTCCACTGCCCACCCCTCTTTCACTCACACCTCCCACAGCCCACCCTTCTTTCACTCTTTCACTCACCCTTCCCACCGCCCATCCCTCTTTCACTCATCCCTCCCACCACCTGCCGAACGTCATAAAGTAGCATAAGAAAGTGGGTGTTCGTGGAAAAATCGCCATATCCTAAAAACGGCTTAAGTTAGAAGAATAAAATTAAGCCTAAAACCTCTTTGAGATTCTGTTTAATCTTTCAGTGAAAGTTTCATGAAAATCGGCCCAGTAGATTCGGAGATCTCGCGTTGCAAACTTTCAAACTCATCTGTCATTAAGCCTTTCACATATGTAGATTGGGCAATAAAATTGTGCAATATCTATTGCTCAATATTATTGCATGTCAAGGAGGGCCTGAAGAACAAACAGAAAAATGGCCAAGTGAGGAATAAAACATTGCAGAAAAATAATGAGAAGAGATGATAAGCCCTAATTTCCAAGCTTTAAGATACTTTACAATCACTAAGCAACTTTTAGTGTGCAGAAAATTTGCCTAAAATTTTACTTTTGTCTTTTTTATTTGCCTTTAACTGAAAATTTGTTTTGTAAAAACGTTGTATTCAATTTTATTTTTTCATTTTTTTGTTATAAATGAACCAATTTCCAGATTTCCTTACCAACAAATTTGATATTTTAATTATTATCAACCCTATATTATATGCTTGGTTGTGTCAGGTGTAATGCTTGACTGCAGCATTGCTCTTAAAGAGTTGTTATAAAAGAGCGTGGGAATCGAGAACTATCTACGACTGACTGACTGTAATGGTATTATTAACGCACTTTCCAATTAGGTAGAAGTTTGAAATTGGGTAGAAATGATTGACTTTTATAGTAAAAGCCATTTACAAAAAAAAAAAAACAAAAAAGATCCAGCCTCGACTCCAGAAGATAATTTCTATTTCCCACAAGGTAACACATAAAAATCAATTTAATGACATGCAAGCTTTCATTTTTTTGCTCATAAAAATTGAAATAATCGACTCTTGATCTTCAAATCAGGGATGTTTTAAAGGAAAATGAAAAAGTTTCTTATTCTTATCACCGATTCTCTATATACATATATACATATATACATATGTATTCAGTGCCATAATATGACCCATCAAGCATTTAATGTGTCATCCAGAGAGTCTTAAGTAATGTACAATGGTATTCTATGAAAAAGTATTAAAGTTTATGTTTATACATCCATTATGTTAGAATTTTGAATAAAATTTTGATATTTGAAAGATAAGAAATTATTTCTAAGAATAATAAGTGTGAGATTTTAAGTTAAATAATATATTCCTTCCTGGCATATTGATTGGTTTTTATACTAGTTAAAACAATATAAATGAATGAAACAAAATCATTGTAGATGTATTATATTTTTCTATGCATTGAATAATTATTTATTTTCATTACCATTGTGTTGTTTATCATTACCAAGGCATTGTTTCATCTCAAAATAGCTTAAAATTTTTGAAAATATGTGGACCAATGCAATGTGAATATTTAATCCCAGTCGATCAGTGTGCACAATTTTGTAAAATCGCCAACAATTCAGTTCTCCATGATGACAGAATATTGTCGCGTATGTTCCGCGTTTAGGGACTATTGCTACGGTAGCCTGCCAATGCATACAGATTTCTCTTGTCATCTCTACTCACTTCCTACTCCTCTCTCGACGCCACCACACTCTCTCCCCCCCTCTTCCGGTTTCTGCCTACTTCCTCTTTCGTCCCGAATCGCACGCTACTGCAATCTCACGGGCGCTCGCAACACTCGGCCCTTCCTGACACTGCCACTCGCCCTCGAGTAGCCCACCGCAGTCTCCGACGCCTGAAGGGTGGTGGGAGAGGCAGGCCACGTAGTCTGCCAGCTTAGGGGGCCTTTGGGTCACGCGACGAGGACGTGCCCTTTCCTCTGAAGGCGGCCAGTTTTGTTCTTCACCGTCCATGCCTTCCAGTCTGTCCTGTCCTTCCGCTTCCCCCAGTTCGTCCCCTACGTTCCACGCGGTAACGTCCTCGTTGTTGTCCTCCGTGCTACAGGCCACGGTCTCCCCGCCAACAGTAAGCGAACCAACAACTTCGCCCGGATAGGCGTCCACCAGTCGCTGTGAGCACCTAAAAGTTATGGGCTTCCGACCGACATTCAGGAGGGGGATCTCTACCTTGCCCTCCTCGACGGCTCCAGGGTTTTCCCATTTCTGACCCGGTTGGGCACACGTCACCGCGGAGGTTAAAATTATGGATGGCGAGGAGCCGGGGATGCAGGCCGTCACGAAGGCTAATGCACCAGGGGGTACCACTTTCTCCTCCTCCACTACCAGGGTGCCGATCTTATCCGGTCCCAGACCCGTCTCCATCATACCCAACTCCTGCACTGCTGCACTCCACTCGGTCGTCTTCTCGACCTCGGCCTCTGGTGCGCTCGGAATCATAGAGGCGAGTGCGTCGTCGACCGCATTGGCGTCCTCACTGCCCAGGATAGTGTTCGCCTCCTCGCCTCCCAACCTTACGTGAATTCCTCCCCCACTTCCCACTAAGACAGCGCCACTCCTTGAGATCCAGTCGACACCTAATATCAGGTCGAACGGGAGAGTGTCAACGACCCTGACGCCCTCCAGCATCACTACCGCGTCGCGGAACCGGATCTGCATGCACACAGTCCTCCGTGCCCGCACCGGGCGCCCATCTATGCCCTTCATGTCCATAACATCCTCAGCGTGAATCACTAGGCCTAGAGACCTCGCGGTGTCAGTCCCGATAACAATGACGCAGGCCCCACTGTCTACAAGAGCTCTAAGATTCCCACAGGGCGGCACCGCTACCTGGACCAATGGTAATTGTCCGCTCTTCACCATATTTACAAAACTCGGAATCCCTTGGCCCAACGGGCCGGCGATTCCGTTTCCCTGCGGGCGTTCCGGGCAGTCCCTTACGAGGTGACCCTCGCGACCGCACAGATAGCACGCGATTTCACGCCGCGGCGCGTCAGGGGAATCCCGCCCTAGATGGTCACTCCCCCTACGATTTTCTCCCCGGATCCCGGGATCCCGGACACGCCTACTCTCTTGCCCCGACAACACCTCCAGTCGGTCCAATCGCGCGGAGGACCGCTCCAGCATACTCGGCAGCGAATCTTGGCGGTCGCCTTCGCTTTTCTCCTCACCGGGTGTGGCTACGGAAGCTTGGTTGGAGATACCCGCACCTGGGACCCCCGCGGCCGTTCGATAGTGCAGTGCACCCCATTCCCGCGCTGGGCAGCTAACTCGAGACAATCATGGGATTCCCAAGGCCATTCTCCACCGCCTACAGCCTCTCCAGGAACGCGTCGATGGTCGATGGCGCCCCTGATATCACTGCAGCCGCCACTTCCGGACGCCGGAGTCCACGCGCGATCCTCCGGATCTGCTCTGCCATCGGCAGATCGACGGGACAGCGACGACAAAGATGCAGCTTGTCGTAAACATTATGGCTACCAGGCTCACCAAGTTGCTGGACCCTGGCTTCCATCAGTCGACACCACTCCTCTAAGGGCAGCTCCTGCCCAAACGCTGCCTCGAGGCCTTTAACCCACTCCTCCCAGGAAGCCGCGTGAATGCCCCTCACCTCGTGCCAGTTGTCAGCGGCCCCCGCGATCTTCGCCAGCGCCGCTCGCAAATAGTCCGGAGATTCCCAGCCCTCCGCTTGCCCCACACGCCGAATCGTTGCGATCCACCGCCGAACATCCTCGTCGCAATCCCCGACGAACATTGGGATAGCGGCCATGCTTGTCGCACTGAGCGCTCGGGGCATGGGGTTCGAGGTCCCTTTTGGCGGACTCTCGGGCTCCCGCCGACAAAACGCGCTCTGGAAGGCTTCCCTCTTTGCCCTTAACTCCCCCTGAAGGGCCACCCTCTGCTGCGCCATCTCGCTCATGAGCTCGCGGACGAGCGAAGGTTCCATAAGCGGCGTATATATCGTCCATACCGGCAATCTCGTGCCCGCTTCGTAGTCTCATACACCCCTCCTCGCCAACGTCCACTTCAACACGATGAAAACGTGCGAAGACGACACGTGGTCCCCAAGGCCCGTTTTTTTAATAAACGGCGGGGTCTATTCCGCACATCCCACTTCTGACACCAAATGTCGCGTATGCTCCGCGTTTAGGGACTATTGCTACGGTAGCCCGCCGATGCACACCGATTTCTCTTGTCATCTCTACTCACTTCCTACTCCTCTCTCGATGCCACGATGCCACCACTCTCTCTCCCCCTCTCTTCCGGTTTCTGCCTACTTCCTCTTTCGTCCCGAACCGCACGCTACTGCCATCTTGCGGGCGCTCACAACAATATTTATCACCTGAAAAAATATAGAATTTTCTAGTTCAGAATAAATTTTTGCCGTGCTTTGAGGTGTATTATAAAATGCATAGTAGGGAAATAAGTTTTCATTCTTTTCAGGATCCTTTTTATCAAGACCCAAATTTATACAATTATTTTAAAATGCAAATCAAAAATATGTTGCACTCATTACCATGTTTTTCAAATGGAGAAATTAAAAGGTCCTGGAAATGAACTCCGGTCATAGCTGTGCAAATTTACATGCAATAGTTCTGTAGAAGAGTACAATATAGACCTACATAATAAATTTTAAGATCATGTCTACAATAGAACTCAAGGTAAAACAGATTTATATGTTAAAAACAAACCAAAGAACATAAAGTAATTTAACCCTTTCCTTCTTAAGCAGCCCAAAACTGCCCGATTTGACTTCCCCACTAAGTCTCAAAATTTAATTGCCCTATTCCCCAGATTTTACCCTATTATTCCCCAGTATATTCCCTATGGGAGTTAAATATTTACCTCTTTGTTAAAATTTTACGAATTTTTAACAGCCAAATAAATTAAAATATCAAAATTTCTATAATCTCTAATTCGTTTTTTTACAAATTCTATATTTAAAAAAATCACCTCTGTAGCACATACAGAAATACACAAACCTTGAAATTTTGTTTAAACAATTGTGAATTTTTATCGTCCGCATTGTTGCACTTTTTCAAGATTTTCTTTTTTTCGTGGCAGTTTTGCACATAATCCTACCGTCATAAAAAAATTTCAAACTTCCTGCACTTCTGGAAGTGCCTAAATATTAGCATCCTCCTATATCATTATATATAGACGTTCCTTACAGAGGATAAGTAACATATAACATCATTATATATTGACATTCCTTACAGAGGAGGAGGATATAACATCATAATATACAAGTAGTTGGTGCTTGCATTCTGCATTTCCATCTCACCATTTTATTCGGGTAGAGGATAACATTTTCTATGATAAAGTCTCAAACACTTTGTACCTACAATTAATAGTTTTCGAGGTAAAAATTTTTAAAAATACGTATAGCAATCGGAAATTTTATTTCCTTGCCCTTATATGATCTGAAAGTTATGGATTTAAAAATTTATCCATAGAGACGATAAAATTTGCTACAAAGTGATAGGAAAAGCTCATTCCTCCTACTTATAGTTTCCAGGATAAAAATTATTAAACTTTAATGTACAAATGGGCTTTAAAAAATCCCTAAAAATAAACTATTATTAATTTTTTCATTTTTATGGTTGGTTGTGACCAAATCCTATATTCGTACAAAATCTCAGCACCCTATACCTCTTAGATTGGTCTACACACTGGAATAACTTTCCCATGATGACTTATGGGAGATATTCTGGGGCATCTGGAGTCAAACCCATGATATTGTAAGCAAAAATAATAATAATTCCTAGTAGATATTGCGGCCATCTAGCAACCCTGAGAATTTCATTTTTTTAGTTTATAGGCAAGTGCCCAAAATTAATTTACAAAATTGGCGCAATGCTTTTCTTATAGGAAAAAATGCAAATTTTGGAATTTCTGGTGTCGAACCCATGTCACTTAGGTGAGAGTCCTCATTTATTCTGGAGATGTCTCTATGACCTATATAAATGGTGCAAATTTCAGCTTTCTATCTCTTGTAGTTTGGCTGGACATTAGTATCCTCCTATATATCATTATATATAGAC
The DNA here is from genome assembly GCA_028673005.1 of Tanypteryx hageni. Lineage (NCBI taxonomy): Eukaryota > Metazoa > Arthropoda > Insecta > Odonata > Petaluridae > Tanypteryx > Tanypteryx hageni. The sequence continues at coordinate 182,387,957 of CM054115.1, read as the reverse complement.
GTTCCTTACAGAGGAGGATATAACATACTAGTAGAAGGTGTTTGCATACTGCAAGCATTTCATCTCACCTTGAAAAATCATTAATTTTTAGACATATTTCATCATGAGAAATATTTCTTTAATTCTAAAGATTTCTCCTCGGGACAGGATTTCGTTTTTTCATTATGGAACAATAATGGAGTAAAACTATCGCTAATTTTTGCAATTTTAGGAATATTATAATTTTCCCACATTGAGTTAATAATGCCACTCATTTCTGCCAAATTTTAAATTTATAGTACAATTAAAAGTGAAATAACATTTATCTAATTGTTTAAATTTAAATAATTTATAACGGCCAAAACAAAAATTATATGGATAAATTGAAATGTTTATTCGTTTACATAGGCTAACCACTAAGTAATTTAAAAATTTCAGCTCCCTAACTTGCGGCGTAGTGTCTAAGCATCTACCAATTTGTTTAAACTTTAAGAATTTTTAACTGCCAAACAAATAAAAATATCAAAATTTCTATAATCCTTATTTCGTTATTTTACAAATCCTACCTCTAAAAAAAATTCAGTTTCATAGCACATTTGGAAATACATAAACCTTTAAAATTTGTTTAAACAATTGCGAATTTTTAACGGACGCATTGTGGCACTTTTTGGAGATTTTCGTTTTTTCTGGTCGGTTTTGCACATAATCCTACCTAAGAAAAAAATTTCGAATCTCCAGCTCATCTGGAAGTGCCTAAAAACCTATATGTTATCTCCTCCCCCATAAGAGTCATCGATATATAATGACTAGTAGAAGGTGCTTGCATACTGCAAGCATTTCATCTCACCTTGAAAACACATTAATTTTTCAGACAGATATTTCATCATTACAAATATTCTATTAATTCTAGAGATTTCACCTCCGCAGCGAATTTCGTTTTTCCCACATGTAAAAATAATAGTTTAAAACAATCCCCAAATGTTTAAATTTTAAACATTTTACACTTTCTTCATTATGGGGTACTAATGCTACACATTTCAGCTAAATTTTAAAGTTGTAGCACTTATAGAAGTAAAATAATATTTTTCTAATTGTTTAAAATTTAAGCATTTTTAACGGTTGCCTCAATATATATATATATATATATATATATATATATATATATATATATATATATATATATATATATATGGAGAGATTGAAATGTTTATTTGTGCAAATGCACTGTTCTGTAAATAATTTGAAAATTGCAGCTTCGTAGCTCATCCCGTAGTACCTAAAAAATTATTAAACTTTAATGTTCAAATGGGGTAAAAACAACCCCTAAAATTTAAAATTTTAAAATTTGAGATTTTTATAGTTGGTTATGAGAAAAGTTCTATAATCTTGCAAAATTTCAGCTTCCTAAACTTATTAGATTGGTCTACACACTGGATTGCGTTTTCCCATGCTAACTTATGGGAGATATTCCGGGGTCTCTGGAGTCGAACCCAAGACACTGTAAGCAAAAGTGACAATAATTCCTAATAGATATTGCGGCTATTTAGTAACACTGAAAGTTTCATTTTTCTAGCCTACCGGCAAGTGCCCATAATTATTTTACAAAAATGGCGCAATGCTTTACTTATGGGAAAAAACGCAACTTTCGGAATATCTGGAGTCGAACTCATGTCACTTAGGTAAGAAGTCTCATTTTATCTGAAGGTTTCTCCATCATATCTACAAAAACTAAAACTTTCAGCTCTCTAGCTCTTGTAGTTTGGGCTGGACATTAGTATCCTCCTATCATTATATATCGACAAAAATCGCTGCGGAGGTGAAATCTTTAAAATTAATGGGATATTTGTAATGATGAAATGTCTGAAAATTAATGTTTTTTCAAGGTGAGATGAAATGCTTGCAGTATGCAAGCACCAACTACTAGTATGTTATATCCTCCTCCTCCTCCTCTGTAAGGAACGTCTATATAGAATGATAGGATGATACTAATGTCCAGCCCAAACTACAAAAGCTAGAGAGCTGAAAGTTTTAGTTTTTGTAGATATGATGGAGAAACCTACAGATAAAATGAGACTTCTTACCTAAGTGACATGAGTTCTAGAAGTGCTACAACTTTAAAATTTGGCTAAAATGTGTAGCATCAGTACCCCATAATGAAGAAAGTGTAAAATTTTTAAAATTGCAACATTTGGGGATTGTTTTAAACTAATATTTTTACATGTGGGAAAAACGAAAATCGATGCGGAGGTGAAATCTTTAGAATTAAAAGACTATTTGTAATGATGTAATGTCTGTCTGAAAAATGAATGTTTTTTCAAGGTGAGATGAAATGCTTGCAGTATGCAAGCACCAACTACTAGTATATCTATCCTCCTCTGTAAGAGTCGTTGATATATAATGATAACAGGAGGATACTAATGTTTAGGCATTTCAAGGTGAGCTGGAGATTCGAAATTTTTTTCCTTGGTAGGATTTTTTGCAAACCCGACTAGAAAAAACGAAAATCTTGAAAAAGTGGAACAATGCGGCCGCTAAAAATTCGCAATTTTTTAAACAAATTTTCAAGATTTCTGTATTTCCGAATGTGCTATGGAGTTGAAATTTTTTTTATAAGTAGAATTCTTAAAAAAACGAAATAGAGTTATACAAATTTTGATATGTTAATTTGTTTGGCAGTTAAAAATTCTTAAATTTTAAACAAATAGATAACTGTTTAGGTACTACGGGATGAGCTAGGAAGCTGAAATTTTCAAATTATTTACAGAGTAGTGAATTTGCACAAATAAACATTTCACCAGAAAAAACGAAAATCTTGAAGAAGTGCAACAATGCGGCCGCTAAAAATTCGCAATTGTTTAAACAAATCTTCAAGGTTTATGTATTTTCGCATGTGCTACGGAGCTGAAATGTTTTTTAGAGGTAGAAAATTTTTAAAAACGAAATAAGGATTATACAAATTTTGATATTTTAATTTGTTTGGCAGTTAAAAATTCTTAAAATTTAAACAAATAGGTAAATGTTTAGATAATATGGGGCGAGTTAGAGATCTGAAATTTTCAAGTTAATTAGAGTCTATGTTAACGAATAAACATTTTATTGTATCTATGAAATTCTTATTGTGGCCGTTAAAAATTATTTAAATTTAAACAATTAGATAAATGTTATTTCACTTCTAAATGTGCTACAAATTTAATATTTGGCATAAATGTGTGGCATTATTAACCCAATGTGTAAAACGTATAATATTCATAAAATTGCAAAAATTAGCAATTGTTTTACTCCATTATTGTTCCATAAGGAAAAAAAGAAATTTGGTCCCTAGGAGAAATCTTTTGAATTAAAGAAATATTTCCCATGATAAAATATCTCTCTAAAAAATGAATTTTTTTTTCAAGGTGAGATGAAATGCTTGCAGTATGCAAGCACCTTCTGCTAGTATGTTTTATATATATATATCATCATCATCATCATCATAGGTAGTCTGTCCGTAGACAGGTCCGTGATTATTCTTGGTTAAACCTGGTTCTCCATATACTCCTATTTTCCGCTGTCCTCTTTATATCTTGATAACTCTCTTTCCCTTTCAAATCGTCTATCAGCTGAAACCTTTTCCTACCTCTTTCCCTTTTCCCATCTAGTTTTCCTTCTAACACGTCTTTAATCATACTCTCTCTCCTCAGGTAATGTCCAACCCAGTTAGCCTTCCTCTTTCTGATAGTCTGTATAATCATTCGCTTCTCTCCTATTCTTCATAGCACTTCATCATTTTTCATCCTATCTGTCCATTTTATCTTCAGCATTCTCCTCCAAGTCCACATTTTGACATCAAATACTTGGAAAGCTTTGAAATGTGGACTTGAAATATATATATATATATATATATATATATATATATATATATATATATTTATTTATTTATTTATATATATGTTATATCCTCCTCCTCTCTAAGGAACATGTATATATAATGATATAATTTTATATTGTTATGTGGTTAGTTTGTCACCTCCACTCCTTTTTCTTGGTGATACTGCAGGTAACACCCAACTCTGCATAGAGGCAAATCACAGTTTTTGCATTTGTTAGTTGTTTGTACACTTTTTCCAGGAGTGCATCATTTTTTATAGCTGCAATATGTGCAAACTTTCTTTCTACCTTCTATTTTTGCAAGAATGTGTGGATTTCTAGATGAATCTGTGAGAAGTGGTTCTCTTCTTTTTTGACCTGAAATTTTTTGCTAGGAGAAATTCCCTATCAGTTTTCTAAAAAGTGCAAGGTGGAATTCTTTTTGTGTGTGTCTGTGTTGAGATCTTGATAGAGCATTTGTTTCTTTATAAAGAATAAAGCTATTTACTATTTCTGAGTTCAACAGAAATGCAAATATATACTTCCATCATTTTTTAAATTTTCTTCCGAAGTCATAGTAGCTTCTCCTCTGATCGGCTCTGTCAACCCCACCCATGTATTTTGTATACATTGCAATAGATTTCAGGCAAGGTATCATTGCCTGTTTATTTCCTTTCTCGGTTTTCCTACCTACAATCATGCTCTTATTAGGAAAGAACACAGATTTCTCTATTGTCTTGCCAAACCATAGCCATAACTTTACCGCATTGCAAACTCCTAATTTCTACTCTTTTGAGTTTCAGCTTTTTAGAATTTTTAAATTCAGATGGCCATTCTTTACGAGTTGGTCTAGTAGTAGCACATGCATAGGTTTTATTGTCGTATAATAACTTCATTAGTCCAACACTTGAAAAGAAGCTATCAAAATACACGTGATGATTCAGGCCTAGGTGCTTCTCCAGCAAATTCATCACTACCTGACTGCCGAGAAGCATTTATTTATTCTTTCTTTCCTTTCTTCCCAAATACTCATTTCCGCATAATACATACCATGCAGACTTGCTAAAACCCAAATTTTAAATCTCCATTTAGTTGGCTTGTTTTTATATACTGTTTCATGTAGTGCTGCCCTTTGAAGGCCACCATTGCTTCGTCGATACTAAGCTCACGACCTGGTTTATATTTTTCGTGAAAAGAGTCCATAATATCTAAAACTGGTCGTACTTTTTGTAGAGAATTGTAACCCTCTTCCCCTTTCTTTTTTTCACAAGTTACATCATTCACATAGAAGTACTTAGTTATATCTAAATACCTGTTATAAGTCATAGAGTTATAGATAAAGAGGGCAGTCAATGTCTTTACTGTGCCAATAATCCTGACTCTCTGGCATATCAAATATCCCCATGTACACAAGTACACCTATATAGGCAGTTATTTCATTGGCCCTGACATCTACCCAGGTTTTATCAAACTTTCCTGCGCAATTTGGACGCTTTTGTGCATATTTATTTGTGTTAATTGCAATGTCACGAGAAAAATCATTGCCTCCTAGCATAAATTTGAGATAAGAAAATTCATTGGAACCTACTTCCAAGCTGTGTATTGGACCCCTATCTTTGTTTAAAATAGAAGTTGGTTTGAATGTACGAGAATATTTCCACTTAGCCTGTAATTTTATCTCCAACAACTCTTTCCATCTGATCAGCCAAAAAGCAGCTGTTTTCCATCATCTAGTACATAGACTTTGCAATGTTCCTCTAAATAAACACAGATACAAAAAAGAACTAACACATATAAAAGAAATAGCCACAAACCTTGGATACAGCTGCAATTTCATTAATAAACTAGTTCGAAAACACAAACTCAAAAAAACATTGACCAACACTACCACCTTCAAAATCGAAAACAAAAAAGACAAGAAATATATAAAATTACCTTATTTTCCACCTCGAAACAAAGACTTGGATAAGATTTTCAAACAAAAGAAATATTCAACTGTTTACATGAACCCACACAACTTAAAAAATTTATTAGGCAGTACAAAAGACAAGACAGAAAAGTTAAACAAATCTGGGATCTATAAAATACAATGTTCACATTGCGACAAACAATATATAGGCTAAACAAAAAGGAAAATAATCACATGGTTGAAGGAGCATCTATCACACTACAAATATAATCGTTTTGAAAAATCGAGCGTAGCCAAACACACAGTCAAAACAGGACACAGTATAAATTTGAATGACATTAAATTAATTATTTCGTCAAACATCTCACTCAATGCCTTGGGAAATTTACATATTTACAAAAACTGTCAAACAATTATGAATACAGATATGAACTTCAACAAAACCTTATACATACTAACAGATAAATATAACATCGATGCTTAAAAAAGTTTTTGTAATTCATTTGTTTTTCATTCCCCTCAACACCCAAATCCTTATTGTCCTCACAGTTGACTTTCAGTCACTGTTATTACAAGTTCACCCCTGAAGATGCCATAGTGGGTAAAATGCATCGGGATTTTAGTAAATTTTTATGGCTGAAGGAGTTGCCACACTGATTAAAATTGAGCCATAAGTTAACCAAGCCACCAACCTTTATAATAAGGAATATTATCTATGTATCTCTCCCTCCTCTCTCTCCTATTAAAGCATTCAAAGCATGCTTTCCTTACATATATAGTACAAGGATTGAGAAGACAATAAAATCTCGAGGTTTTACAAGGACACAGCCAGCAAGGAAACATATCATTTAAAAACTTGCATTTTCCAATAAATGTGATTTAAATGTATTACTTGAGTGATTTTGAATCATAGGTGTAATGTAATGATGAGAATAAGAAACGTTATTTATTTTTCGTTAAAATGGTTCAGGTCCAAAGATCATAGGTCAATTATTTCTAGTTTTAATTTGTAAAACAGGAAAAGCTTGTAAGTCAAAAAAATGATTTTTACATATTATCTCATGGGAAACAGAAATTATCTCCTGGAATCGAACCCGGATCTTTTTTGGGGATCTTTTTCATAAATGGCTTTGTCTATAAGAATCAAACATTCCTACCAAATTTCAATCTTCTACCTAATCGGAAAGTTTGTTAAAAACAGCATTACAGACAGTCATAAATAGTCCATAGTAGTCAAGCGTGACCAGATTTCTTAGCTCATTATTTAAAGAGGTTATTGTTGTTACTCTTCACTAGTCACAAAATATCAACATATAACATTTTTAAACATTTCTCAAAATTTCCCACAGTGGAACTGCAGGATTTCTTCTAGAATGTAGCAATTAAATATTAAATGGGTTGATGTCATTAATTCAAATTTATCCTCTTAGGAACTATTCTATGCTACAAAAGACTTCAGCCATGTTACATATAAGAGATGGCTCTGTAAAATTTATTATAATATTTCATTTTTTTATACATCTATATGTAGGCGGATCCAAACGAGGCTAAAAAAGAACAGGAAGACCATGGTCCTCGGCTTGACAGCCTGGACTTTTGGCATAAGTTGATAGCACTCATTGTGTCTGTGATTGAAGAGGATCGCAACAGTTATGCTCCCGTGCTCAATCAGTTCCCCCAGGAACTGAACATAGGGCAGGTGAGAACATATGTATTCATATGATAAAAATAAGCTGTTTTTCATTCAATTAATCCATACCAGCAAGTTTTACTGTTTCTAGATATTTTTAGATTGCATCACCATTTGTATAACAAGCCTAGAAAATTCTCTTTACCAAATATAAGATTTATATGGTATTTTATCATAAATATCTCATTAAATAGTTTATTTATAGGGATTTCTTTCTTTCAAATGTCTATTAAAGTTAAACATATTTTGCTTTCATTCTGAAATACTGTTTTCTATCTGTTAGTTCTTGAACTTGTATAAAAATTAATAAAACAAGGATTTCATGTCTATATCTTTCATAGGCATTGTTCACTTTTAGAGATTTTGAAGCTTTTAAGGTTGTTTTATGATAAAAGTTGACCTCACAATATCATATATTTTGAAGTTCCTCATTTATACTTCAATCATTGCAATGAAATTATAAACTAAAATGTATTGTATTGTAGTTTCACCTTCACATCATTGTGCATAGAAATGAGCATACATGATTATCAATATTTTCAACTTGCCAATATTTGGAAATTTTATGAATTTTTCCTGCATGCTCCACAATGACTCCTGCGGTTGAATAAAATTTATTGAAATATGAACTTATTTGGTAAACAGGTATTTTCTTTCCTTCATCTTAGGTACTTAGGTTATTTTTCTGAGAACATATTAAAACATCTCACTTTATATTACAGCTCTCAGCCGCTACGATGTGGGGACTATTTGCAGTTGACATGAAGTATGCTTTGGAAGAACATGAGCAGCATCGCCTTTGCAAATCATCTTTCTATATGAACCTTCATTTCAAAGTCAAATGGTTGTACACAAATTATGTGAAAGATGTACCTCCAAAAGGTTCAGTACCAGAATACCCAGCGTAAGTACATGAAATCGTACTGATTTTTAGATTAACATAGACACATAAATCATATTTTAGGAAGGTATCTGCCTATCAAGCCCAACTTAAAAGTTATATGTTATGGAGGGCCTTTGGGCTTTGTAATGGCCTTTATCAGTGAGGTAGAAGAAACTTAAATGATGAAAATAAAATATTTTATCTTAGAACGAATAAAGTTGAATATGCTCTATAAACGTATATCATCAGTAAAACTGTGTAAATGTATTACAGGATTTTCTAATGCAATCTTTTGGGTACAATTAATGAGCTGTAATCTAAACAATTTCGTAAATATACTATACTGAACAAAGACATATCTACTGTATTTCCTGGTGTATAAGACATATCCATTTATAAGATGTGTCCCTAAAGATTATGCCATTTTTTTGTTTTAAAACTTTTTTACTCGTAAAAATAGATGTTTGGATAAGGACAAAATTTAAAAGTGATTAACAAACAACAATATAGAGTGAGTTAATTATTGATTGAAAAGTACCTATCAGTTTAATGATTTTAAAAATATATCATATTTACTTTATAAGTCACATTTTTCCAAATTTTTCGTCTCAAGAATGGGGATGTGGCTTGTATCCAAGAAAAAAAATTGAATAAAATCCAAAAACGTGGGTTAATCATTAAAATTCACTGTGGATTTTCTAAAAGGCTGGATGATTAAATGCACAGGGTGTGATGTGTAAAAACATTACATATTCACCACAAAAAAAATTAATATTAATATTGATGATGGAGTTATAAATATCAGATTATGCAGGCGATCACTATGGTAATGCCAGAGGCTTGTGACAGAAATGCCATAGTTAGGCATATATCAAGGTATCATCATGGTATAGTCTGATAATTCTATCGTGAGAAATATTTCAGTAGTTTCTTTCGGTTATAAATAATTCACCAAAACTATATTACTATAAACAATGACAATAAGAGTTCTACAGCATATGGAGGCAATTGAAGTTTTATGTACTGCATAGTAAACCTCCCTCTTTGCTGACAACAGTGTTGCAAAAATTTGAAAAGTGTGTATACCAAAATTTTAGGTGATATATCTTATCGGCACTTAAACCTTCATTGTATAAGATGCAGCATGATGCAGCAACTCATTTTTCTTACAAAAAAGTGCATCTTATATACCAAAAAAAACAGTATCTATCTATCTATAGTTGAGTTTATACATGAAGTTATTTCCATTTGCTGATTTAGATATGGTTATTTTTAGCTCATTTTCAAAGATCTAAAAAATGAGCAATTGTTATCGCTTTACCATCTATCCATCTGTAGACATTTAACTTTTTTGTTTTAAGACAGGTTTTTTGTTAGCTAGGTACTAATAATATATTACAATTTGCATTTCACAAATCCTCCATTAGTTTGAATTTCAACTGTTAGAGGATGCTAAATTTGGAAAACGAGTAAACTTCAAACTAATATTGTAAACAGTCTATGTAACTATAAATTTTATATTTAGGTGGTAGGATGTTGTGGTAATTTAATAAAAGATGCATTGAGATCTACAGAATTAAGTACCATATTTACTCGTGTACCATGCACCCTGTTTTGGAACCAGTTAGGAGAGGAAACGATAAATTCATGCTGGAATAAGTTGATGTATGGGATTTTGAAAAAGGTTGGCCTCTTCACCAATGATTTCCCCTCCCTGAAACAAGGTCCACCCAAGTTAAGCATTTTCTCCCTTCTACCTGTGTGATGCAATTTATTGGGTGATCTCTTTGAGCAAATACTAGCAGAAATTTTCTCCTTGGTAGTCACCCTTTTTATGTTAAGGGAGCATCAAGGACTCACAATGAATTCAGCAAACATAGATACCAGATGCCAATTTATTCCGACAAAAGTATAGGTAGAAATTGATAGTAAACTTTTAATGGCAGAACTGCTGATTTTGAGTAACATTAATATACTTAAAAGTCATTTAAAAGGTACAGTTTTAACCAGTGGTGTCGCGTGCCCATTTAGGTTGGGTGTGCTTTTATTGGGGAGGGGGGTTATGCAACCCGCGCTACAAAATTCACGTGTTAATTAGAATGTACGATTGCATTTTTATCGACGTGTGAAAGTTTTAAGAGAGCATAGCGCAGCAGCGCTCTTCTTAATTGGTCTAATTCAATTAATCTTAGAATAATTTTGAATAATTTTGAATACTGATATGATTTTAACTATACAATCCATAATTATGGACAACACAAAGGTTCCCCGTCAAATAGACTTTAGCTATGCATCACGCGTGCCGTTTATGTGAGAATGGTTAACGCTTCATTGTGAGAAGATACTAGAGTGAGGTACGAATTATCTGTATTTTGTTACGATTTTTAAATATGTACAACCATATAATACGCACAGAAATCTGAAAAAGTAATCACTTGGGAAAATATTATTTTCCGGATTGAATCAAAGAAAGGCTTAAAAAACTCATTTTACTTACTTATTTACACACCGGTTCCAATCTCCTGTTTTGCCTTAGGAATTTTGTTAGCACATCATCATAAAATGAAGGTTTTCTTCAGTTCCACCAGCAATGTCTTTTCAATGGCGAGTGAACTTAGGCCGCATAACCTTTCCTGCGTTTTTGTTCCTCTATAACACGTATGTATTCTCTTCATAGGCGAAAAAGAACACTCGACTGTAGCAGTAGAACTCGGAATCGTCATGATAAGTTCCTCTAATTTATAAATCTCCTTGAATGCAACCTGAAGCTGATTTTCTTGCATGAATTTTAATAGGCACTGGTTTCCTCGCAAATTCATCAGAAGAAAAGAGCACTTTTAGTTCATTTTTTAGGCGAACGTAGTCAAAAACTGGTCCGTAGAAATCCTTTAATTTTTCTAGAATACAATCAGGAAAAGTTTTTGCATACTGATCATATCTTTCGCTACAAAGGAGTTGAAAAAACTCAAGTTTCGAAAGTGAAGAGTATCTTTCTTCCATCTCCAGGCACATGCAGTCGACTATTCTCTGGTATAATCGAAGGCACGCGCTCTTTTCCTCTTCTATAGATCCTTTTCGTCTTTTAGGCTTCGACGACTCAACCGTATGCTTTTCCTTTGCAGAAACCCAAATATCATCAAATCCATGTTCCTTGTCATTCCTAAGCTGTTTCATAGTATCATGCACTTTTTTACAACAGTACAATATGTCATAGGATGATGTTTGTAATATATTATTCAAAACATCAGTATAGCCAAACAGAACAGAAAAAATTTCTAGCAAAAAAATTGTTTGAAAATCTTGCAAGAAATACAGAAAACCACAAGCTTTGATTACAGCATCCACGTCCCAATCCCCAGAATTCTCCACAATGTGTTCAAAAAATGCAATAAGTTGACTTCTGTGGCGTTTTACTGTTTGATAAACGGGAAGTAAAATTCCATCTGGTTGGTGCGACGGAGGGTAATTTTTTGACAACAAAATCTTGCAAAGCATTTACCCTTTTCGATGATTTAGAAAAATATGCTGCCAATCCACTGATAGTTTGGAAAAACAATCTACATTCCTTGATATTCAAGAGGCTTTGCTTCAGAACTAAGTTCAAAACGTGAGCGTAGCAATGCATAAATATTGCTAAAGGATAGGCCTTGATAACTTTACTCTGCAACCCATTAATATGTCCACTCATTACACAGGCACCATCATAAGTTTGGCCGACCAACTTGTCCTTAATATTAAATTCCTCAACTCTGTTTACAACTTGTTTAAAAAGACCACTAGACGTTCTATCATCACTTACGTCTGTAAATCCGATGAACCTTGCATGTGTTTGCCCATTATGGACAAAACGGAAAACAGTTGATAGCTGCGATTTCGACATGTCTTATGGGAATTTGCATTTCACGTCAGTTTTCTGGAAGCAATTATTCACAAGGTTCAAAAAGTTGGTGTATACCAAAGTAGGGGTTCAACTTATATGGCGAGTATATGTCTAATCATGCACTTGTGAATTAAAAGCTGACGTTGACTGATATGCCCGGTTGACCTATATGACACAATTTACAGTATTTGGCTAACATATGCTGCTTAACAATAGAGGAAACTATATTTTGAAAATGAAATAAGAAACACTTTCCTTGATATAAGTTTCTGAACATATGAATTTTATGGTAGAGCTGGTGTTTACAACTGCATGTAACTATTTATTCTTTTGTTTTAGGTGGTTTGAGCCATTTGTAATGCAGTGGTTAAATGAAAATGATGATGTATCGTTAGAGTATCTCCATGGTGCCTTCAATAGAGATAAGAAAGATGGGGTATGTAACCTTTTTTCCTATATTTATACTGCAATCATGTAATTTTTGTGTCAGAAGTAACTAATAGAGTTATAATTCAACTCGGATATCGTATGGAAATTAAAGATAAATATTTATCATTTAAATCATGATTGATATAAAAATTCTCTTACCTAGAATAGTTGTTTAGGGGTATCTAGACTGGCAAAAATTAGTTTTTAAAGTTTTGTCATTTTAGCATTATACTAAAATTCCATTTTAAAAGAAAATATAGCTTTTATAATAATTTCCACGAGTGTTTCATTTTTATTTCTTAGTTATTGATTAGCACCAAATACTTTGAGATAAAATGGGCAAAATTATGGATAATGATCATCGAGAACATTCTAAATGAGATGGATGCATTAATTACTAATTATCCTACCAAACTTTTTCACAACTTATGCTGCCACCTTGCTTTCATACATGATTTTTGGAAAAGATGCTTTGATACATGAAATATCAGTTTAATCTTATAAAGTCAAAAATTATGTATGAGAAAACAAAAAGTGTTCGAACTTTTAAGTTAGTAATAGGTAGACAGGAGCAATATGTCTAAAATATTGGACATTGGATATAAAATATTGACGACATTCTTTTGTATTTTCATGGAGAAATAGCAGGATTTGTGTGATACTTTTAGAGATTCCATGCAAAAACATTTGAAGCACATTTACTGTTGTTAAAAGAAAGTACACCCAATCTCCGACTGACACAAATTCTACCAACATGATTTTGGTTATGGACATGATTTTTAAAGTGGAACTGGTTTTCAACTAACATGACTGGTAGTTCGGTTTAACACAATTTCTACACAACTTCTCTACTATCATGGAAAGGTCTAGAAAGTGGTAACGGAAACAAGTTAAGACATATTTGGCCTGCTCTTGCAGCATGCTTAGTTGAGAGAGAGACAGAACAATCGGGAAGCAAGAACTGGATGCAGTAAATGGAAGCATAATTTCCTATTGACTTCTATTATATAATGTGAGATACATTCCTACTGCATAAAGTCTTCCCTCAAATATACTGTACATGTTCTTGAGAAAATTCATCGTGGGAAGCAGTGCTTGAATAGAAAAATTTTAACAACTGGAACGCTAGTAACTGGAACATTCTGACCTGATTTTTTAACAATGGGAATGCTATGAGTTTTGTTTTGTACCAAGTGGAATGGAGTTCCCACACGTTTCTGACCAGTCTGAGCACTGTTTAGCACTATAACAGGTTTTGAATTGTTCCTCTAAGTCTGCAAATATATTCTCTCATATGCATGTGAGTAAGATTGGATTGCCATCACATCCACTTTAACCCCAGTACCAATGTACATTATTTAGTAGCTAGCATATTTGTCCGTCAAATATGATGGGTTGGTGTGGATTAAGTATTAAATCTATGGCACTTTCCATTCTTCCTCCTTTTCTCTCTTCCTCCCTCCCATTCTCCCTCCCATTCTCCCTCCCTCTCACCCTCTGGAAAAATAGACTTCCTAGTCTCATGTCGCCCTAATGAGAAACATTATCTATATACCTCTCCTTCCTTCTCTGTCTCCCTCCCTCTCTCATTTCTCTTTCACTCTTCTCTCTTCTTCCAGCTCTCTCCTTTTTTCTTCCTCTCACTTATTAAAGCATTCAAAGCATGATTTCCTTTCGTATATAGTATAAGGATTGAGAAGACAATAAAATCTCGAGGTTTAACAATGACACAGTCGGCAAGGCAGCATATTGATAAAAAGCTTAAATTTTTTCAATAAGTATGATTTAAACGTATAACTTGAGCAATTTTGAATAGTAGGTAAAATGTGATGATAATAATAAAAAACATTATTTATTTTTCTTTAAAACGGTATAGGTCCAAAGATTGTAGGTCAATTCTTTCTAATTTTAATTTGCAAAAGAGTAAAACCCTGTGAGTTGAAAAATCAATTTTTGTGTGTTATCTCATGGGAAACAGAAATTAACTACTAGAGTCGAACCCAGATCTTTTTTGGAGATTTTTCATAAATGGCTTTTACTATAAGAATCAAACATTTCTACCAAATTTCAATCTTCTACCTACTCATAAAGTTTGTTAAAAATATCATTACATATATAAATTGTTCATAATAGTCGAGTGTGACTAGATTTCTTAGCTCTGGCTATGTTGGTTTGCCCATTGGTCCATGTTACGCTCTTAAAATGCGAATAACTTGATCAAATATGCGGATATGAACTTGAAATTTGGCAGAGATAATCGATTCAGATATAAAAATGCTTTGACAAAGGAAAATTTACGAAAAATATCCAGGGTTTGACTCCAAGGGATGATTTGCATTTCCCATAAGATAACACAAAAATCGACTTTTTGATGTGCAGGCTTTTCTTTTTGAGATTAAAATTAGAAAGAGCTAACCTATAATCTTCAGATCTAAACCATTTTTTTAATTATAAGGTTTCTTATTCTGTTCATATTTTTCCACATACAGTTTAAAATCCCTCATGTTAAATGTTTAATTCACATATTTTTGGGAAATCTTGCCATTTTAATGGGATTGTTGCCTTGCCTACCAATTACATTGTTTAATCCTATTGTTATTTCAATTCTTAGGGTTTAAGCATGCCTTTAATGCTATTAATATGAGGAGAGAAAGATGGAAGGAGTGGGATATGATTTTCATAGCAAGTGATGTAAACAACATTCGTTGTGTTATTTATGAAATGGATTGCCTAAAGAGCTGAAATACTATTCAAAAAGATTAAAAATCATAATAATGCGCTAAATCCAATATTATTAAATTAGAAATGGTATAAAAATCTGAGGAATGTGCTGGACATTTTACTAAACATACCAAGCATTTTTAAAATGTATAGAGTGAAGGATTGGGGGAAAGGTTATGGGAGTTAGGTAAAAGAATGGAGGACTTGAGGAGAGTTTGGGAGAGAAAGAGAGATTTAAAAGACTCAAAGAATCACAAAAATAATAATAAAAGGGTATGTTGTCCATCCATTAGTCTGAGTGTAAAGTTATTAAAACCTACATAACTTGATCAAGGATGTTGATAAAAAATTGAAATTTGGCAGAAATTTATATAATGAACTAATCAGAATTTTTTAATTTAGGGTTGGCCTGGTAATAAAGAAATGAGTATCTGTTTATGGTACTATTTTGAAGGGGTATATATTGCACTTCCTCTGAATAAAACTAATAAATTTTGGGAGAAAGGTAGAAGAATGGGTGGAAGATGGAGGATGGAAAGAAGAGAGAGTGAAGAATAGGAGGGAGAGGGGGAGGGAGAATGAGAAGAAGAAATGAAACATACAAGGGGGAGAGAGAGAGTAGGAGGGAGAGAAAATACGAGGGGGAGAGAATATGAGGGAGAGAGAATAGGGGAGAGGGAGGGAGGCAGAGAGAAAGGGAGGATGAATGGGAAGTACCTTAATTTTAATACATAATCTGCACATACCTGTCATATTTGATGGCCAGTTACACTAGTTTAAAGAGATTAGTGAATTTGATCTTGTTCAAAAATGTTCTTTTCGATTTATTTTTTTTATAACATTTTAACAATCGGAACACTTCTAGATTAGTGAATTTGGTCTTGTTCAAAAATGTTCTTTTCGATTTATTTTATTTATAACATTTTAACAATCAAAGCACTTCTAGCTTAATAACAAAAACGGTGTTCCGGTGCATTCAGTCCAATTTGAGCACTGATGGCAAGTAATTATTCTAAATACCCACGTATTAGTGTTGTTCTTCACGCAACTTGATGCCGTAGTCACGTGACTCACTATTTTATCATAGGTTGTAAAAATAAATTAAAACAATATTATTCAATACATAGTTATTAAAATAGAGTGGCAAGTGAAATAACAATTTTGGTATGAGTTAATATTAAATGATTTTTATTTGTTTACTTAGCATCAAAAATTTTGATTCCTTTTGAGAAAAAACAAAGTCTGTGACTGTTCTAAGATTACTAATGCGATTTTGCCTTATACAAAATATTTTAAGAACGCATTTATCGTGTTAGTCGGGGACTGAGTGTAATCGAACTTCAAATATTCTTGATATTTGCTGTTATTCAGAGGGCTGTTAAATTTTACTTTAATTAAATTACACCAACTCTACGATTAAAAAGTAAATAGCTATGATAAATGAGTTTGAAATTAATATACATCAGAATTATGAAACATACACATTATAGCTTCTTAAGAAATGCTGTGAGGTCATATCTTGTTATTAACGATTTTGTCAAATTGATATTTTTTATCATTTGTAAGCTATGGAAAACAATGTGGAAGGGTAAAATCCATATTTGGGGCCCTTCCTTTTCTGGGACCCCTATGCATAGTATACCCTGCATACTCCATTATGCCAGCCTTGTGCTAAATCAATAAAACTATGTGATTTTCTGGATCAATAAATTTAAATTGCTCAATTTAATTATTAATTATGAAATTTTGGCTGAATAAATATTTTGTCAGTTCTATAAAGCTCTTCCATATGTTTTATCTATACAAAAAAGTAATTCTTAAATCATGTACTTCAAAAGTAAAATAATAATATTAATCATGTCCATCAAACTATTTTTTAATTACAATTAATATTTCAAGCTCAATTTAATGCTGTTAATGAATAACATGAATAACATCCATGTTCTAGGCTTCTCACTTGATGGAAGTGCAAAGTCATTTAACTTGGCAGATGTAAAGCTAGTTTCAATGAATGTATTATTCTTAAGCTAGAACAATATAAGTAAATTATACTGGTGCAAAATCACTGCAAAATTATGGTTAAAATTATGTTTTAATGTAATATGCATGTTTGATTATCAAACAGGCTTTCCTTTTCTTAAATTCTCTAATAACTTCGAGCAAATTTCCTTTGTATATGTATAACTTGTAATGTGCATTCTTCCCTTACCACAGTTTCAAAGAAGCAGTGAACATGCTCTCTTCTCCAATTCTGTCGTGGATGTCTTTACGCAACTCACTCAGTGTTTTGATGTGGTTTCAAAACTTGAGTGTCCTGATCCTGAAATTTGGAAACGGTACATGAAACGCTTCGCAAAAACTATTGTTAAAGTATTAATAGCCTATGCTGATATAGTGAAAAGAGATTTTCCTGGCCATCTAAAGGAAGAAAGAATAGTAAGTATGTGAACAAAATAAGATAATACATTTAGGATTTTGAGTTTAGTCTTTGTTTCAAACTCATTTTTTTATTTTAATTTTTTAAGTATAAATGTAGGAATGCATACAAAAATGTTAATATCAGGGCTGTTTTCTAATTCATGGCCACAGCAATAATGTGAGCCCCTTAATGTATTGTTAAGAAATACAATTATAAATACAATCATTTTTGTTTATAATCTTACTTTATGTATTGTTAAGAAAAATAATATAGTAAATAAAATATTTTTCGAGGTAAATATTAGAACAAATTATAATTGTGGTTACAGAGGAACTTTTCTAGATTTTTCTGTCGCAAAATTATCTGTTAAATCATTAGTCTAATTTTTGAAATTCTTCACTTTCAATATACTGGTATGCCTTGTTTAGTGTATGTTCTTTTAGCACATTTTTTATATAGCGCTTTTGGCATCTCGAGACAAAAATTTTAATTTTTGAAAATTAATAAAATAAAGTTCCTAAATGATACGCTCTTTTATTATGGTCCCAACATTTTCTCACATACTTTCATTCGTACTTTACTTTCTGTTCAGTGATAGTTATTCCACTCTGATTAAAGATAAATTTGTTGTTATTTATTTTGGAGAGGAGGGAAACCTTTATGTGGTGCACTGTATGCTGAAATTAGCAACAATGTGGTTTCCCTTGATGAAAAAAGATTAACCCGAAACATATGAGAATTTTTGAGTTCAAAAGGAATCTGTGGACAGATTCAACGTGTACGTAAAAACTGACATTAGGAAACTGAATTTTATTTTATAATACGTTTTTTCATAGCAAATGTTATTAGAAAATTATGGTTTTCCATCATAAAGAATTAGTTTTTTGAAGCTGTTGTACACCAATATATTCATAATAAATAATTACCATATTTTTCCATCGATAATGTGCACCTAGTTGGTAATGTGCATCTTAATATTTTTAACGCTCGTTAAAATGTACAGATAACGCACAGTCAAAAATTTTCTGTTGGTTGGTGAAGACCATTATGTAAATGTATCAACTACCAAAGAATGTTGATTAACTAGAGAACAGCGTAATTTATTTTAACCATTATTTCAGCTTTAGAGATCGATGCCTAAAGAGCCTTTTAGTTAATTACCGTGTACATAAATGGACTGAAAATGAGTTCTAATACAGAAGCTTTTCATTCCTCAGGACATAAATGAAAGACTGCCTAAAGCAGGGGTTCTCAGCCTTTTATCTCTATTGAGCACTCACCACATTCTTGAAGAGGAAGGCGGGCACAGCCATATAAACACACAAAATAGAACAGTTTATAATTTAATTCTGAGACAATCAAAACATACTGGTGTTAATAGTGCCTAATATCCTTTTTGGCACTTATTTTAAATAGCTTATATTTTCACTATGTCCATCCATCTGTGGGAAAAATTTTGAAGCAATAAGAAGAGCTGGGAAGCTAAGATTTTCAGAATAGTTTCGGCTGGTGACAGACATGAACCCAATTGAGTCTGTCCATGTTTCCATCACGTTGAAGGACATACCAGTCACATTTTAGATCAGTCTGCAGTTTAACTTTCATATCATGCAAAATGGCAGTCACTCTTCCAATAATTATGTCATTAAAAAATTACAAAGTTTTTTGGCTGATATTATTTTTATAAAATGCATATCAAATGATGAATGACGATCATTGAAATGTATATCAATATTGTGTCTCTTTGGAATTGCCACACTATTAGAGCAGCAGGTACTTGTAGCTGCCTTGATGGGCACATAGAAATACCTCAGCAGGCACCACGTTGAGAACCTCTGGCCTAAAGCAGGGGTCACCAAACCTTTTACTGAAAGGGCCACATGAGGCTTCATGATCCACTGTGCAGGCCACATATGGCATTTCAAATGACTGATCGGGCTGTGTGAAAATTTCAGTGCAAGTTTTGAGAATTTTTTCGATTCTGTAAAATGTAATTCACTTATATTAAAAGTAGATTTCACCCAAGTACTCGGAAAATGTCATTTAGATACCGTAAATGACATCTAATATCTAATAAATACCCTTGCTGATAAGGTGGGCCGGATCAAATCACTGCATGGGCCAGATGTTTGGAGACCCCTGGCCTAAAGGATTAAACGTTATTTTGCCAACCACTGATTTTTGATTATGCATTAAATCTGTCCGTAAAATCTTGAAAATGGTTTTTAGCAATAAAAAATCTTTAGTCATCATCTGATTTAGCAGAATTACATACATTCAGGCTTTAATCAGAATGAGAAGAAATATTGTGAATCTGCCAGCTAAAAAAAAATAGGAATTGAAGAATCATAATACTATGTGTAAATCATTTTTTAAGTCACAAGTATTCACTTGTTTTCCTTTGTATAATGCATGAATTATCTGCCAAAAAATATGCTATTTAAAAATAACCGTCATATACTTCGTTTTCTTGGCTTTATATAAGAATATAAAAATGGCATATCATTATATAAGTTACAAGATAAAATAGTAAAATTTCTGAAAAGTAAAAATCAACTGGGTTAAGTGCTGTCACAAACTGTTCATTTAGCATGAATTCGATTAGCGCACAGATGTTTCAGAATGCATCTCATGCGCTAAGCGAGGCATGCCTGTACAGTAATGACAGCCAGGGGCATGTTAACCCCAGGGCACTTAGGGCACGTGCCCTGGGCCCTGCACTTTAAGGGGCCCCGTGCTCTAGAAAAGAGATTATGCAGTTAGAAAATTATAATAATAGATTGTGTTATTAAATAGTTGATCCTAAATCCTATTATTGATAAAATTATAAAGTTTTTACACTTTACACTGATTTTTTCCTTTAAAGTTTCAAAACTATTATTTATGTATAACATATAATATTATTGCCTTTTTTATTTATGTTTACATTGGATCAGAATTTTCCAAACAAGTTAACTGCCATTTGGTAACTCCAAGTATCACCTTGACAAACTTCTTCAATATTTTCTGTACCTACACAAAAGAAAAATCAGATGTGATGAAAATACCTATAAATGTCATTTGTGAACTGAGCACTACCAATCTAGATATGGCCTTCCAAAATGTATTTGTTGCACTGAGAATGTTTGACTATTATGTCATCAAATACTGAGGGAGAGCATTCTTTCTAGACTTTTAAAAAAGTAAAAAGTCATCTACGCTCAGCATTATTAGAGGAAAAACTCGGTAACTTGGCTGTGTTCAGCATCAAGTGGGACATAACAAGGAGACTCAATTTTGAAGACATTGTAATTGACTTCTCTAGAGAAAGGTCTCAAAAGAAATTCTTCCAAGCTTAAGTTAGCATAATTAATGCTGCATAATTACATTCTTTTCATTTATATGATGGCCTTCTTTGTTTTGCTGATATATTTATTAAATATTAAAAGGTTAATTCTTTTTAGTTGCAATTTTCAGGGCATTATTTTCCTTAAACTGGCCAATGGAAAATTATTTTTATAATAAATTGCAATATCAATATATCATATTTCAATAGTTTGATACAATATCCTTGCATTTCTTCCTAATATCAATATAGTGTTATGGTTGATTGGTTTCAATATATTGGAACCAATAGGTTGGGGGCCCCACAATCCATCTGGTGCCCTGGGCCCTGTGGTAGCTTAACACACCCCTAATGACAGCACTGATAATTTTGGCTTTAGTAAAGTATTTCCTGAATAGTTCTTGACTCTCTTGATCACTGAAAATGATTGGTCTTCACTTGAGTTACTTTAGGCATCATTAAAAAAAAATTTAAAAGAATTCCCATGTTAGGGAATGTTTCAGAGACTTTGCATGTTTTAATTAATTCTGGCATACTCAACAGTGAGCAATACATTACAAATTTTGGGAGTTATTATTAAATAATAATTTGCAAAATATCTGCTTAAAATGTCTCTTTTTGCTGGTTTGGCACCCCATGTGTTTTCAGTTTTCTGCTTTACCTGGAATAGAGCCCTCCGGGTCCCTGATGACAGTGGGGCCTAGACTGTGGCCTTGCTAACCTAGGCGGTAAAATGGCACTGGATAATATTCTGTTTTATGTAAATTTGCTTGTATATTGGTGGTAACTCAACAATATATGGAATGAAATGTTGGTTTCAATATAAGCCTTGAAAAGACATAGATAAATAATAGGCTTTTCTTTTTTAATTTTTGGGTAATATATCCATAATTCGTTTTAATTCCAAAATGTAAAACATTTCTTTCATTCTGTGTAACTTTCAGGCATGTATTTTGATGAATAACATTCAGCAACTGCGGGTGCAACTAGAAAAGATGTTTGAGTCAATGGGAGGAGAGAAACTGGAAGAAGATGCAGCAAACATCTTAAAGGAATTACAACAGAATCTTAATGCAGCCCTCGATGATTTAGCATCTGAATTTGCAATCAGGTGAGAGGATAGATGATTATTATGTAAGTAGGTGTGGAAAAAGTTCTTACTTCCAGGCACCTAGGATAGCATTAGACATATAATGCAAAGTAAGTTTAATTTTTTAATACCTTTATGACCATTTTCCTCGTCCATGTAAAAAAAAGTTCAATAGATCATGGTAGTGAATTTGCAATGATTATTTCTGAAGGGTGAAATCTACACTGTATGGCACCATAATGAGTTGTTGGACAATATATAATTGTATAGAGAGGATTATTTTTCTATTCACAACACTACTGCCACTAGTTCTAGTGCCCCAAATATCAGTTATCTAGCCATAAACAGAAAATAATACCAACATTTAAATTACTGTATTTTTCAGTCTATAAGATGCCCCCTGGTTTTTACTTTCTCCATATACGAAGTATAGAGAAAGTATTGTTTTCATGAAAAAATTAAATTAAATTTTTTAGCTGCCGCCACCACACCACCTACCGATGACTATTGTAAACACATTGCGCTCCTTTTTATTTTCTTAATTGTTGGAGCTTCGGAGCTATATCCAATATCAGAAGGCTACAGTTTGAGTTTATTTCTGTTCTTTGTAAAGTCTTTAAATTTTTCTAACAGTTCCATAAAATATTTATTATCATTTAACCTATTTGGAATTATTAGAAATATTACAGGTATGGAGAAAGTCTTGGTGGCCACATCAGATTTTTTTAGAATATTTTTCCTGAAAAATAGTTTTTTCTTCACCCAAGTATTTAGGAAGTGCTATGTCATGCATCATTTCTAGCTGTGATAAAGTGCATATCTGGCAACATTTGAAGAAAATATTATGGCATGATAATAGTTATCCTCATTATTCCCAGCATTTCTGTTATTTACTACCTTACCTTTTGACAATTACTATAACCTTATCTATTTTGGGCTTGCCTGTTGAAATCAATAAATAAAAATAAACTATGATGTTTAGATAAACTTAATTTGTGAAAGTAAATAGAGATGATCTAAAACAAATAATTGCTTTGAAACTTGTTTAGCTAAATGTGCCATACGTGCACTTGGCAGTCCTATTAATTAGGTTGGAGTAAACCACACACATTCCACATATAGACATCCTTTACCAATAGTACTTTCCTAATAAATCAAATAATGATGCATATGCTTAACTAGTCCTTTTTCTTCTGCAACTCTTTTTGCCTCATACATAAACATTTTGATTGATACAGCAATACCTAACTTCCTCTGTTCTACTATCCATTTTTTAACTTCCTTCTCAAGTTATGGTCATTAGGACCATGCTTACAAAAACTGTTTCTCTTTTTCTGTCACCTTCGGTTTTTCCTCCTGTCTTATCTATTCACGGATCATTTTCTCTGTGCGACATGGACTGAAATAACATTCTGCTGTTCAGTTTCCATGCATTTTTGTGTATAGAATCACCTGAAGCTTATAGTTAATAAGGTAAGCATATCTTTTTACTCTAGTAGCCATTGCAATCTCAATACATGTAACAGTATTTATCCCACACCATACTATATATAAAAGTAATTTAGTGTCTGATGTGGTATCCAGTCAAGTATAAGTATGTATCTATAACTCAAAAACTACGTAATTTAGAGACAAGTGGAATGTAGTAGGCTGGTTTTTAAACTGATTCATTTGACCAATTTATTTATTTTTTATATTTTCTGATTTCATGTGTGTAGACTATTTTTCATTTGTAAATTAAAATTACTAAAAATCATCACACAAAATCAGCTGTTGAAACTGAGGACAAAGAAAATTATGAAGTTTTATTTTCCTATGGTGAAATTTCAAATACAGATCGAATTTTTCCAAAATTGAGCTTTAAACTACAATATCTTGAGTAATTTTTAATGAAAAAGTTTTCCTTTCCATGGCAACCGATATTGTTGCCAAACTCAATATTGTAAATGAAGTCAAGATTGGTTAATTATCCATGTAAATTAGAGATGGCATAACAAGCTATTTCTTCAGTTTCAAATATTGAAAGACTAGCAATGGGAAGAAGAGAGAGGGATGGAGAATGGGAGGAGAGAGAGAGAATGGGAGGAAGGAAGAGAGAGGGAGAGTGAATGGAAGGAAGAGAGAGAGAGGGAGAGTGAATGGGAGGAAGGAAGAGAGAGAGAGGGAGAATGGGAGAAAGGGAAAGAGAGGGGAAGAGAATAGGAGGAAGGAAGAGAGAGGGATGGAGAATCATTTTTTTTTCATCTTCGCAGTTCTTTCTTTGATCTTATTTGTTTGTTCCTCATTTTGCCACTCTCTCCCAATGTTTGATTCTTCTTTTCTGTTCATCCTTCATTTATTATAATATTTTTTTGACATTTCTCAAAATTTCCCACAGTAGAACTGCAGGCTCTCTACTAGTATTAATAAAATTGTTATGACATGTATCAGATTTCTAATGTTCCATGACTGCCAATTACTCCATTTTGGGAATCAGTCGGTTCCTGAATGTCAGTACTGTATACAGTAATAATCTTAACTTCAGTCTATAAGATGTAGGCTGATTTTGAGTCATTTTTCTGGAAAAAAGAACATCTTATAGCCCAAAAAATACAGTGTATTCATTAAGTTTCTTTTTATCTTGGGCTGTACCTGAATCTTCATCATTTTATAATAAAAACTGAATTTGAAAAATTACTAAAATCACTACAATATATTATATATTTTTTATTTTAAACCTTCAGCCTTGAACCTAGAATAACAGCTAGTGTCCGTGAGCTTGGGGACTTGCTTTTATCAATCAAAGGAGGAGGCCAAGTTCAACCGTCCCAGCGTAATGCAGTGGCTGCAGAGGCAGATGAAGTCCTTCGACCTCTAATGGATCTATTGGATGGTAACTTCTATTTTCAAAATATTTTACTTAGTTAAAATCTAGCCTTAATATCTTTAAATCTGAAAAACAAATTTATTATTATTTTATTCATATTTATAGGTCAAATTTTGTGTAGGAGGAAAATAATTTTATTGACACTAAATGTTCTATAATTTAGCTTGAGTAATTGAGTATTTATAACAGATACAAAAATGCATTGATAATGTTTTAATTCTAAATAATTAACTTATTTGATTAAAAAATGTATTTTTTATGGTGCATAAAATCTTAAATAATTTCCATTAACATCATAATCAACTTTCTAGGATCGCTTTCACTCTATGCACAGTCTTGTGAAAAAACGGTACTGAAGAGACTTCTCAAGGAGCTTTGGAAGATAGTAATGAGAATACTGGAGAAAACTGTTGTTCTGCCACCTATGACTGACAAGAGTGTATGTATTTATTTATTACCATTGTAGATTATGACTTTATCTTCTTGACTAACAACATATTATCTCTTTTTAGATGATATTGAAGAACTTGACAGATAATGCAAAGAATTTGGCAGCCAATGCCAAAATTGAAGATATGTCTCGTTTGATAAAGAATCACATGGTGGTAAAACAAGATGTCAAGAGTGCTCTTAGTGGAGTAATGGTAAGCAATTGTCAAATGTTTATACAAATTACATTATATTTAATGGCATTTCATGTGTTAAGAAGCTCAACAACGATGGGCAATAAAAAACATCAGTAAATAAAACTTAGCTCCATTTTATGCATATTGATTTGATTCTTTGATTGGGAAACAAATGTGCCAGTTTTAATTTGATTTTAAATCTATCTAAATGACAACAACTTAATAAATAAAATTTAAGATTCTGACTGCAACAAAAATATACTTCTCTTTCAGTTATACAAAATTCCAAGTTCCAAATTCATAGCTTTATTATATCCTATTTCAAAATGCAAATAAAAAGTATGCTACACTCGGAGAAAGATGGACAGTGAACAGAGTCCATCTTGATTTTTATTACTGTCAATCAATGGAAATTTATTTTCAATTAAATAAACATTTATGTAATGCTAACTTTTCATAGGGTGAAAAATACATTTCACCATTATCAACAAAAAGAATTAATTTCAGGAATGTTTATTCTATAATTAATGTAATACATAATTTTTTTATAAAAAATCATTGTTCACCAAATTTATAATGTGAAAGATTTGATGGCTTTAATATGTACATTATTTTTCTACAGGACATCTCCAAAGAAGTCGAGAAAAATCTATCTCCAAAGCAGTGTGCTGTTTTGGATGTAGCACTTGATACAATAAAGCAATATTTTCATGCCGGTGGTAATGGTCTCAAGAAGACATTCCTTGAAAAGAGCCCAGAACTTCAATCCCTTAGATATGCTCTCTCACTATACACCCAAACTACAGATACCCTCATCAAAACTTTTGTAACTTCACAGACCAAAGAAGGTAAGAAGGATAACTAATTCCATAATGAATTTTCCATTAGTATGGAAAGTTTGGAATAACTTGCACTTCAAATTGTTATGGATGGTGATATTTCTCATTGGTATTTTCTTCCATAATTCAGTCACATTGTTTTAGTCAAAGGATTTTAAAATTGCCGCATCATCTGTCTATTATTTTTATATTGCGGGGATGAATCTAGCAATGTAAACAACTGTACCCACTGTACTTACCAGTATCTTAAATCCATTTGAAACATATCTGTAATTAATGTAAATTCTTAGATAAACAATATTTGAGATTAAGAGCTAAACTAGTTTGGATTAATATTTAAATACAATCGCATTAACAATATATTTAGCTCCAGTTTAATGAAGTGTTTAATTTTAGCTTCACTCAAGACAATTTATTGCCACTTGAAGTTATGAAATTAAAGAATGAGTGGTAAACAGGTAGATATATGGTATTTAGTGACAGGATTGACTTTTGCTGTGTTTGTTAAATCATATTTTACATGACTCACAATATTTTCTTTTTATGAGAGGGATTCCAGACCATCAGAAAACTTGAACCGATCTGTTGATATGCATTTTTATGTACCATTTAGATTTTTTCATCTGTCTATAAGTCCAACATGTGGCACCTAATTGTGTAATGGTTTCTTTCTCTCTCTGTTAAAAAAAAGTCCCTCTTAACGACAAAAACACCCTTAGGCAGCGCTCCATCTCAACTGAGAGGGAGGAAGAGAGTATGGAGGGACTTGAGGAACCCCTTAAAGCCAAGAAACCCAAAGAACCCCCACGTCAAGGTAACCTTGCTTTGAGGCACAAGTCACTCGACTTTCCATCAGCAGCAGCTATTTCCACACAGTAGATGGAACTGGAATGAATGCCCACAGATTTCCTTCCACTTACACTCATTTAAATTAGTGAAATTTATATATTATCATCTTTACAGTTGCCTTGCAGAACACCTATGCTCGATATAGCCACCTAATATGATAGCTAATTAGTTTGTTATGCCATGCTACTTTGTTTTGAAAACATTCTAAATATTTAGCATTCATATTGAAATTTGCTTGAAGATTAGTTAACGTTATGAAGTTTTGCATTTTCTTTATTTCTAAATTGATTAAAAGTACCTAAAATTGATTCAACAGAAATGCTGGTTAGTAAAAAATATGAGTTGGTAATAACTTGGTAGAAATATTATTTTCAATGGAAAATATTTCAGAAATCATATAAGGTTGCATCTATAAATTTAAAGTCTTTACCAATTAAAATGTGCATTCACACTCCTTGGGAAAGATTTTCTATTTATCTATATGGGATTGGGTTTCCTTAAAGTTCTTATGCAGTTAAAAATTTATTAACTATAGAATTCAAAAAGATATGAAAATACAGACATCAGTTTTTGGGTATTATTTTTAAGAAAAATGCATTGTGTGTATACAATCACATAATAACTCTTGGATCGTCTTAAGCGTTTTTACAAATATGAAAGCTTTCTCATTGCTCATTCAAGTCATCCAAGTCTGTGACTCATTCTTCACTGACCCAGTTACTTTGGACTTCTTCAATATAATTTTTATAACGACTTCTAGTGTGGTGCAATTTTCACCTAATAAAGAATTAATTTTTTCTTTTTAATTTTCATAAAAAATTGTAACCATGGCTTCTTCAGTTTACAACTTACAATAAGCATCATAACAATTTTTTACATTGTAAGTTTAATCTCAAACTATTTTAATTATCATTTAATATGCCATTCACTTTTATTTTAAATTTATCTTCTAATAAAACAATTGCTAGGTACCTATATATAATTGCTCAGGAACTTTTTGCTCAATCTCATTTTAATTATTTATATTAAACACAATTCACAAAATTACAAATCAGTTCAATGAACTTTTTATTTTAATCTATTCAATTTTGGAATTTTTCAACACAATAGCATGAAAATGCAAAAGTTTTTATTAGCTTAGCTATTTCCATTCTTTTAAAGGCTTTTAGTACCAGGTAACCTATGAAGATGGCCAATTTGCACCATGTAGTTGACAATATAGAATGATATTTGCCCGAAATATTTCTTCTTAGCTTTTTAAGTCGACATTCCTCTTTAAGCAATGCAGTAAAGCAGCTTGCGTAATTGGTATTGGTGCTGCATGGATTTGAAGCTAGTTAATATTGCATATTGCTAGCTTCTGAACCATGGAATTGGAATGCTAGTTAAATAAGTATTTCTGAAAAGCTATATTTTTAATAATTCATATTGTTTGTTTCATATACTCTGGACTTTTGCGCAATCCATTGCAATTTTACTCAGAAACCATCACATAAAAAAATCACAATGTACCATCTTTTAATTTCTGTAACAAATAACTATACCATATATCATGGCATACAAGTTGATGTATAAGGCTTTATAGATTCTTGCAAAAATTAGGTTGCATTTAAATGCCAAACAAAACTAGGAATTATATTCCAATGACTGTTGCCCCTCCTCATGGCGCATATTTTCTTACCCACTTTCATAATTCTTTCTTCAGTCTTGCACAGGCTTTTAATTAACATTAAATTCCATTACTGAAGCACAGTTATTTAATAATTTAGCAAATTTTAGAACTTTTAACTTGAAACTAGCTTCAAACTTAATTCTTTTTGTCAGCGAGGACATGGTGAGGTCGTCAATAGTCAGTTCAAATGAATGTTGCTGCAAATTGCAATGAATATCAAAGAATGATACCATGTGACATCATACATGCAGGGCAATTTCCTGCATATTTTCTGGACTGTACAGGATCTTGACCTTATTAATATGTTTACTTCAATGTTTTATAAAAATTTAATTGTTCAGGACTATTATTTTATCTGAAGATAGATTTCGTGAAAAGATTTTAGTGAAATAGGTGAGTTGATCTAAACAGCACATGCATTTTCATGTGAAAAAATCATGGTTAACTTATATGCCAGATAGACTTATACACTACAATATATGTTACTTTGTTTAAGAAAAATTTGTTTGCCTCTCCAAAGATGCTTATAATTTGTTTTAAATTGAAATATTATATGACTGCACTGAAAAGAGTCATGGTACATGAGTTTCTGAAAAGTACCATTTAAAAGAATTTGTAATTTAAATCCATGTAAGCAAAAAAAACATCTCCCTTCATTGAAATGTCAAAATATAATGACTGTAAAGTGTTGAACTGGCATGCATAATCCCTTATAGAACACTTTTTGAATGCCTTTAATTGCAATCCTGTAAACACTTGTCAGAATATCCATTCCAATATGTACTTGGAAAATCAACAAACCTTTTTTATGTCAGCTATTTTTATGCATTTTTTTATTTTGAAGGTTTGTGTAATATAAGAAGCAGCTTTTCAGATTTTCCATCCTATTCATATTTACAGGAGTGTTGGGATATTTTCTTATGATCTAATCATCTGATTTAATCTCCTAGTTACTGATTTCTATGATTGTGTGTATTTTTGAAAGACTTGGGAATTATTTCCAAGAAATGCAGTTTATCCATTCATTTTGCTTTTGGGTAGTTCTCATCTAAATTACCCATGTATTTACCAAGAAGAACTCATGTCATATACCTGTTACAATTGATACTCTTAAATCATGAGATTGTTTTATGCATATATTACATTTACAATATGTAACAAAAAACTGACAATGGGTCAAGTGAATAAAAATTAAGCAAATGCTTAAAGCAAACAGTAAAAGCAAAAGCATAAGCAAATGCTAAAAGCATTTGCTTCATATAGAGTGAATAAAAGTTTGCTTTTGCTTATAAGTATTTGCTACTCAGTTTTAAGCAAATGTTTAAATTTTATGGAAGAAAACTCTTTGCAACTCTTCCATCACTTGTTTTTGTTTACATTTAAAATTTTACATAGTCGAATTTCAAACTAAAAACATAAATATATTGGGTAATATTTTTTAAAAAGTTAATTAATAATTTTTTTAAACTATTTCTTTTATAACTGAATTCGATGATATCACAAATCATGGGTGCATTTTTATTCAATTAGTTATAGTACTTTTATCCAGTCATTTGCCTTTATAGTGATTTTGGACGCCACAAATTTTACTGTCTTACATGCAGTTGTGCATTGTACGTGGTGTTCTTCCCCGACTCCTATCTGAAATCCGGGATCACTTAAGTAGGTACCTTAAAAATATTATTATCTTCTGTTTGGAAGACAGTGCCCCACCACATCTCTCTTGGTATTCTCAGAGTAACAGATTTGAAATATACTTAACATTTTCTTCAGAGAAACGATATATATTTTTATAACGGTTGGTTGTTGAAACATTTCTCATATTTTTAACCTTTTGTGTCACCATAAACTTCCATATTTATATTTAGGATCAATTATTATGAAAATAGAGTACTTAGAAATATCTTAGCAAGCCCTTTACCTCACTTAAAAAAGTTTACTCATATGCTTAAAGCAATAAGCAAAAAGCTCGGTTTTATTCACACAATTTTAAGCAAAAGCTTAAGAAAAATCATAAAAATAAGCAAATGCTTATTCTTTCTAGCAAAAGCAAATGCTATTTTTTTATTCACCCCCAATCAAGCATTTGCTTAAAAAGTGATAGAAACTTGCTTATTTTTTATTCACTCGACCCAACGTGCTCAATGATTTAAAAAAACGTCTATTATACCATTCCAGGTCTCTGGAAGTGTTTTTGATAATAAAACACATTTTAAACTTCTTTTTGCACCTTTGTAATCGTCATCACAGGCTGAAAAAGAAAATTTATTGTCCAGGAGCAGTATCATATCAATGCCTTATGCATATACATGTCAATGGAGGTAGAATATATTCATGGCTGACTTTTTAGGTGATAGAAGTGGATAGTTACTGTGAAATAACATCAAATAATAGAACTAAGAAGCTCAGTTAAGTGTTCTCAAAAATACACACAATGATACCAAATTCTATAACCATTGTTTTTAAATATACATTAATCAGTTTGCTAGAAATCGGACATGCAGCCATAAATCAAATCTTACACAACAAAAATTTCCAGTCATTTGTGAAATGCGACACAAAAGATCATATTCAGCTTTAAATTTCTTCAGGCAAACTAAAATAATAATTGAGGATATATTTTAAGTTTAACTACTGCAAACATTTAGTAAAAATTTTGATATAGTACTTTTAATAACACAAGTGCTTTGCATTATTCCAGCGTTATATCCCCTAATAACAAGTATTTTGAGCTTTTTTTAGAAGTTGATCATATTTTTTATTTATGCTGTTAATTTTCTGTGGTAGATGGTTTCTCCCTGCCATCCACTATAGAAGTTTATAGTCAATCTCATGCATGAATATTAGAATGCTAAATAAAGTAAAATAATAAAGTGAAGTATGAAAATTTTAAATAAGCGGATGAAGGTTTTTACAGGTACTTAGCAGTATAAAAAATTCAAATTAACTATATACTCGTTTGCTCATATCTTTCAATAGGGTCAGTCATAAAATGAATCTTGTATTTTTAGTGAATAATTTTAAAGCAAATAAATTAATGCTGACCCTAAATTAAGCATGTGTTAGCACTATCTTTTTAGTTCACCTAGCAATTGGTAAATGTATCGACATATTCTACTTAATATTAGTCATTCTCAGGAAGTTATAGTTCTTCTTGTTGGCATTCACCTCAATTTTGAAAATTAATGCACATAATTACTTCACCCTTATAGCTCTACAGAAGGATATTATTCATAATTTATACTTATGGAGCTGTCATTTACTGCTTTCCTTGCATTTAATTATATCTTAACTATTTTTATTGCCTGTCAAGCATGCCTTATATGATATATTACTCATTATTATAGTAAATTTTTATCTTGCAATTTAAAGTTTTATGACTATCATATTCCACTCATGAAGGGCCAAGGAAGAGAGCAAAAGAAATTCAAGTCCTTGTATTTTTGGAATGGTGAAATTGGTGAATGCATTGTTTAATGCTACTTTTAAAAATTACAGCTTACTATTTATTCTATAGCCTAATAAACCAATTAAAGATAATTTGTTCATATTATTATTATTTATGCATTCAAATAAATCTTTTCTTTTATCAGTCTTGGCAACTCTCACAAGTCCTTTTGCAGAAAGCTTTAGTGCCTTGGGAGTTTCAGTTATAGGGAACTGTAATGTTTATATATTTTTGTACTAACTTTATTGATAAAACATTCTTAATAGCTGTTTAGATTTAAGTTCGTAATTTAAAACTAACAAGCTAGTTCATAGATTTTTAGCACTACTTAAAAGAAAATAATTTAGCATTCAGTTGTGTTAGTTGTTTTTTAACTGATTTTCCCAAAGAAATGACCAATATTTTTTTTTAGATCACCTTTTTTTAAATACCAATTTAGTGAATGTATCCTAATATACCCCAAAGTATTTATCCAGTTATTGCAGGAATTGTCTAAAAATCCAATTGAGGTGATTTTCTTCTTAATTGAGTAAAAATTAATACATGTATTTGGTGTCTTCCTGATCTGCAGAAGTGCCAAGCACTGATGAGGGAAGTGTGGGAGAAGTATCCATTCAGGTTGATCTTTTTACACATCCTGGAACTGGAGAGCATAAAGTTACTGTCAAAGGTGAATAAAAGTTTAAACTTCACTGTAGCATTAATCATAAATTTAGAAGTAATAAATACATTGAAAAAAGCACATGACGTTCACACAATAATTTGTCATATGATATTATGTAAAGATACAATTTATAGTGAATCTGACATAATTTTATTATGCCGGTCATTTGCCAAAAAGATAAAAAGATAGTTGCTTGATAAAATTCATTCTCAAGTCTTCCATAATTATGTTTTTCCTTATGAATTTATTCTCACATCTCTAGTTAGCAAATATGATGTTTATGTTATACAACATATAATTGATTTTGTATAAATATCAGTTTAGTCAAACATCCATATCCTTTCCATCAATCACAAAAGTGAATATTTCAGGGGCATTCTACAAAATTATACTTTCACCTCCATGTATTAAAAGAATCTGCCATTCAAATCATTTAAACAAAATGTACATTTAATAAAATAATTACTATAGAATGTATTTGGTTAGTTGTGGTGATCCATTTCTTAAAATAAAAGAAAGGAAAAATAAACCATCAAATGTCATCTTCAGGTGAGGATGGCATTTGATCATTGAAACCTGGGTCGTATTTCTGCTTACTAAAGTGATGTTTTTTATGATGTTATTTTTCGTTTCTTTCATTTTAAAAGTAATCACTGTATGCATTTTATGAAAGCATATAGTTTCTCATTATGCTATTATATTTTCAGTTGTTGCAGCTAATGACCTGAAATGGCCTACTACGTCAGGAATGTTCCGGCCATTTGTAGAAGTCAATTTGATTGGACCACACCTGGCAGACAAAAAACGCAAGCATGCAACTAAGTCAAAGTCAAATAATTGGTCACCTAAATTCAATGAAACATTTCATTTGTAAGTAAAGTTATTAACCAGTATTCTTCATTTTTTACACTTACCTGAAATGGATAATTTTATCATAAAGGGTTGCACTGGTCATTGCATCCTCAACTAACACCGGTCAACACCTATGTCACATGGAGTGACCAAACTCATAAAAACAATTTATCTCTCTTTTGTGGTTGATAGAAATGTTTATAATGAAATTAAATTTTGAAGGTTATAGGTCAAGATCATTCAATAAAATAAAAATTCTATATTTGTAATAATGAATAATTCAGGTCATCACTTCAAACATAGAAGATATTATTAAGTACATTATAATGGTATTTGTTTCTTTCAGCATCATTGGCAATGAAGAGCAGCTTATGTATTTTGAGCTGCACATATGCATCAAAGATTATTGCTTTGCAAGAGATGATCGGCTGGTAGGAGTAGCTGTTATGCAACTGAAAGACATTGTTGAGCAGGTACAATTGATCTTTAATTTTAAAACTAGAGGTACATTAAATTTGTAGGTTCAGAGTCCAAAATGTTTGTATGATTTTCTTCTTAAGTAAAACTTTATATTTAAATGATGGTTAGTTAATTTTTACAAGTTATCATTCCTGCACATATTAAAATTAAGCTACATATAATATATATTATTTCCACCTAATTCATAGTATATTTTTATTTAAATATCATGAATATTTTAATGTACTCATTTAATAATTATGTTGAATAGCTACAGTAAAAATGAAAAGTTCTTTTTGTATTTCTTAGGATATGCATATTCTTGATCCCTTTACACCAAAGACAAATATTATTGGAGAAATAAAAATAGCAACACTTTTACGTCCAAGCAGCTGTAGAAATCCTTTAACAGGCTTCAAATAAACAACACACAATTTAAATAGATATATATAGAATAATTGAGAAGCCATATAACATTTTAATATCATTAAATTTGATTTTGGACAATTAATTCCTTTATGCTAGTGCCGTTCCATTTATTTTTATCCCTTAATGACTTTTATTTTGCTAAGACTATTTTAATATGAGGACACTTTCCTTTTTCAGGGTTCTTGTGCCTGTTGGCTTTCTCTTGGTAAAAGAATCCAGATGGACGAAACTGGTTGGACCATCCTCCGTATCCTTTCCCAACGTACAAATGATGAGGTGGCTAAGGAGTTTGTGAAGCTCAAGTCAGACATTAGACAAGATGATCCCCTGATTGCTGCAAATCCTAACACGTGAAGTGCCATGGTTCTGGGAGCTAGAGCCAGATTTTCTTTACCCCACCCTTGTGTCGCTATTGCTGCTGTCATGTCAATGCTGCTGTTGCCCAAACTGCTGCCAATGCTGATGCAATTGCTCCAATTACCACTGTATGTTGCCAACGTGCATTAATTTGACTGTATGCAATGCCAATGTGGTGAGTGAAAACTGTATGTGAATATTTCACAGTTGATGAAACAAAGACTAGTACAACGTCATGGTGCCATTCCACAAGGTGTCTGTAACAAGCACAAGGTCCAGATGTACGTGGGATACTGCCTCAATGCCTTGTATATCTCTCTGACCTGTGCCCCTCATTATCCTCAATCGTCAAGTCCTCTCAAAGCTCCCTTCCTCCTCGATATTGACTGATACATGCCAAGAAGTGCCGTAAGGGAGCTTGAAGTCCTGTCTCAGTTGAAGAGACGTGAAAACAGTGCTTAGTGGCTCTTGATCACGTGTATGTGATGTCTAGGACTTTTGTTCAGAGGCCAGAGAACAAGGAGTGATTTGGAATGTACATTTTAGCATGCAGAAAAATGCTAAGCCAAATTAATGAAGGTGGACATAGGAACTCTGTTTTTACAAGATTATGATGTCAATGCCAAGATTTTTATATAACACTGTGCCCATCTTGAAAGAAAAACCTTTGTTTTCAGAACGAGTCAGAAGTTATACTATTTCCTAAAAAACTGCATCTCCATATAATCACTCCAACTTATCTTCATAAAAATGTCCTTTTTTCTGAAGCAAAAGAAAGGGTAACAAACTATAATGGGTATTTTAAACTTGACTGTCAAAAATCTTCTTTTCCTTTCATGAATTAGAGTTATTCGTCATTGCCAACAAAAGCATGCACATTTTCATTCTTATTTTGCGCTCTTGTGTACATGCAGGCTGTCTCATAAAACATATCTGTTTCCCTGATTACACAAAACAAAAAAGTTTCTTCCATTTCCCCAAGGGTCTAACTATTTATTATGTCCTAGCTTCTGCGTTGTTATTTCACTGTGATATTTGAAACCTATAGTCTAACTCAAAAAAAGTTGACAAGGTTTCACATTCTTCTGACACTATTCTTATGAACACTTACTATAAACAATGATAATGTAATTATTTTTAACTGCTATTAATATCACTGATGTTATTTAAATAGCAGGTCTTCTTTCCAATTACCAAAAAATCTCTCAATGATGTCTAATTCCCTGCGATTCATCAGTGGCAAATTAGCAATGGACAATTTATGGTAATAACTATTTCAATAAATAATGTTATTAGTACTCTTACTATGGTTCAATATTCATCATTATAGTTTTAATGGATTAAATTACATTCAATATGGTCACATGTTGAGATGTGTTTTCAATGGACCTGAAAAATAAGTAAACCAGCACACAAAACAACAATTGACAATATATTGTATGCGTGATGTGTATACTGATTGAACTGATTTCCCAGCCTATTTGAAATGTCAGTAGCTGTGACTTAGTAGGCCCTAAGTAGCCTGCTATTCCTCACTTTTTTTAAGCATCCTTGAACTCTGATGGTCGTCTATATTGTTGAAATTTGTCGCCAAATGTCATTACTGTGTTTGACCTGTTGTCACAGTCCTGTTGTTCCGGTTTTTCTGTTTTATGCCAAAAGAAGTTGTTAAAATTTTTCTATATTAATGTATAAATAACAAGAATGAAATCTAGTGTAGATATAAACCTTTCCCTCTAAATGCGGTTTCATACAAATGTATACATATATATACATCATTATATATATATACATATAAATATAAAAACTCTCCTGTTCTTCCATTGCGGATTGATATAAATAATAGGTGTGATGGCATGCTGATATCTCGGCTTTCTACTCTCATTCCTTTTTCCCATTCACTGGACCTTTTCAACAATTAGTCTCCAATTGTAAAGATTAAGTAGCTATGTATAGACAAAACTGGATACCAAGAGCAGAAATATCAGTATGCCCTTCATTTTGGACTGTACCATATCTGGTTGGGGTGCTGTAAATTTTTTTAGTCAATAATGGCTGTTGTGGAAGTGACTCATCTCTTTTGTTTGTGAACTTTTTGTCCAAAGATGTTATCATTTATATACCAATTTTCAAGTCAATATTTTCAAGGGTGTGCTTTTCTCTGTGTGATAAGGCACCTATTGGAATTCCTCCTGGAGAATGATGAAACAAAATTGTAAAATCTAAACTATATGAAATCATTTCAGGATTAATTTGTTAAAGGTTTTTGTGAGAGCTCGAATGGCAACTCTAAAAACGGGCATATTTTGCATTAAATTTGCAAATGTTTGTTTTCATACAATTTACCTTTCCAAATTATGCAAAGACAAAGAGGAGTGTGCAATATATTTAAGATGTTTTAAATACCAAAATGCCTTTCTATGCATATTTGTTTTTATGCTTGGTTCCAAAATGTAAAAACAAATAAAATGCAAACCCATGTTTTACATTTCTAAACAATACAACAGGGAAAATACGTTAGGAATTTGAAAATTTACATGGAATTAAAGTATTAAAATGAGCAGAATTTTATTTATTCTACTGGATTGACAAGCTGATATTTAGCTTAATAATGATAATGTGGTGTAGCAGGATTCAATTTGAGATGGGCTATATTTAATTAAGACTATGCCAAATATTAACCCTGCTGCATTCATTAAATCTTTTAAAAAATCATGAGTTACTAATGCATCAAAAAGTTCATAATATTTTATCCATATTACTTTGAAAGTTACTACTATGAAGAAAACAATGGAAATGTATGTAATTATTTGTGAATATATTGACTGTATTGGCCAAATCATCTATGGTAAATCTTAAATCACATTTAAATTTATTTTTTCACCTTTCTGCATCTCTAAAGCACAAGTGAGATTTCCACGCACTTGCCTTAGTTGAGTAGAAAGTCCCTTTTTCTATTTTCTGTATAAAGCTGGACCACTGTGCAAAGAAACTATGTGAGTCTGTAATTTAATTACAGACTGGAAAAACTTGTAAGGCATCAAAAGCTATAGTATTAAATATTCTATTTATACAATTTCATGTACAATTCTGTTCTCAGTTGGTGAACTTTTATTTGGTATGGAAGAATGTACAAGTTTCAAAATAAAAAAAGGAATATCAAGCTTTACACAGAACTTTAATTTTACCTGCTGGAGTTGTGTTTTATAATTCGAACAACTCCATTCTTGCATGCAAATAACAGTGCATTTTAATGGTTGATATTGAATCACCATCTTTAATTTAAAGGCCTTGATATGACCAGTTACTAATTCAGAAATTAGCTCTTCTAGAATTATCCAGTTTTTGCATAAAATTGACGACCTCATGTTCTATGTACAATACACTTAGAAAACACTTGTGAAAATGCAAATATCAGGAAAAATGTTTCTAAATTGAAAGATGGAATTGTTTCATAATTAAGGAATGGCTATAATAACTGGGATTTAAATAATAAATGCAAAAGATGATATATAGTATGTTTTGATGGCCTGTAACAGTGATTAAACTTAAAAGTAAGAAGTGGCTGAGGTGAAGGTGAAACAGGTTCAGATGGCAAGAAGCCGATAAGACCCCAACTCGCCCCAACTACAGAAATATAATTGACCGTATCCCCTGGTTACAGTTTGCTCTAGTATGTGATCAGTGATCATGAAAAGCTTGACAGATATGATGTATATATACTACACTATTATATGATTAGGAAAAGGCAAGACTAAAATTCAGTATAATTCAAGATTCGCTCTCTTTAAAATATAACCAATATAACTAATGTAGAAAAATCTAAGAAATTATGCTCTTCGCATCTTGAAAAGCAACATTGCTAAAAACAGATTTAAATATCAAGAATAGCATTCAAATAATCTATTCCCCCGTATTTTGTTATCGTAGTAATGCCATGGAATCGATAGATGACGCACCGTTCTGCTTTTTGAAAATCGTCTGCAACAAGTTGAAGGCGATAATAACAAATTAATATTTAAAATGTATTTTAAAGTCACAGTTATTTCTAAAATAATTCTAAATTAATTATATAATTCTCATTTCATTTTTATAATATAAATGTTGATAATAGCGATTAGTGTTTTTCATTGGTGTTTCGACGTCAGCTGGCCTGAAGTTCAACAGACAGAAATGGCGGCTCTTGTAGCAGGTGTTCAGTATGGATTGTCATCGCAGGGAAATTTTCATGAAAATAAGTCTTTAATATTCGTGAAATTAACTGATTCTGCATACCGGTCGATTGAAGATTTCCTGAGGAATAAGGTAAGATAATTAGATATTTTATTAGTGGTATATATTCCGTGTAAATAGCTTTTTCATATCGCCAGGAGACCAGTCGTCTATGGTACACTGAGAAAAGTCGCCATATTTCGACGAAGAAATTACTATATTTGTGTCCATGATAGGTTTATGAGATTGTGTAGCATTGGTTAGCAAATCCTAGTCTCTTACTAGCCAGTCTAGCAACAGCATGTTATTCGAGATTTACTAAAATACGACCCTTTTGACCTCGCGCCACGTCAACAGGTCAAAGGAAACCTGTTTTAATAAATATTTTCTGGAATTAATTGTTTATATGGATGTCGTGGGTAGTATTGATTTCGTATATAAACATTTTATTGCCATTTGTATGCATATTGTGGCGAACTTATTGGAGAAATTCGGCTGATGGTAAATTGGTGCTTCGCGTTCTACTCACTCAGGTATTTTAACTTGGAGGTTTATTACCCTTAATAGCCTACACACGTTTAATGTTTAACATGTGTTGCTACAGATTTGTTACTTGGATGGTAGAGTCATAGTTTATCCAAATATTTGGCATCGTAATCTTTTTGCTGTTCGACAAATCGTATTAACGACACTTCTGTAGTCTTTTGTTCTACTTATTTAACAATTACTCCCGTGATTTATCAGGATACATTCATAGGAAATCTTTGTTACGAACATATTTTTCGGTTGCCTATTTGTGCCGGTTTAAATTTTCTTTCGCGTTTTCAGTGATATCGATTGAAGTTAATAACTTCACTGTCGTTAATTAGATTATTATTTCTGCAACACTTGATTGTTGTAAAGCTCCTTTTCACAAAAATGGTCGTTATGATGAGTAATTGAGCATTTTCTTTGCTTCCTGCTCTAGTGGTTATATCCAGTTTACTTTATTTTCTATCACTTGTAATGTGAATGGAATTCGAATTGTTGGCGTATCTTTTGAGTTAGCTTTGTGAAATTATTATCGTCTATTTTAAGGCAATTCTCGAATTCATCGTTTGTGTATCATGTGGATTATCCATTTATGCTCGCTTTCCCCGGAGTAGTGTACCAGACTTCAACTTCCGTGTGCGTGGCTATTTATGTAGCAAATATTCCATTTTAGGTTTTATTGATTTAGTACCACTTGCACTATTTCTTCATTTTTATAATTATTTTCTGAAAGTGAAGTCATTCAAACGAAAAGTGGTCGGAAGCGTTAAGTAAACCCAGTGATTTTCACCGTTACTTGTAGCTGGGTTTGATGTCATGAAATAATTCTTAGTATACCGAGAGCACTGCTTAAATTAGTTCTCAGTTTTTGAAGGTAAATGACATAATATGTGCTCTATAAAGCTGGATGTGTCATATTATATATGTATTGAGCCGGTTCATAAAACCCTTTCGGTTAATGGATAGTTTTAACAACATTTGGATGAAGTCATAAGTTCTTGGTTTGCAACAATTATGAGCTGGAAGTGTCATACTTATTAAGATTCACGAAACTTCAAATAATTTTTAGTGGTGTGTCGTTATTTTTTAGGTGACTGTTTTTGAAAAGGGTATTGTTCTCCTCAAGTGATCGATATTATCTGAAAAAATCTTGATATCATTGTACTCAGACGTGTGGGGCACCAGATTGTTTCTGGTCATTTGATGCAAATTTATTCGAGTATTTTCATTAGTTTTAGATGTATTCTGTCTCTCACTTTGATAGTTTTTGCAACCGATAAGGGATATAAAAATCCACTATTTTATTTTTTTAAAGCGTGTTTAGGAGCGGATTTACACTGGATTTAGCCCATGGTTTCTGTGCTTTAGGGTGGCCCTGATTGACTGGATTTAGATCTTAACGTTTAACATAATAGTACAAGAAAATTATTAAACCCACCTTATATGCAATTTAACTTTAGTTGGGAAGTTTGACATTTTCATTTATCATTGTGCCATTATGAACTTTGAATTACAGTTATCGAGCTAATGGCCATGAATTTTTAAGTATTCCTCCAAGAAGAAATAAGCCAGGGCACAATCCTCTCGTGTGATTTAGTCAGTCATCTTCGCAATCATTTTCGCTTCAGAGTTCTCTCATTCCAGTGAGAGTATTAATTCGACTTGTTGAATTAATGTTTT
Source organism: Tanypteryx hageni (assembly GCA_028673005.1). Classification (NCBI taxonomy): domain Eukaryota; kingdom Metazoa; phylum Arthropoda; class Insecta; order Odonata; family Petaluridae; genus Tanypteryx; species Tanypteryx hageni. The sequence continues at coordinate 182,346,302 of CM054115.1, read as the reverse complement.
ATTGGATTGTTGACTCTTTTATCAGGTATAATATATTTCGGATTCTCATGGAGAAAATTTTGTTCATAGGATACTATTCGAAGATTTAAAGTTTTTGTAAGTGACTCATATTTTTGTTATTGGTAGGTTATCAAACGATGTATGTGGAATTCAGAGCCATTTGCGTATGTTTCATCAGTTTTATTGCTATGACTCAATGTGCGTACGATTTTGGGAACATGTATGACTTCGTTGATGCACCACACGGATTCATAGATTTATTGGTCCATGACTTGTCTGAGTGCCTGTTGTCCCCACTAATGCCGTGCAGTTCATAGTTCCCTTCGCTTTGGAACCCTTCTTTAGTGTCTGTTCTGTAGCCTAATTTTAAAAAATATTTTGCCACGTGAGTTTTTCTCTTTTATGCCATCCATTTTTTTAATCGTTTTTTTGTCGCGTATAGGTTTTTATTAACGGATGGCGACTAAAAATTACATAAACGTGCTCTCAATATCGATTTTAATGCCACATTTTTAGTCGCTGGCCTGCTTGAACCGAAGCAGTGGGTAACCCATCGCTGGCTGCGTGAGCCCTTACTGCATGCCAGCGACTGGATATACTCATTTTATGGTCTGTGAAAGTTGTTTGACTTGTTCTTCCCAAACGGCTAAAAAGGTGAAATCTCAATCACTCGGGGAGTTTTTTTTCATAAGTCCGAGTCTCTCCAATCCGGTCATTTTTGCCCAAAAGAAAAGACCGCTTTGGCGTTGACGTTCGTGCGGTTCTTTCGCCATTCTGGTACTAACGCTGCGAGGTTGCCCTCAAATCCATCAGTACTTGATCGCGGCGATCGACTTTTAGTCGTCCATCCCGATTCTCGAATTCGATCACCGACGGAGCGTTATCGCGGGACCTGGTTTATGGAAAAAGTCCCCTCTTCACTCTCAATTTTCTTCGCGACCGTTAAAAGCGGGAAGCTCAAGTTTCGCGACGGCGAGCGGCGTGCGAATCGCTCACGCACCCAGAACATCCGTTGGAGGGCATTACGCTCGCGGTTTTAAAAATCTCTAGTCGCCGCTGCACACGGCACGTCGCCCGCTTGATGATGAAACTGATCGGAAGGAATCGATTACCGGAACTTGAGAAAATGTTCTCTTCTCTCGCCTCGCCAGGTTCACATCATCAACCCGACTTGTGTCTTTTTCCTGACGAATGAGACCGGCTCTTTAAATGTTTCTTTTTTCCTCCAATCGTCGCGACATGCGTATTTTATTTGCCGCGACGATGATCGATGTTGACGTGGGTGGGATTAGCGTATCGATAAGAGATACTCGGGCGTTTTCCCTTTCGTCACACGAACCGTTTCGTCCCGGTTAGCTCTCCTCGGAAATAAACGGATTTTGCAGAATGTCCGACTTGCTCGAAAAAGGTTTCATTTTTACCCAATGGGAAACCTTTTGTGGCCGTTTTGCGTATCGTAGGTTATTTGAGATCAGAAATATCGTCGGTGGTTGTTTTCGAGTCGCCCCCGGGAGCTGTTTACACCGAGCGGAGATGGAAAGTGAATGTTGATTGGTGAGCGAAATCGGCTCGCCGTTGCCATGGGGACCGGGCGTCTGTCGTGATGCAACACGTTGCATCAAATCCCGGATGGCCGGATCACTCGCCCCTTTTTTATGGGAGCGATTTTTTTAGGGCCTCGTGGCCCACGCGAAAGGGCCACGCTTTCTCCATTTACATATCCTTCCGGCGACTGCCTCCCCGCCCCCCTCCGCTTCCCACCCTCGCACCTTCTTTCTCTTACCGCCAACAGACTACGAATATCGATTGCTGAGGTGGGCGTGGGTGGCTACGCTCCGAGATGCTGCTTTGTTTTTCGCGGAATCGATCTCCGCCCACTACGGCGCATGTGTCTCCCTCCCGAATCGCTTGCTTCTTCTCTTTCCCCCTGCTCTGTCCTCTAGGCGTGTGCGGACATGCGATTGAATCTCCTCAAGACGAACCCCATCTAGATTTTAAGCCCTTCGTCCCGTTGGCGCACCGGCGATCCGTTAACGCAATGCCGCGAGTCTTAAGCGTTTTAACGAAAGCCGTAGTTAAACCCTTAAATTGTTGACCGTATGTTGCGAACTGTTCCTGTTGACCCTGGAACATATTGACCCGAGCCAACATTTTTGGTATTTGAACATATCAGGTTAAAAAAGTATGTTCACAAGGAACATAGTTCATTTCTCTTAATAATTAAAAGGTGTAAGTGAAACAAAATTAAAATTCTCACGTATATAAAATTTTAATAAGCTATTTTCTTCGTAAAATGAGATTTAGGAATAGTTAAATGTACTGTGTGATAACGGCGAGTTAAGTGAATTATGGAAGTGTTGTTTGATTAGGATGTTTTATTTTTCATTGGAGAATGGGAAGTTATTATCATTTTGTGTGATTTTTTTGTAGCGCTCAAAACCTCAAAGACGAATATTCCTTTAATGTTGTTTGGGTCGATCCGCAAGATGGTCATTATTGAGGCTCTCTCTCGTTTAGTCGTTATTTGTAGCTACCTCGTCAGGAACGTTCGATTTCAATCCATAGGGTTAATTATTTGTAATAGAATGCTCAAACCCGCGGTAGCATTCGAACCATCGACCCTACTAACGAAAACCATTATTCCGACCAAGTTTCTCTTCAAAAGCCAAAAACTAATGAACGAAACGAAGGCACCTTGATTTCGAATAGTCGAGATGTTTCGACATCGATATGGAAACTCAATTCGGTTGCCGCTCGAAATAAATGCGCAGTGGACAAGGGTGCGCAGATCGAGACCTTTCCGAGAAATTGTTTTGACGGGAATTCAACTCGTCGCATAATGCGTCTTCGTTCCTCTGACCGAAAATAGATTTTTATCCCCTTAAATAACCGGGGAGACCGTCTCTCGGTTGAATTTCGGTACGATTTATTCCATTTTACTTTTTGTTAGGCGGATAAATCATTCCGTCGGTCGCTGTAATTCATTCGAATCGACCAACCCGTTTTTTTCGTCCCGTGTCCGTCCGTTCAACCTTTTTGTAGGCGCTTGGGGTCCATATGATCGAACTAGATATTTAATCGATCGTAAACAACTTGATTTAATTTGTTATTTTTGTTCAATAATATGTCAATTTTTGCTCTCATGAGCCATTTTAGTATATTTTCCATCGATATAATTCATCAAATAGTATAAACGACATCAGGGTGAGTAACAGAAAAATATGACACGGCGTCCCAGTTGCCCACTTGTGTCTACGCGTCCACTTAGGGTTAATGGAGACATTTTTGAGAGAAACCCTTGTTGTCTTCTCCTCGCAATCTCATCGTTCGTCATGATTGGCCTCCCTCCACCCCATCATCCCTAACCCCTCCCCATCCTTCCTGCGAGCGGGGATGTAGTCTTATTCGTCGGCTTATTTTCCAAGTTTGGACGTCCAACGGAAATATTCAAATCATAGCGAGTGGTGGAATGCTCTGAGGGGAGAGAGGTTTTTTGGGAATAGGCAGGTGGGGAGGGGGGCATGGAAGATGTGACCGTGATGGTAGAAGTGGGTTGAATAGCATTGTGTGGAACATCTGCCCCATCCCCCCCCCCCTTGGACCGTCGTTGCGTAGGGTCCTTTTCGGGAATGTTTTTTCAACCCCTTACCCTTCTGGAGCGTGGAAACATCGGCGAAATAAGGGGTTCGTGGTCGGAGATGAGTTTGCGAAAGCAGGGTTGTGATATGCCACGGTGATTTTCGCAGGTGGAGGAAGCGAAAGCAAAGATATAGCACGTGATATCGAGTCTAGTACAAAATTTCCCTAAGAGTTATACAATCCTGAAGCACATTTTGATGGATCACACCCCCTGCCACTCACTAATCTAATAATTTTTAATGGTAAAATATTTTGTATCGCTTAGTATTTCCTGTCAATCCTATTTTCTCTGTGCCTATAGTCAGGATGTCATTTACTCACAATCTGTTGAAATATTTTTGGTTCCGTTGATATTTTGTCATCAGTCTTTTGCTTCAGACTTGCGAAAATAACTTGTCTTTCACATACAAAATGCTCGCTCTCCGGTTCTTATCTGACGCTGTTAAGTACGTCCACCCGGATTTCTTTTCTTAGAAATCGATGCTTAGCATTAGCTGAACCGTTCCACTAGCTTGGACTTCATTTGCCATTCATAATATCCATGTCTTTGTGTCGTCGAATTGTCCTGGAATATTTACTCCCTCCTTCTGTGCTATATCCGCCACTCGGACATACGAGTCCACCGCTCCATATTCATTCATTTTATCTCTTTTGTTTTTAAATTTTGAATGTCTCTGCATTAACTGCCTTATATCCTATGCAAAGTCCTAAGAGTTTTGAGAAGTCATCTCCACAGAGTGCAACACTCAAAGAAAGCCACTTATGCAAGAAAAACTTAAAAATAACTCTTTAGAACCAGAGTGGAACAACCGCCACTTTTTAAATTCTTTTATTTAAAAAAAAACCGTCGAAGCGTCTTCCGAATGCATGCATGTCTCGCACGTTCCCGATATATCACGTCCACGGCAGCGAAATCCACGCACGAGTATCTTTTCAAAAACGACGCTGTAAAAGAAGCGCTTTGTTTTTTTATAACGCGGCGCTGCCTTTGTGCGTGTAAATGAGCCGACCAAAGGAAGAGGAAGGTTGAGCCAGACGACGTTTCATGTAGATGACAGCCGTCGTCGTCGTGTCCGTCGGCCGCTTTGTTGGCCGGAGGAACTTCGGCGATTATGCATGTGTGCGTTAGCGTGCGACGGTTTGTCTCCGCATCTCTTCTGCCTTCCCCCGCCTCCGATGCACGCACCGATCGCCTTCGGCCCATGCGCGTGGACCCCGCCGTCGGGCGATTCACGGGGAGGAGTTCAGAAATGGGCCGCGGAATCACCGCTGGAGATAACCTGCATCGCTCGTGCCGACGAAGAATGTGGAGAGATCCGATCGGAAGAGGCTGGTTACTTTTTTTATTTCAGTCGCGTGATTTTGCAGAGGCGTTCGCTGCTGGCGCCTCGAAGATGTTTACTTTTTAAAAATTTAGATGATATTTATATTGTGCACGCTCTTCGTGGCATTATACTACTATAGTAAGTAAATTTTGCTAAACCATTTATACCAGAGGTCCCTAACCTGCGGGTCAAATTCGGCCTCCGAAAGCACTCTATGCGGCCCGCGAAGCTATGATGAGAAGGTGATAGGTAAAGTTTGCTATAGACAATTTCATATTTTTCAGTATAATTATCGTCTCAAAACCTTTTCTGGTGGAGCTTTAACACGAGTAATTTATTGAGACTTGATTTTAGCCAATACGAGATCACAGAATCCTTTGGTAACTTCTAATGTAAACACTCATCCTGCTCACCGAAGCTCCCGTGACTTCCAATGCGGCCCTCCGAAGCATGCACAACTACGAATGCGGCCCGCCATGTAGAAAAGTTGGGCTCCGCTGCTTTATACCGTTACTTATCCTGTTGAAAATGAATGACCGCGTATAAATTGTCGCCCGTTTAAAATGCTTTGAACTCGCTATCCTTCGCCATTTTTATCTCGATGCTAATTGGCACTAATGTGGTTGAGATCCAGCAGATTATCTAGATTTATTTCTTAGCCTTAAATTATTACGTGGATTTATCACAGGGGACTTATAATCAAGAACCAGGAAAGGAGCTAGGCGGGCGAGGCACCTGCTTTAGGCGCATCACACTCAGGGGCGCGATAAATGTCAGTTTGAACTTTTAAGTGTATCGTTTTATATTATAAAATATTTATTTATTTATTTAATAAGTTCAAAAACAGCACTCAGGCCTATTACATTGAACATTACAACCAATAAATAATAAATGCATATGAAAATATATAAAAAACAGTCAAATAAAACAAGGAGTTCAATGGAAAACATCAGTATGAGGATCTTGCATCAAAGTTTGGTTATATAAGTTTGGGAGGCGAAAAATTAAGGAGCGTTTTGTGGTTGAGAGCCGAGGAGTGCGGCAGTGAAATAAATCATGTAATCTGGTACTTCTAGAGGGAATACGGAGGGGGTAACTGGAGAGAAGTTCGGGAGTTCTATATTTTCCATTTACAATGTTACGGAAAAACTTAAGGTCAATTGCCTGTCTACGATCGGTCAAAGATAGTAAACCAAGAGTGTGGAGAATGTGGGAAGAGGACGCATTACGAAGAGAAGGAACTCGCTGGCGGATAATGTGGTGGAAGAAATTTAGGGGCCTTTCAAGGTGATTAAGATTTGATTGGGAAGCTGAGGACCAAATGGGTAAGCAATATTCTAAGATTGGGAGAACACAACTAACAAAGAATGTGCGTCGAGAGAAAACATCCGTAATTTCGGCGAAACGATAGATGAGGCCCAGCATAGACATGGCACGAGAAGTGACTTTCCTAATATGGGTAACAAATAATAGCTTCTGGTCAAAAATTACACCAAGATCCTTTTGTGTTGTAACTAAGGGGATTGTTATGTCAAGAATTTTGTATTGGTTTATAATTGGTTGCTTACGTAAGGTGAAGGTAAGAGCGGTGCATTTGGAGGGATTGATTCTAAGATGCCAAGTTTTAGTTCAGTCTGAGAGGCGAACTAGGGCAGCTTGGAGAATATCAGAGTCGGCTGGGGAATTGATCTGTTAGAATAATTTGCAATCATCTGCAAAGAGTAGTATCCCGCAGGGTTGTGCAATTATATCCACTAAGCCGTCTATGAAAAGTATGAAGAGAAGGGGACCTAAGACACTACCTTGAGGCACACCGGAAGTGACAGGAGCAAAAGAAGATAGGTAGCCGTCGATAACTACACGCTGACTTCTGTTTGACAGGAAAGAAGAAATGAGGGAGAGAAAGAGATGATGGACATTAAAGCGATGGGAGATTTTGTGAAGAAGGAGAGAATGGTCAACGGTGTCAAAGGCTTTGGGGAAATCGATGTATCACACGTCCAGTTGAGAAGAATTTTCATGTGTGTGCGTGATATTATTCATGTGCACGGAAAGGTTGGTTAGAGTTGAGGAGTCCGGAAGAAAACCATGTTGTTGCGTGGAAATATAGGGAAGAGTGGAAGTGAGGAGCCGATTATGAATAATTTTTTCACAAACGATTGATAGATAGATAGATAGATAATCGTCTTTATTCGGGCGAAATTTAGACCATAAGGTCCATTCTTACATTTAACCCTTCGTCAATATAAAAAAAATATAAAAAAAATGGTAAAGTAAGATATATATATATATATACAATATGCATAACATAAACAGTATATACCTAAATCATACAGAGTAAAAAAAAAAATATATATATATATATAATTGAAGACAGATTAGAGATTGTGGGGAAAACCTAGGTAAAACAGGCATGTCCTCCCTAGTAAAACCCACGCAGGAAAACACCCACTGAGAAGGGGGGTGTGAAAAACCTGCGAAAACCCTAGATAGTGTACATATAATGATATAGTAATACAACATTAAATAGAAAGGAGTATGTACAGTAAGTCTTCGTATATACAGCATCGTTGTATACCGTCATAAACACTATAACATAGTAGACACTAGACAATGAAAAGTTAACAGTCGAAGGAGGCGTACACTTTGCGAACTCGATAACCTGCAAAAAAAATAATTAATGTTAATTAAGTAAGGAAGAGTGAAGGAAGCCGTCTTGCAATTGGTAAGAAGAAAATGTTAAAGCTGACCTGAATTTTGGGCAGAGAACAGCAATTTAAAGTATTTATGTTTGAATATGTGGAGAGATGTTGCGTTTTGGAGGTCAGTAGGTAGGGCGTTCCAAAGTCTACAAGCTGTAACATGGAAGGATTTATTATAAATTTCCGTCCTGTGATGTGGGATCTGGAAGAGATTGGTGCCCCTAGTGTTGGCGTTGTGTACAGAGTTCATTTGGGAAAATTTGGAGTTCAGATACTGCGGGTTTTGAAGAGTTATAATTCGGTAAAATAACGAGAGGAGGTGAAGACGTCTACGAGCTTCAGTGCGAAGCCAGCCTAACGTATATAGAGGTTGAGTGACATGGTCTCTCTTTTGGAGATCACAAATGAATCTTACGCAGGAATTTTGTGCACGCTGCAATTTTAGAGATAGCTCGTTAGATAGATCTTGATAGACCGTATCGCAGTAATCAAGGTGAGGAAGGACAAGAGCGGTGATAAGTCGCTTGCGAAGGGAGAAATGGGTAATGCTTTTAATTCTTTTAAGTGAGTGAAGTGAACTGTTAACAGTATTACATATTTTAGTTATATGATCAGTCCAGGTCAATGTGTCATTGAATACTAACCCGAGATTGGTTGCAGTTTTTTGGAAACGAATGACAGAGTTATTGAGCAGAATTGGGGGAAGTTCTGAGAAGTTTAGTGACGAGAGAAGTTTGGGATACCCAATAATAATAGACTGACTTTTTAAAGGATTAATTTTGAGGAAATTTACATTGCTCCATTTGGATAAAGAAGTGAGGTCATGGTTCATTTTATCAATGATAAGATGAAGATCAATAGAGCGAGAGTGCATATAGATTTGGAGATCATCAGCATAAAGGTGGTATTTACAGTGAGCAAGCTGAGAAGATATATCATTAATGTACAGAGAGAAGAGCAGTGGCCCGAGGGTGGAACCTTGTGGTACGCCACGTGACACTTTAATCCATCTTGAGGAATGATTGTCAGTTACGACCTTTTGATAGCGATCATTCAGGTAAGAACTAATTAAGTTTAGGGAATCTGAGGAGAAGTTCATGAGGCGCAGTTTGGTTAGAAGTATGTTTACATCTACAGAGTCAAAAGCTTTACTAAAGTCAAGAAGAGTCATAATAGTGACTTCTCTTTTGTCCATTGCTAATCTGATATCGTCAGTGATTTTGAGGAGTGCTGTGGTAGTGCTGTGTGATTTTCGGAATCCTGATTGTAGAGAATCGAGGATATTATTACTAATTAGAAAATATGTGATTTGTTCATGTAAAACCTTTTCAAATGCCTTTGATAATACAGGAAGTAAACTGATGGGCCGAAAGTCGGTTATGTCAGAAGTAAGACTTTTCTTAGGTATGGGACGGACTATGGCGAGTTTCCATTGCGATGGGAATTTGTTTTGCATAAGCGACCAATTGAATATATGAGTGATGACGGGTAGCACTAGATGAATAATCTTATGAAGGAAAACTATTGGAATTTCGTCAGCACCTTGTGCTCTGGACTTGATTTTACGTAAACAATTCAGTACTTCCAGCTGAGTTACAGGAGAAAATTGGAATGGTGGTGATGCTGTGGTGGGAGGAGTGTGTTGAAGTAGGTGGTGTATGTGATTCTGTTTTATTGCGTTGTCATCAGGAGTTGGGGGAGTGGTGAATAGAGTGTTAAGTGTATCAAGGCAAATATGAGGAGGAAGTTGTGTATCCTTAGATTTTCCAATACCAAATAATTTTAAGTTACTCCATAGAGCAGATTGTGAAGAATTTGGACGGGACAGTGAATGAATGTACCGAGTTTTAGAGTTTCTGATAAGTTGCTTAGTTTTATTTCTTAGTTTTTTAAATTGGTTGAATGAGATCTGTGTTTTTGTATTTTTGAAAATGCGGAAGGCATTGTCACGTCTCTTCATTATCAGTTTGATGTCTGTTGTGAGCCATGGTGCATGGGGCTTAGAGACTCTTTTAGTCTTTAGTGGAGCGTGAGTGTTGATTAATGACTGTGCAAAATTGTTGAAAGTCTCAACCTTGTCATTAATTAATTGATAGGTTGGAAAGAAGAGATATGGGTCTATAGTTTTCCACCTGAGATCTACTGCCATTTTTGTGAATAGGGATGACGTTGGCTATTTTCCACTGTTGGGGAAAGACTCCCGTGGCGAAGCAGCGGTTGAGAAGCATAGAAAGAGGTATCGAGAGCTGAGAAGCGGTTTGCCTAAGAAATTCCGCTGCGATACCATCGGGTCCGTTGGCTTTCTTGGAAGGGAGGGCAGAGAGGAGCTGGTGCACTTCGCCGGGGGTGGTGACAATGGGAACATTTAGGGTACAGAGAAGGGGGAGGGGTAGGGGAGGGAGGTGAAAAATTTGATCTGAAAAACTCGTTAAAAGTTTCAGGCCTAGCACTACCAGAAAAGACGGAATCATGATAGTACACTGAACTAGGAATTCGTCCACCTTTTCTACGACAATTTATTATATTCCAGAATGATTTATTGTTGAAATTGATTTCTGAGCACGCACTATCAATGTAGTCTTTGTAGTCACGCCTCAGTAAAAAATTAACGTGCCGTCGGTGATAGGCGAAAGTTCGTTTAGTGTGAGGATTGGGAAACGATTTCATTAGCTTCCAACAAGCCTTCTTATTTTTTAGGGCGAGAAAAGCTTCGGCGGACATCCACCGGGGTCGGTTCGGAGACAATTTTTTGAAGGGAACGAAGTCGTTGACAACACTCACTATTAGGTCGTAAAAGAATTCGACCGCTTCATCAACGGAACCGAGTCGTAAAACATTCCACGGGAGTAGGTTGAGCACATGGTTTATTATCTTCCAGTCAGCCTTTGTCCAAGCTCTGAGGGTTCTTACGGGAGGCAGATTCCGAGAAGTCGTCGCGCTGAGCGAGGGAGCAAGGCCAGGAACACAAGCTGTTGGGGAGGCACTGTTGCCAAGTAGTCGGTTGTAAGCAAAGATATATTTTTTTATATCCCTACATCGTAAATAATGTACTTTTTAGAGATAAAATTGTGTTCTGTATTCTTCCATTAGGAGGAGTGCGTAATTTTCAAACCTTGCTTAGGGCGCAGAAATGTCTTGTCACATCGAGAAATCCAGAGGGTAACTCTGTGAGGTTCCCGATGATTGGAGACTAGCACACGTCACACCCATTCATAAGGGAGGTGACAAAGAAAACCCCGAAAATTATAGGCCGATTTCTCTAACATCATTATCATGTAAGCACGGAAAAGGTGAGAGAATCCTGTTATTTATCCTTGGTTAGACCTCAAATGGAATACGCAGCAGCGGTTTGGGATCCATATCAGAGGGGACTCATAAAGGATTTAGAAAAAATACAGCGGCGAGCAGCTAGATTCGTGAAAAAGAATTACGATAAAAAACAGAGCGTTACGTTACTCATTAAAGAGTGGAGTTGGCCATCGATGAAAGATCGTAGATTACAGGCGAGACTTAAACTTCTAGATTAATATAGGTCGGAGATATTCGTAAATGAAATGAAGGATATTATTCGACAACCAGCGTATATCGGACGGAGGGATAATGAGGACAAGATTCGCGAAATAGATAGTAGGACAGAGAGGTATAAGGAGTCCTTTTTCCCTAGGACAATACGTGACCACAATAGATAAGTGAATAATAATTAGTTAGGAACTTGGTGCGCGGCACTCCCTGCCATCCTCCGTCAAGGTGACTTGCAGGGTAATATGTAGATATAGATAGAAATGTGCGTATGGTTTACCTCATCGACCGCTGTATGGCTCCATGATTTGTCTTTGGAGTCTGTGAGCTCGATCTTTGAATAGGGCTATTTTACTTTGTTGATGGAATTGGACTACGGTTAAGGCTTCGCCCGTCCCAAATCACCGTTGCATCAGTGACGCAGCAAGGGCATGGTGTATGTGGCAGTTGCCATAGGCGGAGAGGCGCAAAACGTTAATTTTTCCAGAAATAAGTATTAATTTAACGCTCAAAGTTAAAGTTATTAATAAAAACGCTTTTATTCTATATTAAAACACACGAAAATAATATACTAGATTCCTAGGCTTGGAAGGATTCGATTTAAATCGATAAACGTCGATTTTTTTAAGATTTCAAAATCGACGAAAATGAATAGTCGTCGATTTTCCAACAAAATGGAAGATTATACGTCTAAATACCTATTCAGAATTATAATATTAAAGTCGTTTCTGTTTACTTTTTTCGCAATTTTATTTGCTACCTACGATTCCGTTCCTTTTCTAGGCTTACATTAACAGTGGGACTGCAAGAGGGTTATTTCCTTACACTCAAATATGTGTTTATGAAATGCTCACGCTTCTACTCTGAACAATCAGGTAACCGCAAGGTCCCAGGCTAGTTTTGAGAGTACGTGTTTCTTAGATATTTTGAGGTTTTTGTAATTACATTTGCCGACCTAATGGTGGGATATTCTACGAGCCTCTCTGCAGAGATATGGTCATGGATAAGTCATGCTGAAACTTTCTCGACCCCTGTTAAACGAGGTTCGAAAGAAAGGAATTTCAGTGGTCGTTTGATTACAGCCCGCTAACTGTTTTGCTACCCCGTGGAGTGTATTCCTGGAACAAATTTTCCTCGATTCCTAGCTAGGGTTTTTCCTATAGTTGGACGTTGTTGTATGCACTTTCAACCCTTCTCCGTATGCACTGAACGCATTCTTTTGGCAGTCTTTCTCTAAAAGTTATCAAGGAAAGATCGTTCCGCTCTCTTGCTTTTGGCTCCTTCATCCTTGGCTACAGGTTAGTAAATTTCAATTTATATATAATTGTTTTTAAAAAAATGCAGATTAATTAGCAATTGATACTTAAAATTGAAGAGGGATTAAGGATTAATATTTATTTGATATTTGTTGTATTTTGCCGATAGGAAATACGCTTTTTACTCAGGATTTGAGATAAGACCATCAATCGAGCGCTGAATATTTAAGTCTAGTTTTTCTCTCTATATATTTCATGTTAAATAAAGAGAATATTTAGTACAGTGATGAAATATAACAAATCATACAAAGTAAAGTATTTGATAGTTCTTTTTTGACGGCTAAAATTTTATTGCGATAACTACATCATTCATGTTTTTCCTTTACCAGACCTTAATTGGCATCAACGTATGTCTAAAAGCTTTTAAGCTGACCTCGCAAATTTTTTAAGAATTTTTCTCGGCAAAAACAACAGCATCTTGTTCGGATATCATAAATTAAACGTTTTATAGTTATCATTAAACAATTTCAAGAGATAAAGTATTATTTACTATCTTCATTCGCTATATAATATATTTGTCAACGACGCGATTGGAAGAATTATACGAAATCAATCATCTCGATTTTGAAAAACCAGTTAATGATATTTGAGATTAAATATATACTAAGTTTCAGTGTGGTAAAACAATATTCTCGCGACCGGTATGCAAAATGCTAATTTGGTTTAATCATCAAGATTCAGTTAGTAAAGGCGTGAATTAACTATTAATATATGTTTCCTCATATAGTTTGGTTGGCAAAATCATAACGTTTGGCAAAATTTGTAAGGAAGGAGAAAAAATACAAGAAAAAAATAATCGTTTCTTGTTCGCACAATGAACTTTTTCTGAACCAACTGTTTTTTGTTACTCGAAGAGGTAAACTTTCAAGTAAACTAGGATGGTTGTTTTCTAGAAATCGCGGGTACTCGTTTTGTCACTATGCGGTTTGTAAGTCCAATTATCGATACTCTCCCTCTTTCAACTCCCTCTCACCTTTCCCTCCCTCTCTCCTTTCCCTCTCTCTCCTTTTCCTCTCTCTCCCTCATTTCCCTCGATCTCCCTCCTTTTCCTCGATCTCCCTCCTTTCCCTCGATCTCCCTCCTTTCCCTCTCTCCCTCCTTTCCCTCTCTCTCCCTCCTTTCCCTCTCTCTCCCTCCTTTCCCTCTCTCTCCCTCCTTTCCCTCTCTCTCCCTCCTTTCCCTCTCTCTCCCTCCTTTCCCTCTCTCTCCCTCCTTTCCCTCTCTCTCCCTCCTTTCCCTCTCTCTCCCTCCTTTCCCTCTCTCTCCCTCCTTTCCCTCCCTCTCCTTCCTTTCCCTCCCTCTCCCTCCTTTCCCTCCCTCTCCCTCCTTTCCCTCCCTCTTCCTCCTTTCCCTCCCTCCTTTCCCTCCATCCTTTCCCTCCCTCCTTTCCCTCTCTCTCCCTCCTTTCCCTCTCTCTCCCTCCTTTCCCTCTCTCTCCCTCCTTTCCCTCTCTCTCCCTCCTTTCCCTCTCTCTCCCTCCTTTCCCTCTCTCTCCCTCCTTTCCCTCTCTCTCCCTCCTTTCCCTCTCTCTCCCTCCTTTCCCTCTCTCTCCCTCCTTTCCCTCCCTCTCCTTCCTTTCCCTCCCTCTCCCTCCTTTCCCTCCCTCTCCCTCCTTTCCCTCCCTCTTCCTCCTTTCCCTCCCTCCTTTCCCTCCATCCTTTCCCTCCCTCCTTTCCCTCCCTCTCCCAGCATCCATTTCCCGTTCCCGTACGAGGCAGCTCTCTCGCTGATTGATATGGACGTTATGAACATCCTTGAGATCTTTTCGCGACGTAGTAAAATCTCTCGCACCGCGGACTAGTGCGCCGTGCGAGAGGGCGGGTGCATTCGCCAAAGATGCGCCGAGATAGTCGCCGAATCTTTCGTCCCTACTCCCCCTTGGCGAGGCGATCTTCCATCGGATAGCCTTTGCCGTTCCCGCGAAGGTCGTTCAAAAGCGCATCGTTCCGCGTGCCTCTTTTTTCCGCTTTCCTTCCTTCTCCGCGAGGTTTGCTTTTCTCGTTTACCCTGCGTGTCTGTTTCTTGTACCATTTCTATACGCGAAATACGTTTTTGCTCTAACATAAGCGAAATCGAGCAGTACCTTTGTAAACTCATTTTACACGTACAGTATAGGTACTATCGCGAAAAAAGCTTCGTCTTAGTCAAGACAAGTTTTGAAAAAAATAGTTGTCACAGAATTATCGTCCATGCCATATGAAATTACTGTCAACATTTTCGTTAAAATTTGGTGCATCCGTGTTGCTGCTTTGCTTATATTCTGCGTCAGTGTGTTTCTTTAACCGACAAAGTTACCCGGTTAAATTATCATTTTTTTTATTACGCTCGTCGTCATTATCACATATGACAACGACGTGCAGGGAATTTCCTCGCGAACAAAATTTTCATTGATCAGAGGGTGGAAAATACTCCCTTTCCGATTCTTTTAGAATACGTTATTTCTCATTGAAAGATTACGCATCCCGGAAAGAAATCTGGGCAAAGTGTTTTCCTTCTATAAGAATTGTCTCAAGGTGAAATTTATTGTCGACCATATTTATCGTCAATGTTACTATTAGAGAGTACTTACAAGCGACAGTGAAATTATTCTGGTTGAATAAGGTTTTATGTGGAAAATGGCCTTTTTACGATTTTTTTAAAATTTACGATTCTGCTACACAGGATCGAGCCTTCGATTATTAATTCTTAACGGGCGGAGGATTACTCGGATGTCTTCCGCGAACTCTCTCCCTTCCTTTCCTAGCCCCACTTTTTCCTACTCCCTGCCTTTCCTCCTTCGTCCTCTATCTCCTTCTTCCTCTCCCCTTTATCTCTTCCCCCTCTCTCCTCCTTTCTCTCCCCCTTTATCTCCCCCTTTATCTTTCTCCTCTCCTCCCCTTCTCTCCCCCTCCCCCTCTCTCCCCCCCTCTCTCTCCCCCTCTCAACCCCCTCCCCCCCTCAACCCCCTCCCCCCCTCAACCCCCTCCCCCCTCTCAACCCCCTCCCCCCTCTCAACCCTCTCCCCCCTCTCAACCCTCTCCCCCCTCTCTTCCCCCCCTCTTCCCCCCTCTCCACCTCTCTTCCCCCCTCTCCACCTCTCTTCCCCCCTCTCCACCTCTCTTCCCCCCTCTCCACCTCTCTTCCCCCCTCTCCACCTCTCTTCCCCCTCTCCACCTCTCTTCCCCCCTCTCCACCTCTCTTCCCCCCTCTCACCTCCCCCTCTTCCCCCCTCTCACCTCCCCCTCTTCCCCCCTCTCACCTCCCCCTCTTCCCCTCTCCCCCCTCCCTCCCCCTCTCTTCACTCTCTCTACCCATCCCTTCTTCCCTCTCTCCCCCCTCTCTTTCTCGCCCCCCTCTCTCACTCCCCCCCTTTTTCTCTTCTCTCCCTCCTCCCCCTTCCATTCTCTCCCCTCCTCCCCCTTCCATTCTCTCCCTCCTCCCCCCTTCCATTCTCTCCCTCCTCCCCCCTTCCATTCTCTCCCTCCTCCCCCTTCCATTCTCTCCCTCATCCCCCTTCCATTCTCTCCCACCTCCCCCCTTCCATTCTCTCCCACCTCCCCCCTTCCATTCTCTCCCACCTCCCCCCTTCCATTCTTTCCCACCTCCCCCTTCCATTCTCTCCCCCCGTCCATTCTCTCCCTCTTTCCGTTTCTGTATATTTCTTCGTGAATCCCACGTTGACGCTCACGCGCCTTCCATTTTCGTGATTCATTCACGTCCGGGTATCGCTGGAAATGCACCCAAGCAAGCTTTTATCCGGAGCCTCCGGGGTTTATGTGAGTCATCCCCGGCCTCCGGGACGAGTCATTAATTATCTCTGGGTCACACGGCGTTATCGCTTGGGTTACGTTTCTCTCCGCTCACTTTTTCTGAAATACATTTTTCCTTACACTCCGGGTCAGGGGTTGGCGACGTAATTTCGCTTTTTGTGCAATAATGTTTGCTCTACCGGCTCGTGACGCGCTCCGTTGTCCATAAAACCTCGAGGCGAAAAAAATGTCGCATGCCATCTCTGGCCGAGCAAGTTTTCCTTTTTTTTCAATTAAGTCGGCTTGTTCTGCCAACTGACCTGATTTCCCAACTTTTCACGTACTTCGCAGTTTTCCACAGATAAATTTCGGATTCTTGGTTCATATTTTAATTTGTAACTTCTTTTAAGACGCGTGCATATGTGAATACAGTTCAACCTCCGTAAATGCAGCGTATTTAACTGGAAGTTTCCTCTAGTAGATTCGGAAATTTTCCATTTTAATTTATGTAACATTCATTACCTAAATTCGATGTTTGACCTCCTTTGACGTTCATATCGCTGACGGTCAGATGTTTAACGTCCAGATCATTTACTTGAAATATTTTATCGTTTTCCCGTTCGAATTTCTTCAAAATTTAAAAAAATCGTTCCGAGTTGTATTATTTCTTGATACCTGTGAAGAAGAAATTCGTCCTTTCACTTTTGTGTCGTTTCTCCTCTTTCTGGTTGTTAAACTCGTAGAAAATTTGTACCTAATAATGGAAACAAACTTCGTTTTATCCGATCGGCGTAATTTCGATTGAATTAGACTATCAAATATTGCGAGAAGAGAGCAACCAGCCTTTTCGGCCATCTAAAGTCTTTCACATTTATTTTATATTGACTGGTAAGTTTTAAAGAAATTATAACTCTCTTCGTTTGATTTTTGAAGCCTTAATCGAACAATTCATTTACCGACGTTCACATTTACCTTACTTAAAGCTGAGAATTTACAACAAACTTTTAAACCGTACGGTTTAGGAGTTTGTATTTAGTCTCCTTTCTCTCTTATATTTTTACTTGAAACTGCTGGCACGTGTCATAGTTACGTAACGTAAGCGTTCTTCGGGACGATTCCAAGAATCGTCGACACATCACATTTCCATTTTCTGTGCTCTTTGTCTTTGAATGGTGTGCGGCATGGTTCTTTTTGAATTAAATATAAGCCTACTTTTTGGTTAGTCTCCTCTTAATCCCATTATTGTTTGAAGGGTCTCTTCCATCAAATTTTCGTTAATAGTTAACTGTAAAACCTTGTTGTTATAAAGTTTTTAGAACTTCGTCTGCACTGCTCGAATTGCATAATTTTAACAACGGGTGCTTGTAGATGCAGTTTTTTGAGTTTTATTCATTATTTTATTTCAGTACATGCATTAAAAACTGAAAATTGTTTAAATTTAATACATACTAATTTGACGATACTTACCTACTAGTAAAACACGGTTAAACTACGGCAAACTGGAACTGACACGTGCATAAACCAATTTTCATTGGTTCAGATATCCGGACAATGAGGTTACTTACGAATGTGGTCGAACTTAAAGTCGTCAACGTAATAATACACATCCTTACGCGCGATCACGACTTTTCCAAATATTTTAACAACTGGAACATTTTTATCTGATTTTTAGCAACGGGAACAATATGGGCCTAATTTTGTATCAACTGGAACAGCGTTCGTCTGTTACAATAATAACGATGTCTCGCAGTAAAATTTGTATTACCGAATTTAATCGTTTGAAATGCTTTTAAGTATACTTGCATTAATGCAGAATAGTTTCTTCGCGTACTTTTGTTATAGGTGGATCCAGGGGCGGCCCGTGGAATTTTGGCGTCGCGGGCGAGATAGCCGTCAAGCGCCCCCCGCCTTTAATGTTTGTTGAGATATTTACAAAGTGCGTGTTAATTTATTCGTCGCTCTGTAAAAATTATTGATAATGAAGAATTAAAAGGGATGCCATCAAGATTCTAGCCTGTTCCTCGACATCAGTTGATATTAACATTTATTCAATTACAAGTAATGCATAGGTAAATTTGACGGGATAGCACCCCCAAAACTCTGGCGTCCCGGACAGCTGTCCGGATCGCCCATAGCTCCGGCTGGCTCTGGGTGGATCGTTCGAGATTACTAATAACGTAATATATGAAGGCATATACCCTATTGTTTTCCTTTGCGTATTGTTTTTGAAAACTGCTTTTCTTGTGTTTATGCTAAAGAGCAATTAGTTAATCGAATTTTGCGTGGAAATGCTTCCTCGCGGTACGCATGGTGATGCATCTGTCAACATAAAACTGCTGGCGATCAATTTTTATCGCTCTCCCCGTTCCCCCACTCCCTATCCTCCGTTAAGAGTTCGTTTATTTGTTAACGTATTCCACATTCTCTCGGCCATTTAGCATGCACGGGGAAGGGTCTCGAACTCCTCCTTTCGGCGTGCACCTGACGGCCGTTCGTGAGGAGCGGCACGCCGTGTTGTTTTTCATTCTGGAAAGGGGGCGTGGTGCGGGGGTGGGGGGCTGGATGAGATATCCGAACGCACCAACGATTTGTGGCACGTGTTCACCACCCTCGCGACACCTGCTGCGCATTAAACCTCTCGGCAGTGTTTCTTTTTCCCCTTTCCCTTACCATCTCCCCTCCCCACTCTCCCTTCCCCGTCCTCCCCTCCGCAACACTCCTCTGAAACGCCAACTTCCTATCGCTTTAAAAAAATACGCTTTGCTGGCTGTGTTTGAGCGAAGAAACGATGACTCCGGTTTTTACACTGCTTGCGGTGGCGAAAATCACCCATATGTGCGTACATGTACTTGCCTTATGTATGTTCTTTCCTTACCTGGTTTGTTGGGCTCATTTTCGCTAAAGACCTTCATTATTTGCTCTTCCTTGAAACTATATGGAGCCAAATTCAAATTCTTTCACATAGGTTTTTCATTGCGTAATACTGGCATTTCCGCTAAAACAGTACTGCTTAAAAACGGGATTGTGGTGTATTAACTTCCTTTTAATAACGTTTTAATAACGAAATGTGGACTTGGAGGAGAATGCTGAAGATAAAATGGACAGATAGGATGAAAAACGATGAAGTGCTACGAAGAATAGGAGAGAAGCGAATGATTATACAGACTATCAGAAAGAGGAAGGCTAACTGGGTTGGACATTACCTGAGGAGAGAGAGTATGATTAAAGACGTGTTAGAAGGAAAACTAGATGGGAAAAGGGAAAGAGGTAGGAAAAGGTTTCAGCTGATAGACGATTTGAAAGGGAAAGAGAGTTATCAAGATATAAAGAGGACAGCGGAAAATAGGAGTATATGGAGAACCAGGTTTAACCATGAATAATCACGGACCTGTCTACGGACAGACTACCTATGATGATGAATAACGTTCGTGTAATATTTCTTTGGTGAAGTTATATCTATCTTCGAGTGTGGCATCGTGCGATTTGAAATGCATGGCAAGGAATGCGTTATATTTTTCGTGCCGACAGGCTTCAGGGTACCTTTTTTCGCGATCCCTCAAGATTGTCATTGAAAGTAAGCGATCGACCTTTGTCTGATGAAATACGTTCATTTTCCGCGAAATATTTCGCGCAAATGGAAAACTATTCCGCGTCGTCGAATTACATGGATTCCAGAGGGAAAATTTCGGGCCTTTACGCTCGTAAAATTTACTCGAAAACTCATTTCGATTCGAAACCTAAAAGGATACATCCTCGCGACGTGGAAGTGGATTCCTGCCGTATGTATCCCTTAATCCGTTTTTCCCTCTCTTCCGTTGACCCTTCCCTTCGCCAATCAAACCCTTATTGTGATGAATGGAATGGAATGGGGAGAATGTGGGGTGTCCTCAGAGGCTAAAGCCGCATCCCGGATTGTATTAATAGGGATTCTTTAAGTCCTCTTTATTTTTTTAACTGTAACCGGATTGTTTTTCCCTCCCTGCATGCGATTTCCGTTAGCGTCGCGCGCGATGGGTACGTGGTTTGAATCCCGACGGCGAAGGATTTTTAACCTGCGCCGACCGTGACCCCAATTGCGTGTTATTAAGAGGTTTGCAGCGCACTCTGACCTTCAGAAGGATTTTAAAACAAGTGAGGAAAGAATTGCCGAGAAAATTACATAAGACTTTTTTCACCGACTGCTATCTTTCCATCGGAGTGAAGAATCGCAGATGCGATGCATTGATGGTTGCCTACGTTCGTAGCGGCTTGTACTATTTAGCGATCCTTATCCGATTGCACCCCGGCATCTATTTATAGATCCGTTAAATTTTTACCACGTCTAGCTCGCGTATAGACCAACCTATCCTGTAAATTTGACTTCTCCAGATTGCAGGATTTGATAGATATTCCCCGGATGGACGCACAAACGAGTATATAAGCAGTTTTTTTAGAAAAACATAAAGCGATTTCGTCTAGCATTTCGTCCCGTGTCTTTGCTTCGCTTAGTTTCTTTCTCTCGGGTCCGAACTGCGTAAATTCGCTTCTTTCCCACGTTCGGAGGGGTTCAGAGCGCTGCTGAAGCTAACGTCTTTAGCGAGAATATCATGCATCAGTAAACCAATTTTTTTTAAACACTCATTTTTTTATAGCCAGCAAAGTAGTTTTAAGTTAACATATTGCTCCATGTGACCCCCTCATTCTTATAAAAAATTATGTTTGAAGTACACCTATGAAAACCGTTCTATGTTATTTTTCTATTATATTAAATTGCCTCGATGTTGCATTATATAACGCTATTTATATGCAAGCATTTATCTCGCTAATTTAGCTAGAAAGTTGTATAAAATTGTTAGATTTGAATGTGAACATATATTAGCTCTTAAAAATACAGCGGTAGTCGACTGCTTGAGAAATAACTTCGTGGGAGCTATCTATAAAAAAAGTAAGCTATTTATTCAAATGATTTCCCGACCTAAGTTTTAACTTTCTAAAGCATCACCATTAGAATAAATACTAGAACTACAATTACTTTTTCTATTATGTTATACTTTGGCGATAGTCGTTTATATAATTCAGAATGCTTTAGAATTGATCGTCGATGTACGGGAGAACACCTAAAACTTGGAATAGCTCAGCGTTAACATGAATTTTTAAATGTTCTATGCTTGCCATTTAGTTTGACTTTTGTCTTTAGTAGGCAAGTGAATTACATTGATTTTTCCTGTTTCAACTCCCTCGCTGTGAGTGATTCAGATGTAATGATTTTGGTTTTATCTGTAAGATTCCTCTAGATTTTAGACTTAATTGCATCTCTTCTTTTGTCTTTGACACCAAAAGAATTTCGACAATTTGACAAAGACCCCTTAAGCCGAGATCACCAACTCAAATTCTCGCGCTATGAATTCGATTCGTCGAAATACTTAAGGCACGATTCCAGCAACGTTTTTGATATCTAGCGTCCTCCGATGTTTTGGCCTCGACTTAAATGCGTCCTTAATTCGAACGGAAATAATTATCCGGGGCCGTCGGCGAAATTGCGCTCGCCCCATTCTCATTTTATGCAAGAGCGCAATCATAAGGCTGCACGCCATTGCTCGTTTTAACCCCCAAACGTTACCTATTAGAAATTATTTTTTGTGTTCTTCTATTAGCGGTCAAGATAGTCACTGTCGTGTCAATGAAAGGAAAAATCACCGGTCCATTCTGATGGAATAACGTATTAGTACGTAAACGTCTTCTGGGTCGTGCACCTTTTGAACTATTCCTGTTTTCCCCTACCTTTTCTTTATCACGGTGGCCATGGCAACCCAGTAATAAGCAGCTCATTATCTAATATTTTGGCCAATTATGCATCGCTCACACTCGTACTCGTTTTAAGATAGGATCTCGTGGATAGCAGGAGACTCCCGGAAAGGCGGTTCGAATCGGAAACCCTGAATTCTTGTCTTAGAAAAGGTCATGTTCTTTGTTTGGGAATTTCACTAATCCTGATTGAAACGATTTTTCTATTGTCCGACACCTAAGAATGATTCGGCGAGTTATTTAGTAAAATATCGGATCTTATTTTTGATCTCGTAGTATTTTCCATTAGATGAAGTTTAGTAGGTTCTTTCAGTACGTTCATTCCTACCCCTCTTTTCTCGCAAAATTAAGCCTTTGTCGTGTGGAGATAGTCGTTTTCGCTTATTAAATTATGTAGCACATCCTGAACTGTGGTAGATATTTGTTCGTTGGACTGGTATCAATTCTCCAGCAACGAGCAAACTGGTATTAAATGTCAGCCGAATGTTCGAGACGAGTATTTTTTAAGATCCACTAATTGACGACGAATGACTTCGTTTCACTCCGTATGATACCCTATTACTGTCAAGTGAAAGGGAGCATAGCGCTGTCGTCCTTTTCCCCTTTTCAAAGCTTCATTAACGCGAACCGTCAGATTAGGGGCGGCGCATTAAAATGAGGCGTGACTTACACGCGGGTGCATGTTACCGTTTACGGCGCCATTACGCTACGGAACGTCTTAATGAAAAAAATGCTCTTTCCTTTCGTGACCGTGGCCGCGCTCTATCTCTCTTTGTTGGCGTGTCGAATGGATGAAAGGGGTTTCCATGGTGCCGATATGGAAGCCTCTGTAGTGAGTAAGCGCCCTCCTGTGTCCCTCAGCTTCTCTCATAACCTTTCTCGCTCCGTTTCCCTTTCTCCCCTCTTTCCCTCCTATTTAGTCCATCTTTCCCTCCCTTTCTTCCCTCTCTCCCTCCCTTTCTTCCCTCTCTCCCTCCCTTTCTTCCCTCTCTCCCTCCCTTTCATCCCTCTATCCCTCCATTTCTTCCCCCTCTCCCTCCCTTTCTTCCATCCATCCCTTTCTTCCCTCCCTCCCTTTCTTCCATCCATCCCCTTTCTTCTCTCCCTCCATTTCTTCCCTCCCTTTCTTCCCTCCCTTTCTTTCCTCTCCCTCTTTATCTCTTCCTCTTTACTATCTCCCTCCTTTCTTTCCTCTCTCTCCATTTCTTTCCTCTCTCTCTCCATTTCTTTCCTCTCCCTCCATTTCTTTCCTCTCGCTTCCCCTTTCCTCTCTCCCTTCTCCTTTCCTCTCTCCCTTCTCCTTTCCTCTCTTCCTGCCCCTTTCCTCTCTTCCTCCCTTTCTCCCCTCTCTCATCTCTCCCTCCCTGTCTTTCCTCTCTCCCTCCCTCTTTCCCTCCCTTTTTCATCTCTCCCTCCCTTTCTTTCCTCTCCCTCTTTTTTCTCTTCCTCTTTTCTCTCCCCCTCCCTTTCTTCTCCTCCTCCATTTCTTTCCTCTCCCCCTTCCGTTCTTTCCTCTCTCCCTCCATTTCTTTCCCCTCCCCCTCCCTTTCTTCCCTCTCCATCCCTTTCTTCGTTCTCTCCATGCTTCTCTTCCCTCTCTCCATCCCTTTATTTCCTCTCTCGATCCCTTGCTTCCCTCTCCCTCTCTTTCCTCCCTCCCTTTCCTCCCTCCCTCTCCTCCCTTCCTCCCTCCCTTTCCTCCCTCCCTCCCTCTCTTTCCTCCCTCCCTTTCCTCCCTCCCTCTCCTCCCTTCCTCCCTCCCTTTCCTCCCTCCCTTTCCTCCCTCCCTTTCCTCCCTCCCTTTCCTCCCTCCCTTTCCTCCCTCCCTCCCTTTCCTCCCTCCCTTTCCTCCCTCCCTCCCTTTCCCCTCTCCCTCCCTTTCCCCCTCTCCCTCCCTTTCCCCCTCTCCCTCCCTTTCCCCTCTCCCTCCCTTTCCCCTCTCCCTCCCTTTTCCCTCTCCCTCCCTTTTCCCTCTCCCTCCCTTTCTCCTCTCCCTCCCTTTCTCCTCTCCCTCCCTTTCTCCTCTCCCTCCCTTTCCCCTCTCCCTCTCTTTCATCCCTTTCCCCTCTCCCTCTCTTTCCTCCCTTTCCCCTCTCCCTCTCTTTCCTCCCTTTCCCCTATCCCTCCCTGCCCTCTCTCCCTCCCTTTTCCCTCTCCCTCCCTTTTCCCTCTCCCTCCCTTTCCCCTCTCCCTCTCTTTCCTCCCTTTCCCCTATCCCTCCCTGCCCTCTCTCCCTCCCTTCCCTCTCTCCCTTCCTTCCCTCTCTCCCTTCCCTTCCCTCTCTCCCTCCCTCCCTTCCCTCTCTCCCTCCCTCCCTTCCCTCTCTCCCTCCCTCCCTTCCCTCCCTCCCTCCCTTCCCTCTCTCCCTCCCTCCCTTCCCTCTCTCCCTCCCTCCCTTCCCTCTCTCCCTCCCTTCCCTCTCTCCCTCCCTCCCTTCCCTCTCTCCCTCCCTTCCCTCCCTCCCTTCCCTCCCTCCTTTCCCTCTCTCCCTCCCTTCCCTCCCTCCCCTCCCTCCCTTCCCTCCCTCCCTTCCCTCTCTCCCTCCCTTCCCTCTCTCCCTCCCTTCCCTCCCACCTTTCCCTCTCTCCCTCCCTTCCCTCTCTCCCTTCTCTCTCTCCCTCCGTTCCCTCCCTCCCTTCCCTCTCTCCCTCCCTTCCCTCTCTCCGCTATCCATCTATGTAAGAGGGGAACCGATGGTCTCAATTTCACCCCAATAAAGCCGTTTGTCTGTTGTCTTTTTCTCCCTTGTCTTTTTCCCTTTCTCCCCGCACTCCTTCACTTTATCCCGCCCTCCCCCTTCCTCCTACTGTACATACTCATTTCTGTTTAATGTTGTGGTATTATTTTGCCATATATACAATATTTAGAGTTTTCGGAGATTTTTCACACACCCCTTCTCAGTGAATGTTCTCTGCCTGGGTTTTCACTAGGGAGGACAACCCTGTTTTTACCTAGGATTTCCCGACAACCTTAAATCTGTTTTCAGTTTTATCCTTTTTATTTTGCACGGTTTATATACTGTTTTTGTTTTATGTTTTGTAACATTTTATTTTATTTTTTCTAATATTTATTTCATTTACGAAGGGTTAAATGTAGAAATGGACCTTATGGTCCAAATTTCGCCGGAATAAAGACGGTTATCTATCTATCTCCCTCTCCCTTCTTCCTCTCGTTCTTTCCTTGTCCGCCTTTATCTCGTCGGTTGAGAGAGAGACGCAGAAAATCGTGAGTTGCCGGTCGAACTGCAGGTATCCTCCTCTCTCCTCCTCCCGTTCCCACTCTTCAGACCACCTTTAAACGCTGCACAAACTCTTAAATCCTTAAGTCAGGGGTCTCAAATGCTCGGTACGTCATTCAAAAAACAGCGACCGTCTCATAAACTTCGTTTCTACCGTTTGTGGAAAACGGCGAGAATGAAGTAACACATGGAAACTGAAGAATATTATCATATTTAATATTTGTGAAAGTTTAAATTTTTGCAATAATATATACCAGCTAGGGAGGAACTGGCCAGATAGACCACCGGGCCGGTTGAGTAATCTACTAAGAGCGACAGACGCGGCAGGGGGAAGGTGGGCTGACGACGTACGGCCGGTCGCAGTTGGCCAAATAAAGCTCACATTCTTTACCATGCATCAAAGTCGCCATAGCCGAAATCATCCGACATTCAACATTGTCTCTCAATTTTTTAGCCTGAGCGGTGTTTAATGAGGGACAGATTACAAAATGTGTACTGACCAGCAATGCAGTTTTAATTTCGAAGGATATACACAGTAAATAAATTTTCATATGAATATAATGCGTTATTTATAGATGTAAATATTGTATATTGCTTTAAAGGTATTAGGTTGGCTTGGTTTCTTGGGACAAAAATCACAAAATTGCTCAAACGTTCATTTATAAAAGTTTAAAATGTACATATAACTTGCTAAGTGAATACACAGAGAGAGAGAACACTGTGAAGTGAATAATAGACAGAAAAGGCTGTCAGCCAACGTAGTGACCTTTGTACCGACCACCACCCGGTCCCTTCCACTTCATCCGTCAAACCTCGAATCCATATCTCTTGCACAGATAAAAATGTGATGTGTTGAGCTATGAATAATTTTGGGCTACGATTTTTCAATTCAACGATTGTTTTGGGAGACTTAGGGCCGGTTGCGGCATCTAAACCTGGTAGATTTTTTCTCCATTCCCTCACCTGACCATTACTAATGACTTGTTTCAGCATACTACGTTATTGTGACTTGCGGAATGCTATAAATTTCGAAGTCGTCTGCTTCGCCTCGTACGATTTGGGTTTGAAACTTCTTAATCTGATTCATCACTGAAGGAATTTCCGAGGCGGCGACTTCTCTTGATCATATCTGCCGAGATTCGTGAATGGTAATCCAATCGATCGCGTTCTTCCAGATCCCGCAGTCGATGAACCTGCGCGCGCAAGAATTTCATTATCCTCTTTTTTGTAGCCCGGAAACGAAGAAAGGAGCGCCGCACCCCTTCGGCGTTTGGACGGGAGATTTGAGGAAGGTCAGCGCCCTGTGTGGTTTGTCTCTCGGGTCGGCCCAAATCGATCGACGCCTCGTCATTTGCGTCGGATTCCGTCTGCCAATGCGTCTGGGCTATTTTTCGAACTCGGTTTTTCGCGTTCGCCGCTCCAGAATTATTACGGGGTTCTGCGAGGGCTGATTCGTATTCAAGGTCGTATCGTAATAGTTGGATTACGGACGTCACTATCGGATATCCGTCTCCACATTCTGTTAACGGAAGGCGGGAACTTCATTTAAACTACGAAAGGACAAAAAGAAAAGGAAGTGATTTGGATTTAAAATTCCTATAAAATGGTGGATTTATTGAAGACGCGGTTATGGAGTCGTTGGCCCCCGTCTGGGGCAGAATTCAACGAGTAAATCCGCTCAAAATTTAAACGTTTGACTTCAGTTATGCACCCTATCAAACAAATGATTGCTTAACGTAATCACCGACAAACTGGTCAATAAAAATCATGAATAGAGAATTAACGTTGCAGTTTATTCGTCTATGGGGTGTTTCTCCAAGGACGTAGGTCAGAAAACGCTATCATAACACACATGGCTTTAATTTCGAATCTATAACTTTCCCATATATGTATGCCTATTTTTAAATACTTTTTTCTACTTGCGATTTTCATTAGGTAACTCTTGAATTCTTATAAATATTTCACATATCTCTGGTTATTTTTAGAATTCAAATTTTGTTATGATCGAGTCTTCTTTCACGGATGCGTGATTCAATAATGGTTAAGGGTATGGTTTAAATTATAGCTTATTCTTGTAATTGACGTTTTGATAAATTATATCATTAAAACTAATTTTGTTGATAATTTAATATCGAAATTAATTTAATTTTCAAATATAATTCCGATAATTGGCGTTTGGATAATTATAACTCGGTTGTAATTACTTTTGTTTTGTTATACAGTCAAATTCCGATTTAGCGCACCCCTACATAGTGCCATTCCCATGAATCGTTGTTAACAGAACTTCCACCTTGTGATTACATATAGCAAGCATATGCCGTCATCCCCGCTTTAACGCCAGTGTTAGTGATGGACAAGGTGGCGCAAAATCAGGATTTGACTGTATTTAATTCTGGACTTAAATCTTCCTATTCACGTTCACCATCAAATTTGTTATTGCCTAAGCGTCCGGCGAACGCTATCTTGCAATTGACACCGTAAGAACGTCATTAAGCATGGTGGAAACACTTTTTGGATAATACTTAAATCGGTATTTTATGAGCAGCTGTGTTGTGGCACGCGACTCTTTTAAGTCCTCAATATGAAAAGGGGCATTCGCGTGTGACACTCTTTCAGAAGCGTCGCAATCGATATGTAGTGCAAGTCTCGTACGTGCGAGGCAAGGCCACATGCGGGCGCGATTTCTGCCGCGGATGCGGTATCCGATGGTGACAGCGTGCAACGCTGGACTGCACTGCGTGCGTGTGTGCGGCTCCGCTCCCAATTAGAGGGCGACGGGCGCTAACAGGTGTGCGTCGATGGGTGAGAGAGCCTCCCTCCCCCCGGTAGTGGCGGCTATATGGCCTTTTATCTTTTTTCCTCCCTTCTGCTTCCGTGATCGCGAGGCAAGGGTGAGAAGAGAGGGTGGGGGGCGAAGGATACGCACCAACGTGCGTGCGCGCGTGCTAGGCGACGCGCTTGTCTCATTTGTAGTTCAGGTTTTCTCGACCTTTTCTTACCAAGTTCCTCTTCTTCCTTATGAATATTTTGAACAGGTACCCTAACCCAATATACACGCTTCTTTTAATTTCATATTTGCAGATACCGAAAACAGGGTTTCGCTATATTAAATTAATTAATCGTACGCTATGATCCGAAATTCCTGTAATATTCTTTATTTTACGGAATTTTTTTAGTTTTTTCCGAACAATTATGACATCATAAGGCATGATGTTTTTTTCAAATAGGATTTGAAGTACTCTCCCTCCTCCAGAGTTTTTCTCTCGTACCTCCTGGAGTTACGCGTATAACTGGTTGGGAAACTGCTGTAGTTGACTACTGTAGCCTGGCTACAGAAAACAGAAATTATATCCTGAAGTCAAACCCGGGTCTTATTCGGTGCAGTTTTTCGTCATTGACTTTTATTGTGCGATTGAAGAATTGCTGCCAATCATCAATCTTCCACCTATTCCGAATGTTTTTTTAGAACACTTTAAAAAAGCGTTCCAGACTGAGTGACAGAATCCAGACTAACATACTTCCAAAAGCCTTCTTCTGACTCCCCATCTCTTAAGAATAGATTGGATTGCAGTGTTATAATTTCGTTTTCAAGTATTTTTTTTTCATGTGAAAAATGTCAGCAATTTTTTCCGCAATATGCTTTGTATTTAAATAAGCTTTAAATGGAAAAGAAAGATGCTGAACAACATCTTAGATTTTTTTAAAGTCATTGAATCTGACATCAAAGTCCTCCATAACGCTTTAATTTCTACTATGTATTTTTCAGACGTAAAAATAAAACTAGAATATTTTTGCAAATGGTCTTTCATATTTGGAAAGTGATCAAAGTTTTGTTTTTGGAGATCGCTGATCAACATTGGAAATGGATTTTTATAAGCGTTAACACTACTAATCATCTCACTTATGGTCTTATTTCTTCCTTGCAGTTCAAATGTCAAAACGCTCAATTTACCTGTAAAATCTGTTAGAAACGCTAGATCACAGAGCCAGCTTCCATCATACAAATTCTTGTATTCATCGTTTCTTTGTTGAAGAAAATTTATTATTTCTTTCAACATATTACGAAATTACGGAAATTGCGAACACTGCCGCGATCGGCCGAAAATTGCTTCGCGATCGACCTGTTGGCCACTCCTGCTGTATACAAAAACGTGCCAACCAGTAACAGTGAGTACGTCATAGCACAAAAACCGAACTATCCTTATTTGTCAGCCAAATAGGAGAGACTGATTAAAGATGAGTAAAATTCATATGGAGAAGGAATGATAGTTCATAAAATTTATGCGAATCGAAGAAAGGGGAAAGAAATAAATAACGGTTTCGGTTCGGGTTTAGAATTATTTTTTTTCGGTTCGGGTTCGGTTCCATCCCGGCCAAATATTTCCGTTTTTTCAGTTTGGTTTTCGGTTCGGTTCTGGTTCGGTCCCGGTTCGTTTCCGGTTCGATGGGCTGTTTCGGACTTTGAAAATTGGCGTGTCTAAGAATTACTGTTAGTACATGCGTAAATTACTTCTTGTGGCCGTACAAAAATTTCAGAATATTTTTTACAGGCCGTCTGCCTGAATGAAGGATATATAAAGCAGTGGTGCACAACCTACGGCCCCCGGACCGGATGCGGCCCGCGAAACTATGATGAAAAAGCAACCCGAAAAGTTTAACACACATTCATTCATTTTTATTTTTTATTAAAACTTTTAATATTGAAATGTTAACCATAAAAACGTTATTTAGGCTTTATTTTAATTTATGGCACCTCAATATATACGTAGCTTCCGATTTAAACTCTAATCCGGCCCACCGAAGAATTTGCAACCGCCAGTGCGGTCTGCTATGTATAAAAAGTTGGGGCATCAAAACATAGGCGGCGTGTCCCACCCGTGGGTCACGCCGTTGCGAAAGTGTTATGGTCAACAAAAAGACAGTTTCTTTTGGCGATAACTCTCTCCAGCAACGCTCTCTGATTTTTATCCGTCCGAAAGTTCGGGTAGCGCCGAAATTATAATTCGTGGAGCTTCCTTCAGAATTCCAGATTTCGCCGACTGTCATTGCGTAATTTTCCGGTCGAGAATCGGCGAAGACTGCTATTTTTGCGAACTTACTTCCAACAATAACTCCCGATGAATTGGATTAATTGATAAGAGAAGACAATGTTATCAAAAATCCAGTCGCCGTCCTAATTCTCCTTAGCAACGGTTGATAAGGAAAGGGACGTTCACTAGGCTTCGTGTTTTGCGTGGAACTTTCGAGAATGGCTCGATCCTACATATCAGGGGTGCCCAAAACTAAGAAATTTTATGCGGACCACCTCTAGCGTTTCCTAGTTTTTTAAACTTTTTTTCGTTTTATCTTTCTCATCTAGCAAAATCTGCTAAAATATCTTCGTAAATATTTCTCAATTCAAATAAGTTCTTTGTTATGTTGTATTTGACCTTTTCTCAAAGGTATTTCTATGGTTGAATTCCATCGTGATTTTTATTACTGAAACGTTAATACAAAAAACCTTATTTTTACTCGATTTTCGTGGATATTGTGCCTGAGAACATGTAGGCAACTTACGACTTAACTTTAATCCAGTCCGCCGAAGCATTGGCAATTTCTGTTGCGCCCCCCCGAAGGATTCACTGCCACCACTGCGTCCCACCTTGCAGAAAAGGTCGCTGTATATCATCGATTCCACGCGCATTGCCTGTGCGCATCTCCCCTAGATAGCACCTACTATCTCTCTCTCCTCAATATCGTCCGATGTAGCTCTTCTCTCAGCCGCCGAAGATGTCCGACGATCGCCTCCGATAGCAGTGACCTATATGAAAGAAGGAAATTCCACTTATCTGGCGTATTCGCGGTTTTTCCCTCTCGAGAGTTCGAAAATGAAACGCCTAATTGCCAACCAGAATAAAACGACTTATCTTGCGGCATTACCCATCGATCAGAGATGCGGTTTATATTTAACACGTCTTTTGACCTTTGATTTGCGATATACATTCATAAGTGACAACACGATCAGATGGAATGGAAGGAAGTTATGAAAACTTGACAATCGGGCTGACCGGAAGAGGGAAGGGAACTCGATTACATCTCGTAATTCATGAAAAATTCCGAATGGTTTTCGTTGCGATCGTGTTAACTTTTCGCGATAGGAACTCGGCATAATAGCGTTGGCTACCATGCGTCACAAATTAGATCAAAACCAACAGGTTCTTGGTTTGTTTAATTTGTTAAATTTTTTTGTTTTAGATGAAATGCTTATGGCTGATGATGATGAAATTGTTATCGAGAGTTTATTAATCATTGTAGAGTGCCTTACAGCACGCAGTATAGGAATTGTTACCGTTAAATGCTAACTTACGGAACATTACAAGCTTTTTTTACGAGTTCTTCCACGTTCGATTCCCAGTTCCCTTGTACATAGTTGGGCCCATTTCGTGCTCCTCCCTTTCCTATTTCGTGCTCCTCCCTCTTTTCTCTTTTCCACACTTTTCCCTTTCACCTTTCTCTCGTCGGGACGGAGCCCGTTCCCCCCCCCCCCCCCTCTCTTTCTCCTTGCATCCCCTCCTCACCACTCGCATATCACTCTACTTTCCCTTGCTTTCCCCGCAACTATGCTCACTCCCATTCTGTCTCTTGTAGCTCCTCTCTAAACGCTAAACGGCTCATTGTTTTCATCGCCGTTCCATTTTATAAAGGTTTCCCCTTTTTTATGGGGAGTAGTGTTCCTTACGCGAGCCGCCGTCGTTCAAAAGTGGCGTTGGGGTGCGTTTCTTATCGCACGCAATCTCTGCAACTTTTTATTCTCTCCTTAAACATCCCTTGCACGCAAATATTCAAGTTCCAATTTAGAACAGTAGTGGGCGACATTCTCTACATGACGGGCCGCATTGATAGTTGCGAATATTTTCACGGGCTGCATTGAAAATTACCAATGCTTCAGTGGGCCTTATTGGAGCTAACCTAGAGATTGTTTGGAAGCTGACTAAACTGTAAAATTTTGGGTTTACGATGATCGATTTACGCTCAGTTTTAGAAGCACATCAGGCAGAAATCATTGAGAAAGAAGCTGAATTAATTATTAAGGGAGCAACCTCGCTTTAATTGCTAGTATTTTTGTAACCACGGCTTTGACAGATTCATCGAAGGTGAGTTGAAGATACGATATACGTTACACTTAATTTCTCCATTTTTCCGCACGATTTTTTGTACTAAGGCAAGTGTGGATCAAATACACAGTTTTCCTCTATCATATGAAAGTTTTCGTATCAGAAAAAATCTTTTATCTCCTTCTCATAATTCAGGTGGGACAATTACTCGATGGAGGCAATTACGCAAGTAAATACGGTGGTTTTTATTGTTCTTCAGTGAGACGCCTTAGGTAAAATCCAATTATTATCCATAAGAAACTATTACGTGATAAAAATACGAGTAACAGGAAACATTTTCGCGGCTAATAGTTATGTGAGATTCTTAAATGCATTAATAAGTTAGTAATCATATTTGATCGTTGCGTAAATTATTTTTTCCTTATCGTTTGCGGAGCAGTAGGTATGTATGATGCAACGATTGTCATTTCATCTGAAAAAATAACCTTGAAATGGAACTCGTTGGTATTTAAAAGGCGAAACATTCGTTTCTATTTCTACCGATTTCACAATTTGATTTATGTTGCGAATAAATTAACTTCTGATGCTGTATATCTGCGATTCCATCTATCGATGAGAACATTCCCAAAATGTCTGTTGTCATTATTTATATATTTAGGGTCAGTTTCAGGAGAACCATTGCTGCGATTCGCTTCTGCTTTGTAATTATCGAATTAAAGCGATGTATCCTCTTTAAATGCAACACTATCTCTGTCCGTACCCACGCGGGAGGTGTAACGTGCGCATCATCCTCATTGTAATTGAGGGCGTTTCGTCTGCTTGAATGCTCACGCAATGGATTTCTCATTCATACAAATGAAATTCTTCCGTAGCACCTACATCGCTCTTTAAATTGCTCTTGCGATTGTAAACTATTTTTTCCGATCATTTCCACCGGTGAAATAAATGTAGTTAATGGCAGATGTTTCTTGAGGAATAAAGAGGAAATCGGACTCCGTACACCCTCCATCTCTTCTCCCATTAACCCTTTCCTCCGACCGGGTATCCTCCAAACCTTTCCCCCCGATCTCCTCCCTCACAATCATCTTTCTCATAATCACCTTTCTCACAGTCCCGTTTCCCTCTCCTTCCCTCTCCCTCCTTCCCTCTCCCTCCTTCCCTCTCCCTCCTTCCCTCTCCCTCCTTCCCTCTCCCTCCTTCCCTCTCCCTCCTTCCCTCTCCCTCCTTCCCTCTCCCTCCTTCCCTCTCCCTCCTTCCCTCCCCCTCCTTCCCTCGATCACGCCACCCGGAGTGGGGGGTATAGCTTGGAAGGATGGTGGAAAATTAAGCTTTTAATGACAGATAATGAGTGACGCAGAATCTATTTAAAAGCATAGGGTCAACATTACTGTAGATTACACAAATCGTAATGTCATTGATGATATTTGAGGCGATTTGTGAGGAATTTAATTAATCGGGTCTATTAATTGATTTAAAGCTTCCATAGGATTGTTTTTATGGTTTCCCCGCGCCAGCTCTCGCGCCCTTAAATTTTGGGAACGTTTTTCGCCCACTCGAAAGATACCGGCGGCATTTATGAACAAAGAAGTTGATATAGCACACTAGAAGGTGCATTGGCGCTAGTTTCGCACTGCAAATTGAAGATGTGCTAGGCATCCATTTGGGTGGCATAAAAACCGTGGTAGTGGTAAAGTGAAGCTTTGTTGGAGCTGGCAATTGTTTACGCCGATTACTTTTCCATGGTGAAAATGTTTCAGTAAGTTGTATACTTACTTATGTAAGGATGGTGAAATCCTATTAAAACTATGTAAGAAATAAATTGACAAAAACTATCTTGTTCAAAAATCAATTAAATACTGTGTATCCTATCTTTTCTCTATTATTTATCTTTTAACCGATATATGAAAGAAAATTCAAGCAGACATTTCAGTACTTAATAGTAATAAAAAAGGTGCCCACTAGGTAAGTTATATTATATGTAGTGCGGACAGGGGAAAAGATTCAAATTTTTGCAATTGAATTTATTACTGTTCCATTTTGTAAATTTCCTGTAGAAGCATAAATAGGAATTTATAAGGGGTGATAGGATAATTTCTTGGAGAAAATCCCATATAATGCATATTTATTAAACTTGGACTTTAAAATGACATTTTCTCTATGCAAGACTTGTTTATCAAAACGTGGGTAATATTTCTGTATAAATATTAAATTCTCGCAAACTGCGCCTCTGATTTCTCGTAAACTAGTCTTCATTGCCTATTGTATTGATATATTGTTACTTTTTAGGCGTTCTTAATAATATGTAAAAAATAAGGCCCTATGGTCAGGTCGTGTCCGTCCGTCCGTCCGCATGTTTCATCTCAGAAACTATTGGGCAGATGTTGATGAAAGTTGATATTTAAGATATAGTGGCAAAGAAACTAAGAAAATGATATAAATAGTTTACGTGACCTAATCAGGAGTGCCGCTTTACTAGTGACAAAAGATGAACTTTTCTTTATATCTCGTACAATATCACTTATAACAAAAAAGTCTTTAAACGATATTGTAGAACTAGTCAAATAGCATATGTTTTGTTCAGTACATTTTTATCGAAGGAGTAGCCGATTTCAAGAAAATCAAACTTTAAAGTCGTAATTTACAAATTTTGCCCGTTTTTGCATATAGGGGAGGTCGTTTCCGTCCGGCCGTCCGCATGTTCAAACTCGGGAACCGCTGGACGTATTTTGATGAAATTTGGTATTGGGGAGTTTTGCTAAAATTGGTCGGCCAATTCCCGGTTTGGTTAAAATCGAACAACAATTACGACTCCTTTACACGGGCGGCGCTACCGGGTAGCAAAGTAGGCAATAGCCTAGGAGCGCCGTGGTAGAAGGGTCGCTAAAGAGAACCGAAATCGATGCTTAAAATTACGTAAAATAAACAAATACCATTTCCTAATCATATGACGTCTCAATGGGGGAAAAAATCACAAAAATAAATAGCGTTTGAGAAATGGATGGAGAATAATGTAAGCAGCTAGAGTCAGCTATCCAAAAATGTTTAGACGGGGAGAGTGAAGAAATGAAACGAATTCTGAATGCTACGGAATACATGGTGATTCATCAAGACGATTACTTGAAGCTCTTTCAAAACCAAGGTGATTGCAGCCCGAGCTACATAACCCACACGCAACAGTAATATTATATCGGCGAAAGAAATGTTGAGATAAAGAAAAGATTGACTCAGCTAAAATTTCGATTAGCTAGGTTCGCACAGTTAACTTAATAGCCAAACAAATTCGAGTTACTAAAAATCCTTGTAAAAATAAATAAATTAGCAGCTTTGTAAATTATTCTACGTAACAAACAAGATAGAAAAGTATACTCCATAAATGGAATACACAGATTTCAGAGGCGTTCTTAATGGGAAATACGTATGGAAATACGTATCGAAAGATTAGGATTCTCGAATTTTTATCCCCGAAACTAGTCTCGGGGACTATCTAGTAGTAAATGTTGTTCTCTTTCCGAATAATTTTTCAAATCTATACCTCGAAGATCATATAAGAGAATGGGAGAGATATATATGGGTTTTTAATCATTGTTTGCTGAGAGAACCGTCTTCGCGATCGATGTAAACAAAATATGCGATATTTTGCTCGGGATTTTCTCGAATTTTTATTTCCAAAATTTTCTTAATTATGTGGTCTGTGGACCATCTTGTAGTAAATGTTGTTCTCTATCCGAATATATTTTTTAATCTATACCTTACAGATCATATTAGAGCTAGGAAGATAAAAGTTTTGTATTTCATTGTTGCTTGACAGATGAAATTTAACGAGATACGAGTATAAGTTTATTAAAGTAATTATGTAAAGTGGAACTTCTAATTGACGTATTCAGTTGAAAATCACAATTGTGAGATAAATTTTAATAAGGATCACTCCTACTTAATTTAATTAATATACGTCTAGCGGTTTAGGAGATGAAAGTTACGACGGACGGACGGACCAGACGTGCCCATAAGGTGTTCCACTATTACAGCTTCGCTGGTAAAGAACGCCTAAAAACGAAAACTTCATCTTTTATGTTTACTCTATATATTATATACTCTGTATATTTCGTTAGACATCTGTAATTACCGAAGCAAGTATTTTATTTATTACATCTACATCTACAAGTTACCCTGCAATTCACCAAGTTGGTGGGTGGCAGGGGGTGCAATGCACCAAATCCTACCTAAAGATTGTCTAACGCAATTCGAAATTTCCTATTGTGATCTCTTATTGTCCTCGGAAAGAACGAGCCTAGATAACGCTCCGTCCTACAATCGATCTCACGTATTTTATCGTCTCGATCATTTCTACCTATATACGTCGGTGCCACAATTATTCCCACTACCTCCTCTTTTAGACATTCTGACCTATATTTTTCTAGAAGTTTCAACCTTGAGTGCAATCTACGGTCCTCCAGTGATACCCAGTTCAAATCGCTCAATAAAGAGGTGACGCTTTCCTTATGTTCGTACTTTTGTTTTACAAATCTGGCTGCTCTGCGCTGTACTCTTTCTAGTTAAATTATGTGTCCCTTCTCGTACGGATCCCATATGCTCGCTGCGTATTCTACTTGTGGTCTTACCAGTGATAAGTAGCATGTTTCGCGTACTTTCTCTGTAGTGTTCCGTACTATTCTACCTATGAATGCCAGTTTCTTGTTGGCCGCGCCTATAACTCGACGAATGTGCATGTCCCACGAAAGATCTCGACAAATGGTTACTCCTAAATATTTTACATACTCAGCTTGTCGAATATTCATTTCATCTATTTTATATTCGAAACCTAAATCTTTGTTCTTACTTTTCCAGAACGTGACTGCGGCACATTTAGTATAATTAATTTCGATTTTCCATTCTTTGCACCACGCTTATTATTATTAGAACAAATTAGCAATAGGATAGGGGTGCCAAAAGAAGTTTGCCTAGGGCGCTGAAATGTCCCTGCCTTTACATGAAGACCTACAATGCTCCTTTGTTTCAAGTCGGGAACCGCTGGACGTATTTTGATGAAATGTGGTATTGCGTAGTTTTGCTAAAATTGGTGGACCGATTCCAATTTTGGTTAAAATCGGACAATAATAACGACAACTTTATATAAGGACTTACATGTATTTTACAACGTACCTAACTAGCTTCTCGTTAAATACTCATCTGAGCGAAAATATTGAGAACATTGTGAAATTCAAAATAACGCATTTGGAAACTGTGTACTCCGACATGGAGTACAACTTTCTAATCTTGTTTAATTGTTGTCAACGAAAACAATCTTCGTGATAACTGAAGTAAAAAATATCAGCTGTATATAACTGATTAATTTAATTTTCTTTCGTGCGCACGAAACGTTTGGAAAATGAAAGGAAATGGATAATCTACGACTAAGAAGTGAACGTAAATACGTCTATTTTCTTTACGTATACACAGCGTTTGTAAGGGAAAAGAAATGGGTAATTTACAACGAAGGAATGGACGTGAACATAAAGATTACAGTACTGCTTTCTAGTGAGGTAATTTTTAAATAATTGTCTATTATTTTACTAATTACAATTGATTAGGAAATTAGTCGGTGGATCCAAAATTCGGAATTTCCTTGGCATCACTACTGGCATTATACTAGGCCGTTAAAATTTATCTTTTGGGGATGATTGCATACATCGTAAAGAACGCCTCTGCCTTACATGTATGCACGCATGAATTGTGCATCTTGCCTCTCTTGTTGTTAGTAAAAATCGATTGTAACCTATTCGTAAATAATTCTATTAGAATCCGGAATCTACCACAAAGAAGTACTGCTTCCAGCTTGGAAATTATGTGGAATATTAGAAAATTATGATGACCCTTGACTCTTTAAACGTCTTTTAAGTAACTTTTATGACGAGTGTGACCTAATATTGTAAGGGATGGCTAAGGCATAAAGCGACAACACAACAGGAAGATTTCTATTCTTAATGAGATAACACGATAACATAGACTTTCTGCGGAGAGTCCTTAATTTTAGCGCATATTAAAATAAATGCCGTTCGGTCACCGCATTGCACAGCACGTTTAAAGAGATAAGGACACGATTACCAATATCCAGTATTATATCATAGCCGCTTCACTGTATCGTTCATTTTAAGCCGCAATTTTGGCAAGTGTGCACAAAACTTACACAATGTAAAATCCGCTTAGGTCAATATCTGGTGTTTAATTACACAAAGCTATGAAAAATTTTACGGCGAAGTTAAAACAATGTGGTTTCAACAACGGTGTAATGTTTCTGTAAGACCAATTACCGCGAAAGCACGTTCGAATCGCATTCTTTTCCCCCGCAAATGGCGGATCCTGGCACTTGATATTTGCAGGTAACGGAGGGCGTACAATACGTAGCGGTGGCAGGGGCATGTTTATGAAGGCGTTTTTTCTTATTCCGAAGCCGGCTTCGGCGAGATTGTAAACAGCCTTGCCGAGTCTTCGAAAGAGAATGTTGGCGCTTCGCTTACGCTCGTAAACATTAAATAGTTATGAACTGTTAAAGACTACTGAAGGGGCAATTTGAGAAGGCTATATTGGTCTGGACGTTGCTTTTACCGCCTCTTGTTTTGTCCTGTAGCTATTGACCAATCCCGCGTATGCGACAGGATACGAGCGACTTTTTCGACGAATGGATTTCCACGCCGGGTTATGTGCGTCGTATGGGCATTTTTTCCTCTCTTCCCGTCGCGTCGAGCTGGCTTTTTTTCGGCCTTCGGATTCCGCTGCCCGCATTCATACGCGTGGACGTCTCTTTTTCTCCCCCATCGACGCAGATTATCTCCTCAGGCGAGGCCTTTGTCACCCGCTGCCCCACATTAATGACCACCTGTATCCTATATCCCGCCCCTCTTACCTATCCGTGGACGTATTCTCCTTCCATTCCCGTTCTCATCCTCCTCCAGGCGTATTACTTGCCAATTCCCTCCATTGAGTGAATATTATTTTACTTGCATCCCATTCTTACAAATTTACTTCAGAAGTACCGTGAACTTACATAATAAAAATCAAAATGATACCATTTATTTCAAGGTAATCACGTGAGCAGGAAAGATTTCATCGTTGCGTAGTAATTGTGATCATGAAATCAGCGATGTTTCATTTTACTCGTGTAGAAATCTAACTGGAGCTCTGACAGCTGTCATGCAGCTTAGCCAATTGAGAGAGAACGAAGGGACAGGTTTTGCTAGACCCGACAACGTCGCCGTTTTTTATTGGCTTGGGCCTTTTTTGAGAGCTCTCCCAATCCAATTTTTCTTGGCTCACAGGGCTGAAGGTAGATTTCACCAAATTAAATTTATCGCACACTCTCTCAAATCTTGTAGCATATATTCTCTTCATACGCTGTTGATGGCGTAATAATTTTAGCTATCTCCATTATTTTTCATTCAAAAGGATCGGGCTTGAGTCTCCTGTTAGAGTCTATTTTTTGCTAATAAGATCCCAGCAGAAACTGATACGAGGTCTCTGACGCATCAAAAGTTCCTCTTCATCGGCGCCACGGAGCGTAGCCCGTGCAGGCAATACTTTCACTTTCTCCGTTTCATAGTCGTTTTAAAGCAAAAATTTTAACGTTCTTTTTACTTTAATTTCTAAAAGAAGGTGCTCAGGATTTTTGGCGTGTGGGCTATTAACATTTGCAACGGAAAATTGCTTTCGAGCGAAGCTGTCACAAAATAAAGCAGCTGCAAAAATTTACATTTCAAGGTTTGGCATCATCTACGAGGGATTACAGCATTTTAATCCCACGGAAGATTTAAAAGTTTTATTTAATATGATAATATACTTCAACCACCAAAAAGGTGACTTGCAGGGTATCTTGTAGATGTAGAAACTGTAAACAGCTCGGTGATTAATTCTGCGTAATACTGCGGTTGTATTCAGTGCCAAATTAAGAGACCCATGGACCACAAGCAATTCGTAACAAGTAACAGATTATTTCAAGGTTTGTGATATGTGCAACAACATTTAAAAAGGGTTTCTGCGAGACGAGATAGTGTTGACCCACTGTTGGCCCCCCTTGTCCTCCGGGCCCCCTTGTCCCCCGGGCCCCCTTGTCCCCCGGGCCCCCTTGTCCACCGGGCCCCCTTGTCCTCCGGGCCTCCTTGTCCTCCGGGCCCCCTTGTCCTCCGGGCCCCCTTGTCCGCCGGGCCCCCTTGTCCGCCGGGCCCCCTTGTCCTCCGGACCCCCTTGTCCTCCGGACCCCCTTGTCCTCCGGCCTCCCTTGTACTCCGGGGCCCCCTTGTACTCCGGGCCCCCTTGTACTCCGGGCCCCCTTGTACTCCGGGCCCCCTTGTACTCCGGGTCCCCTTGCCCTTCGGTACTCCTTGCCCTCTGGGCCCCCTTGTCCTGTAGGCATCTTTGTCCTCTGGGCACCTTTGTCCTCTTGGTCCCGTTATCCACTTGCGTGTTTTGCGTACC
Source organism: Tanypteryx hageni (assembly GCA_028673005.1). Classification (NCBI taxonomy): domain Eukaryota; kingdom Metazoa; phylum Arthropoda; class Insecta; order Odonata; family Petaluridae; genus Tanypteryx; species Tanypteryx hageni. The sequence continues at coordinate 182,305,491 of CM054115.1, read as the reverse complement.
GCTTAATCCGGCCCTGGTTATATTCAACATTTGTCGGCGGAGTGTTGGTTAGCGTGACTGTTTCCCAATGCAATGAACGCGGGTTCGAATCCTGCTCGGGGCATGGTTTTGTCTTTGTCTTTTTTATTTTTATCTCGCTTATGTTAAGGGTAGTCAAATATCGGAGAAAAAAGAGTTTATATCCTTACGTTTTTTCCTTTTGATAAGGACTGATATTGTAAGACTCCGATGTGGCGTTATCCGTCTGCGACTTTCCAAGTGCCTTAAACTTTGCAATCCCAGAGGTCTAAAGTTGCTCGCGTAGCTTAGTTTTCTTACTTTTTAATATTGTGAATACTACTATGATTCGATATTTAGTCAATCATTTAATTTTGAGCCACTGTTTTCAGTTCTTCGGACCTTATTATAGTTTTTACTGCGGAGTTTGCGATTGGTATCGGTTGCTTTATTGCTATCCCCCCACTCACTTTCGCCCCCTCTTTATCTCTTATCTCCTCCAGACTTTTCCCCTTCGCCCGCATGTCCCCATCTTCGCCCATCGACCCTCCCTTCCCCCTCATTAGACCCTTCCCCCTCCCATCCCCCTCCCTTTCCCCTCCCCCCTCATTAGACCCTTCCCCCTCCCATCCCCCTCCCTTTCCCCTCCCTTCCCCCTCCCTTCCCCCTCCCTTCCCCCTCCCTTCCCCCTACCTTCCCATCCCCCTCCCTTCCATTTCCCCTCCCTACACATCCCCCTCCCTACACATCCCCCTCCCTTCACATCCCCCTCCCTTCACATCCCCCTCCCTTCACATCCCCCTCCCTTCACATCCCCCTCCCTTCACATCCCCCTCCCTTCACATCCCCCTCCCTTCCCATCCCCCTCCCCATCCCCTACTTCATATGCGAGCGGGAGCGTTGAGAGGCTATAGCACAGGCCTTCAGGTGGTGAAGAATCTCCACAGCCTCTTGTATTGGATAGTACTGTAAACAAGCCCGTCATCGTGTTGAGATGGCTCGGACTACAAAATATTGTCTATTCTGTTTGCCTTACCCTCAGACTACCAAAGTATTTTGCACCTCAATCCTACCAAGGGGATAACTGAATTACCCCACGAAATTTATTTTGTAAATAAACATTTTTCATCAAAATTGGTGGTTACTTTAATTTGTTAGTAAATTAAAGTCATTTCAGCTACGCATACTGAAAATTGTTATTTAAACAATTGTGTTGTTAATCAAAAAACTTTTGTTCTGTCAAAGTAATTTTATTTTTGCAGTTTACTTGGTACATCAAATAAAAAACATTACGATATATTAATACATTAGCAAACCAGATGTGTTTTTCATTGGTTATTTATGAGATGGTTGGTTGGTCTGGGGCGCATGAAAAGACCGCGTCGAATTGGAACGGTTGACTGGTTAGCAGCAAACACTAGTTTGGCTACCTCTCTGCCTGCATAATAAATGTATTATTATATGTAATGTAAGACATTATAAATTACTATTGACTATTTTTCTGTTGTTTCCATACGATAAGAATTCTGTAGATTCAACACCTGCCATTCACCTGTAATAGCAAGTCAGTGGCGTATCCAGCCTCATCACTAACATCTCCACTGACCTTTTTTTAGAGATTCAACAAAATACGTTGCATAAGTAGATAATGACACGATAGATTGATCATAATTACGTATAATAAACCAATAGATATGATATAACATTAAAAACCTATCTACTTTCGCGTTCTTAGTCGATTTACGTAAGTTATAGAATGAGATTCTTATTTTGGGAATGATAAAATGAAAATCCAATCGTTCGTGCAATCCTACGTCAATGTCTTTATTTTGTATTTTAAAAATATTATAATCTTAGCTTAAAAAAGTTCCTACGTGTCAGTCATTCCTGTGTTACACGAGTTGAGAAAATCGTTTTGGGATTAGAACTTCCTAATGGGCTGACCAAAATTTTACCATTCCAAGCACAAGGTATGAGAAATTTAATCGTGAAAAAAATGACTACTCCCTCGGGAGTTTCTTCAGATATCTTATACAGGTAGGGACAAAGTGAAAACATACAAGAAATTGTTTATGAAGGAGTAGTAAAAATTGAAAGGGAAAGAATAAACTACAGTTTTTTTAAGATCATCCTATTAACCTGCTGTGTTACGCGAATAAGCGCTGTCTCCCAACTCCTGTGTTACGTCAATTGTCGTAACATTGTATTCATTATAACGCGCTAATTTTTCGTAAGTAGAACAAAAAATAACGATTCTATGTTTAGCGATTTAATTTAAGAAAAAGGCTTAGTAGATAAATGATGCGCGGCGCGACATGTTATTGAAATAAAGTCACTAACTTCTAAAGCACGATTGCAGAATCCAGCAAACATTGTCATCTGTTGCTTTAACTTGGAATAAAACTTTTCGGAAATTTCATTCTAAAAATTAGCAATCTCACTAAATTTCACACAGCAGCACATACCTGGAAATATGTTATATATATGTATATGTAAAAGTACAAACCTTAAAGGCAACAAGGAGATCCTTCTTCGACCACTAGCAATGAATGACTGACGAAAAGTGACTGGAAATTATATGGAGTGAGAGTACATGCAGCATCAGAACATGTGCGACTTACATCTTTCTTCCAAGTTCTCTGTATTTGATGTTTAGTTTTTGCGCTTCTATTTTCTATAATAATCCAAGAGGTTGATTAGCCAAAAATACGCATACGCCAGCTTTGATTTACTAGCCGGGCAGCAGATGCTTAATGAACTCAAATCTTCCGCACTGGTTGAGTCATGTTCTGTGTTTATGGAGTGGTTTTAATAAATTCTTCCTTTATCTCGGCTCATCCTCACAGCACCAAATTTCGTGAGAAGACATTGAAGTGTCAAGCATTTTTTCCCCACTAAGTGCTTTTCCCTCCAACCCACATTTCATTTCTTTCTCTCCCTTTATGGAAAATAAGATGAAGAGCTAGGTATTAATAAAGAGAGAAACAACAAACAGCTAAGGCGTTTACATTCGGCAAATAATAGCAAGGGGCACATTTAAGGCCCGAAAAATGCCCGAATAGAATCTACCACTTAGCCCGAGAGAGGCAATCCTACCTCTCCGTCCGCCGGAGTGCCGTGCACATGGGTCCCTTTCTCACGGGACTGCTTCAGTTTTGGAAGCCCTGATCGCATAACTCATCTTTTAAAGAAAGTTAACTTGTAGGACGCAAAGTAAAACACTAATGAATTTTATTTACTCGTTCCCACGTTCGCAATTATCTTGGGGCGTCAATTCCTTTTCCAGAGGATATTCTAAGTATACATTGCTCATGGGGGAGGGGGTTATAACCCCAACCCCCCCTCCCCTCTGCATACGCCACTGGTAGCAAGTACGGCATTTAGAAGATACTATAGGCTTATAAAAAGGCAAACAGATACATTAATGCTATTACAAGCTCTTTAAACTGAAGTTTCCTATTTTTTTCGATGAGGAATTCTGTTCCGAATAATACTAAGAGAGGTAACTCGGTTACCCCAAGACAATTTTCGATATTTCTAGGAAATTATTAGCTACTTTCTGTTTTTTATGTAATTATGCTCTTTATACATTACAGAACAATTACATAGGCGAATATAAATCAGTAATATATTTTAAAGAAAATATTTAAAAAATTAGCTCCTGTGGTAATCTCGTTACCCCCCTTGGTAGTCTGGGGGTTAAGACGGGTTTACACATACCAGACTCTGCGCCGACCGTGCTCCTGCCGTGTCGTGTCTTGAGCGTTTACACATATCAAACTGTGCGCCTACCGTGCCCCTACCGTGCGCTCCGAATTTTCGAAGTTCCCCGCAGTCGACAGAATGAATCGCTCAGTGGAGGATGTGATTATTAGGTGTAAACTCTTATCTACTTTTACAAGAGAAAAGGCGGGAAAATGAAGAAACTACTGGATTCATAAAATTTATAGAGCAATAGAGGAAGGAGAATTTCACACAATTTTTGGACGACTCAAGAATGACAACCAAAAATTCTTCGATCAGTTTCCTGAATGTTTCATTTTTCCAAAAATCACCTTGGTATGAATAGCGGACCATTGAATCCGTGAATGGCAAGGTTACGAACGGTGATTTTATTCCGGAAAATGAACCTTACAGGAAAATGATCAATCAGGAAAGCGATTTTAGGGGAAGTGATTCTAAATGCACAACTTGTATTTCCTCGCTCAGCATTTTTCTCCCCGTTACACTCGAAATGAAGTTATGTGAATCAATTAACAAGAGTGGGAGAGGAAAAGGAAGTCTTCATTTAGGTATTTCCTGAACTTTGGGCCTCAGAATTTGATTCAGATAAAGTATTTGTTCACATTTTGGATAGAAAGTCAAGAAAATGGTATCAGGCCATTTGGCATTTCATCATTGAAGTGGCAGTGATAAATGGTTGTATTGTTTTTAATTTACAAAACCCAGAGAAAAAATTGTCTTATAAAAATTTTAGAGAATGTATAATAGATGAAATGTTGGAAGACTATACGACGAAGGCTCCGATGAAACGCGGCTGCCAAACATCCTCGCCTATGCTATCTCTGTTAACAGAGTATCGCTTTCCAAGTCAGTTTGAAGACAAGAAGTATCAACCAAACTGTCGCATATATAGCATTCTGCCCTCGCTTTGCTCGGAACAGGAGAAAGGGCAGTGCAAAAGAAAGCAAACTACATACTTTTGCTGGGTGTGATTCCCTACTTTGAAGTATATATATCATACTCACAAAAATTACAAACGCAATTGCAACTGTAAATGGCTGTAATATACACGGTGTCCCAAATGCGAGGTCGATACTTCACCTACGTTTAGGGGAGTCATTACAAGTCGAAAATAAAGAATAATCATTTTGCCTATTCTCAATAAAGGAGTAATGGACATTTGAGGTTGTTGACGGAAGTAAGAAGAAAAGCAAGTTCGCTGTTTTACAATGTTTATTCAACCATTTACTTGTTACAATAATCGCTCAAACTGGCCACCATCTTCTCTTAGGCAGGTTCTTGCTCTCTTGAAAAGAGAACTTGTTGCTGTGCGAAGCATAACGCCATCCATTTGATCTGCGCTGCAGCATCGTTGATGCGGTCTGTCAGTTCTTCTAAAGTCTATACTTTCGTTTCATAAACAAGGTTTTTCATATGGCCCCATAAGTAATAATCTAAAGGGGTCAAATCTGGCGACCTAGGCGGCCAAGTTTGTGGCCATCCCCGTCGGATCCAGCGACCTTCAAACCGCCGGTTTAAGAATAGTCTTGCAAAGTGTTCTGGTGCACCGTCATGCTGAAACCACATACCTCATCTAACCTCAAGTGGCACATCTTCCAAAAGTTCTGGTAGGCGGTATTCAAGGAAGTTTAGGTATTTCTCTGCAGTTAAACGATGTTCCAACACAAACGGTCCAATAAGTGTATCGTCAATAATCCCGCACTAAACATTTACAGAAAATCTAGGTTGAAAATGAGTCTCGTTTGTTTCATTTGGATTCTTCAATGCCCATGAATGGGAATTTCTACGGTTTGTTATTTCGTCCTTAGTGAACATTGCTTCGTCAGTAAACAAAATGTGTATAATCAGCGGATCATTTTGAACAATCCAGTTGCAGAATTCCATACGTGCAGAAAAATCTTCAGACTGAAGAGCTTGCACACCCTGATGGTGAAATGGATAATAACCGCGGCGGTTAAGAGTTCTCCATACACTGATTCCCATCGGAGAATTCATAAACAAAATGAATATCAGCATACTCTTCATTGGTGTACACGGACATTTTGAAAAACAACAACCATCATCATGAGTCACACTAGTTAAACTATGCAGTGTATCAAGCAAATTAGCAACGCAGTGTATCCGGCGAACTAGCTACTATTGAACTAACTTATGTCAACCTGTGTGCTCAGCAGTGGCGCCAATTGTTGCTTTTCTTCTTTCTAGCTACTATCAAACGAGGTTGTGCCGACCTGTGTGCTTAGCAGTGTTTCCAATGTTTGCTTTTCTTTTTATCTCCATCAACTTCAAATGTCCATTACTTCTTTATTATTGAGAATAGGCAAAATGATTACTCTTTATTTTCGACATGTAATGACTTCCCCTAAACGTAGATGAAGTATCGACCTCGCGTTGCGGGACACCCTATATAAATATGAAGTATTTTTTATGTAAAAAACTTTTTGCTGCATTTATAACTGTATTTTGTGTAATTATTTTTCTTTAGTGAAATTCATGAAAGATGAAGCATAAAACTTTTGAAAGTTACTATATTCTTGTAATTTGTTATTTTTGTAGAAAAAGTAGATAAAATGCAACCCCTTAAAAACAATTGTATGTGGATATAGTGCAGTTATCCTAGTGTTAGCGTTAGTCTATGCTAATTATAAGTTCATTAATTACGTTATGATTGTAATCTTTATTTTGAAGAGCACTCGTGCTATTGCACAAAAATAATCAATTTTTCTTTATCCATGATCGCACACGTCTGGATATAAAAGTGTTCCCCATTGGAATAGAATTTGCGAACTGACTGACGTCACTCCGTCGCCCATAGGGCGACGATTCTCAATTTACACATACCAGACTGTGCCCCTACCGTGGCCCGACTGTGCGCCTGCTGTCGGGCCGTGACCTTGGTAAATCACTTCGAAGACGGTCGGTGGCGACGCGGTATGGGAACGGTAGGCGCACAGTCTGGTATGTGTAAATCAAAAACTGTCTCACAATGGATTTCAAATGGAAATGACCCCATCGAGATTTTAGGCGACACGGTAGGCGCACGGCAGGTGCACGGTCGGTGCACTGTCTGGTATGTGTAAAGCCGCCTTTACTGTCGACGCGAACATGCGTTTTTTGGCTCGAAAACATCGGTAACGTCCCATCAGAACTGCGGTTGTCTCTCGACTCCTTTTACTTACGTCTTATCTACGAGACACGTTTTGTAAATCTCTGGCGCAGAAAGCTCTTTATATCTGGTGCTTTTCTTGATTTCGAAATAATGACCGGCCAGAATCCAGGTCAGTTGATGTTGCTTCGCCTAATTTATTCGTTTGTCGTCTTGGGGACCAATCTTACCGAAAGAATTGCGTCACTGTGTGTGGTATCTCAATGTCACGATTGTGCAATCCCCGGAGATGTGTGGGCTTTATTGAAAAGCGGCCTTTTCAATCTTAGGAAATAGATGCGGTAAATTGCACTCTCTTTGATTCTTTTGTTTATGTATTCCTCCTTTCAGATGGTCACTCCTACCTTTGTTTCTTTATACTCTTGTTTTTCTTTAACCCGGGAAGGGTACACTGGGGCACTGAATACCCCACGGATTTATATTTTGCGTGTAAGCGAGAGATGGTAATACATATTAACTTTTCACTTTTAGAGTTCTTTTAGAGTCACTTAAAAATTATGTTGATAATTTTTTTGTTTGTCATCGCTCGTTTTTGTGCTTTCTGTAGCGTCTTTAGGGCACTGAATTCCCCAGTGTACCGGAATCGTATGTTTTTTTTCGAAACTGTTTCAGTGAACTTTATTATTCACCGTAATTTCCAAATCCTACGCAAACTTTAACTCCACCGATCAGGTTAGTACAAAATGCAACATTGAGACACGTTTTTATACATTGCATCGATCTTAAGACTTTTGCCACGGATGCCGATAGAGCAATTTACCTCTCGGAGTGGATAAACTAGAAGATGGCCTCTTGCTATCTTTTATGGGTTGTTAAATGCTGCAGCTATCAATGCATTTGTCATTTTGTCTCACAATAATGGCATGAGAGGCAAATCTAAGCTGTCTAGGGATTCTTTCTTGATGAACTTGGGAGAAGCTATGATCATGCCAACTTCGAGAACTTCCCTCCGTAAGTCCATAGCTTCACAACTTCGACTGCCAGGAGCTTCAACGAGTACTGGAATCAATTTGGAATCAAGGAGTGGAAGATGCCAGCTATGCGACCGCAGCAAGGGCTGCAAAACTACAGAACGCTGCAAGAGCTGCCAGGAGTTTACTTTCCGGAATAATTCGGATATAATTTGCAACAAATGTTTTAAATAATTTCAAAAACTTTTTTATTTATAAATTAAAAAATAAACATTTGTTTGCTAACAGTTAATCGCTAAATTCATATTTTCTTCGTGGGGTACTCTGGCGGCGAACGATTTTTCTTCAAAAAACGAACGAAATTTCGGACCGATTCGACGTAAATTTGAAAATGGACTGTAGGAATATAAATTGTCATTCTTTTAGTCCATCTTTGGTTCGACTTCAGTTTGTACGATGATTAAATGCAATTTTAAAATGGCAACGAAAAAAGCCTTGCACGCTACGTTTCAGCTCTTCATATGTTATTCAAATGTAGAGAAGAGACGCTCCTGGGATCAAACTCGTGACTGCAGCGTAGAGAGCAGCTTAAAATGGAGTTTCCATGTAATTCCTGAAAGTTGGTGGAAAAAGAATGAATGTTTTTTGAGTTATTAGCAGTTTTCTTATTCTCCCAGTTAACTCCATCTATGGTTACGGAAAAACATAACTGTTATTATAATGGATTTATTCACTTGCAAGTAATGTATAGATGGATGATCGGGTTAGCGCCCCCAATACTTTGACGCCCCGGGCAGCCGCCCGGCTCGGTGGTGCCTGGGGCCGGCCCTGGTTGGCAACACTGGTTTTAATGCCCGTGAAAAATTTCAAGACGTTGGCAATCGCAGAAAGCGAAGGTAAGTAATATTCCCTTTCGTGCAATTAGAAACTTTTCATTGTTTTTGTGGCGTTCTCTTTTTAGAACTGCTGTTTCGATGTGACGAAAATTCGATCAAATAAATTGAGTGGATTGTTTCCCTTAACGTGAATTGGCGCCACTGCTTGGAACTCGTTTCCGTGCTTCCGCGTGCTTCTACATCTCCAGTTGTTTACTTTTTCTTTACCACTATCTAGCCGTTTTGAAACAATCGGTCTGTGCGCATAAGCAAACATGATAGCCGGCACGTAAGTTTCTAGTATATTTCCGTTAAAAGGTACTGTAAACATCGTCTCCTCGTGCGATTACGCGCTTATCTAATGGTAATAATGAATTTTCTGGAGATTCAATAGTTGCATATTGTTGTTGTATCGCTTATATTTTTACCGGTTAAAAACTCAAAAATATGTTGCCCCTTTCGTCAGACCGATAACGTGTTGATATTTTCGTTGTGTGCTTCATATGTTTTTACTTCCTCTTATAAGTAGAGAAAGTATTGTAATCGCGAAAATATCGACTTCGAGATTTTGAAGAAAATACACGTTTCTCCAAGTCCAAAAAAGTGGTTTTCGCCATGCCGTTTGTTTGTCTGTTTGAGTCCCTATAGCTTATATGATTGAACGAAATCGAATGACAGTTCGTATTTAGGCTTAAAATTAACCAGATTAGAAACAATGAAGAGATGATTGATATAGCGCAAAAATGAAGGGTACTTTTTTCTTGTCGATTTTCACAAAATGTCGATTTATTTAAAAATTGCTCTAAAATTTTCATTAAAATTCACTCAGTTTTAGAGCCTATAGTTATAAACAGCACTGTATAAGTCACATTTCTCAAGAAATAACTATATAGCGTTTAGCGACATTATAATATATCAATTTTTACGCCTAGCTCTCCCCCAATTCTCTCAACCATCATCGTCCAGCAATAATACTTAAGCGCCTATTTGTCTTCGCCAATCCACACTTATCATTTATGTATGATGTAACTATTAATCAAGTTAGATTTTCACATATGAGGTAACAAATGTATTACTACCATTTACATGCAGAGGATATTTACAGCGGTTTTGTTGTTTTTGTAGGATTACAATTTCCTTCCAGACAAAAAGTGTATACGTATGTGAGAAAGTTTGTGCAATGAATATAGTACCAATAAAAAAAATCTTTTCCTACTAAATTCGTCACGGTTTGTCTCAAACGAAGAATCAAACTCGAAATAGGCAGCCTGTCTGGTTATTTATCATATTTCTCCCTCTCATCCTTACGCATCTGTTAAGAGGAAAACAAGCAACTACAATATACATACCACAGACGGACGTAAGATATATTCGGTCATTCTTTGCCGAATCGTAATTTCACGAACGACACAAAAGAGCTTCGCCTAATCAAAATTGGTAGGTACATATTATTAGGAAAAGAGGTTGCGGTGATGGAGTGACTAAAGCGTCGGCCTTCCACGAAGCGGTCCAGGGCTCAAATCCGGCGACGGTCGGATTTTTGAACTTGTTTCAACCCATCACCTACTTTTTTAGCTTGAGGTGGAAGCTCAGTCCTCTGGAAGGGACGTAAAGCAGTCGGCCCCCCCTGGTGCCCTCAGTAAGAGTAGGCTGGCACTGGGTTTCCCTCTTTTCTGTTTGTACAACGGGAAACCCCCTCAGCATATACCTATTCCCTAGTCAATAAGTCTAAAAGAAAGATTGAAACTATTTTTTTACAATTACATTACTACCCTGCAAGTCGCACCAAACATAAACTCTAGCTAAAGCATCCATTGGCCTGTCTTATCGCGTTTGGGAAGAATGATCTGTGATAGTTCTCGGTTCTAGCGGCGATTTCCACCTATTTTCCATTATCCTTTTATCTAGCCCTACGATCACTTGTACCGATACGTACAGCCATCCCGTGTGCGTCGTCTACGAATTCGGAGCTATTAAACTTTTCAAATTGTTGCCGCTTGTATTCCTTTCTTCTCTCTTTTCATTCATGTCTCTCAAAATCTCTGATACGCTCGCATCGTACCAATGCCCTCCCTTTACATATCTAGACGCTCTGCGCTGTACCATTTCGAGGTGTCTGGTTATTTCGCCCTCCTAGAAAGAGCCCCAGATTAGGCAGCAGTGTTCCGCGGCAGGACGGATTAGCGAATGATTAATCTGGAAGGTGCAATGATCGTTATCTAGGACACTTCCGAAATTCTCCTTCATTAGATAAATTCAACCTCCACATAATGTAAGTTTCGCTGCCGATTACGTATTTGGATATTATTTCCATCTTTAAAATAAATTACCTCGATGTGTTTTCTACCATCGCTCATTTTCAGCGATTCTTTGAAAGTTTTAATTTCCGAGCGAGTGTTTTCGTTTGCGTGTAATACACCGAAGTGCGTGAACACGTGTTCCCATGACGACTGTTCCCGCAATTTTCTCTTTCCCATCATTCTCTATCTCCGTCTCTCCCCACTCCGCCTCGTATTCCTCTCCCTCTCCTTCCATGATAAACGTCCCATTTGCCGTCTCTTTCCTTCACTCTCTCGCGAGATTATTGATGGCGTTGAGCGTCCCAATGCCCTCTTGCCTCTAAATGTCCGTCGCCATGACGCCGTTGTCACTTTTGCTCGCATCCAAGGCGTGCGTTTTAAAACGCTAGGCGCTGGCGAAGGGACTGCCGCCGTGGGAAAAATTGCATCTCTCCTCCTTGGTGGGGTATCGTTTTTGATTCGGATACAATTGTGGCTCTTCCCTATCGCGTCGCTGTTGCAGCGCTCGCTGAAAATCTGTTTTTCTCTCCCTATCGGTTCCATGGTTCTCGCGCTCAATGGCAACTGCGGTCCGGTTTGTTGCTCTTTATCTCTCTCCCTTATCGGAGCGTTTTTTTGCGGTTTCGATAGATATAAAAGAGTGGAAAGAGGGGGACACGTTTCTCCTTTAGATCGATTGGCTGACCATTGCGTACATTCATACACACATACGCAAGTATAGGTTATCGGAATATATCGAGTCAGCTTTAAAATGGACGAGTTCTCTCTCGTCTTGAAGCAATCGCGTTTTACTCGCAGTTGCCATGCAGGTAACGAGCTTTCGATTCCGGGTCGAAGTAAAATACTACTTTTAATTTCTGTTGATGTCGATCCCGTGGGTATTTTTATCGATAGGTCTTGATTTGCACGTCTGTGATCCTAAGAATTTATTCTTATTTGCATAATTCCGTCGGGAGCTTATTTCTTTCTCCATACGCTGCACAGAGAAAGTATTGTTTTCGTGAATAAATTGAATTCGATTTTGCTAAGGAAATACAAGTATATTTAAGATTTTTGTTAAATCAAGAACGGATTGGATTTGGGCTAAAATTGATCGTTACTTTTTTCATTATTCCATTTTTTTTTCAAATGTCTCCTTCAGAACTTAATTTTTGTTAATATTTGTTATTATCAAAGTTGTAGGCAATATAGTTTTATACAAGTTTTGTTCGAAATATTTTATCATAAAATGTATTAAGAGATATTTCGTTTATCCGTCGTTAATGTTAAGTACGGCGGTAATTGATTCCTTAGTTTTCGTTGCTATGATAAAATTTTCTAATTTTTGATAGCGATGTCTACGCCGTCATGGGTAATTTTAATTGCGATAACAATATTCCAATGCCATTCAGCGTCATATTTTGTAAACAAATTTTCTTGTAAATATTGTCATGATGCCAGCAACTTGTTAGTGCTATTTCAGTCATTCATTTCTCTCCATGGGGAAAGTCATGTGCTGGACTCGTATGATTTTTTTTCACTATTCCTCCTCTAATCTCTGATCTTTGCGCTCTTTACTCGGCGAATTTTCATCCACACGCCCTTTTTGTGAAAACAATGTCGAATTTTACCCTTGCAATGTAGAGAAGGCAAACTTCAAAACCCTGTCCTACATTTCTCATCGAATAACACGATTGTAATTGGTATCGTTCATGCCAGATAATAGGTTGTTCTGTATCTTAATGTTTGCGGTTGAAAATATTTCGCCGTCTTGCAGAAAGTGACCTTTTTAATACGGGCATTTGGTTGACTAAATGAAATTGAAGATTTGGTTAGTGTGTTCTCTACAATAATTGCGATGGGTAGTCATGGTAAAGCTTACTCGCTTTAATTGACGTGTCTGACAATTTTTGGCGAAGCAATTTGAAGCCATTTTTCCTCCCTCCCATCCACCCTCCCCACCGTACCCGGGCAGCTTCTCCAGTAATCGTGCATAACCTCTATGCTAATCTATTTTCCATCAGTTCCGCATGCAGAGGAGAATGAATCGAATTAATATGCCTCGATTTTTCGCATTAGGCATACCGTAATCTTGGCAAAATATTCTTAGACCCCTTTGATGTTCTCCGTAAAAATGTGCGACGGTCTTTTTAAAGCTATTTCTAATACGTTTCGCGCACGTAAGTTTAATAATAATTTAATGGTTGTAAACCGAGATACCGATACTCCGCGAGTCGGTTTAGAGTTCTCATTATAAGACTGGACTTCAAATTTATTCCAAAAGTGTTCGGTTTCCGAGAGATGATCTCTTTCGAGTCCAGTGGTGTATACAGAATTGTATAAGACGCGGTTAAAGGGTGAGAACGCGAGGCACTTCTTCAAGTAGCGTGGATTGGAGTTCATTTTGTGTTCCTAAATGCCATTTTTTACGGTAAGTTGGATCGCTTTCTTTTTATTACACTCTCTTTCGAGAATGCACTGAGTGACGGCGAGGCGTGCGGGATTTCGACAGTGAGTGTCTGGATATTTGATCGGTTATATCACTTGTCGCATCGATTTTCGCTTGGTCGAACAATGCTGTCGGCGTTACTCATGGGAAAGCAAAAATGCTCTATTCTTCTCTCTAAGGCACACGCACAAACATTCACTCACTCATGTATTTCACATTTAACGAAATTGCTTAATTTTGAATTTATCCTTGAATTATGAATTAGGCGAATTTATCTGTTGCCAACGGTTATAATTGTATTTACAAAGTTGAAAGCATTCCCATGGTCTATGATTGACGTAATTTCTTCCTAGTCATTTTCATTTGAAATTAAGGTGCGAGCGATGGCTTTTTCGCCCGAATTCTGAATAACCGTCGCCGCTCAGCCTTAGAATTTTTCAATCTTGCTGCTTGTTTTGCTGTATTTTGGGATTTATGCGATAATCTCCTTTCGGCAGCTGAGTTAAGTAGACCCCGTATCACGCGCTGAATGAGAAATCTCTGCTCGAAGGCAACAAGAAGAAATAAGTTTTCCTTATCGTCGGACGAATGACATAAGGCCTTTTGCTGCAGAGGTCTTAACCACTCGCAATCGTGAATGACCGCGACCTTATTGTTTATTTTTTTGATTTAAGAAAGCTTAAATATCTTTTTGATCGCTCGAGGACTTGGTAAACAATGACGATTATTAAACTTCTCATAGCTGCCGCCTCTTTGGTTCTCGGAATCCTCTCTTTTCGTCTCTGTGCAAACACATTTGCTTCTCAAGGGAACGCTGAAGCCTTTTGGAGTCCTTAGATCAACAGTTGCATAAAATAATGCTTATCTGAGCGTTTATAATACATATATAACGCGCTTTCGAATTCTACGAATGCTCACGGCTGACAACAATGTTGGTGAGCCAAGACAAAGGCGGATTTACATTTCTCTGTAGCTTGTTCAAATTTTACTTTGCTGGTAATTCCCATTTTCCATCGTTTGCCGCTAAAATTTCATGAAAAGCGGGTTTTTTTTCTCCCTACCATTTCGCCTAAAACTCCCTCTTTCGCTCCCACTCCCATATTCTCCGTCCCTTTTCACATTCCCTCGCCTTATTGGAATCCCTCTTCTAATCATCTTTGATTGAAATCGTCATTTAGGATATTCTTCTTTGTCGATCTCTCGCCTTATGCTGATCCATTTGCATCTTATGCAGTGTACTTTGCCTATCTTAAGCCTTCAGCTAATATCTTTTTTCTTCGTTTTTTCGTTCCAACTGTTATGCTCGTTTTAGAAAGTTTTATTAAGAAGTGTGTGAGTAATAATTTTTCTATTTAGCTGGTTTATTCTATTTTTACTTCTCATATACGTAGTATATTGAGAAAGTATTCTTATCGTGAAAAATTTCGACTTCGAGATTTTGATGGAAATACACGTTTTAGGTGTATCCGAGTCCATAAAAGTGGTTTTCGCCATTCCGTCTGTCTGTCTCTACGTCTGTCTGTCGGTCTGTTCGCTTTTCTAGGGCCCAAACGCGTACATGAAATCGAATATTTCGTATTTGTGCAATATATCATCTTTTGCAGACCCTTTTTTAATAAAAATGATATTGCGCAAAAATTAAAGGTAGTTTATTCTTGGCGATTTTTAGAAAACTTTTATTTACTCAAACATAGCTCCAGAGAATTTGATTAAAATCAATCCAATTGTAGAGCCTGGTGTCACAAATAATACTACGTAAGCCATATGTCTCTTGAAGTCACTATATGGCATCCAGTGGCATAACAATGTACGCTAAGCTACCTTACCCAAGCCCTATGACGTCACGCCTCCGCCGCGATCCACAAAATATCTTATTACAGCCTAAACGGTTAAATTGAATCGAATGATATCTCATATTTGTGGATAATATCATTCATAATAGACACACTGGAGAGATGAACGATATTGCGCAACAATTAAGGGTACTTTATTCTAGGTTATTTAAACAAAATTCGATTTACTCAAAAATCGTTATAAGGATTTTGATTAAAATCCATCCAATCGTACAGCCCGATGCCGCAAATAATACTTACTCAGCCATATGTCCCAAAAAATTACTAAATATTGACTAGTGACATTAAAATATACACTAAACTACGGTTAACTTTGATTTATAAGCGTTTGTCTTTTATAAACGTACACAGTAAACCAAACGTATATGAGAAAGTTTGTGCAAGGTATATTGCGCCGTTTATTTAAAGATGTTATATCTCAAGTTATTACGTATTAAAAATTTCCAGATTTTTCATGTTTTTTCCAGTAGAGGCGTAGAATTTTGGAAAAACCATTCGTTTTTATTTTACCTTGAAGAAAACATGTTTGCTAGAGAAAGTAATTGTCTATAATGATAAGACCTTAATGGTTTTTGTTTAGTTTGACCTCATTTCTCTCCGAATGGCGAGAGAAAACTCGTTTTTCCGGTGGTTTTAGAGGTTTTTAAAATATTCCATTCGCAAAGCACGAGTCCCAGAAAATTATTAGTTTCCGTCCTTAAAATTACAGGATAGACGTGCAGTTACATCGTCCTTCAACAAAGGTAATTATCCCGTTTCCATAACGCAGTGTTCTTCCCAGAGATCACATTTCCGGTGTTATCTCTCCAAAAGAACTTACCTGTTTCTCTTTTATTGCATGACTAAGATTATTTCATTTAAAGCCCCGCACTTAACATACTGTCCAATATTCATACTTAAGCGGCACAAATCTACGTGGTATCTCTTGGGACGTTTCTTCAGTAAAATTCAGGAAGTTTCATAGAAAGTTTGAAGATTTAAAAATATTCCCCGATTGTCGAAGCTTCGTTTTAACGCGCGAGCACACAGGCGGCGAATTCCGTTATCGGGGGAAAAGGACCCGTCCCATCCGCCCTCGTTTATCAACAAGGGACCGGTCTCTCGCCGAACTTCCAACGGAAGCGTAACATTGGGTTTTTGTTTTATTTAAGGATCACGAGGCAATTAGCAGACAGGTTTACCCGCGGCGGTACGATTTGGTGAAAAGGAATAAACACTGTTGTGTTTTCGCGCTTTGGCGTCGCTGAGGTATTAATCCCATATTTAACCTCTTCTGTGCTCCTCCGCTCTCCTCTTCTTCAGATCGCCCTCCGACGTAAAGCCTCCTCATATCTGCCGCGCCTCTGTTTTTCCCACGAGAGACTTTATCGAGAATTTGTTTTCTTCGTGCATTGTCACCGACATTAAGTTAATTGCCCGGGTGCGGCCCTTGAAGACTTGCAGCGTAGCGTGGCATCTATAAAAGAACGAACTCCGCATTTTGTGTCGCTTATTACCCAGTATTTACCTTACGACATTACGGTGCAGCGTGAATGAATAATCCCTTGTGCGCCGCGTTCCACGCGTTTTATTTCGTTTTTGTTTGTCCTTCTAATTATGAAAAGCAGTTTGCAGGAGTGGTAGTGAATGTATTTCGAAGAGGAATTGTCTGGCACTCGTCCTTTTCCTCACTTGTTAGCGCGGTTTTTTTAAATGGGTTTATATTTTTACTTTGGTGTCTGTCCGTCCACTTGGTTTAATGGGAATGTGACGAAACCGTAAGCGAAAGAGAATTGGAACTTGGAGTGTAGATTTGCTGCAATGTTTTCATTAGATTTGAATTTTGAGAAATGTAGCACAGGCTCGGACACGGGTCCATATCAATTCTTTGAACGCCTCCGAAGGCATAAATGTTCTTTCGTAATCTTCGAAAACTCCATGTTGTTTCTTCATCAGTCACCCATTTTCTCCCTTTTCTTTTTTCTTTATTTCTTTCTCACACAAATACTTTTTCTTTTATATCTCTACCTATTTACTTTCTATCGGTCCGTTTCTCTCTTGCATTCTTGTTTACTTAACCGCATTGACCACTTCTAATTATAATCTCTGTATCATATTTCACTCGGCCTTCCTCTTTTCCATTATGGTCTTTTACAGGTATCTCTTGCCGCGATTAAATTTCCATGTTGAAATTTTCGATTCCCTCTTAACGAAGGCGATCGTCTTTATTGATCCTGCTGTTCCTTCCTCTTATTTTCTTTTCCTCGTATCCTCTTATCTCTTTCCCTCTCCATTCCTCCTGCGACGTGCAAATGGGGGTGATGGCGTTAATGATTGGGAGGAGGCTGACGGTGAACGAGGCTGTAGGACGCTGGAAGCCGAAGCGTGTGGCGACCGTGGATCGAGGCCAGTGCCGTAACTAGGATATGGCGAGGGTGGCGTTTGCCATAGGCGACGCTTGCAAAAGGCGCCAAACGTTCCCACAAAAATGCCAAAAATTTATTTTGCTATAAATAAATATTAATTTAATACTCAAATATTTAAGTTATTGTTAATAAAAACGCTAATATTCTTTATGAAAATATAGCAAAAATCAGATTCTACGTAAACAAGTTGTTTCTTTAAAATTTTGCCATAGGCGCCATATCTTCCAGTTACGCCTCTGATCGAGTCCATTGGAGTCTTGCCCACCGCCATGTCCGTGGGAAGGGGAAATGGAGTTGGAATGAGCGAGATCGGTCTAGACTTGTGATTGGGGTGCCACTCTTTTATCAATCAATACACGAAATATATCTTTCTATCTGAGCGTGCCACCATTTATAGAACGTTGCAGTCGGCGTTTACCCAAGGTGGTTCTTATAATGTTAGATATCGTGATAAGGACGCGGGTCGGTTACCATACGGATCGCAAATAAAAGAAAAGTTCTTTTTAAAATTGAGCACTTTCTGTGTACGTAAGTTTGCCAGGTAAAAATCTCTTCGCGTGTCGCTGGGAAACCGACCGATGGACAGTTGAGACTCAGCGGCAGTCGAGGCGATATTCGTGTTGTGGCTCCTAAATTTGTTTTTGAAAAATTGAATTAAGGGGAATTCACCGTTCATACTTTCTAATTTCAGTAATTAATACTGAATCTTACTAATAAAATACTTCCATTAGAAAAATGACGCCAAGTTTATGTAGAAGTTTTTCTGCCTACTCGTACATTTTCCGTGGCACTTTCACTGTTATAAAAATAAACGCAAACTGTCGTATAAAATATACTATTTAATTATAAAACTTATATGCAAATAATTAGTTGTATTTCAATTAATTAATGTAAAAATGATAAATAAAAACAATCGAATTCCACGAAAATTAGCATTCGAACAAAATCAAGAGGTCTTTCTAACAAAAAGATTACGCAAGAGATCACAGAATTATATTTTATAATTTAGCTTTTCTTATGCAGAATATTTTCCTCGCTAACGTATTTTCGTGAAATTTCACGTTTTAAAGAATTAAATTGTATACTTCATATAGTGTATGGACAGCTAGCAATTTAACGCTTCAAAATGCTGGTTTTGGGGTTTCTTTGGCTTACTATCAATTTCGCAGCCTCAAAAAAATCTAAGATATGATACGCAGAAAAATTAAAAATACCTTCGACCTCCCAACCTACGAAGGAAGAGGCTTCGTTGGAAGTAACCACAGACTCAATTTCGTTTGCAAATTCTCAACAAGGAGGGGTTTCCCAATTATTTCGATTCAGACTAATGGCCTATTCCAGCGTTTCCCACCCCAAAGGGGTTCGCGAGATAATTTTGAGAGGTTCCCAATAAAAATTTGATAATGGCGCCCGCCCTCTCAGTGGCGCCACCGAGTGGCTCGTGTAACAACAGCCTAATGGCCTTCCATACTCCACTACGGAAGGAGTGTCCACAATGAATGAGGTTAATGACTCATAAATGTAATATCCTTTTATATTGTAAATTACCTCGCCAATTTTTTATCATTTTAAAACGATAGCGATCCCAACAAATAACGAAAATGATGTGCTTATTGTTTACCTAATATGATTATGCGATAAGTTTTCCGAATTGCTACAGTAAAACGGGCATTTATTAGCTTTCAGTTATCTACATTTAATTATTAGCGTTGTATCTTGAGACATGTAATACGGGACGAAGGCATAAGCGTCGGCTCTAGTGCAGAAGAAATTTAGCAGCTGCGCGCACCATTAGCGTAATACTGGCTTCTAAAGGTGGAATGGACTGAAGTCAGGTGACGAGGGAGAGTGAGGATGCGTAGCTTCTCTACTGGGACAGTTCGGCGAATTAACTTTTGACCTGCGGAAGATAAATGCCCTTTCCCCCATTCGACCGATGAAAATACAGTCAAGCCCCGATTTAGCGCCAACGTTTGTCCATCGCTGACAATTGCTCTAAAGCGGGGATGGCGGTAATTCGAAGTGCATGCATTCTCTATATAATCGTAAGTTCTGTCCACAATTCATGGGCGGTACGCGGGGGTGGCACTATATAGGAGGGTGCCAAATCGGGGTTTGACTGTACTTGGGCATTTAAATCGCTTTGCGGTGCAGAAAATGAGTCAGTCGATCAGTTAGGCAATCTACGCCCCTCGCAATCATTTTATGCGTTTCGCGAAGCTTAACACGTTGACTCCCCCCCCTCCCCCATGGCCAGTTAACTGGCAGTCTCGATGACTTTCGCGGGAGGCCCCCGTGTCCAGATAACTGGGCGTCATTCCTTTTCCGTCATCTCCCTATGCTTGGGCCTCGCTGGTTTCTTACTTTCATTGGGCCTCTGGCAAGCTGCAATATTTCCTCCGGTGGTCGTGGTTTCCATTTCTGCTGCAAGATGGCAAAGTTATTTTTTACATCGTATTATTTCGTGACAAAACAAAGTCATTTATCAGGTTGGCCTCTGGTAAGAGATAGTAAATTCGGTGGGCAGTCAATGTGTTAAGGTGGAAAGGCGATACGTAAAATTTTACAATGACTATATTTGTTGATTCATCACTGTCGTTACATTAACAAAACCTTGGAAAATTGAAATTATAACGCTTATAATGTTTAGGCTTCATTTTCACTTACAGCGTTCCGTAGGATCTCAAGGTAATCCTCCTTTATAATCTCCTATCAGGCCCGCTAGGTAAAAAAAGTTTGCGACCCCTGAAATAGACATCCCAGGCGACGCATGTGTTGCGTCACCTGCGTTACATGTATTAAGGAGATGCGTGAAGGGGTTATAAAGAGGAGAGCGGAGAACAGCCGTGCGTTGCGAAGGAATGATCAACGGGAAGTCGCATTCCCATCGGAATCGCTCGCGAAAATGAATGCGGACGTTATAGCTAAGCGTCGGAGATGATTGCCAATTTATCTGCAGGCGGCCGCGGGCTGCTCACGGATTCCCTTTGGTCATACCGAGCGTCTCATTTCGAAGAAGTGGCGTGGCGAGAGGGGGAAGTTCTAGCGAATCCTATGCAGAATTAGCGGAGTGGAGATGTCGCGGAGGGCGTGTCGGAGGGAGCGGAGGTAAAAAAAGCGGCGTCGTGCGGGAATACATTTGGATTGATCATAGGTGGATGGTAGGGAAAGATGGGAGAGGAGGATCGATCGGGGAATGGGAGTGGGGGAAGGAGGGTCGGGAACGGAATGATCGGCGAGGTGGGTCGTGACTGGTTTCACGAGTTCCCGGCCGAGACTGGAAATGAGTTGCTCCCGTTGCCTTGGTGATGCAGATCTCGAGAAAGTGCAAGTCCTCTCCGCTTCTTTTAGCGAGCCTTCGTGGATGTTGACTTGTTGGCGAAGAATGGGGATTCGAAATGAGCTATCGGAAATTCGCCCTTCAAACATTTATTAAGCTCGTCTAGGTTTCGTTTAACTTCGCTTTCGTACGGATGACGCTAATTTTTTTAACTTCTGCCTTCATTTGGATACTTTCAATGGTTGTGTGACATGTTGATTGTGCTCTCGACGATGGTGATAGCATTACAGAAATAAATTCCGAATTGATCTTTACGTAAGAAACGTCCCGATGTCATTGATACGATATTAGGCGAATTGCTTGATTTCGTAGCTGGCATGTTCGTGAATGTGATTTTTTTACGTGAAATGTATCTATCCGTATTACTTTAGACATGTTTGTCTCACAAATAAATATTGTGTTAATTTCAGGGCTAAGATTAAAATTAAAGTTTAAAATATAATCAGTAGCGTTTTCAGTACAGTGAAATTGACATTTGAATTGGCTGAGTAGTGACTCGCATTCTCAAAAACTTAGATGTTGATAATTCGAATTTAGGCAAAATCCTTTAGAAATAACAAGATAGAAATATTAAATTATCCTTCTTATCGAAGTACATACATCTACCGCGTTTTTTGCCTTGATTAAGCGTAGTCTGATGTTTTCTGGTCCGACATTAAAAGCCGGCGGAGGTAATGGCGTCCCTTTGACAACCTCCCTTCTTGTCCTCACGGCGTTTCATTCCCACGCACTTTTCATGCACAAAGGCGGATTGATCCTCGAAGGGCCGTGGCGATAGGCGAAGCTGCCCAGGCGCATCTCGAAAAGGCCCAAAATTTGACTACAATGAAAATCAACGTAATATTTGTAATTGTTTTCAATCCAGGAAAAACCAGGCTTTTAAGTGATTATGCCCAGTTGATTCTGGGTTGCATAATAGCATTTTGTTTCGCGGAATTCATCGGCTTACTCACGCAAATCAGGGCGGAATAAACCACTTCGTTACAAAATTGAAGGCTCGTCATATCGCATCTTGTCTCAAGCGACAAATTGCTTGGGCTCGGTCCTGGATCTGATCTGTGGAATTCGCGTCGGCCCGTCTAAGGTTTGTTAATAGAAAATGACATCGTTATCATCCGTCGAACAAGCCGAGAGGATCTCTTCTTTGTCGGCTCAAAAGTCGCCATTTACGGAAATAACGAAAAAATAAGATGTTCTCCCGTCGTTTTTGTCGCCGTGCAAGTGAAAACTGCAGCCTCTGCCTTGCCTTTCTTTTTATGTTCTTCTTTTTGTTTTAATCGCAACTGTTTTTTTGTTGATGCCAGGGGTGCTTTCGGTCGATTTTACTTTCAACTGTTCCGATACAGCCGACGTATTTGACTTTCCATTTGCAATTGTATTATTGAGCTTCTCCGTTTCCAAAAATTTTTAATTGTTAGACGCGGTACATTTTAACTTGGTTTTTAAGATATTTCGTAAAAATTTAAGAAAAATAAACTTTCATTTTTACCTAAATAAATACTACTTACAATTGTATTAAATCAAATTTATGCTCAGGGATCTCTGGGAAAACGTGTAAGATAAAACGATATCTTCAAGTTTAACAATGGGTGATACTGAGTGAGAACATTAATTTGAAAATTTAAGTCCCGTGTTAAGTAAAAGTTTAAATTTTCGTTTATTCCCTCCAAATCTTTTCGTAACTCGCTCCAGTTTTGCTGAAAAAAAAACTGAAAATATTTAAAAGAAGGCATCATGCCACGTTCTGTGGCGTTTCAATAAATTTATCAGTAAAAATGGTGTTGGAAGTGCAAACTAAGGAGTAAAAATCTACTTGGGAAGGCTCCACTTTGTGGATCGATTCCATAATAGAAATGAAAGACTTAAACTGCAATTTACACTAAAAAGAGAGGTCACCTGATGATGCTGTGAAAGGGATTGTCGGTCGAGCGAATCTCTTTTTTAGCGAAAATTACAAGAAGTCTTTCATTTCTATCCGTGAAGAGTAGTTGCTAAGAACACAATTTTTCTTAAACTTATGACAAAGTTTGCTAAGGAACGCTCATCTCCTTTAAAAAGGTCATTTAAAACTTTCGTTTTTAAAATCTTCTTGGAGAAGTATCGTTTTTGAGTAGAGACGATTAATTCGTTATTAGTTATGTCAATCTTTGAAGTGTTTTTAACTTGATGGGTATCGGTTGGTCTTATTCATCGATGAAGGTGATGTCGGTTGAAGGGTGGGAGTGCCTTGCACGATGGTGTGCTCTCCCCATGACCTTTTGGGGCTAATCGTGAACCTTGAACTTTAGAAATACCAGCTGCGAAAGCTGACAGACAATTTTTGTGGCACGTTGCTTTATAGTATTTGTACCGTCTGGATCGACAGACAGAACGAAATAAGCATTTATAATTTCGGAAAATACTTTTTCATAAATTCTTTCTCTCGTCTCTTGGCAGATTTGGTTAACGGTATTCAAACGCCTCCAACCGTGGCTGTCCTTCGTTTAACGCCGTTTATTCGGATGCGAGTGATAATGGGAAGATTTAGTGGGGAATTGCATCCTCTGCCACCCACCTAAGGAGACTTTTCGGGGTCATGGTTTATATAAATGCGTAGGGGTGCGCAGGTCGACCTATAACGCCTACGTACCCCATCTTTATACATCTCTCCCCTTTGTCCCCCTCCCCATTCTCTTCTTCCCTCTCTTTCCAAACCCTCTCTTCTCCTTCTCCCACTTTTTATCCTCGCCCTCCCTCCCCCTCTATCCTCGCCCTCCCTCTCCCCCACTTCCCCTCCCCCTTCCCCTCTTCCTCCCACTCCCCCTCTTTCCCCTCCCCTCCTCTATCCCATCCTCTCATCTATCGCATCGACCATTTTTCCCACGGTATCACACTCTCATCACGTCGCGTTTGAAATTCCGCTAATACGTGGTACTTTCTGAAGCGACTGCCCAATTATTCTTCTAAAAGATTTCACGTGAAATGTGTATTTTTTGTTTTACCAGTAGATTGTTAGTATACGCAGCTCCGTAAGTAGGGCGGGGCATCTGTCCTAGGCGTAACTAAAGAAGGGGCGCAAAAATTGTTAAAGGCAAGTTGTGCATGTCACACGGATGGGAGATTTCACTACTATACTTGTTCCAGACATTACGCATAGCAGAAACTATAAATTTCGGTGATGCTGTTGATGAATTGGCTGTATTAAAATCACATAGCATAACTCTTTAATATTAAAATATTTATACTTTCTGTATTTAAGTTATGTATGTGTTATTATGTATGGAATTATAATTATATACATTTACAGTAAAAATTATATCATTTATAGTTTATTTTTATTTATTAATTGTTCACCCCAAATCCATATAGGTATTAGAAATTTTTTATGGTGGGGGAGCATATTTGGTAGTTTGCCCCGGGTGCTAAAATATCTAGTTACAAGGCTGAGTAGTCTTTTAGCGATGATTTTTTAGTGGAAATGTATTTTTATTGCAATTGCAGCTTCAGTCGGAATACTTGAGCAATTCCTTTAGCAAACGCTCAGGTCATAGGCCATACACTTTCCAATATCTTTTCTATTCACTGTTATATCAGGGCCGTCGCTGGACGGAAAGGCGCCTCGGACGAGAGTCACCTTCGGCGCCCCCCTCCCCCACCCTATGATTCATTTGGTGGGCCAATGGCGAGCGAAGCGACGGCAGAACTTTTAAGCAAGTCCCTTAAAATGCGTTTTAAGCATATCGGGGATCATTTTCAAATTTTCAATAAATTAATTTTTCGATAAAAAATGAACAAATTTTCGGTCGCCACTTCCACGATCTTTTTCTAGAGATTGATAGAACAATGCGAATCTCAGGGGTTCGTAGATACATTTTGTCTGGAAGAATTGACATTGCATTGGTATTAGCACCTTTCCCTTCCTGGTTACAAGAGGTCGAGGACTAAAATTCTACCTACGAGCGCTGGGATTTTTTTATTAAAGAATACGATCGGAAAAATTAAGCCCCTCCGGGCTTTTGCGCCCCGGGCGGCCGCCCGTGATGCCCGCCTTTTGCGAAGGCTCTGTGTACAGTATGCGTCAGAGTTATTAAAACGTTGTAATCGAAGGTCCGTGAAATGGTCGCGGTGACTGGAAGGATTAATCGCGGCCGATTGTGTGCATCGGCGAGAAGGTCCGCGCATTCCAGCAGGCCGAGAGAACCCAAGTCGCGTGTGTGAATTCGTTCGTTTAAAAAGGAGCTCCGTCCTGAATTCTCGCACCTCGCTTTCACGCCGTTTGATGCGATATAACTTTATTTCCTAAAGATTTATGCGTAGAATTACCACATTTTTTTAATCGCTCTTTGCTGCTGACGTCTTGCATTAATCGTTTCGAATAGTCATTTTCTGCCCTTTTGTTGGTTCTCTATCTGCCTGTTGACCTATCTCTCCTTCAAGTGTTAGATTAAATCAGTTTTCAGCGATCGTTTATCCCCTCTAATCTTGCGTTTCTTCCTTCGTATTTTTTATTAATTGGCGTTATCATTATTGCATTCGCTTTCGCCATGTTTATCTGACTCGGTGTATATTTTTCTTTCTCTGGTTTTCGCAGATTTATTCCCGGCATTCATTTATATGGAGTTTTTGGCTTCCCTTATTTCAACCGTGTATTTATCCTCGTCGGTTTACCTTGATATTTTTAATTTCGTAAATTTATCTCGGAACTTTTCTAATTCGAGTATTCTCAGCGGTTTACTCTCTCGTTAATTTTATTTGTACGTGTCCGTCAGAATTGTCGCGGGCAAACTGTGCGTTTTACGCTGCAAGTTGGGTCACTACCGCGACCGAATCGAGGTCGCCCAGATTTGCGTTACGAAATACGACGTCGACTTGAATTTTCACGAAAATATATCGTTTAGTATGGCGCGTGCTGTAATGACTCGATCTATATAATATCTCAGCGCGCGCACACACACATATATACGAGGAATGGTTTTTTTAAAGGTGCACGCGTCGTTTTTAGTGGGTCAAGGTTGCCCAACTGCTTTGCCGTGGCAGAAGTGAAATTATAAGTGTCCTTGGCCCGAATTCACGTCAGATTTCCTTGTGATATCTCATTTCGGGAGCAAGGGGCATCAATTAACGCGACTCGAATACTCTTCATGATCGACATGTTTTTTTTAGGAAATGGTGTGCCCATGTAATTTTGTGTCTTTTTCTCAACTCTTCTAATGTAATTTTGTTCTTTTTTCGTTGCAGGTAAGCCACTGAGAGAGGTCATTGAGACATCAGGGTCTATCTTTCCATTGTCTTCGTTTGGAAGGAGGAAAGGAAAGGCGCAAGTTGATCTCTCTGGCGAAGATAGGTTGGTCCAACAGTTTAATTTCAGGGGTCGTAATCGGCGGAAATAAAAGGAGCGAATATTTAGCAACAACCGGAAAAAAAACGGGCGATTTGCAACATAAAAAGTCGCGAATTTGAAGTGAACCGCTATTTTGTTTTTTTTTTGCGTGCGAGGTGAAAATTTCGAATGCCCTTTACGCGCGAAAAAATGCGAATATAATTTGGACGATCCGACCTTGCGGGATTGCCATTTTCTTCGCCCAAAGATTTGCGGGATTCCTCTCGGAATTAATTTCGCGGCTTTTGCTTTTGGCCGCTGCCTCGACGTCTTTCGATTCTAAGCCCCGTGGAAGCGAGAATTAAGAGAAGCCACCCTCCGTTCCGCCCTCCAATTCCAATAATTCTTGGCGAAATAAGGACCCGCGCGCATGAGGTCGCCTTGCAAAAGCGTGGAGAGACCTCGAGACGGAGTTCGAAAGATCTCGTCGGAAAGAAGCGCGTCCGGGGTGATTCACAGGCTGATCACTACGCTCGACCTTAAACGGCTTTAAAAGACGGCGAATCCACGCGCCTTGAAAAGATACGGGTGTCACGGAAATTTGAGTTTTTTTTTGCTTTCAGCGGCTCCGTCTTTTTTTTCATTCCATCTTTCTATTTAAATTTGGACAAAAACCGTTGAAATATTTTTTGCACTCCCAAATTTAAGGACGGTGCTATATTGCTTATTAAATGGTAATGTAAAAACCGCTAGATGCTTCGATTGTTTGATCGATTTTAATCTTGAACTCCCCCGAAAACTCGTTTTTCATCAACACAAATGATTGTATTTGTTTATTTAATTAATCCGCTGAGAATGAATTGGAACATAGTCGCCGTATATAGCGATCTCTTTTATTAAGCCCTATATTGACTTGTGAACTATTCTCTGTAGTGGCTCACATACTGTAACTCAAAATATAATGATGATAAATTAATAATTTAGCGCTATAGATTCGCAGCTTGGTATTAATACGCCTATAAGTATTTGAAGTTGGAGGCATAATTGACCGTATTTCGCATTATATTTTATTCGTTAAAATTACAACTTGTTTTTACTGTGCCCGCTGTAAATTGAAATATGTGGTATTCGAAGAAACCAAATCAGCCATTCACTATTTCGCTGTGTAGTAAATCTAACAACGGGAAGACGCAGTGCTAATAAGTACCGAGCAGATTGCACCCTTCAAAAGCCAAGTACACGGATGTATTTGTTGGACCCGTGTGGATAACTCGTGGTGCTTTCACAGGAGAGGAAAACTTATCCAAGTGGCATTGCGGAAGTTTAGATTTCGTAGAATTAGCCGCTGGCACGGACCCTCGGAGATGGGGCAAACGACCTCGCGTTATATATTTATATATCTCGTGTGCATTACGCTGGGGCTTCTCCGAATTGCACGCACTTCTCATTTCGACTATTTGCCGGAGTGAAAAATTGGGACACTGTTCACGATCATTCATCGTTCGCCGGTTTTTAGATCTAAAGTTTTCAGTTTCCAGGGACCTTTTTAAGAGATGTGGTCGGGGGAAAACGATTGTTCGCCGCCGCTGATGTGAGTCACGCGACATTGGTCTAAAAGGAAAGAAGTCCAAACCCCTTTCGAGATGCGAAAAAGAGATATTGCATGATTAGTTGAATTGCTCTGTATTATTTTAATGGATTGCGCGGCGAAGGAACAAACTCGTTATTCCAACTAACGTCACGATTTGGAAGGAGCATAGAAAACAAATGAGTGTTTATGGGTTCGGAATGAGGGCGTTGCGAGAGGTAAACGTTGGCAAAGTTACAGGGATCGGTTGTTTCCGTTACTCTTTATAACCGCATATCGTATTCCACGCGACGGCCATGCGGTCGAGATGATAAAAACGAATGCATGTCATTTGACGTCGTGTGTTTCGTCCATCGATCTTTCTTCCGTCGAATACTCTTTGTTTATTTTTATAGTTTTTTTCTGTTAAAAATATTCCTTTTGGCAAGAGATGGAAAATTATTCGGGAAAGAATGATTTTAGAAACGCGGAACTTAGTTGTTAGCATTCTTCTCGAACCGACATCGCTTTAATTTTTAATTGGTCCTAGGTTTTGGGCCAGACGAAGTTAGGTTGATGTAAGTGGTCTTTTCAGAGGCTGGCGTTTGTTTTATTCTCGCCAATTTCGATCGCAATCGTGGGCTTTCCTCGTCGCTTCCTTTCGGAACCAAATGTTAATCGAATCAAAAAATATCCTTACGGTACCTTTGGAACGTTTTCGACGCCCGAGGTTTGCTCTAAATGAAATCCGCTTATTATCGAGTTCTCCTTCCGGCGAAGCGTTTTAACTTCGGAGGTATACACTTTAAAGCCGCCGATTTTCGAATCGAAGTGTTATGAAATTGCGTTTCTAGACCGAGGAAAACAAGGGAGGCGGCTCGTTTGTTTGTACATAACAACATACATCTCCTCATCCTTTTCGGTCTTGTTAAAGAACTGTTTAGGTACTACGGGATGAGCTAGGAAGCTGAAATTTTCAAGTTATTTACAAATTAGTGTATTTGCACAAATAAACATTTGAATCTCTCCATAAATATATTGCGGCGGCCGTTAAAAATGTATAAAATTTAAACAATTAGAAAAATATTATTTCACTTCTAGAAGTGCTACAACTTTCAAATTTGGCAGAAATGTGTAACATTAGGACCCCATAATGGAGAAAGTATAAAATTCTTAAAATTGCAAGGTTTGGGGATTGTTTTATTCTATTATTTTTTACATAAGGGAAAAACGAAAATCGCTGCGGAGGTGAAATCTTTAGAATTAAAAAAATATTTCTAATGATGAAATATCTGTCTGAAAAATGAATGTTTTTTTAAGGAGAGATGATATGCTTGCAGAATGCAAGCACCTACTGGTAGTTAATATAATGATATCAAGCACGAGGAAATACGGATATAATGACTTTTTCTATCTTCCTATTATGATTAGTTTAGGAGAAATTATTCGTCTAAACTTTCATCTTCGATTGACAAACGCAGATGAAATGAAAATTGAATGATGTCGTTATTGGAGTTCTCTTATCCTCTTAGGAAAAACAAACTGCAGTGCTCACGTCCTGTAATCTTCTCGAGACCTTAGACATCGGGTCTCGATTTTTCGCAAGACATTATCTTTGAATTGTTCTGACTTAATCGGTTTCAGAACATTCGAGCAACTATTTCAGCGGCGACCTTTGAAATGAAATTCTCGATTAGAGTTTGCACGCTTAAAACAGAATGTGATTCTAAATGTTGTGCTGCATCGTCGCTTAATGGATCCATTAGTGTCGCGATGAATGTTATTTAGCCACAATGAAAATCCCATCGAAGTGGCGATCGCGTTTATTAGCCGATTGAGGAGAGAGAAACGTGGGAACTAGGAATTCTTCCTGTGTCGGCGGCGGGTTTTGCTCAAAAAATGTCCTCTCTTAGCGAACGATTAATATTACGAGTTTACATTTTTATCTTCGGCGTCTCTAAATTGATTGGATCACTCGTAAAACAAAGTCTATCCGAAACTGCGCTCCGGGTCGTTTTCCCGCGTCGCCGGCGGTGGGAAGTTTCCTTTAAAAAACCCATCGCAGAAATTTAAGGTCTTTTTTTCGCGGCTGCTTGTTGAGCTTCTCCACTGCTGGGGCCAGGTGACAATTTCGTCATTAATATGACATTCGCGCGAATGTAATCTACCGAGAATCGTTGCCGGTGCTAGACCGCGCAAAAACCTGGCTCTAGTTTGCAGAATTCTTGCAGTCGTTACAAATTTCCCTCTCGTCTTCGTTTCGCGCTTATAAAGATTCCAATCCCCTCCTTCGGCGTTTAATCAATCCTTCCTCCTGATAAGTCGGAATTCTTTATAAGGCATTTTATGACTTATGGAGAATTCTGACTTATTCAGCGTTATCTTAGTCAGAAAACGAGATTGACGGTGCTTTGAAGCCTCCCTCCATCCGGTAAAGCGTGCCTAGATGCGTTTTCTTGAAATCTTTTATTAACTCTTGCACATGCCCTTATTTTAATATCAGTTTTCTGTAACTTATTTTCACCTTTTTTCCGACCTTTCTTCTTTCGATGACCTCGTTAAGCATCCCAATTACGTCGATTTTTATCGCTTGGAATCAAATCTTTCCGAACAATGTCCTCTCTCCTTTCGTTCACGTAAATTCCAGCGGTGTTCATAGTTTTCGTGTTAGTTGTGTGCTAAATAGGACTTATTTTCTACATTATACCTAGCTATCTCGCCTTAAAGTGACCGTGCCTCACTTTTCTCTTGATCCATTACTCAGGTCCTTGATACGCTGCGCCCGTGCGTTGTCGTGCGTTTCTTCGTTTTCATTTTCATGTACTTTCTTAACAATGGCCTATCTCGGCGGCGCACTGAGCGTAGCAATCGCAACGCGTCTCTATCGTAAAAAGTTCTTAAATCTCGGCTCTAAAGAGGTCTAAAGTGAAAGAATCGATAGCGGCATGCCTGTTGTGTCTGTCGATTTTCCTCCGTTCAAATATTATGCCGCCCTTCGGATAACGTCCTTTTTATTGTATTTCGGGTCTGACCCTTCGGCCGCATCGCTGTTTACCACTCTCGATATTTCTGCCGCCGCACCAAAGAAGCCCCCGATCCTAAAAACAACCACTCTTTCGCAAGGTTTTTTACGGATGCGTATTTGAAATTATAATGAGAGCGTCGCCTCTTCCTGTTTTGTCTTTTAAATCGAATCCGGAGGGCAGGGAGCAGACCTGCAGCCAGCGTCTCGCGGTCCGAGCTTGTTCTTTCCCCGATTTTATCCTCGGATGGTTTTTGCGGATGCGAAACAGGAAGCGCGGTTTTGTTTATTTTGTGGTCGAATCGCACCCGATCGGCATCTTTCCTTCGCCTCGGGCAGCTGCTACTTGGATTAATTTACGGAGTTCATCAACCGCCCGTGTATCAATTAGAAATCTTTCTCCGCCTCGCCCATCCAAATTTCAGAGATGCAAATTTTGGCTGTGTTAACGCACTGCACCTTGCATAGAAAAACATTTCGAGGGTCAAGGAAGAGTAGCGATCCCATCCTTGTGCTGATAGCCTGTACTATTCGAAAGGTATATAAAATTACCGCACCAAGATAGCGGTGCTCCTTTCCACAAAACCTCCAAGTTGAAAGAATCAATAGAAAACGTGCCGATGTAAATATTTCGTGTCGATCCTGCGTTTTTCGCCATTGACCTTTAGCAGTGATCGCCAGACTATGGCCCGCATGCGGCTCTTGAGAGCATTTTATACGACCCGCGAAGCTCTGATGAAAAAGAGATCCATTATAAAACTTGGCACAGTCAATTTCACGTTTGCTAACTTAAATTATGGCAAAAAACCTTGGACATTGACTTTTCAACGCTAAAAAATTTTTAAACTTGATTTTCGCCGAAATGATACCATCGAATCTCTAGATAGCTTTCGATGTAATCTCTTATGCCGCCCTCTGAAGCATTCACATGGCCCGCCGTGCAGGAAAGTTTGCCGTCGTATAGTATTGAAATGTCTGCGGCCCCGATAAATTTAACACGCTCGTAGCAGACTCTTACGGTGAACAGATCAAGGGAACACTGTTAGCGGTATGTTTCATGGTCGTTTCCTAATAAAACCGAGCAAAGCCGTCCGTTTATCGAACCCTAATTCTCCGATTGGCTTGGCAACGCGGTAGCAGCTCTTTTTTTGCGATGGAACTTGAATATATGGTCTTATAGGTTGTTTTGCGATGGCAGTGACGCAGATTCTTCGCTCATGAGCTCTTCTTGACGTCTTGAAAGCGATGGAAATACACATTTATTTGCTTTGTGGCTGCTTGACGTCATGATCTTCAGCAATTGGTGAGCGTGCGTGGTGATTATAATCGGATGCGATTTTGTTTACGCGGCGGTTTTACCTCGTCCTGCAGTTGGGAGCGGGCGATAGGTGGATATTTGGGCGCATATACAGCAGGTGCCGCTTGTTATTATTACCACTGGTTATTATTATTAGCCGGTTATTGTAATTAAACGAGAATTTCCTAGACAAGTTCCATTTTAAGAAAGTTTTCGTTTATTGTTGTTTGCCGCTTAACATAACCTTATTATAATAATACATAAATACCAAGTATTACCTGATTGGCGAATCGAAACAGGCGCTGAACCATTTTGCTGGACGAAGATTGTTGAGAGAGTTGGGTAGTAGCTAGTCGTAAAAATGGATGTTATAATGTCACTGGACTCCGTATAGTTATCTTTTGAGAGATATGGCTTATGGAATATTGCTTATAATTTCATAGTCTATAACTGAGTGAAATTTAATCAAAATCGTTAGATCCGTTTTCGAATAAATCAACATTTTGTGAAAATCAACAATTATAAACAATCCTTCATTGTTGCGCTATATCGTTCAGCTCTTCATAGTTTTTATTCTGGATGATAGAAAGCCTAAATGCGGAATACTGTTCTATTTCGTTCAACTATCTAGGCGCTAGGCCTCTGCACAGACAGACGGCATGGAGAAACCCACCTTTTTTGTACTCGGGTACTACGAAAACGCGCATTTCCGTCAAAATATCGGTCGATTTTTTTCGCGATTGCAATACTTTCTCTATATGCTACCTATAATGCTAGCCAACGGACACTCAGCTAGTATGTTTTTTTAAATATTGAGAATATATATATGTATCATCATCATCATAGGTAGTCTGTCCGTAGACAGGTCCGTGATTAATCATGGTTAAACCTGGTTCTCCATATACTCCTATTTTCCGCTGTCCTCTTCATATCTTGATAACTCTCTTTCCCTTTCAAAGTATATATATATATATATATATATATATATATATATATATATATATATATATGTATATCTATATATATATATATATATATATATATATATACATATATACACATATACACACACGAGTATATATATATATATATATATATATATATATATATATATATTTATATATATATTGTACGGTCTCTGTCTTTTTTGGTAAGAAAACAAGATTGGGCGTGGCCTTTAATTCAGTCGTCTCCCTCTCTCTCCGCCATGTTACCCGAACTGTAGCGATCTTTCGAGGTTAAAAAATTTAATCACGCCGAGAGGTTCATTTTCTCACGAATTGTGTCCAGCCATTATTGTTTCTTTTTGGTGCGTTTTTCGGTGGGGAGGAAATGTCCCCCGCGCCCCCAAGTGCCCTCGGTGTAACGCAGACTCGAAGCGCTGATTCTTCGGAGACTATTTGGGGCGGTACCAAATGAGCGAAACAGTTATGTTTGGGCGAACGGGAGTCTCCTTCGACAATTCTTCCGGTCCCTCCGTTCGCCCATTAGCGTATCCATGGGAAGTCTTTCCTATATGCTTTTTTTCTGTCTCCGTCGCGTCGCAAATTATTTCGAAGCACGCAAAATTCCTCTGCTGTAGGATTAAGGAACTCATTGGGGAGTATTTTATCCGGTTCATGAAGAAGACATCTGCAACACGCGCATAATATTGAAAAAAAAAAAGGAAATATCATAACCTAATAAGATTTCCAATCAGGATATCTCTCCGGGGAAAGCCTAATGACACCTTGTTACGTAGAATGTTATAAAGCACGAAGGGTAATCGATGCGTATGTTACCTATGGCTTCGCTTTTTTTATGCATAACATGTTTACATGACTTGCGGCATGTTATTTCTCAATGCGATGTGTAATTGTTATGGTCTTAAATAGTGATAATGACGATTGTATTTAATGATTGAAACATTGGATTGTAGTTGTTATTCAGATATACTTCAACATTTTGACTCCTATAAAAGCGCTAGATATATACAATACGAACTCTTCTAAAAGAAGGCTCTCTCGAAACTTTTTAAGTGACGCTAAAATAATTGTTTCAAAATTCAACTTAATTACAGCGTTATAAATTCCAGCGACGTCGGTATTAATTAACGATATGAAATTGCACGACTGCCGTATTCGATAAATGTTATTCGCTACGTTGCAAAAGTCTACACTACTGAAAAATTAGCCCAAATGAGGTTTAAAGCAGAGGCGTGCAGCCT
Organism: Tanypteryx hageni; assembly: GCA_028673005.1. Taxonomy (NCBI): domain Eukaryota; kingdom Metazoa; phylum Arthropoda; class Insecta; order Odonata; family Petaluridae; genus Tanypteryx; species Tanypteryx hageni. Next base: position 182,271,081 of record CM054115.1, on the reverse strand, counting down.
TTTTACGCGAGTGCTTTGCCGGGCCGAATGACAGTTTATCGCAACTTAGTCAAGGAATCATAATATGTAATTTTAAAACAAAATAAAGTTTTTAACACTTTTTAGCGTTAAAACTTTACCAGGCAATGAGTTATGGCAGAAATTGCCCTTTAAATGTACGAAATTATCTGTAATAAATGTCGTAGATCTTCTTCAAAGCTTCGCGGGCCGGAACGTTAAATATTTTAAGGTTTAAGAAAGATCCAATAACTTAATCGAGCGCACTGAAAGGTTGCATTTATCGACATACCACTTATATAGAAACTTATCGTTTGATTTCATTTATGTGATAAGAAACTAGTAATATTTTTTGTGAGAAGCGCCGATATCTCTTCATTTGGTGACTTGTACTTAATATTAAAAGACTACCATTAACAATTTATTTCCTATTCCTCCCCCCCCTTCTCTCTCTCTCTCCCTCCCTCCTATCTTCTCCTTTCTATTCAGGTCTCATGGAAAATTAAAAAACCTATACCTTGCGGTATGTATTCGCGTATTTGGAGCAGTCGCCCTCTTTGCTCCGTTCTCACGCTCCTGCGCGTGTAACTCTGGTCGAAGTATTAAATGTCGAGGTCCGTTCGGCGCCTGAAAATGGAACAATGTAAAAATTTCGGCCGTCATTTAAATCGTTGGGGCGGGTATCATTCCAACTCCCGATTGATTGTCCGTTTGGGGGAGGAAGGGTGGGGGAGAGGGAGGGAGGGGGAGAGGGAGGGAGGGGGAGAGGGAGGGAGGGGACGGCGAAAGAGCGATCGGAATTGGTTGCCTGAGGCCACGGATAAATAACCGAACTCGGCCCGTCAACGTTGGAAATGAATAACGGCTTCATTTGATGAGAGCGCGGAATCTAAAGGGAAGAGAGTGAGAAGAGAGTTGCGCTAAAAATTTTACACAAAAAATGTTCGGTGTCACCCAACCCAATGAATTCGCGGACCAATTTCTCTCCTCGGCGAAAGGATTTTTTTCCACGATGCTCGATGTTTTTTGGGTTTTTCCCTCGAAATTAAATTTTTTCTCGTTGAAGGGATACTTCTGTCTCGTATTTTTTTATCAATCGAAGTCGTCGGAAGAAATGCCGGAATTAATTGGTGTCAATTTTTTTTAAGGTTTCACTGGTTGTGTGGAGTAACCTTCCCAAAGGGATTGTTTGCCAACGGCCTCAAAAGATTTTTTTTCATCGCCTCAAGGACTCGGCTAATGTGTCCGTGCTAACGACGGACGGTGGATTTCAGCTGTTTCTTTTTGTTTCGTTGGGCGCGGCAGTCGTCTGGGAAGTTGAAATTGATTTATTGGAGTATTTTGTTTCAGCTGGCTTTTTTTACTTGGCTTTTTCAGGTTGTACTCTTTTTAAGGGTCTTCTGGGTCGCGGATGTTTTTGCACAAAAAATAATTTTAATTGCTCCTCTAGGTTTTTCCTGTGCGTGTGTGTATATATACAGGGTGTCCGGCGACTTTGTCATAACTTCGGGATCGTATTCCTTAAGTGATTTTGAGTAAAAAATGTCATATGAACATGGATCCGATTCTCAATTGTTACAGAGCTACGGGTAATTGAAATTATCTCGTACTTTTATTTGTACAACTTAATGGCTGAAAAATGCATTGTTTAAATAATTTTTCGTATGCATTGTTAATTGTTGAAAAATGTATACGAATAATTATTTAAACAATGCATTTTTCAGCCATTAAGTTGTACAAATCATAGTAAGAGATAATTTCAATTGCCCGTAGCTCTGTAACAAATGAGAATCGGATCCATGTTCATATGACATTTTTTACTCAAAATTACTTAAGGAATAAGATCCCGAAGTTATGACATAGTCGCCGGACACCCGTATATATGTATGATTTGATGCGAATTTTTCGTTTGTTTGCGATCATCGCCAGTGACTTCCTCTTCCAAGCATTATTAGTTCGTTTGCGGTAAATCGTCATTCATTTTCGGTAGGATAGTTAAAATATTCGCCAAGTCAACTAATTTAAGACTCGAGTTTCGTTTAGAAGTGGTTCAAAAGGACGATTTTGTTTTTAAATTTTTAATCGATCGTTTAAGAACGAAAGCTGTTGATTTTTTCCTGCGTATACTCTCTATCCGTTGAAGAAAAAATGTCAGCGTTGTATTATTAGCAGAACGTAGTCGCTTATATTTGAAAAGTAACTTTTTCTTTCGTCATCCGCTCTTTTGTTTAATAATACGATTAGTCGCTGTAGGAAGTTTATACCCGCAGTACGAAGATGTAATTTCTTTCATTGCGTTTTTTTTATTTGCGCCCATATCATGATTTTTGTTGTACTTTAAAAAAATCTGTTCGATCGGAAATGTTATGCAACAATTGTTGACCATTAATGCGCGATAGCGTATCCGCGCTAAGTGCTTAGTTTTTCGAGAAGGGTTTCCACTTAAAAATTAAGTCAAACGCAAATCGAATCACTAAACATTTTACTCAAGTGGCAGAGTGTAAATTATAGAATGTTCTATCAGGTGACTCAAGGTCAGTAGAGAGTGTTAATGCTCCCGTTTAATATCCTCCTAAGTATATGTCCATTGCTATTGTAAACATTTCCCAATGTGAGCAAAAGAACTACTTGAAGAGCTTTGCAATTAATTATTAGTTGGTAGCTTCATGTGTAAATGCTATTCGTTCTTTTCCCGTCCAGGTAGATTTTTTCAGTCTAACTGTAGTTGTCTATTGTTTCGTAAATTTGATAGATTGATTGACTTTTAGCCTTTTTCAATAGGATTCTTTAATATAAACCATTTTTTGACATTGCTATTTTAGAATGTTTATTTCACTCAAACAACAGTTTCCATCGTAGCAATTTCAGTTCATTTATGAACGTCACTTTTAAAAGTACAGTTACAGTTTCCTAGGATGGGAAGGCCTTCATCTGTCAATGGATTGAAGAAAGGCCCATTAAATAAATGTCTGCTTGCGTGCGTGCGCACGTGCATCGTCCTGACGAAGGGTTCACACCTCGGACACCCCAGCGGACCTCCTATTGATAAGTGTTCACTGGGCTTCCTTACCTCAATAACTTGTTGCCGTTGATATACTCTATTCACCCTTCTTCCATAAGCATTTATATATGTACACACACACAAATTCATGTATGATTAAAGGTTGGCTTATTAGTTTCTCTTATTCTGTACTCGCGCCACTGATATGAAACAAGTTCAAGACAAATGATAAGATTTTAACTAGCAAACGTTGAGACACGCCACATTTCATCAGGTCCAGGATATAAAATATTTACAATAACGATTTTTAAAACTAATGCGTTCGCATAGTGTGATTAATTTTCCAGTTCTGCATATTGCTCTCCGGTAGTAAAAAGATGTCTACGCTTTCACATACATTAAGTCGGCAATCGATATGATCATTTGTCGATCACCGTTGCTAGTACAAGTGAACCAGAGTAACCTGCTGCTTGTTTGCATAAAGGTTTTTGCGCTAGAAATTAGCGCCCATCGCCTGCGTTGATGTCTTCCGTTGCGCGTGCGCAGAATTAATCCCGAGATTGCCATCAGGGAAAAAGATTCCGTGATGCAGATGTATCTTATTTCGACTTTTGATCCGAGTTCGGGCGCAACCTCGCGCGAATTTTCTATCCCTCATTGTATGCAATCTTATCGTGCGCGGAAGACCACGTGCAATGTAAATGGAGCGAATTCCAGGAAATACGCTCTTCGATCCGTCGATTTCTCAAAGCGTATTGCCGTAAAGATGAGAATGCCTCTCTAAGACGAAGGTTCCTCTGTAGTATCACATCACTCCGCTTTATCGTTTATCCCCTGACATATTATTCGTTGCTTTATCGTCTAATTTGTTGTAGACTTGTAACCTGTGAATTTAGGCTCGTATTCGAAAAGGCTTTCAAGTCATCCGTAACGAGTTTCGAGAGATCGATATTAGTATGATTTCGATATAAGTCCATCGTGGCCGAGATTAGTTTACACCGGCTTTCCTCGTAATTTATTGAGGCAATGTTGCCAGTTTATTATTCGAATGAGGCGGAATCCAATCTATAGGTTTCCTTTTCGACACTATTTTTAAAAAAGCTTGGAAATATTTTATGCGCTGTTGGACGTCTGTCCCTTGAGTAAAGAATCGCCCGATCCCATTCGTCGGGTTTAGCACGATCACCCCATACCAGGGAGGTAACTGCGGAGAGGAATATGATTGTCAAAATATTTGGAGGTGCGCGTCTAAATTTAAAAAAAAATACAACGAAAAGCAATAATATGAAAACAAATGTTTTAACTAATTTAATCCATAATTTAAAAGATGGTATTCAGCTGGTGGGGGTGGGGCAAGGGAGGCCGAGGACTTAGGTCCCTTCCCTAAACGATTCGCAACGCTCATGCCTGTCGTGTGAAAATAAATTTTCCATTTTCCATTTGTCTAACAATAAGAAGCTGCGATGAACTTTCCTTTGTCGTTCGGATGCGACACGAGAGGAAACCCTTTGTCCGTGCGTTTACTTTTGCGACACCGCATCTCGCGCTGACCTTGTCGCAGGAGCAGTTGTTCGAGGGGGAAGGGGGAGGGAGTGCCTTTTCCGCGTTTCCCACCGGGTGGCGCTGCCTTCGACGTGGCGGGGGATTTTTCGTGACTCATCTAAAGAATTCCCCAACAGGATCTCACGAGCGAAAGTTGTGGCGAGACGGGTGACATTGCCTCCTGCCTTGCGACATGAACACTTTCACCCTCCCTACCCATATACATAGAGACCCATCCCTCGATTTACACGGGGGATGTGTTCTCGAAAATCGCCATGTAATTCAAAACCGTGTAAATCGAAACTAACACTTCATATAAAATTGTGGGTTAGGTTCCATTTTCGACGAACATCGACGCTTAAAATTACTACTTACACATATGGCTGGCAGTTAAAATGTACTTTTTATTTCGAAATTCTACGTAGAATTTACTTCTATTTTCACAATACGTTGATTATTTATTTAAAATTTTATAGGAAGATAAACGATTAGCGGGCTGCCTTCAAACGACCACAGAAGTTCCTTTCTTCCGAACCTCGTATAACAGGACTCGAGTAACTCTCAACAGGACATATCCATGACCTTATCTGTATAGAGAGGCTCGTGGAATATCCCACCATTAAGTCGGCAAATATAATCTCAAAAACATCAATAGGGCTAAGAAACGCGTGTTCTCAGAACTACCCTAGAACCTTGCGGTTACCTGATTGTTCATAGTAGCGTGGGCTTTTCAAAAAGACGCATATTTGAGTGTAAGGAAATACCCTTCTTTCAGTCCCACTGTTACTGCAAGCCCAGATAAGTAACGAAGTCGTAGGTATCAAGTAATATTGCGAAAAAAGTAAACAGAAACGACTTTAATATTATAATTCAGAATAAAATAGGTTTTTAGACGTATGCTTTTTCATCGATTTTGAAAAAAAAATTAATCAACGTTGATCGACGTTTTACGATTTAAATCGAATCCTACCAAGCCTAGATATAACACACAGGAGGATACTAATATTTAGCCACTTCCAGGTGAACTGGAAATTCTAAATTTATTGTGTGGGTAGGACTATGTGCAAAACCAGCTAGAAATATCGAAAATCTCAAGAAAGTGCAACAATGCGACCGCTAAAAATTCGTAAATGTTTAAACAAATTTTTAAGGTTTATGTATTTCCGAATGTGCTACGAAGCTGAAATGTGTTTTAAAGGTAGAATTTGTAAAAAAAAAAACGAAATAGGGATTATAGAAATTTTGATATTTTAATTTGTTTGGCTGTTAAAAATTCTTAGTTTAAACAACTAGATAAAGCTAGGGAGCTGAAATGTTTTCGTTATTTAGAACTTAGTACAGATGCTCAGATAAACATTTAAGAATCTCCATGAAGTTATTTCGGGAGTTGAAATCTTTTAACATTTAAACAATTAGATATCTATTATTTCATTTCTAGATGTGCTTCAACTTAAAAATTTCTGCAGAAATGTGTAGCATTAGTACCCACAATATAAAAAGTACAATATTCTTAAAATTGCAAATTTAAGGGATTGCTTTTACTACAATAATATCCCATAAAAAGACGAAATCTCTGCAGAGGTGCAAATCTTTAAATTAAAAAATATTTCTAATAATGACATCTTTCTGAAAAATTAATGTATATATATATATATATATATATATATATATATATATATATATATATATATATATATATATATATATAGAGAGAGAGAGAGAGAGAGAGAGAGATAGATAGAAAGAGACTAACCCACTCTTTTTCCGCGGCTTCTAACCCCATTTTTAAAAAATCCGAGTCTCGTTTGATGATTTTATCTGAAATTTCGGTCGATAGTTGAATCTCCTATCGTCTGGCGCGACGTTCGTTGATCAAGTAGGCTATCGCTTTCATTTCGGCTTCCCTCCTCCATCTACTTCAGGATGAGGGAGAGAGAAGTGTTAGCAATGGATAGGAATGCCTTTTAAGGTCCAGTTCAACTTGAGGCGAAGAGGAGCGAGGTGAAGCGGATGCAGCTTTAATCGTTTCCTAGTTGTGTCGCTTGGAATCGTCCAGATTGATGCTATTCTATTTAGGAGCCAGTCGGGAGTTGGCGTTCCCTGTTGTATAGGGAAGTATGTCTTTTTCGAAACATCACCAAGTTCGCCAAGATTGAAGCTTACATTTCGCTGGTTATCGCTCATATCAAATTAGCTTTCGTAATTACCTCGCTGAAAGTGTTTGCGGGTAACTTCGTGTGTACCAATGTTCCAAACGAAATAATGCGCGGGATTTGAATGAGAATTTGAATTTGGAAGGAAATTCGAATTTATATTTCCCGTTCATCAGATTATCATTTTTTTAGATTGAATAGTTAAGTATATTTTATGAAAAGTTATTTTTAGATCCATTGGAAACTCGTGCTCTTTTCAAGCCAGGTATTTGAAATTGTTCGAATTTAATTTATTTTCTTGAGCTTAGGTTTAGCTGTTAAATTTTTCTGCTCTCATTTTGGTCTCAAGCCCTGTTCTGTGCTGTAGTATCTCCATTAACACGTATTTATAATTTTGCCCTAGTTAACTATACATGAAGCAACGGACGCAAGTCAGCGCTGCGCTCCACGTAAAAGCTTCGTACGTTTATAAAATTTTAGGAATATTTCAACTCGGCAGTTATCGTGGCATGGCGATGGCTGAAGGCTTGTCCTTATGAGATGAGTGTAAGAGAAGGAAAAGAGCTTGCGCATTCCACGGGACAAAGTTTCAATAACACGACACCGCGTGCTTGATATTGTTGCTGAGTAACGAAGCTCGATTCGTACAGTAAATGCTTTTTTCGTGGAATGTTTATTGTTGTTTTACTTTCTGAAGAGGAATTTATGCTTGCCACCTGTTAATTTTGGCGGTACAAACTTAATAAAGGAAAAAACGCCAAGCTAACGGAGGGCATTCGCAAAACGGCAGCCGAGAGACAACCTAAACATTCCTATTGCACTTTTTTATGCGTGAGTTTTTGTTTGCGTGTGTGAGCATTCCGTTAGATCTCGGCCGTAATAAAAACCTCTCTTCCATTTTTTTCCGTACTTAGGTTTTAAAGGTAAATAGGTCAGAGGTGTCGTGAAACTTTGTCTGAGGAAAATTACACGACTGAAGCGCTTAATGTGGAAATAATCCGTATTATTTATTTCCCATATCTTTTGCCTCACACCATGTCCTGAGCTTTGACCATCGCTCGGTAATTAACGTGGTTAGCAAAATTTAACGAGTTTATTCTTTGAACCATTCACCTGAAGAGGTCCCTGACCGTTCTCACTAGCAGAAAAACTGATATATCCATTCACCTCCTAATTCTTTACACTCATCCACAGCGCAGCGTATATATGATGCAGTGCGGATACGCAGAGAATATTACGAAAAGTACGATGAAAACTTGACCATACGTTCCGGCTCATTTCTTTCAATCCTATAGCGAATAGAAATGATATTCGCATTTCCAGATTTGTTGTTTCATCGCCAAAAGTGGAACAATACGGCATTTCGATCACTTTTACTTTCCTTTTTTTCAATCGCGTTATGCGTTCCGAGCAGTTGAGAGCCCATAAAAAAGTTATGATATCTCGCGTCCTTTCCTCCCACTCCTCTCTCTACGTTATTTGGCAATACATTCGTATGAGTGGCACACCTATCAAGCGGTCATTTCGAATATCTACTCGAAAACAATGGAGACTTTCCTTTCATTCATCTCTTTCCCTGTTAACGTTTTCACTAGCGTCTCCCTCCCCACTACTTTTCTCCTCACTACTTTTCTCTCTCCACACTCCCTTTCTCCCTCCCCACTACTTTTCTCCTTCCCCACTTTCTACTTCCCTCTCCGTCCCCTTTCGCTCTTCCAATCCCTCTCCCTCCCCACCTCTCCTCCCTCCCCACCCCCTTTCCTCCTTCCCCACCCCCTTTCCTCCTTCCCCACCCCCTTTCCTCTTTCCCCACCCCCTTTCCTCTTTCCCCACCCCCTTTCCTCCTTCCCCACCCCCTTTCCTCTTTCCCCACCCCCTTTCCTCCCTCCCCACCTCCTTTCCTCCCTCCCCACATCCTTTCCTCCCTCCCCACCTACTTTCCTCCCTCCCCACCTCTTTACCTCCCTCCCCACCTCTTTACCTCCCTCCCCATCTCCTCTCCTCTCTCCCCGCCCTCTTACCTCCCTCCCCACCCCCTGACCTCCCTCCCCACCCCTTACCTCCCTCCCCACCCCCTTACATCCCTCCTTACCTCCCTCCCCACCCCCTTAACCTCCCTCCCCACCCCCTTAGATCCCTCCCCACCCCCTTACATCCCTCCCCATCTCCTTACCTCCCTCCCCACCCCCCTTACCTCCTTCCCCACCCCCTTACCTCCCTCCCCGCCCACTTTCCTCCATCCCCGCCCCCTTTCCTCCCTCCCCGCTCCCTTTCCTCCCTCCCCGCCCCCTTTCCTCCCTCCCCTCCCCCTTTCCTCCCTCCTCGCCCCCTTTCCTCCCTCCCCTCCCCCTTTCTTACCTCCCCGCCCCCTTTCTTACCTCCCCACCCCATTTACCCCCTCCCCGCCTCTTTTCCTCCCTCCCCGCCTCTTTTCCTCCCTCCCCGCCTCTTTTCCTCCCTCCCCACTCCTTTTCCTCCCTCCCCACTCCTTTTCCTCCCTCCCCGCTCCTTTTCCTTCCTCCTCACCCTCCCTCTACCCTCTCTCTCCCTCTACCCTCTCTCTCCCTCTACCCTCTCTCTCCCTCTACCCTCTCTCTCCCTCTACCCTCTCTCTCCCTCTACCCTCTCTCTCCCTCTACCCTCTCTCTCTACCTCTACCCTCTCTCTCCCCCTCTACCCTCTCTCTCCCCCTCTACCCTCTCTCTCTACCTCTACCCTCTCTCTCCCCCTCTACCCTCTCTCTCCCCCTACCCTCTCTCTCCCTCTACCCTCTCTCTCCCTCTACCCTCTCTCCCTCCTCTGTCTCCCTCTCTTCCTCTGCCCTCTCTCCCTCCTATACCCTCTCTCCCTCCTCTGCCCTCTCTCCCTCCTCTGCCCTCTCTCCCTCCTCTGCCCTCTCTCCCTCCTCTGCCCTATCTCCCTCCTCTGCCCTCTCTCCCTCCTATACCCTCTCTCCCTCCTCTACCCTCTCTCCCTCCTATACCCTCTCCCTCCTCTACCCTCTCCCTCCTCTACCCTCTCTTCCTCCTCTACCCTCTCTCCCTTCTCTCTCTCTCCTATCCCCCCTCTCTCTCCTATCCCGTCTCTCTCCTATCCCCCTCCCCATCCCTCTCTCTTCTCCCTTTTCTCCCTCCATTTCTCCCTTCTTCATTAGTCGAACGAAATCGAGCATAATTAAGACTCTCGACTTGGAGGCCTTCTCTTTAATGAGCGCCGTATCTACTGGCGTCTCAAGGTTAAGGGAGTTTTCCGCGGGATCCATTGACTCTTTCATTCGGGGCAGGATTGGCTTTTGTTCCAAAGGAGGGAGAGGATAGAGTTTAGGAGGAAGAGGAAGGTTGGGAGTTTTCGCGTGGAAATGTCCAAATCGTGTGGCTACGAAACGGAGCGAATTGCGATGAGAAAGTTTTCAGGGGACGAATTTTTATTTTATTTATTTTTTTTTAGTTTCAGTAGGAAGTAATTAACTTTTCGTCCTTGCTTGCTTAGTCTCGAAAAAACGCGTATTGCGATAGTGCGTGATCCGGAAGGAAACGTAGTGTATGTCGAAATGTTTTCGGGTGATCGCGTCAGCTGTTTCTGCAGGAACGAGTTATTGCTTCGGCAATGAGCGAGTTAACAAAAAAAGTTTCTCGACAAAGCCTTCAAATAATTATAAACAATGCAACAGAACTGTAAAAGAAAAACTCGAGAATGGCGTAAAGGTGAAACGATACATCGTCACGTCTATATTGAAATAATTGTGTGAGTGGTCATGTTTGTAAGATTTTCATTCGAGATCTTCTTCCGATAGGCTGTCTAATACCCTCCTTGTCACCTATTTCATTACTTCTATTTAATTCGACTAGAGAATGTTTCTAGTTATATTTCCGAGTTTTAAGTTTTAGTCGTCCGCTATATCATTAGCGTTATTAATTTTCTGTCAAATTACATTGCTTCATGTCGGTCCTTTCAAATATTCGAATAATTTCAGTGAAGAAAACATTATTATATTACACTTCTTTCGCCTTTTTTTATTTTAATTCGTATATTTTTCTATGCATGTCGTCGTCAGATGAAAGGATGAAAGCCGACTGTAGCGAATTGGCTCCTGATATCACGTTTCCTTGTTAGTAGCAATTCTTATAAAAAGTCATTTTAACTAATTTTTTTTGTTTTGCGGTTATTGCCGTTTTTAATCGTATCGATTGAGACCTGGAGATTTTTTTAGTATTAATTGTTTAGAAAGTTGTTTAGAACTAAACCTGCGTAAATGGGCGTGCGTTCTTTACTTATCACTATCACCTCCTGATTTTTTTCAATCGTTCGTATTTCTTCTTATGTGTATTTTAGGGAATGGATTTTGGCCTGCCGATATTTTTGTACAATCCGCGATGATTTCGCCGAAGCATGCGTCCTTTGTTTGGCGTGTCTCGAATCGGCGTTTTCAGTATTTTCCGCCTTTTTCAGTATTTTTCGCCTTTCGTATTTTTTTTCAGCGCGAGGTCGCGCCTTATAGCGTTCTATGTTTTTTCAATAATTGTTTAATCAATTCTCCTCCCCTCACTTTATTGGTCCAAAATAAACAGATCCGATCGCGAGCGGCAATCAATTTGCGAAGATCGATAGCTCGTGTTCCCATAATCGATGTAAGCGCGGCACGACCGTTGGGTGCGGGGCGTGCCCGGTCAATGGAGCGTAGAATGTAGGCCACCGTGCCAAACCCCAAATGAAGAAGCGGCGCCGTGCTTTGCGGATAGGGAGAAGGATAACTCCTTATTTTCTTTACGGATGGGTGGTGCCTCTCGCTCTGGTGGCCTCTTTCTCTCTCTCCCTCCCTCCCCTTCTCTCTCCCTTCCTCCCTTTCTTCCTCCCTCCCCTGTTATCTCCATCCCTTTCTCCCTCCCTCCCCTTCTATCTCCATCCCTTTCTCCCTCCCTCCCCTTCTATCTCCATCCCTTTCTTCCTCCATCCCTTTCTCCCTCCCTCCCTCACTTTCTCTCTCCCTCGCTTTCTCCCTCGCTTTCTCCCTCCCTTTCTCCCTCCCTCCCTTTCTCCGTCCCTCCCTTTCTCTCTCCCTCCCTTTCTCTCTCCCTCCCTTTCTCCGTCCCTCCCTTTCTCCCTCCATTTCTTCTCCCTCCCTTTCTCCCTCCCTTTCTCCCTCCCTTTCCCCCTCCCTCCCTCCATTTCTCCCTCCATTCCTTCCTTCCCTCCCTTTCTCCCTTCCCTTTCTCCCTTCCCTTTCTCCCTCTCCCTCCCTTTCTCCCTCTCCCTCCCTTTCTCCCTCTCCTTTTCTCACTCTTCCTTCTCACTCTCTTCCTTTCTCCCTCTCCCTCCCTTTCTCCCTCTCCCTCCCTTTCTCCCTCTCCCTCCCTTTCTCCCTCTCCCTCCCTTTCTCCCTCTCCATCCCTTTCTCCCTCTCCCTCCCTTTCTCCCGCTCTCGCTTTCTCCCGCTCTCCCTTTGTCCTTCTCACCCTTTCTCCCTCCCCTTCTCTATCTCCCTTTCTCCCTCCCCTTCTCTATCTCCCTTTCTCCCTCTCCTCCCTTTCTCCCTCCCTCCCTCCCATTCTTAGTCTCAATCTTGCCGCAAATAAAGACCAAATCAATCAATCCCTTTCTCCCTCCCTCCCTTTCTCTCCCTCCGTTCCTCCCTCCCTTTCTCCCTTTCCCTCCCATTCTCTCTTTATATTACTACAAATATATATCTTCTCTTCTCATCTACATCAGGAAGAGGTAAAACTGCCGCGGAAACAAAATCGAATCCGATTATAATCGCCAACGGCTCGGTCGTGCGATGGACGCTCACCAATCGCTGAGGATCATGATGTCAAGCAGCCAAAAGGCAAATAAATGTGTATTTCCATCGCTCTCAAGACGTCAAGAGAAGCTTATGGGCGAAGAGTCTGCGTCACTGCCATCGCAAAACAACCTGCAAGACCGTACACTCGAGTTCCATTGCAAAAAAGAGATGGCTGTTACCGCGCAAAATATACGACTCTATGATCGGATAATGCGTAACCCAAGGGTCATCACGAGATAAATCCTACATTGACGATGCGACATTTTCGATTTCCAAAGAAAACTCAATATTTACGTTTTGTTTTAAAAAAAGGTGATGGAGGTATTAAAGGTATGTGAATGACGTCACGGAGGCGAAATCAACATTACCCGCCTAATTGGCGCTGAGAAGTTCTCGTCCAGCACGGACGATCTGCTGATCAATATGTCACGAATCTTCAGTCACTCCTCGAATGTTCCAAATGCGTTTGGGTCATGCGGATCAATTCTTACGTTTTGCTGAAATTTTCATGCCGGAAAATTTTCATGGGAATCGGTTTCGAGAAGTTTCCATCCAGCAGATTGTGTCATTCCATCGTGCGGGTCGTCAAAGCGTGTCGTTCTTTTTTATCTTTATCAGAATATTTACTCGTGTTTGCCTTCTTCGGCGCAATTTCATAACGAAGCAATAATTTCTGCTCCGACGGCACGAGACGATCGCCTCCGTACGTAAGACGGAGAAAAAGAAAAAAATCTCGAAGCAACTCATCCAAAGCATTCTCGAACCACTTCTATGGTTAAAAAGTTTTGTTGCGCGCGTCGCGAATGCTTGGCGTTTGACGCAGATTCGGATTGTTGATTGATGGTAAGGGCAGCTCGTTAGCCAGAAAAACCTCTGATCTCACGATCGTTTTAGCGACAGTGTAACAGTCGCTCTGTAATTCACCGTTGGTTGAATCTAAAAAGTAAACGAGCTACCGCTAAGGGCAGCTATTTAGCGACTGGAAAGCGCTTCTGGTTTGCTCAAACGTTTTGTGACTGAATGAACTACCTTGATGATCGATTGGACTGAAGCCGTAAGATAATCTTGATAGCCTAATTTTCAATTATTCATTAATACGGATTTCGGAACTATTTTGTCTTTCTTCGTATACCTTGTTTAGTACAAATTTGATCGTAACCGGATGTGCTACGGCTCAAAAAGCGCATCCAAAAGTTATTGGGATGGTCGCACTTAATTGCGAACATGATCACGGGCACATATTTCTGCCTAGGGAACATGACAACGTCCACCGTAAAATGGATTCCTTTTTTTAGACGCGTGGCAATAAATAACCGATGGTTTTTTTTCAATGCGCGTACCCTTTTTCCATCATTTTAGATTTTGTTTTTCATCGGAAGAAAGATATTGTCCATCGTCTATCCGTTGCCTTTCCAATCATAGGTGAAGAAAATACTACCGTCCGTTTACTATTACATCGTGGTGATGATGCTTCGTCTTCGTTATACGTATGAGCAGAAAAGAAGCGCATAATAATTAATACATGCTGACGATAAATTCAATGGCCTGTTTCATTCGGTCGTTTAAGCACTACGGGAATGATGGATATTTATTTTTGCTTTATTAACGGCATGTCGCGCAGGCGTTATAGTGAAAGAAGTAATCCGATCACCTTTGCAGGGGAATTTCACGGCGAGTGCGAAATCTTCGGCGTGTCGTAGGACGTATTTTAATTTATCGGTCGTTACATAAATATAGGTCTATGAGATCGAGACTATAGTGTGGGAGAAATTGAGCGCGCAACATACTCCTTTCCCGCCGATCCATTTTCCTGAAAACAATAAACGCGTGAGAGAGCTCTAGAAAGTTGGGTGCGTGAGGGAAGGGGAGATGGATTGGCGATCTCGCACGCCCCCTCTCCCGCCCTCCCTCTCTCCCTCCCCCTTCCATCTCGGGTCACTACCGCGTCGATATCATCGCCTCTACACAGTCCTTATCGTCAATCTCCCTGCATTCCTCCTCGTTACTCCATCCTCGTCTTTTTTGCTGCATCTTCATCTCCGTCTTTCCCTCCCTAATCTCTCCCTCTCTCCCTCCCTCCCTCCCTCCCTTCCTTCCTTCTTCCTCTCTCCCTCCCTCCCTCCCTCCCTTCCTTCCTTCTTCCTCTCTCCCTCCTTCCTCTCTCCCTCCTTCCTCTCTCCCTCAATCCTCTCTCCCTCCATCCTCTCTCCCTCCTTCCTCTCTCCCTCTTTCCATCTTTCCTCTCCCTCTTTCCTCTCTCACTCTTTCCTCCTCTCTCTTTCCTCTCTCCCTCTTTCCTCCTCTCTCTTTCCTCCTCTCTCCCTCTTTCCTCCTCTCTCCCTCTTTCCTTCTCTCTCCCTATTTCCTCCTCTCTCCCTCTTTCCTCCTCTCTCCCTCTTTCCTCCTCTCTCCCTTCTCCCTCTTTCTTCTCTCCCTTCTCCCTCTTTCCTCTCTCCCTTCTCCCTCTTTCCTCTCTCACTTTCCTCCTCTCTCCCTTCTCCCTCTTTCCTCCTCTCTCTCTTCTCCCTCTTTCTTCCTCCGACATCATTTTACGCTTTTCTCGATCGACTAACTGGTTGCGACCGTCCTCTTCTTACTGTCTCTATGCAGAAGCACCCTCTCTCTCTATTTTATTCCCCCTCCTCCTTACTCCTCCCTTCTAAGCTGGCACTGTACTCCGCCGACCTACATTCTCTTCCTCGCCTTGTCCATCGACGGCGCCGTGAGCCCGTTTCTGCGGCGGTCATTCGCTCGTTGTCACTTCGCGCTTGATAAAATTTCCCCCAGTGGGATTTTCTCGCCTCTCTGTTCGCGATAAAAAATGAGTCTAAGTCGGAGATAGCGTCCTTCTCGCAAAAAAGTAACTTCACTGTTTTATTTCAGGCTGTTGCGCCTCGATGCGAACTATTTCGTTATGGCCATAACGATTTACATCTTATGAATAAAATTAAATGAACCTCCTTTATTATTGTACATTAAAATTTATCATGCGCGGAGACCAGTTATGTGAATTATTTCCGAATAATAAAGTGATGCATAATGAAATGGTCTGTGGCGTTAGAAGATAATTAAAAAAACAAACAATGGATACGTTTCTGAAGGATGATATACTGAAATAAAAAGAATCGAAGGAAAATAACTGAAGAGGATAAGTGTGAAATACAAGGCTCTGGTTTTTAATAATTTTTATTTTATATCCAAAAGCAAAGGTCTCGTGCGTAATAGATCTCGCATGACTAGAGTTCGAAGAAATTCGAAAATGTGATGTATTCAAACAAGGAATATAACGCCTGCATTTTACTGGAGCTAGTCGCTAGCTCCACTCTTTGCGTTTTTTTATCTGACCTATATAAATATATTTTAAGAAAATATTCGTATCGCCTTTTTCCACTCGTCGAATTTCCATTAGCATAAAGTAGAGAGTTGATTCCACATGAGTTCCATATGTGACGCGGGTATGTTGTGAACGCAGCGGAATGTTTTTTTCCCCACAATCATTTCACTTAACCGTTCTTGGGTAAAAAAACTGAATCGAATCCACGACTCCCCCTCTCCTCGCCTAAGCCCCAATTCTCCGCTATTTCGAATTCCACCCCCGTAACCTTCTTAGTCCGGCCAGTCGCCAACCTGCTTTCACTTCCGTGAATTCTGCCCCCTTAGAAAACCTCTCCTCTCTCTCTTTTCCTATTCCTCCGCCATCTCTCACCATTATCCCCCCGTAGCACATTTCTCGTCGACCAAGGATTATCTCTTCTATCTTCAGTTCCATCCCAGCTTGAATTCGCTTTTTAAGCGAGTTTATGGTCTTCATCTCACACCGGCGAGTCCCGGGCATTTTATTACTACAGTCAAATCTCAACTATCAGTGATCGGATTAACCGTGCGGCGGATTAACCGAGCGACCGGGCGTTCTGAAGCGAGTTTGTATTGTTCCACTTACATGGTAAATGAAGAAGACAGGACTTCACCGATATATTAAACATCCGCTGATACGTATATCAGATCGATCAAACGAAACATGTTTTAACAAAAGAGTTGAAAGGTTTTTTTTCAAAAATGTAATGGAAACTGATTTACCTACCATTTTTTCCGAAATGAAGTTTTCTCCTTTATTCGAGAGAATTTGCTGTAAACCAAGGGCCATATTAAATTCGCAGCGATGTTAAATGGCTCTATGGGCGAAAGAATGCTTTTGTTACTTTTTTGTCTTCCTCTCCCATCTTTTTATGTGCACACGAAGTGGTGATCAGTAATATTGAATAGTCACTCCCAAAAACAAATATTATTTTTTAAATTCATTTATTCCACAATAATTGGAATTTATGGTTTAATTGATAGCGTTTTATTAATGGCGTCCGTCCTGCTTCCTTCATAAATAAACTTCTACGGCATATAACTGAAATTATGCCGAATTTTGTCTTTAAAATGCGGATTATCCGTTTTCCTTAATTATCCGTGCTTACGCAAGTCCAAGTTAACTCGGATAATCAGGTTTTCGCTGTATTTGGTGTACCAAATGGATGGAATAAATTGATTGAAGATCGCTACGCATACAGGCATAAGCTGGAATTTGGGAAATTCGGAAACGTCTGAAAAAAATCTGCCTTGACGTGGAATCGAACTACTGTAGCAGACTAATTCTCCCGTTTCAGAATGCCTGTCTGCATAATGATCATCTATCAATTCATTCCATCAGTTTATAATTAGGCAATCTCACCATTTGAGAGGGAAATAAAGTTCAAGAATAAGCATTTAAATAATGTCCAAGGTGTCTCCAATAGCCATAACAAGGTTGTAAAAACTAGAAGACATTTTCCGCTGTTTTTTTTTGTCGTAATAAGTTTCTTTTATTCAGGAAAGAGTGTAGTGAGACCAGACTAATACTTACATGAGAAAGTTGTTATGTAAATTGTAGTGATTTATCTCTTTGTAATAGTTAAAATCAGTGGTTTCCAACCTTGGGGTCGCGGGGGGTCCTCAGTTGGGTCGCGAAGGTTCATCCAAAAGAATACTTTCCCGGCAGTCAGATTGTTATCTATATATTATTATTGAAAATGATGTAAGCCACACTCGCCTTTCGAATCTTTTAGCACCGATGCGGGAAAATATATGGGAAAAAGCAGGTGTACTA
This sequence comes from Tanypteryx hageni, assembly GCA_028673005.1. Lineage (NCBI taxonomy): Eukaryota > Metazoa > Arthropoda > Insecta > Odonata > Petaluridae > Tanypteryx > Tanypteryx hageni. Next base: position 182,253,478 of record CM054115.1, on the reverse strand, counting down.
GATCAGTCGAAAATTTCCCATCCGCACCCTCGCTAACATGACTTTCATGCATTAATTCTACCCTTTTCTCTAAAATGTTCATGACAAAGACTGACCAAATTTATAACGCAGTAGAGCGATACAATAGTAGCGTCCGCTGGCAGGGACGTATTTACAGCTAGTATCTGTGTTGTATCTTAGCCCAATTAGAAGCACGGGTCGCGAGAGTCCAGGTATGGGTCGCGATGTCCTATTGGTGATCAGTTTTGGGTCGCTGCAGGAGGAAGTTGGGAACTGCTGGTTTAAATGAATAAATGGACACGTAGGGGGAAAATGTTTTAATAAAATTGGGGCGCCTGAATGGGCCGGGGGCGCCAAAATACCTCGGGTGGGTCCAGACTTCACGCGCCGTGTTTATTGAAAAAGCGAAGCGAAAATAGAACGTCCAAATATTCGGGAAATTCGTTTTCGTTTGTTCCGAGAGCGAAAAATAAGCTTCTTCTCGTTTTCGTTTCGTAACCAGGTTGGGTTGGGGCTGGTCGCGGAGGGGGAGAGGGGAGGGGGGTGGGAAGAAATGATGAAGGCGCTCTTCTCCCGAGACAATGAGCGTGTCCCGCGGCACTCCTCTTCTGACCGGAATGCGAGAGTGGCCAATACGCCTGAGTTCTGATTCAGCGGGGAAAACTCGAAGACTGGAGTGAAAAAAACTTTCACTGAAATCTTTTCCTGCTCAACTTATTCGAAACGGGATCGTTCCCGAAGGAATCTTTTTAGAGTTTCGCAAGAATCCCTCGGGATAGTTTTTTTAACAACGGGAAAAAATGGAATCTCTCGACGATGAGAACGAGGGTGGAATCTTTTTCTCGGAATTGCTTTTGAGAAATATTCTCAAAAAAAGTGGAAGGCAAGTCAAGGTTGCGACTCCAAAAAAATGTGATTCTGATCTTCAGAGAGGTAAATTTCCTCTCTTCTGCTTAAACTTTTGGTGGAGAAATGGAGGGAAACGGCGGTACTGGATTCTCTATCTGGAAAGTGAGTAACGCCGTCTCTTGTTTGATAATGTGGAGAGAGAGAAAAAAAGGCTGACGGCGCATTAATGTCTGTACTTATTTCTCAATCGTTTTGCAATTCGTCTTTCCGTTTCCTTCCTTCGGACGGTTTTCATACTAAGGCGTAACTAAAGTCTCCGCGGCTGCCAAATCGTTTGCCAATTGATACATTTCTCGGTGTCGTAATCCCTTGGTCGCTTCGTGCCCTTTCCCACTCCTGTCCGTTTTCTTCGAACCGCTCCGCCATTTTCTCCTTTCTCGCGATAGTTCGAATCGCTTCGCGGCCTTATTATTGGCTTATTTCGCTCTTCGACTCATATCGAGTCCGGGGGGAGGAGGTTGTAAATTTTTACTCTAGCGAAGAGAACGTCGATTTTTTTCGCTCGTATCCAGTGAGAGGCGCGAGTCGTTTTGTGCTCTTTGAAAATGGACGTTTTCAGATCGAAATCTTTTCGCCGAAACGAACCGTTCGCGTCGCAGTAGATTCCCGAACGTAGCGAGCGTAATTTTTGGAGGGCGTGCGGGATCTGTGGATTGGCGCGGATCATGCGAATCCGTCGCGGTCGGTTGAGTAACTGCAGCGGAGGGATTTGAGGCCCTTGTTGCAGCGAGGTGGCCGGTTGAGGCAATTGCTTTCACTTCTCCATCTCGCTAATTTTTCGCTTTCAGTCTTTCCCGCCCCTTTCCACACCCCCGCAATAATTCCCCTTCTCTTTCCCTCTCTCTTCTCCCTCTCTCTTCTCTCACTCTCTCGATATCCACCCACTCGCTCACCCCATTCCTCCACCTCACTCGACGTTTCCTCCTTTCGGAGAAAGTTGCTCTCCCCCCCCCTCCTCCTTGTTACCCTCCCCCCACCGCCCCCTGTCCTTCCGTCTCTCACGGCTCCACATCCACTCCTCTAATCCCCTCTTCTCTATCCCTCGCCCCGCCTTTTCTCTAGCCTCCTCCATCGCCATCCTCTTCTCCACCCCCGCTGCCCTAACACCTATTCCGCCTCCCCCGTATCGCTTGATATCCCACCTCCGTATCTCTTAGCGCCTTTCCAGGCACGTTTAGCTCGCCGATGCATTAGGGCCGCAGTTTGAGGTTGCGGGGGCATTTCAGTGTGTCCAAAAAAGTTTTATATTATAGGATGTTTTTAAAACGGGAACGTTGTGTGTTATATTTTTAGAAACTTTTTCACTCGGGGACTTCTGTCAAATCGTTGCTGGTGTTATCAACTTCAGGTAATGTTGTTGTATTCTCTATCTTGCTGCAAAAGGCTTTATATACATTTTGTTATAAATTGTCGACCTATTAGGTTGGGGTAAAGAAGTGATACATCGGTTAATTTAACACGCGACTGCCTTATACGATTTTCTGTAAGATTTAAAAAAATACCCGTATTTAAAATGAAGCCAGCGCAAAAACGTTTTAACGTTGAACGGTATCTTTATATTGGAAATAGCCTTTTCTAATAAAAAATATAGAATTAAATTAGACCTTCGGAAATGCATTTTTTTGTTGTAAATTATTCCAAGTATCCATAAAATACGTAGATAATATCAGCTGTTTTATATTTTCTCGCCCATCAAAGCTCTATTGATTTTCTTCTGCCTGCCACAGCCGCGATACATGGTTAACGGCCCCGAATCCTGCAATCCTATAATGCCTGATCCATTTAGTGGAAATAATCGATCTGGGAAGTAGGTACGCAAATAGTTATTCGTTAGGTTTAGCGGGTGCCAGTCCACCGAACGGAATGGGAAAGCACGAGATCTCGTGGTGTCAGGAGAAGCGGCAACCGCGCGTAGGATTACAGCACAAGTCGCACGCGCAATTGCGCTCAGAGATTAATGACTAGGTTTGTTTATGTGTTCATTTCTTTTATGGCATTGGAGTCGCAGATTGCATTCTCTGTATTATTTCCTTAACACATCGCAACCTACCTTTTTAAAAGACGCAATCGCTTTGTTTATGTACATTGCTCAATTGTTATTGCATTAACTAGCAGTTAGATGTCATAATTAAGTAAATCGGAAAAACGTCATAACTATGATCAGAATATGTTATAACAGTAATTATCGTTTGCTTTTCACCTTCCGTCATAATGAATACGAATGTCGCGGTGTTCAATTTTTGTGTATTCCAGACTCGTATTTATATTATTATGTGCATACACTGGGTTCGCGCCAAGTATTATTTGTCATGAAGGGAGCCATATTTTCTTTGTTAATCGTATTCGAAATTCAATTTCAGTATATTACGCTAGGAATTCGTTCGAATTTAACAGACGTACCTAATGAGAAATATCGATGAACTTGGAATTGTGACTAAGATATTTATCACATATTTCTTTGCTCTGGACTATTAAATTGCAAATGAAATTAAATCATAACCGTTGCAGGAACTGTTCGCTATGCTTCATCGGTGTGTCAGGAAGTTTCCCATTCCACGACAGCTGCAAACGTTTTTATTACGGACTGGATATATGTAGAGGCGGAGGGGCGCAGGCGGTAGCATCCACTGACACGCGCCCGTTAGAAACCCGTCTATATCGCTGGGATCGACGTTGCCCGAGGGAGATTTCGGTCCGCCTCGGCAAGTTCAGTTATATTCTTGGATGTGAAGGAACGCCTTTTCGAGTGGTGTAGGAGCTTTGATTCCTCTGAACACCTGCCCACCCTCCTCTCCCCTCACCTCCTCTCCCCTCACCCCCCACCCATTCTCCCCGCACCCACTCTCCACTCTCCCCTCACCCCCCACCCCATCTCCCCTCACCTCCTCACCCCTCACCTCCTCTCCCCTCACGTCCTCTCCCCTCACCTCCTCTCCCCTCACCCTCTCCCCTCACCCCCACCCATTCTCCCCGTACCCACTCTCCTCTCACCCCCACCCCATCTCCCCGCACCCACTCTCCCCGCACCCTCTCTCCCCGCACCCTCTCTCCCCGCACCCTCTCTCCCCGCACCCTCTCTCCCCGCACCCTCTCTCCCCGCACCCTCTCTCCCCGCACCCTCTCTCCCCTCACCTACTCTCACAATCAGTCCCAAACCCTCCACCTGCCCTCCCTCTTCCTCCCTTCAAGCGATAGGATCCTTCTGGAGCCGCCACACCTCACCCGACCCTTCCTCTCTGCCTCGCTTTCCCCTCGCTGTCTCTGTCACGTTAATCGCTCTCCCCACCCCGCTGCTTCTCAGGTTAACCACCCCCCCCCCCTCTCCACCCTACCCCTTTGCACACCCCATCCCTCTGCACACCCCATCCCTCTGCACACCCCATCCCTCTGCACACCCCATCCCTCTGCACACCCCACCCCTCTCCCTACCCCACCCAACTGTGGAACCTATTTGCCACCCTAGACAGTCCCACCACCGAACGCAAGCCGACTTTCGGCAGTCTCGTCTCCTCTTCAAAATTTCCGTGATACCTGTACCCTTGCACTAATTTAGGTCGACGCTTTGCTTTTAGCGGCTTCTAACAATATGCGGATGACTTTAAGAAGAGGACAGTTAGTGATGAAGGTGGATTCGTAGCTATATAATAGTCGAGTGACCTACATGCATATTTCATCTATAATGACACAGGCATCGATGATGTTTCACCGATGGTTTACTTTAAAAAGGAGAATGGGCGATAGTTTGGTGTTTGCTAGTGAAAGGCATGTCCGATCTAGTCAACCTATTTTTGTCCACAGAATTAATCGTCGATTGGATTTAAGCCGTGAGGTGAGGTCGGTTTTTGAAATGGACGCGAGGACGACAAATGAATGTCGTTAGCTTTCCCACGCAAAGGATTGAGATTTCTCCCTTAATGGTGTAAAATGGGCGCTATTCTGCAAGAATGCTCATCTCCCCTTCCTTTCTCTCGATTGGCAAATCGCAAACTTCGAACTGTTATAACCGTGCTGGTAGATTACCTCCCTAATGCCAAGGTTGCGGGTTGTCAAGGACGATCTTGTCCGTTTTTTGTCATCGAAGTTCTATCAATCTGAGAGCTTAGGTTCTGATGAATAAACTAGTAAATGACTGACAAGTTTGCCTATGAAAAGAAAGTTTGTTGCATAGGAACCACCGAATGTAGGCCCGCCCTGCCCGCGAAGCTTTGATGAAGATGTGGTGTGCGACATTTATTAAAGACAGTTTTGTGTATTTTAATTACTTTTATTGCCATAAAAACCTGCCTGGTGAAGTTTTTAAGCTGAAAAAGTGTTGACTTTATTTTAATTTTTGAAATCGCATACGCTCTCTGGATTTAAGTTTCTATATAAACTCTCATCTGGCCCGGTGAGGCACTCGCGACCTCAAATACGGCCCGCCGAAGCACTAACATCTACGAATGCGGCTCGCCGCGTAATAATAACTTCCATACTCCGTCATCCTCGAATCACAGCCGGTTGTCTGAATCCATTGGCCGCTTTTGTTGTCTTTTTGGGCTGCTTTTAACAATTAATGGGAGAGGCATCAGCGTAGGGCCACTTTCGCCTCCTCTCCGATGCTTTTCTCCCCTCTTCCCACCCTCCCCTCCGCCCTCCCACTCCTCCGCCCTCCCTCCCACCCCTCCGCCCTCCCTCCCCTCCGCCGTTCTCCCTCGGGGCACCACTCCTACCGCGTTCTTCCCTTCCTCACCCCCCTAACTGCCTCCCGTCCATCTTTTGTCCACGATTGGCCTTGACCTGCCGTGGTAAACCAAATCACGCTGCCGGACTTACACTGTCGCCAACATCTCTCCTTCACTTTCTCTCCCTCCTTCGGGCCTTGCAGCCTATCGCGCCTATTCCCTTCTCCTATTTCGTCATTATTTTCTACTACTCAGAACTTACTAATGCAATCACCTGCGAATAGTCTAACCTCGCTTAGCATTTTGTCAGTATTGAGAATAATAGTTGTTCATACACGCTTCCTTGCGGCACCCTTGAGTTATTGATCGATTATTTTGAGAAACTATTACCTACCTTCAGCATCTGCGTGCATCCTGTGAGAAATGCTCTTATCTCTACTGCCCTTCGGTCTAATCTGATACATCATATAAAGATATTTAGTGTTTTTTTCCGTTATTCAGTGATTCAGCGATCTCTTGCATTAATGCTGTTATTTGGCTTTCGCAAGAATAACTCTTCCGAAAACAGTTGTTTCTCTCGTAAGCGATTGTTTTCTTGCCGTGAACTTTTTCATATATTTCCCTGCTAAAGGCTCCATTTATTTACAAATAATACGCGTTAAGCTAATTGGGCAGTTGTTATCCATGCCTGAACGTTCACTCCACTTGTTATAGGGACTAAAATTGATTTTCCCCCATTCTTATGTAGATTAGTAAAGAATAATTAAGGCTCAATGGGTTAATCGTGTGCATATTGCTTACTATATTGTTCTAAACCTCCTTTAATGTTATAGTTGTTCTTTCAATTGTCAACTCGAAACTTAACGCCGCAGAATCGATGCTTTCTGCCATTGTCTTCTCTTGTATCCAAGGGCTCTCTTACGTCCAAAATGAAATGATTTGTCCGCGTTACAACTCACTCGCCCCAACTAACGGCACAAACGTGTATGCGAGGTATTTGGGCCGTCGAATGTGAAAGTCTATTAGAGTTATAAGTCGTTTTCTCCATATCCGTGTGTGCGTTCCTCCATCGATGCACGGGTATTAAGGCTCGGCTGACATGGCTCTGGAAATTATTAGTGTGATTAAGAGGTCGTAAAAAACTGCGTTTTTGTCATTTCTCCGCCGCCTGTTGCCGGGATTTTACAGAGATTGGAGGCGTATTGCATGTCATCGCGCGCACTTGTGCGCCTGTGTTCGATTCGATTTTATCTACCCAGCTTTGTTTTTTCCTTTTTGTCGTCGATTGCTGATGGTCTCGGCGAAAGTTCCGGGTCAGTAGCATGTCTTCGATCTAGTGTCCACCGATTTAGTGTTTGACCTTCGGTTGACCTAAAATAATTCGTGTCCTCACCATTTTTTTAACCGGGTTTAGCATTCGTGTAAATTTTTTCGTGTCCCATTTTCGCTTTATCTGGAGAAAAACATGAATTGATGTGGGCCATGTTTAAAGTGGCTCGGATTCAGCGTCCATTTTTTCAAATCGTTATTTTAATTAGATAATTTTTACTTGACATTTTTAAGTCAGCGGTTCCTAAACAGGGCGCTGCGGCCGATCCTAAAGGGTGCCACGAAAAATATTACTGAATAAATTAATCAACAATTTTTGTGTTAATAATCCTTTTAGACAAAAATTTTGCATCAGTAAATTGATAATGATGAAATTCCAACGTCTAAACGTTGTGATACCAGAATGTATAAATGTTCTGTCTTGTTTCAAGGTGAGATTTGTTTATCTTCCAAAGGCTGCCGCGCCTGAAAATTGTTGAGAACCACCGCTCTAAGTTATAATAAAGTCAGTCATGCATTTAGTTGTTCGACATTGTTTCAGTAAAATTTGATCTATTCTTGTATTACTGCAGCGTAGGAAAAACCTGTCCTAATGTTACATAATTAGCAAAATGAATATGGCGGTATGGCCTTGACAAGTATGGCATCAGTTCAAACACCCCAAAAAACTAAGCAATCGTCTAGAAATAATCGATTTAGTCAGATATGCCGTAAAATTGCCTCATCTTAAAAGCTTTAAGACCGGTCGACCGTAAATACCTGGTTTTATTGTACGCAACGTTGCCCGAATTCAGTTTCAGGTGAAAAAGAGGATTATTCCCACTCTTTTAATAGGATAAATACTATCGAACCCGCTTATAAAATTTTATAATCTAAGCCATTAAGGTGATTGCATCCATTGTTTACTGTATATTGTTTTTTGTACTAAATAACTTAAGAATACCCGTTTAGCATTTTTCAATTTGAACCAAATTTATCCTTGTCTCAATACTGTAAGCTATTTCGACGAACTAATTACAAGTTAGACATGACGACTAACTTAGTGCTAATCAAGTTTTTCATGTAATCTTTGCATTTGTATGTACCTGGAATGTGCGATTTAAATAGGATATTGAGAATAAGAAAATGGCAATGGGTCGGCCGATTCGCAAGAAGTGGCGGTGAAGTGGTTAGAGCGTTGGCCTTCCACGCAGCAGGCTCGGATTCAAATCCAGCGGAGGTCGGATTTTTCAGCCTGTTTTGAGGAGACCGCGCAAATCAGCGCTCCGTCCTTCGGAAGGAACTTTAAGCAGTTGGTCCCCTTGGTCCTCTTCGTAAAGGCTTTTCCCCCCTCCCTAGTGTGGTGTGTTTTCGGTGTGGAAGGAGTTATGGCTATAATAATCCAAACAAACAATATTTCCGCGAATGAAAGCGTTAGCATCTTTTGTAACTGATTTTCACGTCATCATTCAGTTTAAATCTCCTACCGCAAACAAATGAAGTTTTTCTTAACCGCGTTGATGGAAATTCTTGCGTCGTTAATAAAACATCACGTCTTATCTAGTTTGGACATGGCGGGGCGTTCAAGTCTGTCGGAAGGCACGCGGCGTGTATGAGACTTTGAGAGGTACCAAGGGCAAGTGGCAAGTACGTATTCGCACGCTGCCTCTCTCCATCGCTTGGAAATGTTTTTTCCAGCATCAAACCTGTATGTAACGAGGTGCGGGTAGAAGATCCGTTCCAAGGGACGCCGAACGGAATGGACCTTGGAACCGGGCAATGGCTACGTCGCCTTCCTCCCCCGTCCTCCCTCCGCCCGCCCCACATCCTCCCACCACCCCTCCCCCACCCCATATCCTCCCGCCACCCCTCCCCCACCCCATATCCTCCCGCCACCCCTCCCCCACCCCATATCCTCCCACCATCCCCCCGCCCCACATCCTCCCCCCATCCCCCCACCCCACATCCTCCCACCATCCCCCCGCCCCACATCCTCCCACCATCCCCCACCACCACCCCTCCCAACATCCCCATCCCACATCCTCCCGCCATCCCCCCTCCCCACATCCCCCACCACCACCCCTCCCAACATCCCCCCATCCCCCACCACCACCCCTCCCAACATCCCCCCATCCCCCACCACCACCCCTCCCAACATCCCCCATCCCACATTCTCCCACCATCCCCCCTCCCCATATTCGCCCTCTTCCCTCCCCCCGTCTCTTACACCCTATCCCTTTTCCTGCCCTCGCCCTGCCTCTCCCTATCGCAAAAAATTACATGCAATATGTGTAGACTATTGCGTTTGATTTCGATGGCATTGCATTATTTTGACCCAAACAGGTAAAATGACTTGCTGCTAATTGTGTAGAAACGAGACAAATGTCCTTTAATTCGCAGCAAAATGCATAGGCATACAACCACCTGTTATCTAGTCTATTTTAAATCGGTTCCTTTTTTTAGTTCTGATCTGTTTAAAGCTCGCAAAATTTTTCCACGAACAGCTGCAGATACGAATCGGAACTTTTTTTTACTATTTGTCGAAAAGAAAGTCATGTTTACGTAGTCGGGTCGCGAGTAGTTGCTTTTCTTAAGTTTACTGTCGTTCATCGCCTGCAATGCAAACGTCGCCGTTATGTATGATTTGTGATTCTCAACGCACTTGTGGGCTGTTCGTGTAAAAGCATACAAATGGTTTCATCGTCGTCGTAATTAGCAATTCGTTCGTAGGTAAGGTTTTGATTATAGTTTAAACCTGGTTCTCCACATTCTTCTGTTCTCCGCCTAACCTTCTTCAATTCTTGATAATTTTCCTCCTCGGGTTGTTTTATAGCTGAATCATTTTCCTCTTTTTCCTTCTAATATTCATTCAGTAACATCTTGAACCGTTCGGTCTTTCCTCAAAAAATTCCTGATCCAGTTCGCCTCCTCCTCTCATATCATTTGCTTGAGCATTCTTTTCTTTCGCATTCATTTCGATAATACTCGAGTGTTTTAGTTATCCATTTGCGTCATTTTCCGCCTTACTCTACTTCAACTCTTTCGTAGCCACCTAATTTTCCGACGTTTTGGTCTCGTTTCCTGTCATATCGTCTTATTTATATTTCCACTCGCACTCAAGTTACCCCAAATACTTCCGTATTTGTGATTGTTTCGGTGCAATTTAATCGTACTATTTTTCGTGTCAGTTAACACAACACGTAAACTTCGATTTCCTTTAACCATTGAGTGAGAGAGAAACGACAACATCAAATAATCTTATGGTTTACTAGTATTTATTTTAACTTTTAATGTAGCTGGGAATGGGGAATAATATTTTATCGGTTTCAGCTGTTTTGGGAAAGGACGTGGCAACACCAACGACGAATGCTACGGGAGAACTGTCAATCATTAATTTCACCTCCGATTTCATTTAAATCTCTTGGGGATTCCACTCGAATTTCCTGTTGGCTGATGCGCAATCAATATGACGCTAGCACAACGTTGGGTGTACATAAAAACACTTTTGCGAATGTGTTATTTCTTTTTAGTCCTAAACCTTGTTACTTAATCGGAGCAGATTGTTACGTAATTATTTCCGAACGGGCGGGTCGAGAAGGATTCGAAAGAATTCGTCAACTCCACGCCGGCGTTCGGATGGCGAAAAGAAATCGGGAATTTGATTACGTGGAGCGGTGATAAAGCTGGTTTCAAAGCGTCCCTTTCATTAAATGCCTAAATGTCAAACCTCCTTTCACTGAGCCGTGAGCCGAGATGGCGAAGCTTTTTGAAGTTGCGCGTGCCAAAAAAATCGAGCTCGCTTTCTTCAGTTCTACGTGCTGCACGTTTCTTACTCAGCCCCGTTTTCTCTAATGGATTAAATTCTTTATTCGCCCACCTAAAAAAATCATTTTATTTTATTCATCCAACACTTATACGGTGATAGACTCCAAGTTGCCAGTCTTTGAGCCGACTCGCTATTTCCCCGCTTAGAAAGTCGTACTCTTTGCGTGGATTGAGCCTAATATAGTTGGCAAAACGGCTGAAGTTAGGTTTATATAAGGAGAAAAAGTGTATGGATACACTTTCTCACTCACACTGCACCAATTCCTTCGTATTTAAGTATACATCAGGAGTTTCCTGTTAATTAGCGGCGACTCTCCGGGTTTCGCAGCCTTTTTTTCTTGCTGACAGCCGCGAATTTGATCACTCTCGTTCAATCAGCTTAGAATCCTTTTCGCATTGAGCGTCCTTCGTAAAATAGAGCACAATGAAACATTAAAAACAATGCGGTTTGTGACAGATCCAGGAAACTTACACAAAAAATCGGTACAGTATAATTACATTGCACAAACATTCTCTTATACTAAGTATGCATTTGGTCTCGCTACTCTTTTTCCTGACTGAAAGGAACTCATACCGCTATAAAAACAACAATAGTGTAAACTATTTTCTGCACGCAAATGTTATGAGTATATTGACAACCCCATGTATGTATTGGAAAATCAAACTTTATACATAATTATACTATACATAACCAAGTAAATATTGATCGGCGAAGCTAAATAGCTACTGAAGCATTGTTTGCTGAACGAAGATTGTTGGGAGAACTGGAGGATCTGGGTGGTAGTTGGGCTTAATGTTACTGTACGCTATAGAGTTATTTTTTGAGAAATATGGCTTATGAGTGTTGTTTGTGACTCCACGGTCTATAACTAAGTGAATTTTAATCAAAATCGTTAAGAGTCACTTTTGAATAAATCTTTTTGTGAAAATCAACAAGAATAAATTACCTTTGATTTTTCCACTTTATCGTTCATCTCTTCATAGTTTTTATTCTGGATTATTATGTTATGCCTAAATACGAAATATCATGCGTTTTTGTTGAACCGTCTAGGCTCGGTTGCTGCGCACAGGCAGACAGACGGCATGGCGAAAACCACTTCTTTGGACTCGGGGACATTTAAAACGTGTATTTCCATCAAAATCTCGAAGTCGATTTTTTTCGCGATCATAATACTTATAGTATGTTCTACGTATATGAAAGATGAATGAGGATGAAAAAAATAATTTATTTTTCCTCGCAAGAAATTAGATTGTGGGTACTCGTGTAATCCGTGTTCGGCCATATTTTTCTCTGGCAATTTCATTTTCTTCGAGACCTTATAATATTTAATCTGCAATAGATCTGCGTACACGCGATGACCCGTTCGCTGTCGAGAGTGAGGCTAAGGGGTGACGACCGCCGACACGCATCGCGGCATCCACTTTGCGTTTTGATCGTGATTATCCATAATAAGGACAATATACGGTAAAATGAACGCAAGAGCGCCTTGGTATTGGCGCGTCACCCGCGGTAACCTCGCCTTCTATTTTGTCTGCGATCACTGACCTAGGATAACCGTCGGTTGTTTTATCCCCTTATCTTCGACGCTATGATCCCGTATATGCGCTGAAGGCATCGAGATGTAGATTATTTTTCCCGGCAATCCCTCGCCTTGCAGCGCCTCTCATCCCCACTCTTCATCTCCGCCTAACCTTTAATCCCTTTCCCCCCACCAACCCTCGACCCCTGTTCCTCCCACTACTCGCACCTGCTTTAATCGCGACTACTTCTCCGCGTGCCATTCGATTGTCGGGAGTGAAATCCGTGGCAGCGTTGCCACATCGCGCGTCTCACTCACCCTTCTTCCTTCCTCAATCTGCAAGGGAAACCTGTTCCAGCCCCCAGAGGGGTCTGCAACCGTCGACTGTGGATAAACACAACCAAGGACGCCTGCTTTCCCCTAGAGCTGCCCATTATTTGAGGATGTATGGCTTGAGAGAGCCTGAAGTGTGGTGGCTGTGTAAAAGCACGTGAATTAAGTGATAGATTCCTCGGACGAAATAAATGAGATGGTTTTGGCGAGGCGGGGAGACGCTTCTTTTAACGCACGTCAGGGAGAGGAAGATAGGAATCGCAGATCCGTTCCATTTTTGCCATGCATCGCCGTCTTGTATGTATCGCCATCCTGCTCCTCGCCACACCTCAAATGGCAAGCGGTCTGGTATCACGGAAAGGATGCTTTCGTCTGACTCTCCTTTTAGTTTCCACGTATAATGACGTATACATCATGATATTATGACATATTTAAATGGGAGAAATGGGAAATGTCCGATTCGTGTGAGGAAATTCACAGCCGATGGAAAATGATACTGGCTGGAATAGTATATATCTATTGGGACATTCGCACGAATTGAAACGAATGAAAGCCTTCGGTGGACCACGCTTAAAGATGTTCGTCATTTACATCCTGGACCAAATTCTTAATCGAGAATTTCTTTTTTTTTGCGGTGACAGAAATCTAAAAAATTTCTGTATTTTTACTATGTAGTAAAATTAAAAACCGAGACATTTGTCACAGCTTTGTTCATATTAGGATAACGAACGGTGCGGGTTTTTCTATGAAGTCTTCTATAGATGCTTAACTTGTGTGAGGTTCGATATACAAGTATATTTGCAGTCCTTATTAAATGTGTGAAATGGGCTTTGTTAACGTATTTGAATTCTTTGTTGCATTTGGAGTAATTTGAAAAAGTTCTGATGAGTGGTTATTTATACTTGTCTGTATCTATCTTTATATTTTCTAGAATTTCTGTATTTATAAATTAAGTTGCCGTAGTTTGCAGTTCGCAGGTTAGGTTAGGGAATAAACTATTTTTTAATGTCAAGAAAATTGTTTACCTCCTCTATCAGATAGAATCTATTCCGGCGGGCTATGTGTACATCTACATTATACCCTGCAAGTCACCTCCCTGGTGGATGGCAGGGGGCGCAGCGCACCAAGGGTCCATAGCTTTCCTACGTTATCTTTTCCTATTTTGTTCTCTTATAGTCCTAGGGAAAAACGATCCTCTATATCGCTCCGTTCTACAGTCGATCTCGCGAATTTTATCCTCATTGTCCTGCCTTCCGAGATACGTCGGGCTTCTAATAAGTCCTACTACCTCATTCGCTAGTTCTTCCGACGTAAATTTTTCCAGTAGTTTAAATCTAGCCTGCAGTCTACGTTCCGCTATGTGTAAAATTGATAATTTCCATCCGACATGACCTGCGCCACAGGGTTCGTAAATTTTTGCTGTATTCTTCTGTCGTCTAATTTTAATGTGGCTGGACGAAGTGAATCCGAGCGATTCGCCGGGCGCTTGTCCGTGACCACGCCCTTCCTCTCTCTGTCTTTCTCTCTCTCTCTTTAAATCCCGTGCTAACACTTTCACTCGGCCTGGCTCTACGGCCGAAAATGAAAGTTGGTGGTTCCAGAAAGGTCGGAAATTACACCATCTCGTTTGAAGCTTCAGGCCATGTTATGGCGACCACCTAAAGCGATCGAAGATCATCGCTAACCCATTTCTTAGACTTATTATGTGATGGTAAAATTATACCCGTTAACGTATGGGCTATTTAAGATGATTTTGCATTGATCGAATATCGTGTTCACCGCAGGTTGTTTCGTGTAAGCAAGCCAGATTTTGCCTAGAAACCGACTATCTTTTCGCTGTCGCAAATTGAATCGTAAAGACGAAGATCTCCGCGTTAAATTTGACCGTGATTGAATTTTGATTTTTTTGGCTGCTTCTTCGATGATATTTTTGCCCCTTTGGAACCGATCCAATGGAATAATCAATAGTAATCTTGGGCGTTTTTCAATTGTCTGACCGCCATAAAAAGGATTGCTCTCTTCCATTTCTCACAATGTCCCGCAAGCAGACCAAAGCGGTTTCATTCTATCCTCAACATACCTATCATTGTCATTAAAATGTTGAAAATTTATTACGAAAAAGTAAAAAACAGCATTATTATGAGAATTCGAGAATAAATTTGTGCAGAATTCTTTGAAATTTTGTAAAACATTCTTTCTTTGAGACTCTTCGTCATGTCCGTCCTCGTCACGCCCAATCGTCATTGTACAGTGTTGCCATCCCTTTTCATTGTAAGACCTCCTCCGTTATGTTGAAGATCAGCGGTATTTTCTACTTAAAGTTATCGAAGATGAAGACGCTAAAAAGAAAGGCAGTTTATGCAGCGTGGATGTTATTTGCACTTCATCAAGATTTCATAACTTTTTGACGGCAACGGGTAAACAAAGCTTGACGAAGAAATATTTGAAAGTTGGCAAGATTGTTCTGAAGAAGTGCAAATCCTTTTTCAAAATGTTCTTCCTCGTGTCTTGCTCTTAATCTGAAAAATGTCATGCTTCGCCGCCGTGTTTTATTTAAACGTTTTTGCTTGATACAAACGCAGTTTCTTTTGTCGGAGTAGTCTTAAAGAATTCAGTTGTTTTATTCATCAAGTCAGGGAATCCAAAAACAACAAAAATTTACATCTTTCTTTAGGCAAATTTTAATATATTTCAAATGATCTATATAGTTGTTGCGTTGTGTGTAACAGTTGTGACGGAAGTAATCGTATATTACTCGAACCCGCTTTAAGACCCTTGCGTAGTAGACCTCTTAGAAATGCAATAGTGGATTGGGTCGTTTGTCCAACCGAGTCACCATGCCTTCTCGGAAAGTTTCATAATCCGCCTCTGCTCATAATTAACGGCCATCGCAATCGAAATGAAACTTGTCTGCGATGTTGGTGAATTGTAGTCCAACAGCTGTCATTGCCTGTTTATTTACATACGTGGAATTCCATTGATGACAGAATATTAATACGATTGATATCACAAAATCTCTATCTTATTTAATCCGTATCAACGGTCAAAAGGTACGTTATGATTTTTATTAATGAGTGTGACGTCCAGTTCGAGAGGGTTTGTGTTGTATCGAATAAGGCTCTGGTCGCGAACGAATAGATCACACGATTGATGACAAAACTTGGGCAGTTATCGTCGATCAACATTCAACGTGGAAGAAAATGTGCTCTTAAAAAGAACAATTGCCTCGATGCTGTCACCGCACGACCACATCAAGAAAAAACAAGAATTACAGTTTTGCTTATCTCTTTGTAAGAATGATGGTCTTTTTATGCTATCTGGAGAAGCCACGCCTTATCTGGAGAGTGTAGCCTCCAGGTGGGTATGTGCATCCGGGAGTAAGGGCCTCCTTGGCTGCCTCATTGGCTGGAGCGGCCATGAGGGGGTAGTGGGTGTCGCTTAGGGTCGCGAAATTTTCTCAATTTTTTTATTTTGCGTTCGATCCAACATGCACATGCGGTCCGCGTGTAGTGTCTTTTCCATCCGTCGACGCTCTAAACTGACTCAACATTCCCTAATAGGTAGTGTAACAGAATTTGAAAAAAATTACGGTATATTACGTAGTTCACAAGTCGTCGTTTCCTTTAAAGGAAGTTATCAGTCGACTTTAGAACAAAAGAAAGCTAAACAACTATCTTAAAATTTGTTCAAATGTCGCAGGCGATAATGGTTTGTGGAAGTGCTTAATTTTTTATAAGTTGTTGCGCTCATTTATCTGCCAAATCCGTTTATGAAGAGCCGGGAGTACCGAGTTTACAAACGTATTTTTCGTGCCTCGGTGTGTAAATCAATGTTTGGTTTAAAATATTTTTCTTATTACGATTACCAGCATTTAAAACTACTTCCTTTATCGAGGTTCTGCGTTTTTGTCGATCAAATATGCTATAATAGTCGGTCTGCTGCGGAAAATGATTTTTTTAAGTAAGACTGGATAGTAATTGCGTTTTATTCTTACTGGTTTTTGCGAGAGATAAGGTTTAGCGAAGCACTCGGCTGTCAAACGCAAAGGAAAAAACATTTCCATAAGGTATCGGAACGTTTATTTACAAAAATGAAAAAAGCGTGTATCGCGCGTTGAGATAAACAGTCTTCTTCGAATAACCTCGAGCCGATCGTGAGGGTAATAAATCACATTTTTCGAGCTCTATAACCGTGACGTGCTCTCTCTATTTCTCCCGCTTCGCGTAAAACTTTCGCCTGACTCGTCGAATCCCTTTTTTTCCTCTCTATCCCATCGAGTCTGCCGCTGCCTTAATACGTCGCTGGCGAAACCGCGTTACGCTCGCGAAATCGTATTTTTTCTCCCGTAATTCCTTTAATTAATGCGAGCTCCGTTTTATTGCCCACCCTCTTTCTCTCTCCGTCCCTATCTCCTTTCCCTGTTGTTATCTTTTTCTCTCTCCTTCTCCCCCTCCCTCTAAGAAAACAAAAAATAAAGGGTTAAATGTAAGAAGGAACTATATAGTCTCAATTTCGCTCTAAATAAAATCGTTTGTCTCTCTTTCTCCCTCCCCCTTTCTCCAGCTCTCTCTCTCTCCCGCTTTCCCTCCCCCTCTCCATCCCTCTCTCACCCCTCTATCTTTCTCTTTTCCAAATTAGAGCGAGAAAGTACCCCAGAGTGAGTGCATGATGTAAATAAACAGGATTGAGCAGAATTTGCATTTAATTTTTGCTTACCGTTCCGATATATTTTTATTTTCTTTAGAAGAAGCGTAATCCACCACATATTCAAAATAAAAATTTCGCTATTTCTTATTCCTCGTTTTGTTTCGTTCGTTCTTGAAGTCTTATGAAATTAGGGAATCCACGTTTTAGGGTATCTCATCTATCTTCTATATACGTGTTTAAACGCCGACATGCGATCGTTGTCCGCAGAACTCATCCTAGGGTTCTCAACGGATCGGGTCGGTTCAGGTGTCATTCACGGCGCGGATTGCAAAATTTAGTAAAATCTGTGAAAAAATGTACACGAGGTCTGTAATTGGCCGAAAACTCGGCCCGTATCCGGGAGGCGCTTATGCCCGCCCGATTAGGTCACGCGTGTCAGCGCTACTGTCGCCAAGTTGGCTGGCCGCCTTAGTTTAGGCATGCCTACCCGTCATTTTGACGAACAGTTCCAATAGTTTAAATTATAACCTTACGTGGTCCATCTTAATTAAATGTAATTGAATCCTATTTATTCCTCTTAGGCTAATGATTTTCCTCTAGTAGGGAAATGAAGTGCTAGAGAAGTTTTGCAAAGGATTTTCAACACAGTTTAGCTTTTATTTTAATGTTGTCACATCCCCTAATAAAACATCAAAAATTATTCTATTTAAAAATTTAAACGTGATACCCTTCTTTTATATCGGTCTATAAATATTTGAATTTATTTAAATTGGTGTCCAAATTTTGAACACACGTTCGGCATTTTATATCGTAATAACGCTGATAAAATTCTGCGTGGTATAAAATTTCGACGCCTCCATTTTGGTGTTTTTTTTTTCGTTTTAAAAACATCGCTCTGACTTGTAATCCAAACAACGTCGAATACGTATTCCAAGATAAAGTATGCGAGACAAATGAAAGATGTTCTATGCGGTTCAGTCGTTCTCGCGGTGATTTCGTACGTGCCCCACAGGCGCCCTTCCATTTTTTCCTCTCCAATCCCAGCCTTCGCGAATCGAATTGCTCGGGGAGAATGACGGACACGATTCCATTGTACCGATTGCTGCTAGATCTCTTCGACTTTCTCCGGAACGTATTTTTCCAATTCTATCACCTCATTCTCCTTTCCCACATTCACCTCAGGACCATCACCATTCCTTCCCCATCTCCTCCCTGCCCGGCTCATCCTCTCCCTCTCTCCCTCATCCTCTCTCTCCCTCATCCTCTCTCTCCCTCATCCTCTCTCTCCCTCCCCCTCATCCTCTCTCCCTCCATCCTCTCTCCCTCCCCCTCATCTTCTCTCCCTCCCCCATCCTCTCCCTCCCTCCCTCATCCTCTCCTTCCCCCTCATCCTCTCCCTCCCCCTCATCATCTCCCTCCCCCTCATCATCTCCCTCCATCACCCTCGCTCTCCCTCATCCTCTCCCTCCCCATCATCCTCCCCATCATCCTCCCCCTCATCCTCCCCCTCATCCTCTCCCTCATCCTCTCTCTCCCTCATCCTCTCTCTCCCTCATCCTCTCTCTCCCTCATCCTCTCTCTCTCTCCCTCATCCTCTCTCTCTCTCCCTCATCCTCTCTCTCTCCCTCATCCTCTCTCTCTCTCCCTCATCTTCTCTCTCTCCCTCATCCTCTCTCTCTCCCTCATCCTCTCTCTCTCCCTCATCCTCTCTCTCTCCCTCATCCTCTCTCTCTCCCTCATCCTCTCTCTCTCCCTCATCCTCTCTCTCTCCCTCATCCTCTCTCTCTCCCTCATCCTCTCTCTCTCCCTCATCCTCTCTCTCATCCTCTCTCTCATCCTCTCTCTCTCTCTCATCCTCTCATCTTCTATCCATCAACCTCTCACTCTCCCTCATCCTCTCAATCTCCCTCATCCTCTCAATCTCCCTCATCCTCTCAATCTCCCTCTTCCTCTCACTCTCCCTCTCACTCTCCCTCTCACTCTCCCTCATCCTCTCTCTCCCTCATCCTCTCTCTCTCTCTCTCCCTCCCTCCCCCTCTTATCTCTTCCTCCCTCTCCCCCACCATCTCTTTCTCCCTCTCACCCTCCATCTCTTCCCTCTCCCCCTCCATCTCTTCCTCCCTCTCCCCCTCCATCTCTTCCTCCCTCTCCCTCCCTCTCCCCCTCCATCTCTTCCTCCCTCTCCCCTCCTCTTTCTCTCTCTCTCCCCCTCCCTATCTTCTTTCCCCTCTCCATTTCCCTCATCTCCCTCCACCCTCATCCCATCCCTTTTCATCCCACTCCCCTTATCTACTCCCCGCATCCACTCCCCTCCTCATCCATTCCCCTCATTCAATCTGCTCATCCACTCCCCTCTCCTCCTCACCCCCCTCTCCTCCTCACCCCCTCTCCTCCTCACCCCCTCTCCTCCTCACCCCCTCTCCTCCTCACCCCCCTCTCCTCCTCACCCCCTCTCCTCATCACCCCCTCCCCTCCTCATCCCCTCTCCTCCTCACTCCCTCCCCTCCTCACCCCTTCCCCTCCTCACCCCCTCACCCCTTCTCCTCACCCCTTCTCCTCCTCACCCCTCTCCTCCTCACCCCCCTCCTCCTCACCCCCTTTCCTCACCCCCTTTCCTCACCCCCTTTCCTCACCCCCTTTCCTCACCCCCTCTCCTCCTCATCCCCTCTCCTCCTCATGCCCTCTCCTCTTATCCCATCTCCTCCCTCCCCACCTTATCCCCTCCCTCCCCTCTCAAGGGCACTCGAAATATGATCATTTCTAAAATTCCGCTGCGTCTGGCCCATTGCATCGTTGATTCTCGAGTGTGCCTTGGTACCCCTGACTTAATTTTTGGCCCTCGCGTTTGGCACCTCTGCAACTCTGCCTCCTCCTCCACCTCCTGCCACCTCTTCCACCTCCTGCCACCTCTTCCACTTCCCTTCATCGTCTCCGAGCTGTTCTCCTACCTTGGGAGTCTTCGGAGAAGAAAAACTGGAGTGACCATCAAATCAATCGAAAAGGATTATTTCGCTGTCGCTAACGGGAATTTTGACGCCTTTCGAATTTGTTTTCTAATCTCATCCATAAATATCGAATTTTCGGAGGAAAAATTGCGCTTTTTTTGGAATAACATGGGGACTCTCGTTTCATTTTTTTTAGTTAACATTTACATCGGGAACTGATATCGCTTTTGTAGCAGTCACGTCCCCAAATTCAATGGTCGACCGACTTGATTGGTTAAACCGATAGTCGGATAATCGAAGGTCGGTTCATCGAGGTTACACCGTGTATATATATATATATACCTGAATGACAAAAATAAACTCGCAGTTTATAACTTCTAACACTGCAAGCGAAATAACTCTCTATGAGAATAACGCCTTCTAACTTATGGTATTATATTCGTACCTCTCATGTTCACTTCTGATACCTTCGAGTAATTTAACTCCCATCGTGTGATTTGTTAGCCATTTTGTAGCGCAACCCTGGTAGCTACACCGAGGTCTTTCCTGTCGTGTCCTTCGCGTCTTTTTTTTCTTGTTACTTCAGGCACTTATTCAGATGACGCAATTCTCTTCGAATTAGTCATTTTTGTTTCTAGATTTAGACGGAGTGCTCAAGGAACGTGCTTTCATAAAGAAGTATTAATCGATAATTCGTGTAATTGCGATGTAAATCGGGCAAAAAATGACATTGTTGCAGAAAAACAAAATTAATTTAGAAAACAAATAAATAAAAGATGAAATAAAATCGACCTCTCCCTTAATGTCCTAATTCACGCCCTTACATAGACTGGAAATGTTAGGCGAAATTGATTTTTATTCCGAGGGAATTTTAAGATGGACCATGGATAAACTTGGCTTTGCCATTCGCCCGGGGTCTTCGCTTTCCTTCTTTCATTAATCACATTAATTTGACGTCCTTTTTTGATCCCCCTTGGAATACTTTCGTGTGTATTTTGTTTTTGGAATCATCGGAACTTCTTAGAAGTAGTTTTTCCGTAATTAGATTAGTTATTAGTGTGGAATTATAATTGTTTGTGGGAAAAAACGTCAATTTCGTCGATTATATGCAACAGTTTCCCTGGAGTGGTTGTGGCCAGAATGCTAACTTTCATCGGCCGATGTGGAAATGCTTTTGCCGTAGTCGCTTGTCGAAAGGCGTCCTTAATCAGTCGTCTCTAAAGTGGAAGCGAAGTCAGAAATGGCCTCTTGAAACGCTCTGATAGATCAAGTAACTTTGGTTTCTCTGCAAACCTTCATTTAGCCGGTTAAAAAAAAGTTGCGGGATAACTTTCTCCCTCACCTTAAAGGAATGCTTTCATATCAACATTAGCGACGGACAATTTTCAGATGACCTTGTTGCACGGCTTCGTCAATACTCGGGCTATAAGCACTCTAGTAATTAATGTGGAATTTTTCCATTTGATTTTGCAGAAGACGAGTAATATACTTATCAAAAAGTGACTCGGGAGATAATCTTAAGTTTTTAAATGGAACGCAACTTTTAACTCCGTTGAATTAGCGTGACTAGTTTGTATTATATCAGAAACTATACCTACAGATTTTTTTCATCGCCAAGTCTAAAAAAATATTACCATTCACCCATCAACCGTGCGAAAGTTAATCGAGGAAGCGCTTTAGAAAATCAGAGTTGAATATATTTTTATTTGTATTAAGATCACTTTTTTATCTCTTTATAGTACTTGAATTCACGCCCAGTCCGTATATAAATTGCGTTATGAGTGGGGATTGCTTTTTCAAATAGGCCGGTAACATTTATAAGAGCGCCTGTAAAATGGAAAATTACTTTAAATTGCATTTTATTAAAATTCACGCATTTCATATGAAGTCATAACGTGCTAAAGGTTACTTAGGACGCTGCCTCCACGATCCTTTGATATAGAAATATTGCTTGAAAATACTTGAGTTTTCAAAACGCCGAAAGTGAATAATTTCACTTTTTGACTCGATGTTAGCGTATAGAGATGAAAAAAAATTTCCAGCGTCATAATCCCTTTAATAACGGAACCATTCACAAGTGTTGCGGAATGAAAAATCAGAACGATCCTTAACCGAAATAGCTAGTTTTAAAATGCGGCGAAGGAGGTTGAGAAAGGGCGATTTTTATCGGCTGGCAAATACGCATTGGACGAATTCGACTGCCACTGTGATAAATGGAGGGACCAGTTCCTTTCGTTTTTTTCCTCGTCTTAAATCGCTTATTCCATCTTAAGCCGTCATGCGCTTGCGTTATTGCTCGCCCGAGTTTCGCAAACAAGGTGGCACGGTACGAGAGGAGCGACGGCGATAAATGAAGAATGCGAAAGCAAAAACAAAAGACGCTCGAATCGCGAGGGTTAAGTATTTAACGTACTGCGGATGAATAGGCGATTCCGATTCGCAAACAGCGGACCGTGGCCACGTTTTTTTCCGCTGTGACGATTCATATTCAGTACTCCGAAAGGAATGCCTTTTCTTTCGTACGACTTTTAACGATGCCTTTAATAAACAAGAAGTCCAAACCAGAACTAATGCAGGCTGGTTTCCCAAAGTTGACGTCCAGAATTGATTACTTCTATTGACAGGAAATGTTTCAGTATGTGTTAGTCATTCCAAAGAATTCTCATACCATAAATACCATTTTTAATTCATAGTTTATCAATGATAGAGAAAAATTGAAAAATAAATTAATAGAGCATTATCAGTTTTAAAATACTAAAATAAATGTCAAAATCTCTTTCTGACATTATATTTTGTATGTATTTTTCTAAATAAACGAATTTAATAAATGTTACTGTTGGGCGATTCTCGAATTTTTATCCCCGAAACTATAAGTCGTATTTATATGGTCTCGGGAACTATCTTGTAGTAAATGTTGTTCTCTATCCAAATAAAGTTTTTAATCGATACCTTACAGATGATATATGAGCTAGGGAAAGAAAAGTTTGGTATTTCATTGTTGCTTGACGGATGCCATTGAACGAGATTCGAGTGTAAGTTTAAAGTAATTATGTAAAGTAGAAGTTCTAATTGACGGATTCAGTTGAGAATCACAATTGGGTGATAAATTTTAATAACGATCACTCATACTACTTCATTTAATTAAAATCCGTCCAGCGGTTTAGGAGATGAAAGTTATGACGGACGGGCCAGATGTGCCCTTAAGGCGTTCCGCTATTACCGCTTCGCTGGTAAAGAACGCCTAATAACCCATTCGCTCACTCGTCTATGCTCAAGCCTAGTTCGGTAATAATCGTCTTCATGGCAACAATCCGATAAAATGCTATTTAAAATACAAAAAAGCTTTTTAGTAGAAATTCAAGAAAATATGGAACAATTTTGGAACGAGAAAAAAGTCTGCTATGACCGGGAATTCAATTCCCGGTCATAGCATCAATTTCAAGAAAATATGATCAATCATCAAAATTCCGTTGTAAGAATTAAAATCTACATTCTTTTTCCCTTAGATCGGTTCAAATCTCGCTCCGATATCACAATTTTAAGATATTTTAATGTATTAAAGAAAACATCTTTGAACGATGGATTGGAGATATCCTATGTAAAACAAATAGGGAAAAACTTTCCTGGAATCGAACTCGGGACTTCAATCTTCGCCAAATTAAATATAGCACGGAGGTGGGCCATGACAGAATGATTTTCATACCAAGTTTCATGAAAATTGGTCCATTGGTGCAAAGGTTGTTAGTAGAGGACACACACACACACAGAGAGAGACAGGACCATTTCATAATGCTGTTTCCTTTGGAAACCAGCCTACAAACAAGATGATCCAAACGGAACTTACTTTCTCCATAATTATTTATTTTATTATTGCCTTTAATAGCTTTAAGATCACCGCGGATGAGTTGCTCTTTGTTTTCCCAAATTTCATAATTTAGCGTTATAAAATATTACAAATATATTCGAACGGAAAACTTAATTGATCTCAAATATTTGTGTGGTAAAAATAACACGTGCGTGTACTAGTCTGTACCGAATTCGAGTCCAACAATAGTCGTTTCCGTGGAAACACTCCTAATGGGCGATAAAATCTTCAAGAACGCCGGTATTACTACGAAATTCGAAGAAATGCAATCGATAAGCAAAATTCCTCGATAAAAATTAGAATCTTCATTCATTTCATCAGAGAATAGTACGAATCCCGCTCCAATATTACAATTTTAGGATATTTTAATGTGCAAGAGAAAATTACCCTGCACTATGGTTTTCAAATTTCCCATGTAAATGAAATGGGAAGGATAGTTTCTGGAATCGAACCCGGGGCTTCAATATTCGCAACAAAAACTATCCTCGGGAGCTCGGCCCCAGTAGCAAGAGATTTCCACCAAGTGGCATGAAAATCGGTTTATTGATTCAAATGTTAATAGAGAGGGGGCGGACAGACAGACTCAACAACGAAACTATAAGCCTAGTTCCATTCTAGAAAGGAGGCAAAAAAAACTAGTCGGAATCTAAGAGAGGAGCTCGCCTCATAATTGCGCACATTTCTGACTTCCGAGGAAGAAATAAAAATGAGAATGCGAAGGAAGGAACGTAACAGCCCTCGGGATCCGCGCATGCGAATGCAAGCAAGGCGTGCATTTCTTACTTTCTTGGCAACGCTCCGCTGTGGGAATCCCCAGGCGCCGCATTGTTATAAGTGGTCTCTCGCTTTGCGTGCGTGTCTGGGAGTGGATTCTTGCGAGAAGATCTCACGTAGTGGGAGTTGGAGGAAAGGAGGTGTTGGAGTGGAAGATGGCGCGCGGTGGAAGAAGGGGATAGAGAGGGGGGTCTCGAACGCGCGGGCCGCATTGCTTCGTTTCTGCGGAAAATCGGTTGAAGGTGGCGAGGACGGTACACTCGTGGAGTGACATGAAGATACAAATCACTATATATTCAATATTCCGGAATCGTGCGGTAGTTAAAAAGGTTTCTGCTAACCAACCGGCGTGCAACATATCCGCGAAAGTTTTTTACGCGGCCCGCTATGCTATGATAAAGATGTTGTCTGTGATATTTAATATATATATATAATTATGTATGTTTTAATTAAAATTGTTGCCATGAAGCCTTGCCTGATGAAGTTCTAACGCTAAAAAATGGCTTATAATTGATTTAAATTTTTAAAATCACATGTATGTAATCTCTTGATTGTCCCGATTTGATTGAAGATACATCTAAGTATCAGATACATCCGAGTCCAGCCAATTCGCCTCTATCCTACGCACAATGGGTATCTTAGAGGTAGTGCAATGAATAGCCAGGAAGGGAGGAGAGAACCCCGGTGCCGGCATTTGCCTGCTCTTACGAAGAACTCCAGGGGGGCCAACTGCTTAACGTCCCTTCCGATGGGCGCAGTGTTGATTTGAGCGCGCTCCTCATTTTTCTCGTGTTCTCTTTCCTCGTCACCTTATTTCCAACACGCACAAATAGGGGGCCGGAGCGTCCTCGGAAAAAATCCTCATAAGGATTCGAACCGGGTGTCGCTTTTTAGCGGATCGTACGGTGGGGCCAACATTCTAACCACTACACCACCGGCTCCCCTTGTCCCGATTTATCCAGCCCGCCAAAGCACTCGCATCTACGGATGCGGCCCGCCACGTGAAAAGGTTGCAAACAGCTCTGCAAAACTATATAGCATTCGTAGTTGTGTTTATTAACCCTGGATTACTAACCATTCGTCTGACAGACGACGGCCCAAACAAATATACTCCCCCTACTCTATATCTTTGAGTTCTAGGTTTGGCTTTTTTGTAGCCTCATTTTCAGCGTGTGTTCTTCTAGTCTGACTGTTTACACAAGGGATTATTTGCTTTAATTTTGTGCTATGCAACTGAGGTCGCCTCACAGACCAATGGTTAGCCTTAATGTTACTTGGTGATCCTAAAATTAAGTGTTCCTCTCAAGTCGATGATCGCTAATGTTCTTCTAATAGAGCTGCCTCAGGAGAGCCAGAATAAGGATGGATCGAGCAAACATTCGATATATGCATTTTGTCCTAAGAAGAGGAAAATTACAAGATTTCACTGCAATGCGTGTTCACGCACTGTTTGTGGAGAACAGTGGAAACATGTATTTGGAATGCTGTGATAGAATTTAATAATGTATTGTATGTGGTCGAACTCCGCTACCTGTCTTTGGCATCCCGCGCATTAAATACGCGCACCAAATACAACTTTCACTCCGCGGCGACCGCTTTTGAAGAGCGCCGCAGACCGGCAGTTGATTAATCGCCCGCCTTCTCCTCGTCGGCGCCACTTGGTGGGAGGGGGAGATGCGTCGGGGCAGAAAGGGGATCCGGCCGAGGGGGGGGAGATACCCCGTAGGAAGTGGAGGGGGGGAGATGAGTTGAGGGGCGGGGGAGTGGTTCCTATGCGGCCCACGATGTTATGATGGAAAAGGAATCCCGAAAATTTAACACAAAAATTCATTTTCATGACAACTTTTATAATGAACTTTTAATATTGAAATTTTAACCGCAAACATCTTATTTAGACTCGATTTTCACTGATAAGGCACCTCGATATTTAGATAACTTCCAATTTAAACTTTAATCCGGCCCCCCGAAGAATTGGCGAATTCCAATGGATTCCAAAGGATTCGCAACCGCCGATGCGGCCAGCCAAGCAGGAAAGGTTGGACACTGCACTAGACCTCACAATTGCAATTAATATAACCGTCCTAAGAAAAACATGGACACGCGATACGTCCTAGCCACTCAATGGGTAGAATTTGGCGGCTGCATAATAGCTTTGGCGTCGTCTTCATCTCTGCACCTCATCGTTCTTCCTCTCCTTGAAGAGCCGCTCCAAGCTCATGAGCCGCCGGTGTAAGGTTTTCTAAATTATTAACGAAGTTCGATTTTCACAAAAGTTTATTTTTTATTCTTTACTTTTTGTTGCTTTTTGGCAGGGCACAGTAATGTTTGTGTACGATATATTTATTGCCGTATGTAATTTGTTCCTCAATTCTTTCCTCGCTTGTTGAAACAATTGTTTTTCTCCGTTTGCACTATGCGAGCAGCGGCGGTGTTGTGAAAAGGTCGTCGCCGCCATTCTTTCGCTCCAAAGAAAAAATTATAAAATCAAGTGCTAAATGTTTTGCCTTAAATTACGACGCGTCTTTAATTTTATTTTCCTTTTAACCAGTTATTGTGTGAGAAAGGTGTCACTAGCATTCGATTTTGTAATTGAAGAAACTTTTTTACTGAGAAAGTACGTGATAAGATGGTTCTCATTCGCGGAGTAGCAGGCAGATGGGGCGAGAATACTCGTCCAAAGTGTTGTTTACCGTTAGTTGCACCTCTCTGCTCGAATATCCACCTGGATGGAGATAATAATAATTTCTCTTAATCAAATGTTGTCTTTCAAGATGGATTAAAACTATAATATCGTCATGAAGGTGGCGGCATTCACGAACGACCTTCCCTTTGTGCTCTAACTGGTATTGGTGCCGTCACAACATAGTCGTTAACACGCCAATGAATAGCCATTCGGTAGTTTGAAAAAAGATCTAAGAGTTAACGACCGTATTTATCGAACATATTACTAATACGATGTACACAGATTTATTTTCTAAGTTAAGATAAAACCTCGATGGGAGGAGCTTAAATATTCCTTTCCATTAGCAAATGGCTCTCATTGCGATTCGGTCAAGTATAAATAGACAGGAAAATAAGACCAAATTAGATGATCCAAACGGAACTTATGATGCCTACTTTCCATTTAATCGTTTATTTTACTACTTATATTGACCTTAATACTAGCTTTAAAATCACCCCGGATATGTTTCCCATTGTATTCTCCAATTTTAATAATTTAGCGTTATAAAATATTACAAATACATTCGAACGGAAAACAAAATTAATCACGTGTATTTGTGCGGCAAAAATAACGCGTGTATGTACTAGGCCATACCGAATCCGAGTCTAACAATACTTGTTGCTATGGCAACACTCGTAATTAATGATAAAACCTCCAAAAACGCCGGTATTTATGCGAAATTGGAAGAAATGCGATCGATAAGCTTAATTCTACGATAAAAGTTAAAATCTTCATTCATTTCCTCAGAGAATAGTACAAATCCCGCTCCGATATTACAATTCTAAGATATTTTAATGTGCAAGATAAAATTACCCTGCACGATGGATTTCAGATTTCCCGTGTAAATTAAATGGGAAGGACCGTTCCTGGAATCGAACCCGACACTCAATATTCGCAACAAAAACTTCTCTGGAGCTCGGCCCCAGTGGCAAGTGATTTCCCCCGAGTGTCTTGAAAATCGGTCCCTTGGTTCAAAAGTTAATAGACAGACATAACGACGAAACTATAAGCCTATTTCCATTCTGGAAAGTAGGCTAAAAATCTGACGATCCTTTAAGTCCTTTAGTTTTTTTTTGACTCGCTTGGATAATTGCATATATATATATATATATATATATATATATATATATATATATATATATATATATATATATATCGCGCATTTCCGCCCGGATCGGGCATTTTCGGAACGATTTTGTTATCAAATAAAAACAGAATTGATATTCATAATCGATCCTGCCATGTAATGGATCGGTTGTTTCTAGAGTTACGACGCCTTCTTACTTCGTATCTTTTTGCGGCAGTATTACTTTTGAATTAGCGACCGACTCTGAAGAGCAGGGTCGGCGCGAGCTACGGGCGAGCCGAGCGGGTCCAAGGCGCCAAAGCCTTGGGGGCGCTATCCCGACCAACTGTCCATGCATTACTTGGAAGTAAATAAACTATTGGATGCCAGTTAATATCGTGGAACAGGCAGGAATCTTGATGGCATTCCTTTTAGCTTTTTCTTTATCGATAATTTTCACAAACATTTACGGCGGGCTCGCTGGAGTGCTATCTCGCCCTTGGCGCCAAAACTCCGCTGGTCGCCCCTGTTGAAGACGTTGCAATTCATGCGTAATGAAATTTACGGCGGTCGGCTTAAAATCATTCATAGCGTGCGGTCATAATAGCATATGTGTATATATTGTAAATAGTCTGATGATTTATTTCATTACAACATTGCTGTATTACAGCTTCTTCGGTCGCCAAACCTCAAATGTACATAGGTTCGCATCTTCCAGCGAGATTCTTCAGTCTTCGGAAATATCTTTTGAGTATTCCCGTACGACTTCGAGAAGATTTTCAATAGCCTCGTAATATCGCATCCAACCTAACTATTATATTTATTAAAAGTTGACGACTTCACTCATAGTCTAATTCAAAGGCATAAAAAATAATTGTTAGACAATCCATGGTCACAATTATCCTTAATTGGCAAATTACTTGTGTTTTGTAATACGGAATGAATAAGCAAAGCCTTACTGAATCGTTGGACCTTAAAAGATTAAATGAGGGGGGATAATTTTCACGCAGAAAGTTAATTAAACAAGCCACCTGCATGGCGCGGTAATTGAATTCTATTGCACTGTTGATAATGTCCGTTCATCTGGGTTAACCGCTCGAGCACCTCGTAGTCAACTTCCCTCCTCACTCACATCTTCTCCTCTCCTTCTGCGTTGTCTTGGAGACACGATCGAAAATTCTTAAATCATTGGCGCCTGAAAATATGTATCGGTCCATTGAAATGGGAAAAGAGAGGAATTTTTCCATCTGGAAGTACTTGATCGTGTATTTCGTTTATCATAATCTGTCGTAGATGCGCAATGAAATTCGTTTTGTAAGTCTTATTGAGACGACTGCACGGTTGTATACACGCTACTTATATCAAACCTTTGAATTCATCTTAGCAGGTCTTCTGGTGTTTCATTACAAAAACATCTCTAAGATCCTCATTCGGAAGTCATGACACATCAGTGTTGATTTTATTACTAAAATTCTTTATTTATTTTCCTAACTTTTAACAAGTAAATATTTTGCGTTATAATTACTGCTGTCATTTGTAGTATTAAAGGATGTTATTTTCCCTGTTCATTCATATAATAGTACTCTTTGTTCATATTTCCTCCTGAATATGAAAACAAATTAAATGATATTTCAACTGAAACTGATTGAAGGATAAGAAAAACTAAGTTTTACGTAAGAGTAGTATCAGTGAAAGGGCAATGTTGTTCTGGATTCAGCTTTTTAGTGCTTTTCGTCATTGCTACACTATTATCTTCGTGATGTCCGTCCGTACGCATATATCAGGGAAGAATTGGCTTAACCGATTTCAACCAAATTTAGTACATAGAATCTTCACATAAATATAGGACCAAAATGGCATATTTCGACTAGGTCGACTTAGCAGGGGTGCCACAATTGCAAAATTAAACTTTTAGGTAATAATGAATTTGGAAGGAATTGGCTGAACCGATTTCAACGAAATTTATTACGAAGAAGGTGTGCAACATTAAAAAAGAAAATCAATATTTTTAATATAGATATAGAAATCAGGGCTGCCACAATACAAGTAATAAAAAATTCTTTTTACAAGTATTTGTGTTGAACTATTTACATAAATTTTAACCAAATTTAAAATTTGTAATGTACTCACATACACAACCATAATAGCATATTTGGACCGGATCAACCAAACAGGGGTGCTACACTTACAAATTAAATTCTTTTAGCAATTACGGATTTGGAAGGAATTGCCTAAACGGATTCCAACTAAATTTTGTATATAAGATTTTTACAATAATGAAATCAATATGTTTAAAGCGTAGATAAAGAGCAGGGCTACCACAATAATAAGTAAAATTATATTTTTACACATTTACAGAGAACTGGCAGCATGAATTTTAATCCAATATGGTACATATAATCTTCATATAAATAAATAACCAAAACAGCATATTTCAACCGGGTCGACTAAATAGGGTTACCACAATTTCAAGGTTAGAATTTTTCTGTAAGTATGAGTTTGGAAGTTTTTAGCTGAACCGATTTCAAAAAGAAATTTCGCTCGCAGGGCGAGTATAGAATGGCAAAATGAAATGAACATGTTTTGAGGGTATCTATAAAGCTGTGCTACCACCATATAAGGAAAAATAATTTTCTGATTTCAAAGCAAAAAAATCAATTTATGATTACTCTACGGCGAATTTGACGAAAAGGACTCGTGTACCACGGGAAACCCGTGCACATCCCTACTTGTTTTAGAATTTGGATGCACGATTCTGTGAAACAAATTCGATGACCCTTTGTCCCAAATTATAGACCAGGGCTGCGTTTTTTCTTTGAGAGCCACTCTTGACCAATATTCGCTGTGTCCCTACTTGCGTGTCACCCTTCTAATAATTTTGTCCATAACGCTTAGAAAATAGCGAGTCTTATATTTTAATAACATAATGCGGCATCGTTGCAATCCCTGCTATTTGAAAGAGTCAGGAAATTAAGCAGAAAACGTTTTTAAATGTCAAATCGAGCGAAACTATTGATTTTGTTCGGCGACAGGTACTTTGAAACCCGACGTCCTAAGTGAGCGCTGTTGCTAAAAAAAAGTAAGAGAGAAGGAAAGTAGCAATTGCAGCGTGCGCTGTTGCCACGCCGTCAATGTTAGTGAGTCATTTACATGACCGAGCGTGCAATGAATGCGGAGGAGGTAGCAATAGCGCGCACTCCCCTCTCCTCTCTCCCGCCGTTTTACTACGCCAGACGTACAAGGCGGAGGGAGAATGAAGATGAAATAAAAATTGGTATCATTTTGGGAAGTAATTTTCTGAAGCTATTTTTTACATATTAGTAATATAGGCATTTGTCCGGCGACAACGGTACCTCGAACTTTGAAAACAACCCAGGATTGACGAAAATAGCCGAATTTCAGAAATGTAACAAAATCGGGTATTAATATTGCAGTTATAAAATAACGCTTGCAAGTTGATACATCGTAGGGTTTCTGAGATGTAAACATTCAAATTGGTTTTATCGGATTTCCAGGTCTAAAAACCGTGTTTTCTTCAAATACAGCTCAATATAATATATTTAAACATAGGCTAAAAATTTAAGATGTAGAATCAATTAACGTAGAAATAAATTCTCTAACCGTTACTTTTCAGCCCATTAAAATTGTTGCGGTTATTTTCGAGAAGTACGGTCTCAAACTCAGGTGTATAGACTTTTTGCAAGGGCAGTACTTACATTATTTCCATTTGTCGGATAAATAATGCACTTATGCTTAATGGTGGAAGGCGTAACTTTGTGGAATCTTTCCATAGTATAAGTTCCACAATTTTTATTTCAATTCACTACCCGTTTCAAAGCATTACTTCATCGTCGAATGGAAAAAGGAGGATAGGAGTCGCTATATATACACAAGGTTAGGAGTATCAGCTCGTGACGCATTCGATCTTACCGATGGGAGTATTTGGCGAGTCTGAAATATGTTTCCTAATAAAGGCGTAAAGTATTCCCCACCTCGCCGTTATCCCTTGTAAGGTACACTAGGTTTTGGCACCTTATTCAGGTACACTGGGGCACTGAGTACCCCATGAAGAAAATATGTATTTAGCCATTAACTGTTAGAAAACAAATGTTTTTGCTATGGCAACACTCGTAATGAGTGATAAAAACTGCAAAATCACCAGTATTTACGCGAAATTCTAAGCAATACAATCGGTAAGCAAAATTCTACGATAAAAATTAGAATCTTCATTCCTTTCCTCAGAGAATAGTACAAAACTCGTTCTGATATTACATTTCTAAGATATTTTAATATTCAAGAGAAAATTACCCTGCACGATGGATTTCAGATTTCCCATGTAAATGAAATGGTAAGGATAGTTCCCGGAATCGAACCCGAGACTTCAATCTTTGCAACAAAAACTATCCTCGGGAGCTCGGCCCATGTTGCAAGCGATTTCCACCCAATTTCATGAAAATCGGTCTATTGGTTCAAAAGTTAGTAGGGGGAGACGGACAGACACTACGACAAAACTATAAGCCTATTTCCTTTCTAGAAAGTAGGCGAAAAACAAGACAATGATTGGAAAATGTATGAACTTTACATGGGGAGTTTGATTTCCTAAGGGGGCCCGCGGCTCCAAAAAGGTTGAGAAACGCTGGCATAGCTGACATATTCCACTCCTTGACTCCAAATTGATTGCAGTACTCGTTGAAGCCTCTGGCAGTCGAAGTTGTGAAGCTATGGACACGGTGGGAAGTTCTCAAAGTTGTAATTTGGAGGTGGGGCATGATCATAGCTTCTCCCAAGTTCATAAAGAAAACAGCTTAGATTTGCCTTTCATGCCATTATTGTGTGACAAAATAACGAATTCCTTGATAGCTGCATCATTTAACAACCCATAAAAGATAGCAAGAGGCCATCTTCTAGTTTATCCACTCCGAGAGGTAAATTGCTCTATCGGCATCCGTGGCAAAAGTCTTAAGATCGATGCAATGTATGATATCGTGTCTCAATGTTGCATTTTGTACTAATCTGATCTGTGGAGTTATAGTTTGCATCGGATTTGGAAATTACGGTGAATAATAAAGTTCACTGAAACAGGTTCGAAAAAAAACATACGATTCCGGTACACTGTGGAATTCAGTGCCCCAAAGACGCTACAGTAAGCACAAAAACGAGCGATGACAAACAAAAAAATTATCAACAATTTTTAAGTGGCCCTAAAGGAACTCTTAAAAGTGACAAGTTAATATGCATAACCATCTCTCACACGCAAAATATAAATCCGTGGGGTATTCAGTGCCCCATTGTACCCTTCCCGGGATCAAGTCGAGGTGCGGTGGGCGAACAAAAAAACAAGCGAAATGACGGTTCCGTTTCGGGGCGCAGCGTCCAGTCGGGATTTACGACGCATCGCGGGTAAAATAAAAGGGGAAAAACTGAAACGATCCGCCTCGGAATACCTCGGTTTTGTTTGGCTGGCGCTCCCTTCCCCACCCCCTTCCATCCCAACCCCCTTCCGTCCCCAACCCCTTCCGTCCCCACCCCCTTCCTTCCCCACCCCCCTTCCTTCCCCACCCCCTCGCATCCCCATCCTCCCACATCCCCTCCTCCGTTCCAGTGGGTGGGAGTCCAGCCAAGGCTTCTTTCCTCCAGGTTCATCCACCCTCCTCTCTATATCTCCTTTCTCGTCTCCTACGATCACTTCCATCGCCTCTTGCATACCAAATTTCTCCTTTGGCACGATCTCCCAGATGGGAACATCTCCTCTGAATGGGCATAGGCTTTCCCTGCGCCACCCCGAGGACTCCATCTGAAAAAGGTGGTCAGGTTTCCGTCGTCAGGAGATGAAGTACATATTGGAGATCTTCGGCGCTATAAGTCGCTTTATTCCCGCTGCGCCGTCGACGAATGTCTCACCTTTCGGGAGACATTTACAAAAAGGCCGCTGTCTCGACGGATTACGTATTATCTCTCGTTTCGGGAAAAAACAGTTGTGGTAATATGATGACATTTTTTAGTTTAGCGTGTTTTTATCTTTTTAAGCGGTCGTTATCACGAAGTCGGATTTATTGTTATCCCTCTTTATAGTCCGTGGAGGTACCACTAAAATATTTATGTAATGGTTATATTTTTATTGATAACTTGAATATCAACTTTGAAAGTTATAAGGCCATATTCCGACACTAAGCATTGGCCATTTTAAATAATTTTTGGCATATTGTAGGAAGTTGAGAATTTGTATAACGTTAGCATCTGTAAAGAACTATTCAGGAAAAAATATTTCTTTGATATCCTCGGTTGAATCAGAGTAACAAGAAATGGGGAAAAATTGTCCAAGTGTCGGAATTTAAACCCTATGATCCCTGCTCCCAATTGTAGCGTTTATGTGAATAATAATAATAACTACAGCGGTCAACAATTAATCCTTAAAACAAGGACCGAGCAACATCTTAAGCTGAAAAACAAAATAAATGCGCAATTAGTACTTTTTGACCTCTCTCTGCGAAAACAAAAAATACAACTATAATGTTTAAGTTTAAAAATAAATAACGGTAATTGAATAATAAATAAAAATTACTAATAACCTGTTAAAAAACGATAAGCCATTTCGAATAAAGTTGAACTGTTATGAATACACGATGTCTTGAAAAATGTTAACACTATACGAGCAGAGACGAAAGTGTTATAGTGGTTTCACATTCACTTAATCCCGTGTCCACAGTACAGGCGACGCGAGCGAGCAATTCTATTTCGTCTTCAGATAAAAAAAATGTAATAATTTATTAGTGTTCCACGTAGGCAAGACTAGAGGCGTTCGGAAAGCAAGTAGATATTCGAGATGATTATGGAATTCCGTGGTGATGTTTCTTTTTAAATTTAGGCCGCCAACTGCGCAGAACGTGAGCGATTGAAAAATAACGGCGTAATTTTTCGACATCCGAACACGTTCGTTTCAAATGCGGTGCGACACACTGAACAGAAATTCTGACTAACATAAAAATGACCCAACATGCCGCGCTTTCATTGTGCCCAAAACCCAAACGCAGAATACATTGTAATCAATGGTGAGTGACACAATGAGAAGAATTTAAACGCGCAGAAAAAACGATCACTTCACTGATGCAAAGAGGAATAGACGCTTAGTGTCTCACATTACTTTGTGGTAGAATAGAAACGCCGCGTTTTTTTAAGATCGCTCACCGATATTCAAGTCACAACAAATCATTGTTTTCCCGATATTTTGTCTTTCAGTTAGCTCTTCGTAGACTAAGACCGAACAGGAATCGCAACTTGAGAGAATAGAGAGGAAGCGTCAAGCCTCCTGTTCTTTTTTTTTAATTTCGAATTTTTTAAAGGGGGCATATGCCCCTTCTGCCCCTCCCTGAATACGCCACTGGGTAACAGTAACGTCTTTGTACAAAATTTGGACGCAGATGCTTCGCAGAATGAGTTATCGTAAATGGTGTGTCCGTTTTTAATGGTTGGACCACTAAACAATCATTTTTATCGGCCTTCATTATGTGTAATTGAAGCTTCTTCATGAAGAAGAAAGCTTTGTGCCTTTTGCTTTTACGTACCTACTCTTTCAATATCATTGCATTTTTGGTTTCTTGTCGTTATATCTCTCTGTGAGTTTTGAATTAATTGATAAGTTTAAATAATGCTACGGGAAACTAATTCGATTTCTATTTCTTTTCAGAATAAGACGAGCCAGCAACCCACGATACAGTTCCTAGGAAATGAAGGAGTAAGTACTCACTCTTACTTAACTATAACTTAAAGAGAGCGCGAATAGGTGGTATCAGATGGGTGAGCAGGCCTTGGCACAGGTGGAGCGCGAATGGATATTGCGTGGTACGCAAATTCACGGAAAACTGCAAGAAGCGTTTTTTTTTAATCTTAAAAGAATTTTACTTTTAATTGCGCTCTTCATATTGTAACTATCCCACGCCTACTTACTAAAAGTAGGAAGTAGGGCCTAATTCTTAAACACCACGGATGAAATGAAATTAACGTCGAGGAGGAGGGTCACCGACTATATATATTGACAAGCGTTGCCGACACGTATGTTATCGTATTCATACTAATGTTCCACTAAATTATAATTCAAATTTGATTGCAGAATTCAAAGAATTGGGCTTAACATCCGCGACATTTTGCACAAGATGCTCCCTGTAAATTATGAAACCTATCCACTCGACGTCGTCCGTGAGATTTTTCTCGATATCGTTATGTCAGAGTCGGAATGAAAACTGTTACAGAAATTAAGCGGTTCTTATTAATCTTAATGGTATATTTAAGAGAGAAGGTTTGAGTTTTTCATCTTATTCTTTAAAGATTTAGTATTACATTTTAATGGGAAAATTTATTTCATAAATAAACAAACTATGAAAAATTCACAGAGTAGAATAGTGAACCTGTTTATAAAATAAAATAAAAAATATTAAAAATAAAAAACAACCTTTTATGTGCACTAAAAATTTAAAAAGTTAATAATAACATTAACGTAATTAAATGTCCCAGGAAGTAAAAATAGTTTTGGCCATACAAAAATTGCGTTACAATCTGTAACTTATAAATTACCACTTTTATACACCTGAAACTTTTTTACTTTCTGGCATCATCTATTAAGGGAATTTTTATTTATTTTATACTTGTTAGTAAGTATGAAGGGTAGTTTCATTCTTTTTTAGCAAATTTTAATTCAATACTTTATTTTCATGCACACGTGTCATTTTTACGGGCAGTTAATATATAATGAGCACTATCCAACGCGCTCGAGCAAGTATATTTTGGGATCCATGAGTTGCATTTTCACGCTCGTGGATTCGTCAGGTCTGAGCGAGAGGAGTCGGGAGCATTTCTGTGAAATATTCTTCAACCGTTCGTGGCCCTCGCCTGGCCCTTCCGAGTCATTATTTTTTTTTTTAACTTTTCGACCATGGCCTTTGGCTCTGTGATTAATCTATCAGTGTTTGGGCCATCGGCGGAAGCTCTCTTCCTCGCACTCCAATACCCCATCCCTCCCGCAATCTCTCTTTCCTTTTCTTTCCGCCCAAGTGCATGGGGCCGATGTGCCTCAATTAATTCGCCAGTGTTACGGCCAAGGGGGCCGTCGTCGGGAGGGGTGTCGTTAATTCGGTAACAGGAGAGGAAGGACAAGTGTAACAGACTTGCATTCCTTCGTGCGAGAGGATTATGTGTGCGGTAGAACCAGGGAATCTGTTTTTCCTCCTCTCCGAAAGAGTGTGGGGTGAAGATGGGGAAAAATTGTGTGAATGATGGAGAGGAGTAAGGTGATGAACTGAAAAAATAAACAAGAAGTTCAAACCAGGACTAATGCGGGTTGGTTTCCCGAATAAATTACTTATATTGACAGGAAATGTTTCACTATGTGTTAGTCATTCCACGGAATTCTCATACTATAAATACCACTTGTAATTCATAGAGAAAAATTGGAAAACAAATTAATAGAGCATTATCAGGTTTAAAATACTAAAGCAATGTCAAAATCTCTTTCTGACATTATATTTTGCATCTATTATTTTAAATAAACGAATTTAATAAATGTTACTGTTTATACGCTAATATTTATGGATCAACAAGTTGGAAGGTAAGGAAGAGAAACGATATAGGACTAAATGAATGAAAAGTTACCGTTCCCATTTGTAACGTAGGCACTATTTTTCGGGTCTTGCATGACGTCATTCGTCTCTACTGCACCGCTCGGCGGTGCATGCTCCGCTTCCCCCTCCAACCCCGCACTCCCTCTCTCCAACCCAACTCCGCCCTCCCTCTCTCCAACCCAATTCGCCCCCTCCAATCTCGCCCCCTCCAATCTCGCCCCCTCCAATCTCGCCCCCTCCAATCTCGCCCCCTCCAATCCTGCCCCTCTTCTACCCCGCCCTCCCAGTGCCAGTGGTGTAGTGGTAAGGACGCTGGCTGCTACTCGCCTGCTGCTTGAAAAGGCATCGGGTACGAATCCTGCGCAAGTAGGATTTTTCCAAGGTCGCCCGGCCCCCTGTTTGTGTGGTTTGAGGAGACCGCGCAAATTCAGCTGTTCCGTCCTTCGGAAGGGACGTTAAGCTGTTGGCCCCCCTGGTGTTCTTCGTAAGAGCAGGCAAATGCAGGCACCGGGTTTCCCTCATCCCTTCCCCGGCTATTCATTGCACTACCTCTGAGATACCCAATGTGCGTAGGACAGAGGCGAATCGGCTGGGCATTCAAATTCTATATTAGCGCATCATCACTATACCAAGTTTTTTTATATGAAATTGATTGTCAAGAGCACATCGTACAATTAAAGTAATCACGCCGAGTGGATTTAAAATTATTGAATCGGCAAGTATCGGTAAGATTTATAGAAGGGTAATCAAAACGAAAAGGAGTAATCAGAACTCGGGAAGGACGACTTGTTTGGCCTTTGCGATTGTAGAACGATTTGGTCGATTCATTTTGCTCTCGTGGATACGAGTATAAACGAAATAAAAGAAGATCGGTCTCATGCCGGATGGACGGGCAGTTAAATTGGTATGCCCCTCATAAACTAGACTCGGGACGAGGTAAAGGGAAAATCCGAAATGGCCCCATTTTTTCAGATCTTACTCAAGGCCGTCTACTTTCTCCTACTTTGTTTAATGGGCGCACCGAGAGTGATGGATGCGCTTTAATGATATCCATCGAGGATATAATTTCGACACGATCGCGCTGTAGAAAAATGCTCTTGGCCAGTGGTGAGCAACCTGCGGGCCGCATGCGGCCCTCGAGAGCGTTTTATGCGGCCCGCGAAACTATTACTAAGGAGAGATTTAACACAAACTCGTATCATATACATTCAAATGACGACAATGGAAACACTTGATGTTGAAATGCTAATCCTAAAAACCTATTTTTGACGTGATTTTCACTGATATGGTGCCTCCGACTCCCCAGTTAACGTCCGATATATAGTCGAATCTGGCACGCCAAAACATTGACGAATCGCAATGCGGCCCGCCGAGGAATCCACAACCGCCAATGCGGCCCGCCTCGTAGAATTGGTTGCTCACCACTGCTCTAAGCTAAAGATTATAAGAACTCTTTATTTAGCCTCTTTTCTGGACTGAAAGGAATTTGGAAGAAAAAGAATTTTTGTTGTGACAAGGCTGTAGCAAATGCAACAAGAAGGAAAATTGTAATCCATGAATGGAATACACAGAGATTTCAAAGGCGTTCTTTTTGGGATTTGCGTACAAAACGGTATCGAAAGATTTGGCGGTTCTTGGCTTTTTTCCGAAACTATCAGTCGCAATTGCGTACTCCCGCGATCTTTTTTGTGGTAAATGTTGCACTCCATCCGAATAATTTTTTAATCTATACCTCACGGAGAGAGAGTTTTTTTTAATTGTTGTTTGCCGAATCGTCGTAGAGACCAGTGTATACAAAAGATGTGATGTAATGCTTGAGATTTTCTCGAAACTATACGTTGTGATTATGTGGTCTCGCGGATTTTTTGTGGTAAGTTGTACTTTATCTGAATATATTTTTTAATCGTTACGTTACAGATCATATAAGGACTAAGGAGAGAAAAATATGGTATTTATTTGTACCTTGGCGGATGCCATTTTAACGAGATACGAGTATAAGTTTATTTAAATGACTTATATAAAATGTAAGTTCTAATTAATGGATGCAATTCAGAACCATAATGCATTTTAACAAGGATTTCCAGTACTTAATTTAATCAAAACCCTTTCAAGCGGTTCAAGAGATGAAAGCCACGGCAGGCGGAAGGACGGGCAGACTAGACATGCCAATAAGGCCTCTTTCACACAACACGGTTCTCCGCTGTGACCGTGTCCTTCCGCGGCGCCATAAAGATCACTGTTTTCTACCGTGATTACAAACGGCCTGCTGCGCATGGCCACAGCTCTCGCTCTGTCTGTTCTGGTCTACAGTTGACTTCAAACCGTGGAGTGCCATGGATCAAAGAAGGCGTTTGCTTTGTCTGTATCTATTATATATACGGAAAAAAAGGCTTTCAACTCGGGACTGAAGAATTACGTACTGAAACCGGGCGTAGGCACGGGAAATTTCCGTGACGTGTGAAGACATGAATACACTTGCGCAGTACACTACAACCGTACACGGTCAAGGGACCGGACGAATGTAGTGGGAAGCCGTGGGTGCAACGGTGCCGTGAACGGCAGATTCGCCGCGGCCGGGCTGTGTGAATATCGCTAAGAACGATCAGTCAACTACAACCCACGGCGCCGAAGCCGGACACGGTCAAGGCGGAGAACCGTGTTGTGTGAAAGAGGTCTAAGGCGCTGGTCCGCTGGTCAAGAACGCCTAGAAATACAATTATGAATTGCCGCAAAATTTGATAACATTAGATACTAGGTTTCATTCATCGACTTGAGTTCGTTGGAAATGGGAACTTGTTAAATAAATAAAACTTTAAAATTGCGTTAAAAGGAAAGCTGTCGGTCTATTTCGAATGATTATGGCTGTCGTTTATTTACACTTCAGTGGATACTTTTTTTGAATGAAATAGGAGATTTATCGAGAAT
The DNA here is from genome assembly GCA_028673005.1 of Tanypteryx hageni. NCBI lineage: Eukaryota > Metazoa > Arthropoda > Insecta > Odonata > Petaluridae > Tanypteryx > Tanypteryx hageni. Next base: position 182,212,367 of record CM054115.1, on the reverse strand, counting down.
TGGCGTAATATTCGAAGTAACGGTCGTAATCCGGAATGCGGTCTAGTTGGAAGCTTGCGATGACCCTTTAAATTGTTTTCTATTCGATAACTTTAGCATAAACAAACGCGATTATGTAGCGCACTTATTTTATGTAGCAAAGACGAAATAATTTGACCATTTCACATATAACCTCCAAGTCAACAGTCTTATCTTTAAAACGATGCTTGCAGAAAATCTCCTCAGATGGCGACTAACTCGCGAGACCATTTTCGCGTCGTTCTTATTTGGGTCGTTCAGGCCAAAGCCATCGCGATCTTATTATTACCAGGTTGGAAGATCAATCACCTTTGGGTGATCTCCGTTTGACTGCCTTATTTTATGGAAAGAAGCGAAATCCGTGTTGATGTTGTTACTATTATTGTGTGTTATGGAGCGTCATCGTCAGATTAATGCAGAATATTACATTGCACTCTTGTGATGACTCGATTGACCACTATTTTAAGTTGTATAAAACTGTATCAAAATCTCTGCTTGGCTCAAAAACACTAGGTGTCGCAAGCGTTCATAAAAATCGAGAAAAATGGATTGTAAGTTCGACCACGAAAGCGCGCAAGAATTATGGACATTTTCCTCAAAAAAACGTTTCCTGCTAATGTGTGCCAATTTAGTTGTCCTGCTGATTAATTCGTGGTTACGAAAATATGCTTTCATTTTTTCCCCTCCATTTGCCGCAGCTGGCTGCGGCCTTCAATAGATTAAGCAGCGCCTAACCACGGATTACGTGGTCATTTCAATGCACTTATTGTTGACAAGTCATGCATTTTAGATCTCCGGCCACAGCCATTTTTATTCTCACTTGAAACGCTATCGTCGTTGCTTTTGTTATCAGCCGTGCCCTCCCATCCAATTTTTGGACTCTTTTCTCTTTTTTTCGCGGTCGCCGCACAGGCGTGTCGCGCCCGTGTCGAACGGCCGAGGATGTGCCCTGATATCGGAAATATCCTTGAAAGGTTCAAGAGTGGCCTTCTGCCGTCTTTTGTTTTTACGTGTCTCTTTGGACGTTTACCTCTCGTGCCTCGAGTGGCATTTGGCAGAGGGTAAGGATGCAGTTGGCCGCTCGACATGTCGCTGTTTTCAGTTCTAGCGTCTTAATTTAGTCGCGGTTGAGACGCAAAAGGTTTTTGTTGTTTTTCCGTTACGAGGTCTCGTATCTTCTACTCTCTTATCGATTCGTTTTGTAAGGTAATGGTAATAGTATGAAGAATATAGCTGGAACTAATTTCCGAAAAATATAATTAGTGCACGTAAGAGGCCAGCTGAGTTAGGCCTGTGCTTCCGTTTTTGACGGCCTTGTTAAAAGCTTAACATAGCAGACATGATGTATCGAGGACGAAAGCCGTTTTAAGCGTACAGCATCGGGGAATAAATGTTTAAGGAGAGCCGCATAGGAAAATAACACCGTTTCCTCTTAATTGTGGTGTAACTAGTGGTTTACCAAGTGCAAAAACTGAGGAAACCTGTTGCATTTCGGGTTTATTAATGGAAAAAATTCGTTCCTTTTTCAGGAAAATAAAGTAAATGGGTTATCGAATGTTTTTTCGATAAAAACATTTCGGCGCGGGCCGCGAAAGTGCATAATTCGTGCCTCTAGGTTAGCATTCCTCTCAGTGTAACGAAATAATGGCTAGAAATAAAATATTTACGTTATATTATTTCACTTTTGCATGCAAATGAAACCATGAATAATATCTCTCGCTGAAGTATTAAGCGGATGTTAGTTTTCCACGTACTGTTTGGAATATTCTTCTTCATCGAGAATAATAATTTGTTTAACTGTGAGAGTATCTATAGGAAGGAAACAGTGAAAGAAGACACCGATGACATATTGCGCCGAAGTAAAGGACGGAAAACCCTCGAAATTGACCGTCTTTGGTAAGCCGACCCGAGACGGCTGTGATTGAGATGCTCCGGTCACTCCCACAAAAATAATGATCGCTCGAATCGAAGTATTCTTTCGCGTTCGCTTATAAAACCTTGGCTTCTGCGCCGCCCATTGCTCTCTCGGGTCTGTCGTCTTCGGTCCTGAAGATATCCTCTCCTCGGATATTCCTTGACATTTCGCTGCTCATCGCGACGTCATGAAATTGGCCTCACCATTGTGGAGCTGGACTTCGTCGGTCTCGGGTTTGCTTCTTTCGCATTATAAATTAAAGTATTGGAGATGTGGAAATAGTCTCAAGTGCGAACGATAGTTTCCCGAAAGTTAAAAGTTCAAACAGCGATGGAGGGTAGTTTATTCCTGTCGATTTTCACAAAATGGCCCTTAACGATTTTGATTAAAATTCACTAAGTTATAGACCATAAAGTCATAAACTATAGTGCATTAGCCATATTTTCAAAAAAGATAACTATATAGCATGCAACGGCATTATAATATATCGATTTTTACGTCTGGCTTTCCCCATTTCACTCAATAATCATCGTATGGTAATGATGCTTCAGTGTCTGTTTTGCTTCGGCAATACACATAATGCTTGATATTTATGTATTATGTAACTATTTGTCAAGTTTGATTTTCAGATATATGGAGTTATCAATATATTAATACCATTGGGCGCAGAAAACATTCTTCACTGTGTTGTTGTTTTTGTAGCAGTAAGGAAAGTCGGGAAAGAGAGAAGTAGAGCCAGATGCATACGTAGAATATACGTATATTTTTTTAATCAACGCGTAGCTCAAGTCTGCATATCGAACTATTTAAATTTTAATTTAGTACTTCGTGCGTGCCCAGCTGTATTTTTTGACGAGCAGTTATATTCGTACCGAAATAAAAATTTAATCTCATTTTGATAGCTATCTTTCATCCCACGATAACGTAATTCATTTTATCATAATCAAATCTGTTGTTATTATTTTCATTTATTTCGCCGGAAGAAACGATTAGGATAACTTGTCAAAGGTCCTAGAGCTGATTTTTTTATTCCAATTCTAATTCGTAAATATTCCACCGAATTCTAAAACTTAACTTCATAATATTCGATAAATGTATTAATATATTCTTATATGAGACTTTTGAGCCTCCTTTTTCCCAATCAACCCGCAGATCGAGCGAGTTCAGGCTAGGCGCGAAACGAGTATTTTTTTCTCCTGAAAAAAAAAGTCGTAGTCTCTTCACGGAATACACACCCTTGTTACTTTCGGTTTTTCTCTTCGGTAAAAAAACGCAACTGGTATTGAAGATCGAAGGTGAGAGACAGATAAAAACAAAATCACGGTCTCCGCTCGTTTGACTCTCCTTGACACTTCAAAACGCCTGCGTAAGCGCGCGACCTCGCACTCGTGTCGCTATCATTCTTCGATCCCTGTCAATGTTTGAGGAAATCGGCCCTTTAGAGGGAAGAATATCATCCTCTTCTCTGTTATTCGTCTTATTACACCCCTTCGACCATTCCCTTCTTATTCCGGAAAAAAATTAAAGAGTGCATGCGTAGAGAAGGGCCCTTTGCGAACGCCAGGCGCCTCTGTTTCGATCACCATTGTTGTTGTGAGGAACAACATCGCCACGCGCCTGGCAACAGTGTGTCGGCGAGGGACGCAAGGTCATTCGGCGGCTATATTGTTTGTGTGTGTGTGTGTGGGCTCGCGCCGTGTGCTGTTATAGCCACACTCACGATCATTGAGGTCTTTCACGCTCTGAAACCGGGAGAGGGCGCACCGTTAAGTTTCTCACGATATCTCATGCGATTGTCTAGCGTCACGGCGATTGAAACTGGAGATCCGTTTAGAAAAAAAGAGGGAAGGGGATTGTCCCGAATCATATATACCAGGGGAAGGCCAAACCGCGGCTCGCGAGCCGCATGCGGCTATTTAAACTTTTAAATTTCCATTCGGAAGCGTGTCAACCTTTTTCACTTCATAAAACGATAATGTACTATGAGTTGAGACGTGTTGGGGATGTCAAGGCACATGCATTGTATTTGAATTGCGTCGGGTACAATTTATGTTTTCTGTTCGTAAATTTATGAGTACAGAATTTTTGTCATGCGGCTCTCAAATTTTTGAAGATTATCGTATGCTGCGGCTCAGAGGTTAAGTTAGTTTGACACTTACTATATATGTGTGTGTATATATATATATATTTATTTTATTTATATATATATATATATATATATATATATATATGTGTGTGTGTGTATATATATATATATATTTATTTTATTTATATATATATATATATATATATATATATATATATATATATATATATATATATATATATATATATATACACACACACACACATGCAGGGTGTCCCAAAAATATGTATACACATTGTCTTATAGAATATCTATTCACGGAGTATTGTTTGGATGAAAATTATTGCGACTCATTGTTGCATGACGTAATTAAATGATGACTTCAGTCATAATAAAAAGCAACAATTCAATACCCATAATTCACAACATAATAAAAATGGCGCAGCATCATTTGACTTTCGAGCAAAGAAAAGCAATTTTGAAGTGGTACTGGAAATTTGAGAATGTGTGTGAGGTTCAAAGACAGTGGAGACATGATTTCAAGACTGAGCCACCAATGCGAACCACAGTTCTAAGAATTCGTGATAAATTGGAGACTTACGGTACCGTGCAAGACGTGTGCAGGGAATAATCTCATAGACGCCGAACTTCCACGAATGCAGAAAATTCTGCTATGGTGTTAGAGCAATTTGAACGATCGCCAAAAAAGTCTGTAAGACGATGTGCTAATGAGACTGGAATCAGTAAAACGAGTGTACACCGGATTCTCAAAACTGATAAGTGGAAGTGTTCTGTTCCAAGACTGTTACAGAAATTGCCTGAAGACGATCCTGACCGCAGATCTGAGTTCTGTGAATGGTTTAAAATGAAAGTGACTGAGGATGCAAATTTTGTTCACAAGATTGTTTGTTCTGATGAAGCAACATTTAAACTCAATGGTACAATTAACCGGCATAACTGCGTATACTGGTCATCAGAAAATCCACAAATTCATTTAGACAAGGCAGTGAATTTACCAGGTCCTACAGTTTGGTGTGGTGTGTCGTCCAGGGGTATTGTAGGGCCATACTTTTTCGAGGGGACTGTTACTGGTACTCAATACCTTAACCTGCTTAAAGTATCCATTATGCTCTTCATTTCTTGATAAGTCTCTTTCCCTTTCAAATCGTCTATCAGCTGAAACCTTTTCCTACCTCTTTCCCTTTTTCCATCTAGTTTTCCTTCTAACACATCTTTAATCATACTCTCTCTCTCTCTCCTCAGGTAATGTCCAACTCAGTTTGCCTTCCTCTCTCTAATAGTCTGTATAATCATTCGCTTCTCTCATATTCCTCGTAGCACTTCATCGTTTTTCATCCTATCTGTCCATTTTATCTTCAGAATTCTCCCCCATTTATATATATATATATATATATATAATTAATTCTGTCTTCACCCACAAGCATACCATGGTTTCATAGCCAGAACCGGCCCGAGGTAATGGCGACCCGGGTGGCTGCCCGTGGCGCCAAGTCGTGAGTCGCTATCCCGAACATCTATCTATAAATCATTTGCGAGTGAATAAATAATGGTTACCAATTTATATCGTGGAACAGGTTGAAATTTAGATGGCATTTCTTTTTATTATTATCAATAATTTTCACATGGCGATGAATAAATTAACGTAATTTTAAAATATCTCAACAAACATTTACGGAGGGGGGCGCTGGAATCCTACCTTGTCCAGGGCGCCAGATTTCCTCGGGCCGCCCCTGTTCATAGCTATGCTGGACTTGCTGGTAATGTCGTTATCTTTAAGAAGAGGATGTTCAAAACGTGTCGATTATGATACCATTTAGCAAATAAAACACAAGCGACGCGTTTACGGGAATGCATTCGTGATCTGCAGGAATGAGTTCCTCTCGGAAATTTGCTGCCCCGCGATTATCAAGGAAAGAATCTCTTCCGTTACGCAAGGACGCCTTCTTTTCTCGTTCACCAACGATCTCATATGTAGGTATGTGCATATGTATACTTCGCATTTATGTATATAAATATAACACCACGTGCGTATATGTAGGTATAATGTGAAAATGATTTTTTTGTTCTGTTCTTTATAAACTTAAAAAAGAACTTGCCGTGAAGTTGATGCAATTCTCCCCGCCGTGTTTTCTACCCTTTGCGGGAAATGTCAAAAACTCGTTTTAATCCTTAAAATTAATATCTTGATGGTGTGTTTTTGTTTGCCCGCCAATGTTGTGAAGCTCTCGATTTTTCCGGTACGGAGCACTCTCTTTCCTAAACGAAAGGTTTTTTTTTGTTTCTGGGCTCGCGCTCTTCCATCCCCTTCCCACCCCTCTCTTCTTCACACCCCTTCCAACTTCCCATCCCCTTTCTGCCCCTTCCAACTTCCCACCCCCTTTCTGCCCCTTCCAATCTCTTTCCTGTGTCGGGAACCGGAATCTTATAGGCAAAACGTGAGACACTCGAACCGGGCTCGCTCTTTTCAAAGAGGGTTGGTATTCCGGTTTTCCCACTTCCCCCTCTCCCCTCCGTCATCATTCTTCCCTCCCCTCCGTCTTCTCCCTCTGCAAACCCTATCCCGCCCTCGAAGCAAGTCATTCGAAACGGATCGCTCTGCAAAAAAAAGCACGCGTTACGATCACGGGATTTTTGCTCGAGTTCCTCTTTTGGTTAGTATTCGCGCTCCATTGGTGCGTGTGTGTATGTGATTAATCAAAGCGCTAATTAACCGTAGGCGGCGGAGGGTGTTGTGGTAGGTCATCGGTAGTTCTGGGCGGGAGGAGGGACCAGTGGGCGGACATTCTCTCGCTCGAGGAAATGTTTAGTATCATTTTCTTATGAATCTGCCGTTAAGCAAGGGTTTTAATCTGATTTCGCGTTTTTTTATCTAGGAAAAAGGAAGGGAAAAATGTGGAGGCGAGAGGTTGGAACGAGATGCCGAGGTCGGAATTGATTGGACAAATTGGTCGCTCTTTTTGAAATCCTCTCAAATTGATTTAAAATTAGAGGCTGGTGCGTGTATGCGACAGCATTCATTAGAAATGCATTTTTTAGGCGTGGACGGGTAATGAATGTTCGAATAAATGTAAACCAGGTCAAAATGTTAGATACCGCGTGAATAATTGATTCGATACATAAAAAAATAATGTAAACCAAATTGACGGATTTGAGTTTTTAAAAGTAAGCCTTTTTTGTGATAAATAATACATATTTTTCTCGAATTAACAGCAAGCAAAAGCAATTTAATGGAGGAAAGCACGTCTCATTCTCGAGTCTTCAAGGATGTACCTGACACAGTGCATAATGCATCTTCGCGCACGAACTCGCAAACAGAAAGTGGTGTTTTTCTCCTCCTCCTCCGCGGCTGTCTGCGTGTCTCGCCCGACCCGCAGACGCGATGTCGCCTCCCCTCTGATTTTATCGCATCGCTCTGCGCACGTATGTCGCGTGTTTTTTTCCTCTTTCCATCTCTCTCTGCCGCGTTTAAAGGGGAAAAAACTTGTTCTCCCCTCCTTCCTCCAGCCCACCTCCATTTCCCTTACATCATCTTTCCCAGCCCTCTTTGTAATCCCTTGTAAACCTTAAGCCCTTCAAACCTTCCTCCCTAATGATCATATGAGTTAAGAGCCGTGTGTTAGGCGACCGAATAAGGCCGGAACTAAACCGTTGGTGGAGGATGGGATAACGGGTGGTAGAGGATGAGCCGGGGATTAAAGAGGAGGAGAGGTGGGCGTTTCCTTTTGGCGAGAGGAAACGGAAGGGGCGGGAATTTATTCGTCTAACCCAGGGTTTTCCGATCTTTTTCAACCTGCAGTTCCCTGCTGGAACATGTGAAATCCCTCGAACCCCTTGAACGCGTGGATTTGACATTTGACAACACACTGAGGAATGAGGGCACGTGTTATTTGCTTTGAAATACCTGGCAACTGAGTCATTTTTCCATGGTAATAGAATAATTTTATATTATTACCAATTCATTATCACTTCTCTAAATTAATAAAAAATATTTTTTCTACGAACGCTCCGGATCCCCATTTGGGAAACCCTGGTATAACCATTTTTAAAAAGGGAAACCGATCTCTAAATCGTTTTATGTGCAGCGATTCTTATTTGTAGTTTTATTTTTTTTTAGAAGGAATAGAATGTCAAAGTTATTTCCATATCCGTTCAAAACATTTAAAATAATATTTGGCCCATTAAAAATTATCTTGTTGATGTAGATATAAAGGAGCTATTTTTGTGAAAATTTTATTTAATTCGAGAAGATACCGCTATTTAAATGTTATAAATCATACTAGCGTAATTGCCCGTCAAATATGGCAGGATTATCATAAAAGTATTCCAAATATATTTAATTTCGATATGAAAAATCAGTAAGGTATGCTATGATCTGGTTTGGCTTTCATGCACAATCAAATCACTGTTTTTTAAAGTTATCTTTGTTTTAATTATATTTTTTAAATAATTATTATCTGCGGTCAAATGAGTATCCAAACAATCCTTGATAATAAGAGGAAAATCGAAAAAATAAGATATAATGCATATAGAATTTGTAGAAATTTACTTGAAATATTTGAGCAAATTATAAGTTATTTAAAACGTACAGAATATAAAGTAATAAGTGATTTTTTTACTCTCATCAACGCGTAAAAACAAGATGCATCGACGATAAGAATAAGAATGTTTATTTTTCTTTAAAATGGTCCCCATCTAAAGATCGTAGGTCAATTACTTCTAATTTAATTTTGCAAAAGAAAAAACGCCTGCAAGTGAAAAAAGGTATTTTTAAGTGTTCTTTTATGGGGATTTCTATAGAGCGTTCCCGCGGACCAACGGACGGACAGAATAAGGATATTATGCATATAATTTCGCGAGCCTGCGTTAGGCCATGGCCCGTACTTGGAAAATTCCTACCTTACAGATCCAGTCTCTAATAGTGGTTTTAAATTATTAAATCAACCCTTGAAGTAGTGGAAGGCTACGACGCCAATACCGAGTTAGGATTTTTATCGATGCTTTTCGCATCATATTTAACATAAATATGAAGCATGTGGGCCCTAAAACGAAATTGAACACAATTTAACTCAACGGAAGGCAAAAAATATTCAAACTATTGCCGCTTTATAGTCGGCGTTCGACTGGATTTGTTTCGAGAACTAAGTTTCTCTATTGCATATTTTGGACCCAAACCAAAACCGATACCATTTTGCGCAGTAAGTTGTCGCGAGCAATCATTTCCTTCTTAAGCAGGCGCTATTTCCGTTGACGAAAAGGTTACTGTTATAAAATATTTACGTATAATATATCAAACATCTTGCCCGTTGATTTGTCTATTTACGAAATTTTTTCTTTGCCGATTCATCGTCATACTCCGACCAAATAAGAAATGTAAGTTTCATATCGCAAGTAAATTTTAGCTCACGCTACTACGTCATGTAAGCGAAATATTCAAATGCCGTTTTATGTGGGAGATGAACACGGTTCCTTGTATCGCACTCAGTTTCCTGAGTAAATCCGAAAACACGGTAATTATAAGGAATTTTATCTAGATCGATTAATCCGTATCATGTTGACAAATCTTACAGAAAAATTGATACCTTTGCATTGCATAACGTGCTTGCTTCCATGTGAGCACAGGTGAATCGCCCCGAGGCTGTAATAAAACATCGTACAGATGTGAACGCCGCGCAAACAAATGAGCGGCGGCACACTACGGCCTATGCAGCGGCAATGAGTTGTCACTCAGATTGAAGAGACAGGCGTCTGTTTGTAGTGCTGTCGTAACGCGCTCTGCCTTGCATCATAATGTTTCCTGTCGCTCGATAGATCGATCGGTTCTCTAATAGTAGTAATCCTAGAGCATATCCTTTCAGTTTCAACTATTACATTTCAACTGTCTTCTTCAATTTCCTTGACCTCATCGAGTCAATACCCCTTAATTTGTATCTTTTCCACCAACCTTCCTTCGATAACCATCGTCATCAACATCTTCTGGCCAAAATACCTCTGGAATACTTTGCCTGATTTTATGATCAACGTAACTCGTATGGGCATGTAAAATTGCAAATCTCAAGCGCAATTAGTCTACGCAGCAGCCGTTGTCATTGGCGATAGGTGATTGCGAAAAAGGCCTTTTTAGAGTCGGGCATGTGCGAATTGCTACAGATAACGTCTTTGTCGTCAAATTTCGTATTTACTTAAGGCAATTTTATGAAAACAGTTGAAATGTTATTTTAATGGTTTGTATTTTAAGAGTGAGAAAAATTGAACCAAGGAAGTCTAAAAAAAACTTTAACAAATGCAATGGAGATGACCGCTCGTTCATCTATTTACAAATAATGTGCATAAACTGCTGGAAAAGTACCCACAGGGTATGTACCACAGGCCGGGGGCTGGGTCGCGGAGTTGCCCACGAAGCGCTGTTTAGAGTGAATGCTTGGTGATGGAAGAAGAGTTAAACGATCTACATATTCGGGCAAAAAAGATCTTCCAGGGAACGTTTAAGGAACGCGTAGCGAGCCCTCCGGAGAGTAGTTATCGCAGAAGTTGCATCGACTCGCAAAAAAAATTAATGGAAGTATTCTGCTGCGTAGTATTTCCAAAGTTCAAGGCTGGAATTTTTCTGGAAGGTGGCAATCATTGTGACGCACTTGGCAAGGGCGTATGCACGTAACGCTCTCTCGCTTCTTCTTTTTCAAAAGAAAGCATTAGAGCTGATCATACACCATTTAATTGCCGGACTTTGACGTAGCGATACTGTTTATCTCATGCATAATAGAACTCCTCGGGACTAGATTCACACGTGAAGTAGAGCACACACACACACACATATATATATATATAACAACTTACGGAAAAGGAAAGGTAAAATGAATATATGGATGTCAACAAGGTGTTGGGATGAGGAAACCCAGTGAGCACTCACCAATCAGACGACTTCAGGTTGGCGAGGCCCCGGGGATGTCGAAGCGACACACGTAAAATAACACAAAAACACAGAAACATCACAAACGTAAAGCTTTCGGAACTACTCCTTCTTCAGCTACAGAGAGAGAGGTTTCCTCATCCCAACACCTTGTTGACATCCATATATATATATATATATATATATATATATATACATATATACATATACATACATACACACACAAATAAATTGTTAAGGATTTGATAGCCTGTTTTCCGCCGTAAAATTATACTACGTTATCAGAATTCGTGAGTCGTGAGCCCCGTAAACTATTATCGCCTAGTGGCCTCGCAAACCACTGTCGCCTCGGGGCCTCGCACCCCCTGGAAGGCTGAAAATATTTTCTGTTGTACGCAGGTTGGACAGGTGTTGAATCGAAGAGTTTTCGGTACTCGTCGAGGAAAACATTTGTGAATGTGAAATCATCGAGACACGGAAAACGCTCAAGAATTTTTCTAGAAACACACTCATCCCAAAAGTTTCGCACGGAACCCCATTTAGATTTCGCGAAATCATTTGGTTTCGCGGTACACAGTTTGTGAAACCTTGCATTATATACTAATGTAGCATTCGCAAACATTTTTCCTAGCGAAAAGTTTAATTTTTGAGCGTTGCTCGTTCTTTGGTAATAGCCGTGTTTCGCTCAGTTTAACTCGTGCCGAGTATACCCTCGCATGATTGGGTTCGGTTGCAAGTGAGTCGCTGTGATTAGAGACGGTGGTCGGTTGGAAGTGCAAAGATCCCCCTCTCTTTCCCCCTCGGTTATTCCTTAGACACGAACCGCGTAAAGAGAGAGGGAATTCGGATATAGGTCGTTGAGAAAGAGACTCTTTAACAAGTAAAGGGGGTTGTGTAGTGGAGACAAAGGGGGGGGGGGGTGCAAGAGGAGCGAGTTGAATAAAGGGGGTGTGAGTGCGATGGAAATCTCCAGGGTGGGGTGGCAGCGCTGTAGCGGGTACTCCTCTTACTCCCCCCTCTGCCGTTGCTTTCTCCTTTGAGGTCATCTTAATTCATTTCTCCGGCCGCGCGTGGTACTTGGAAACTTTCACCCGGGTAATAAGAATCTGGCCGAGAAAAATCGCGCGTGGTGTGGATGCACCCGATAACTAGGGTCGAAATTCTGTTAAAATTGTCCTAAAATCGAAGTGGGACCGTTGGAAAAAAATGTCCCGAACTGTGGCGAGCCGATTAAAAAAATGACTACCCCGCTCTACAAAAAATCGTGTTTTCCTTCGAGTATCCAAACGCTTAAATAAAAGATGCTTTGGTTTTGAAATCGTCAAAGATTAGCTATTTCCAATGATAGCGCTCCTGAGCCGCATGCGGCTCTTTAAGGACTTGCGTGCGACTCCCAAGAGCAACTCCCACTGTTAAAAACCTAAAAAAAATTTGCCCTTGTGAAAATGGTTGCCGACCTCTGCTCTAATCGGTTCTTTGAAGACTGAGCGGTTGCTGTAATCCAATAAGTCTGTTAAAGAGTCCAAATAAATCAAACCGGTAAGGCAATTGACATTGGAAATAGGAGTAGTTAATAGCGGAATGTCTGTGTTTACGTGGGTGCGCGTCAGTTTGGCCCCGCATCTTAACATTATATTTGAATTGCGATCGAATTGAAACAAGCTTTACGGGTCAATTTAGCATTATTAGAGCGTGAAAAGAATCATTCATACTTATGTCGATTGTTATCGTAATCTCTATGGAATATTTTTTAATTTGATAATTATTACTTGTATATGATATATTTGTTTTTTTTTTTCAAAGAAAGGGAATAATATAATCTAATTTATAATTTGTAATCAAACTCCGGCATGATAAGAAGTAAAAATTATAATTGATCCTGTGTAGATTAAATTTTCCCTTCATTCTGTGTTAATTTATGTTTTTAAAATTGTCCAAGTATTGCGGATGCTTTCACTGCAAAAATTGAGAATTAAAAATTTCCCATTTAGATGTAATATATTTATATAATGAAATTTTTAATTTTTGGTAAATTTTGTAATGTTCCTTGGAACTCAGTCTTGGATATCTCGACCAAAATGAAAACTCGTATTTAACCATCAAGTGACCCTCGGTATTAACGATGTCATTTTCCAGTCACCTTTAGGTTCATTTACATAATTAATCCGGAACTTAACTTGCAAAACTCGTCAAGTTGTTTGGCCGCTTATTCTACTCTGACGCATCTTGAAAATGCTAATGTTTCAGAGTAATTATTCGCTGATGTCGATTAAATCGGACGAGCATGAAGACAGCGATCGATAGCAGTGTTTCTCAAACTGCATGGACGCGAAGGCATTTCAAATGGCGCGCAATATGGTATGTCATCAAAACAAAACACAGAAATCAAAAGTCGGGAATAACATGCGTCTGACAAAGTTGGGGCCTAATTTGCAGCATCTTGGTGAATAATAGATTAGCGTACCCGTCCCATTAACAAGATAATCATGTTATTCTTTTTTTAGTTACACCGAGACAGATTTTTCTTGTTTTTTTCGAGTTACTTTTAAATGTAGCAACTTTATGATCCTATGTAATTAATTTAAAACTCTTCAACTTGTAATTTTGTTTGTATGAACGAGGCCTCACCATCAGTGGTAATGCCCGAGTGGGGCGCGAGCTAAAATGTTTGAGAAACACTGATCCAGAGAATGATAAGGGACGAGTTTCCGGTGTCGCGAATGCTAAAACAAATCCCGAGACAGATGTAAATGGTGCAAAGGGGAGGAGATAAGAAGGGGGGAAATAAGCAGGGCCGGGACAGGACACTTTTGCGCCCTAGTATAGAATATATTTTACGATATAAAACATTACACTTAAAAGTTCAAATTGTCATTTGTCGCGCCCCTAGATGTGGTACGCCCTAGGCGGGTGCCTCACTCGCCTAGCCCTAGTCTCGGCTCTGGGGCGAAGGGGGAGGGGGAATAGAGTCCCTATTAGGAATTGCATTTCGTGATCGGAATTTTCATCGGGATCCAAGCGAGACGGTAGGGAATCGACGTGGGATGAGGAGACCCAAGGTGTGTGCCATCCTTAGGACATGATTCATCAGGCACAGACGATAGCTACGCGCACGTCGTTTCCCGTTAACCCGTCGCCCTTACGCCCACCCCCGCTCCATATCTCTCCCTTCCAGACCTCTCCCCCCATACCTCCCTCCCCATACTCCTCCCCATACCCCCGTACCTCCCCCACCCCCTCCCCCATACCCCTTCCCCATACCCCTTCCCCATACCCCTCCCCCCATACCTTCCCCCCATACCCCTCCTCCATACCTCCATCTCTATACCCCTCCCCCATAACCCCTTCCCATACCCCTCCCCCATATCCCTACCCCATACCTCCCCCCATACCCCTCCTCCATACCTCCTCCCCCATACCTCCCCCCATACATCCTCTCCCATACCTTCCCCCCATACCTCCCCCCCATACATCCTCTCCCATACCTTCCCCCCATACCTCCCCCCCATACATCCTCTCCCATACCTCCCCCCCCATACATCCTCTCCCATACCTCCCCCCCATACATCCTCTCCCATACCTCCCCCTCCGCGCTCTACTCACTCTTCCTGGAAAATAATCCTCGCCGTCTCTTCCTCTCTCAATCGGTCTATTATGCCACTTTTCCCAAAAAGTACGTCCACGTGGCCCCCCTCTCCTCTCTGCTTTCCCCTCCTCTCTGCTTTCCCCTCCTCTCTGCTTTCCCCTCCTCTCTCACTCTGCATCTTCAACTTCTCCTCTTGTTGCTCTCTTATCCTTTCTCCCTCTTTCTTCCGTTTCCACGTGCTTCTCACGTTACCTTTTCTCTACTCTTTTTCTTTGCCTCCGTATCCTCTTTCGCCCTATCTGTTTCTCTAAGCCGGCGTCTTACCCTTCTTCAGACGGCTAGAGAGATTAAGAATACGTGGCTGATACATTTTCAAAAATTTGATCCTGGGAGTTCAAGGATCCTTGTCGCACACGAGTACTATAACATTACATTCCGTAGCATTGCGTAACAAAAGAGGAAAGCGATCCTTTCCCGTCACCCCGACACCATTTTCCGCCACCGATCCGGATCGTAACACCTTCACACATCCCAACCAATTCTCGCCTGCACCGCGTATCTCACTTATGTGCCCTTATCTATTATCCCTCGCCCTCTCACTCCGTGACATCCTCTTGTTGCCGCTAAGCTCTTTTCCTGCCCCCTCCTTTCTCCGTCTCCTTTCTCTTCCCACCCCCCCCTGCCTCCCTTCCCCTCCCCTGCATCCCTTCCCCTCCCCTGCATCTATCCCTATCTTCTCCTCCCCCGCCTCTATCCCTCTCTTCCTCCCCCCCTCCCCTATCCCTATCTTCCCCTCTTCCGCCTCTATCCCTATCTTCCCCTCCTCCGCCTCTATCCCTATCTTCCCCTCATCCGGCTCTATCCCTCTCCTCGGTCTCTCCTTCCTCTTAGTAGCTTGCAGGGGGTGATCACGTGACTCTCAACGTGTGAGTATATTTAGTCCGCACCCGTCATACAGAATGGGGACAGGTACTCGGAAACAAAATTACTAGGAATTCGACAATCGAAACCTATTCCGGTAACTTTGAATGTCACTATCCAGAAATGTACTGAGAGGCGCCTTTGTAATCTCCCTTTGGGTTGATTTCCGCATGGGTGCTGAGCGCCTCTTGTCCAATTAGGGCTGAGCCTCTAAATCATCTTAGCATTCAGTAGATAAAATAGACTTTTTTTCAATGCGATGCAAAATATGGTGAATAAAGTCGTCATCGTCGCATATTATTTTATCGATTTTTCTATTTTTCCTCTACCAACATATTGAAATATGTTGAAATTATTCATTAATTTATGTTTTATTTAAAGAATAAAACGCCCCAGTTTTAAGAGAAATGTCATATTTATTCTACAGTGATGCATAAGAGGTGTTTACCGCCACAGCTTTCCAAAATAACCATTGATTTTTGTGTCTAGCGTTCGTAGCATAGAGTGGTATTTCAGGGCCCTTCTGCCGTTCCAAAAATTCCTTACGAAAAAAGCACTGGGTGGAATGATGTTTTTACCAGCCTTTCATGCTTGGGGGTTTTCCAGATATTCTTTTACCCGTTCATATCTCTCGATTTTGGGTTGCTTTTATTGCTGTCTAGTTAAGCTAATATTAAAAAACAATTCCCGTCCATTACCTTTTTATTTTGTGTATTTATGAAAATTCTGTTCATCTTTTTAATAGCATGTGTAAAATTCTTAATGAATAAAGTTTGTATTTCTATTTAATATGTACATGGTAGCCCATATGTCCGGTTATAATGAAGCGAAAACAAAAAATATGAAGTAAAATTTTAAAAATCATTTTAAAATGTTTGCTAAGATTGTTGTATTTAGGATAATCAACAAACATTTCTAAGCTTATTTCTTAGCTTATTTTTTTTTAATTTACATTGATCTTTTTCGTATTTTTGCTTCACACAACCGATTGGGACTAATGGGCCTCGCCGTAATTAATATTAAATTGGGGCACCTAAATCACTTATCCGTTCTTGGTGTATCCACATTTTTGGGCCTTTGCCATTTATATATTATGCTTTCGTCTTGAATGTACTGCGAATGAGTGATTTAATGTGCTTGTGTTCTTTAAGTCGCTTATTTTGTCGCATTGAGGAATGGTAGTGTCACGCAAAGAAGCTATAAAGTGGTGAGGAGTGAAGCAACTACTTGAGGTATTCCTCCTACCTCAGTCCTCTTCTTCCGTCTTTCCTTTCATCTTTCCCTCCTTCATCCCATTTTCACCGCACTCGCACCTATCCTATCCCATTCCTTCTCCCTCTCGTTTCATTCCCTCCTCGCCCTAGCCACCTCCTCCCCTCTCTCCGCCTCTCCTTCCACCTTCTCCTTTATCTCTCCTCCTCTTCCCCTATCTTCCCCCCCCCCCCTCATTTCATCCCCCAACCCGGAGGTGAACAAACTATTCACGAGGTGGGCCGGATTATCAGTCGCGGGTGCTTCGGCGGTTTGCATTAGCTTCCGTATCGCCAGTTACTTGAAAGAATGTGAAATGTCTTATTACTGAAAAGCAATGATTAATTATATTTTAACGCCATAACTTCAAGATTTTCCGACCATAATTTGAGCCAGAAAATATGAGATCACTTTTATTACAGTTCACGGCTCATTTTCATTATGACAACGCAGGTCGCGTAAAATGCTCTCGAGGGCCTGATGTGGCCCGCGGGCCGTAGTTTGCCCACCTCTCCTTCCTCTATCTCCCTCATTTCTCTCCCTTCCCCCAGCGACACCGCGGACCATCTGCAGACATCATACGTCAACCCGTCCTTTTAAAGGCAGTTAAGTTTTTAAGTGTTGAGGCTTAGACTTCGCCAATAATGAATTTTAACAATGTCGATCCACCGTGCTTTCCGATGTTCTTTTCCGTCTCCCCTGTAATCTACATAATTGGCGTCTTCTTAAACTTGGCATCTTTCTATCCATCAGCATGCTCGCTTTCTCACCAGAATGTCCACAGAATTCCGATATAATTTCGCGCAAGGAATGTAGTCGGTAGGGATACACTGCGAAGAGATGTTATTAAGTCTTATTATTTTTATATGATTTGATTGCTTGTGTTTGATGGGGGCATTAGCATCCAAAACGTTCACGAAGAGGATGAAGCCTACATAAATCGTGGCAGGAATGTTCGTTTTGGCTTTCCTTGGCTTAAACTCGTCTAAAAATCTCCTCGCGTACGTTTTTAGCATTATATACAAGTGTTATCATCTTGAAACTGTTTTGAGCTACAGTTAAATTATTATTATTAGTAAGTGTAAAAGCTGTTTCACAAACTTCACTTTAGTACGCACGTGTTAGTTTGTGGCTATTATGTTATTGTAAAAGACGGCATAATTTCAACCCACGATATTGACACCACATAGGAAACAACTTTTGATAATTTATCCCATAAATATTATTTATACTTTTTTGTGATTGCGTGTTTTAACTAACTTTAAAAATAATTGTTATGGTTTATGTCCAGTTTTCGCTGTTTGTATCGTGACTGCTAATGTTAACTCTTTGTGGTTACAATTCTGCGATAGTAAAATATGCGTTGCTTCTTTCGTATTCTAGATTTATTTTTTCACCCCATGATTGTCTAGACATGGCTTTTTTGTAATGCGATCACAGTTGAATCGACTCGGAAGTATTTTCTGCCCGACCATCTTCCTCGCTCGCTTACCACTGAGTTGATCTACTAACAACCTTTGAAGAAGCATTCTCCGGCGTCATAAACCGTAAAAACGTATCCCGCTTACGCCGACGGTTGCCGTGGATACGGAAGATTGTCGATTTGCCAAAATATGCGCGACTTGGCGTCGTGTTACTTCTTTACTCAAAACCTTGTGTCATAGTCGAAATTATTAAATTTCTCATCAAACTTATTTTAAGTATCAGGGTTTGCAACCCATAAAGAGACCAACCACACTGTATTTTTCGGCAGTGTGGTATTTGAGGATATATTACGAATTGGCTTTCGGCCCTGATTTACCAGTATTATTATGTTTTATTTAATAATTTGACTCCATTCGGTTACGGAGGTCACTTCTCAGTATTTTAAAACCACGACGATTGTCTCCATTATTTCAGCATATTTTTCTCATAAATCCTGACACCTATTCCCAAATTATTCATTTTTATCAGATTTTATAGATAGAATTCCTACTTGTAACGTTTGGACATGGTGAAAAATAGGCAGCTGTAGCAACGCATGAATTTTGCGCTAGTGTAGAAACTGATTTTTTTAATTTAAATTCAAATCGGTGTTGTGTTATTTGGAAAGGGCTGTATTCTTGCATTTTCCTTGTTTGATTTGATGGCATATTATAATAGGTAAATATGTGTCCATAAATTCAGTGCCGTTTAATCTTATATTCGATGGATGACAATTTTTTCGCACAGCCGAGCATGAATTTTATAAATAATTCTAAGTTATAGTTCGTATGACGTGTGAAGTTAGTGCTGAATGGCTCCAGCGATTATTTCGATACGTCACACACAACTCGATTTGATTTCCTGGGAAGATCGCAATGGCTGGACAGCAGACGTCAAAATCGGAGGAAGTCTCGTGAATTTGACCCGTAGCAGGAGGCAGTTTTCGATTTAATTTCACGAACGGAAGGTAAACTACGAAGTGCCCGTTACCTACCAGTTTGACCGAATATGGCCCCGGACGGAACGGTCCAGGTGCCTTCCATCCTCCGGTGTATAAAAATAAATTCATTCGTAAGAGAATGGCTTGAGATGAGAGGATGAGGGAGAGATGAGGAGGAGAGGGAAGGGTAGGGGGCAAGAAGGCAGGAATCATTTCTTTTTAAAAGTTAAAAGCCTGTCTTCCTCCTCCTCATTGAGTTTCGCGATATTTCCGCAGAAAAGGTTATTTCGCCCAAAACGAGAAACGACCACCAATCGGGGAAAACTAAGTTAATACCGCCTTCCGGATTTATTTTAATGCGTTGTAAAGCGAGGTAGCGGTCGGGGAATCCGTAAAAATCCCCTCACTCACCCAGAACCGGCTATTTTCGAGCGTTTCTCCTTTGAGAAATATATTTAGCTTCCCTCCTCCGGCGTCAAAATTAAGCCTTTTTTGTGTGCGTATGTATTTATAGAGGAGCGGCGGCAATCCCTTAAGGGTAGAAAATGACACGGAAGAGAGAGAGAGAGTTGGTTGCAGGCATCGTGGGTTCCGAGTTCTGCGGTTTTTTAGTGTTCGCTTACATGGCGATGTTCGTTCTCCTGGAGCCTTTGAGCTACTTGCGCGCCGGCGGCGCATCGCGAACCAAAAATAGTACTCGCATTTAATTTGGCCAGGTGGAAGTTAGTTTCTCTCCTATCCTCCTCAAGTCCTCGCCCACTCATTTGCTACCGTTTCTCCTCTTCTCTCCCTTATGCTTCCTCCCTTTATCATTTATCCCCTATTAACATTCTCTATCCACCCTCAATTCCCCATCCCCTATTTTCCTCCCTCTTCTTTCCCTCACCTTCCCCCTCTCCGACCCAAGGAAAATATCTCTCCTCATCTCACTTACCCGAAAATAACGCCTATGCCCGCCCGGTCTTCCCCGCTTTTCTACGCAATGTAGCGCCCCTCCAGCACCTCCCACCCTCTTCCACCCACGCAGCGTCATGGTTCCCCCTCCTCGCCCCCCTCCTCGCCCCCCTCCTCGCCCCTCTTCTCGCCCCCCTCCTCGCCCCTCTTCTCGCCCCCCTCCTCGCCCCCCTCCTCGCCCCTCCTCGCCCCTCCCCGCCCCCTCAACCCTCCCCGCCCCCTCAACCCTCCCCGCCCCCTCAACCCTCCCCACCCCCCCCTCAACCATCACCTCTCCCCCTCAACCCTCACCCTCTCCCTGGATCCGCGAGACGGAGCGGTTCGCTTTAAAAGATCATTCCTAGTGGGTGCCATTCGAGAACCTGTTGCGAGACTCGTTTTGGTGTCTCGAGGCGATTTAGATTTCCCGGGATCTATACGTTATGGCACGGCCGTTCCGCCCCCTCCTCCCCTCTCCACCCCCTCCTCCCCTCTCCACCCGTACCCTACGTCTCTTCGTCGATCCACCCCTTTCAACCTTTTTTACGTGCGCAAAATATAGGTCCGATCGAAGGAAAGGCCGTTAAAAAAGAAATCTTCGGTCGTCGAGTTTCGGGCATAATTTGATCCGTTAGTCTCCGATGCTTCTTTTTTTTAATTTCCACCCGAGATCCGTGTATTTGCGGTTGAGAGGGTTTCGGGATTCGCCGGTCAAAGGGAAGTTGCTTTCATCGTTATGCGCACAATTGCACTCGATCACTCCGGATCCGTAGGAGTTAAAAACCCTCCCCTTCGGTTCATCAAACTTGTTTTTTTTTTCCTTTGCCAAAATCGAACGATTGATTTGGCTACTCATGTACTTCGAAAAGAAAATCAAACCTTGGTCATAGTCGATTGTCGTCTATGATTATTAAAACTTTCTTATTCTTCCTTTGTACTCTAGGAAAATATCGAGAATTCCGCAGGAGTGCGTAGCAATCAATAGAGGAAAGATATAAAAAAAATGGTGGCACAGACTGGGTGTTCGTGTGATAACTTTATATCTTCCACCTCACTCTCCCTCCTTTTTATTTTCTCTCTCCTTTACGTCGTTCCAGTGCATCGTTTCCTCATTCTATCCTTTCTCCCGTCTTTTGAGGTCGTCTCTCTCCCTCTTTCTCTCCCTTTCCACCTCCCAATTCTCCTTCAGTCCCACTCTCTTAACCCGTCATTTACTCTCCCTCTCATCGCTTCGCCTGCGACTCATCCTTTTCTCCTCCGCCAGCCGTCTTCTCCCTCTTCCTCTCTCCTTAGCTGTCCAGATCACTCATTCTACCTCCCTCCCTCTCACCTCCTCCCCTTTATTTCCCCCATTTTCAGAAACTCCCGGCATTATTCCGACCTCTCTCCTGAAGCCTAAAAGAAAACATCCTTGCTTTAAAAACTCTTAGGCCTCTCTTCCCTCCCTCTCTTCCCTCCCTCATTCCTGCCCTCATCCCTTCCCTCTCCCTCCTCCTTCCCTCTCCCTTTTCTATCTCCCCCGGTTTCTCTCGCCGTCGCATTTCGGCTATTTTTTGTCTCTCGGTCTTTTATCAATCTCTCTTCTTCACCCGGCTTATTTTAAAGATATCCTTCCTGCTCTCCTTTTTTAAAAAGATTTATGTAGTTAGAAGTCGATGAAAGGCTTCCGCGGTTAAAAACGAACACTCGACCGTAGTTTTTGCAGCTTTTTCCGAAAATTTTCCTTTGTTAACTTTTGTGCTCCCGTGTTTCGAAGCGTATACCTATCCTTAAATCAAATACAAACACGTTTATTTTTACGCTCACGAGACTATTCTTATTTCTTTTTTAACCCTTTTAGATCCGAATTATATCTTGCGCTAGCAGCCATCGCCTGTGCTTCGATAAATTCTTAAACTTGCATATTTTAATGACTGGACAAGTTCCTTTGATTCACATTCACAAATGTCATTTGGTCCAATTATTTCATAGAAAATTTTAAATAATATCATGTACATGATTGTATATGCCCGGTCTGAAAGGGTTAAGATATGTACTATGAAATTTGTTTGGTTTTTCATTTTGATGTTCGGTCTAGAGATCAGGATAAAATAGTTATTGATGGCGAACTTGTTTTTTTTCGATGAAGAATTGCGACAAAGGACGTGCATAAAGGATGTCTGAAAATGAAAGAAGAGCGTTCTCCTTTTCGTTTTGCCTCGAGAAGGGATATTTTTTCCAAAGACGTCGCCACCCGTCCATTGTCTTTGCTCGCACGTTGAGTGCTATAGGAAGATAGTGGTGGCAGAAATAGATGCGCTGAGACGGATATGAAAAAAGGGAGTGACTGGAAGAGATGGCGAAGAGAGAGATGGCAACCGTGGGAGACCTCGGAATAATAAGTATCCCGGATGAAAAAAAGGAGACGGAAGGATATATAGAGAGAGAGAGAGATATTGAGATGGACGTCGCACGTGTAAGATAGGAGGAGGCTGAGGATGAGGGGAGGGGGAAGCTGGGAGGAGGGGGAGGCTGGGGGGAAGGAGGAAACCCATGGAAGACGGGTGTGGCTAGGAAAGGTTGGGATGTTGGTGGGAAGGGGTGGGGAGCGGGCTGAAAAGGAAAGCCTCTTAAGGCCAAACATAAATGGACTGTGGTAGTGTTATATTTTGTCGCCTCGAATTTTCTTCCCTCATAATTGTTTGGCACGTGTTCAGAGAAATGTTACCGCTTCGTATATTCGACTGCCTATTTTCGCTCCGTCTTTTTTTAGTCCATTTTGGTGGCTTGGAACTTGGGCTTTGAGAATTAGGTTATTAGATTAGAAATGTAAGAATTGTTGAGATAATTTATGTATAGCTGGAGTCAATAAACTTGGACAAATTAAGCGTACTGTGTGTGTGTGTGTGTGTATATATATACATACATTTATTTGTAATTACTAGTGTAATTGCTCGTCAAATATGACAGGTGTGCGTGAATTAAGTATTAAATTCAAATTTAAATAAAAATTAATGAAGCCAAACGTATTATGTGTTTATATATACACACACACACATTTCTTTTAAAAAATTCACTGCCTTCTAATCAAATTTACATGTATGTTGAGAAATGATAGTTCTTAACAATTTGAGCGGAAGCTCTACCTCTCCTTTCTCTTAGGATGGATGGGAAAAACATTTTTTTTTCTGTGTAAACCTATTTCGAATTTTTTATGCCTTATACTAGTCTTGGGGAAATGTTAGGTTTCTCGTCAGACAAATCCCTGGCTGTTTCGCGTAACACTTATCTTTTCCTCAGCGGGAGTAATTCTGCCTCTCAATCTTAAGCACGACGCATGTTTTGTATTTACATATCTACACATTTACTTATGATACGTTTGTATAAATTAGTTGGATAGAGGATGAAATGGAAGTGACGGAGTGATTATATTCAAAAGGCTGTCGCAGAAAAAAGTGATGGGAGGATGAAGAAGGGCAAATTGCCACATACCGCGACTGTCTGCGCGCACGCGACTTAAAGGGGCTTCGGTCTGCGCGTCACTCAGCCACGTGGCGGCTGAAAAGTCATTTTCATCCAATCGATTCGCATGCATTTTGACTTGTCGTAGGTCTTGACCTATCTCACGGAAATTGTCGTTTAAATCGATCATTCTCTATTGGTCCATTATCGGTAAAATGTTTTATAAATTATGGAGAAAACACTTTTCCAAGTAAATGGTAAATGTCCCACTTGCCTCTCTTTAGATCCCCGCGTAGCCTATTAATATAGATGCCGACTGATGGCTATCGAAAGTGCGCACCCTTTCCGTTTTCGCAAGTATTGAGGTGGTGCTGCCCTCTGCCAATGTATGCACTTCTCATAGGAGGAGGAAGGGAAAGAACAACAAATCCATCCTCTCCACCCAACCCGGTCGGAGGAAATAGAAATAATCCAACCACCAACCTCTCAACCCAACCCGGGAGCAAGAAATAGAACGAATCCAACACCCAACCACTCAACCCTACTAAAAGTTGTTGCTTTTCCCTCCAGGATCCGAATCGTCCCGGCGTCGAATTGTCCCGTCGGCGAATCGGTCGCGCCGAACTGTCCCATTCCTACGGCGACATGCGAAGTCATACTTTGAATTGTTGCGAATCATCTGTTTACGTTTTCATCGAAAGTATTTGTTCCTTCGATTCTGACACGTGAATGTCGGAGATGGATAAGACAATATATTTAAATCTGAAATTTAATGTTGTTTTTCGTAATATTAATAACGCGTGTACATATTATATTACTTTCTTTGTTAATAAAGAAGTTTTTCGTTTAATTGATGCCATTCATATGTACTTCGTTATGTATGTTTTGTATTCTTTTTCACGGATTACATCTTTTTTGAAGGATACGAGATCATTTTGCGTTTATGAACGTGTCAGTAGATGTCAGTTATTAGGGACTAACTCAACGTAAAAGTTTATTTTTAACATTGTATATTGTTGACCCTTTCTCTCGGTTGTATTTGTATCGGTGAAAGAGGGGTAACTTTTTTTAGATCAGAATGAGACTGAAAGTAGGTGTAGGGTGTGAGGAGGTGGTGGAAAGGAGAGAGGAGGTGGAGGAAGGGAGAGAGGAGGTGGAGGAAGGGAGAGAGGAGGCGGGGGAAGAGAGAGAGGAGGCGGGGGAAGAGAGAGAGCAGGCGGGGGAAGGGAGAGAGGAGGCGGAGGAAGGGAGAGAGGAGGCGGGGGAAGGGAGAGAGGAGGCGGGGGAAGGGAGAGAGGAGATGAAGGGAGGGAGAGAGGAGTTGGAGTAAGGGAGAGAGGTGATGGAGGGAGAGAGTGTTTTGGGGTGAGACGGGGGCGCCTTCTCCGCCAGCAGTTTCCGCCTCCAACCTCTCCTATCAAAACTCTGAAAAAACCTCGTCTCTGCATCTCCCTTTTTGCTTCCAAACTCAATTTCGCCGCTTCGTTTCAGCTCCCTAATACTCTTTTTCTCTCCTTCCCTATCCAATCCTGCCTCTCTTCACTCACTCTCTCTCTCTTTCCATTCGTGTACACAATGAGTGGGACCTTATGATTTTTATTTTAGCTTTGCCTTTGAATGGAGGAATATTTAGGAATGAAAAAATGCCCCGCCCGCGTTAAGAGAACTCTCTCTCCAATTCAGATCGCTGATGGCTCTGGGACTGGTTTTGCGACACCGCCGACGTGCGTCTCATAGGACGCCTCTTTTCCTCCATTTGAACTTGATTTTCTAATTTCCCTCGCGTATTTCGGTAAATTTTTTGACACAGACAGAGGCGTCCATTTGAACAATTAAAATCAAGAAAAAAACATCACAAGAGTTGATAAATAATAAACGAAATTCGAAAAAAATTTCCTTTATATTTTACACCTGAATATCTTTTAAACATAACTGCTCTCTTTTTAAAAATTCTATCCGACGAATTTTGGTTCCGCAGTGTAAATTTCCAATAAAAATTTATTTTAAAGGGTTTTACTTTTTGTGGGTAGCATTGCGCGTAGATAAGATAGTTTATTAAAACATGCTTTCGTTATAACATTCTATTTCCTTCTGAAAGTGGAATACATAAATCAATTATGAATATTTTAATGATGTTATCTTAAACATTTTAAACCATGGCGATTTCTAGCGTTAAAATTTAACTAATGCCGAATTTAGCGCAAGCTACTTGAAACATTATCCTCGCCTTTTTTTGTTTCTTTTCGCATTTAGAGCAGAGCGGAGCCGCATCCTGTTAATTTTCGTTCCTCTTGGGTTTTGGAAACGCCTCGGTCGATCATAATTTCCTCCGCCGATCATCTTGGGAGCGAAACAATCAATATAGTGCTCCCACGGGCGTGCGATACTGAAGCAAGTCTTTTCGCGACGTTATCAACTTTTCATGCTCCTCCCCCTCTCTCCATTATTTCTCTCCCAACACTCTCTTCCCTTCCTGCTTTTCTTTCTTCCTTTTTCTCCGCCTTCTCTCTCGCTCTCACTCCCTTCCCTTCTTCCCTTTTTAGTCGGTCTTCGCCAGCGAAGCGGTAGTAGCGGAACGCCTTATGGGCACGTCTGGTCCGTCCGTCGTAACTTTCATCTCCTAAACCCGTTCGGATTTTTATTTAATTAGGTATGAGTGATCTTTATTAAAATTTATCGCCCAATTGTGATTTGCAACTGAATCCGTCAATTAGAACTTCCACTTTACATAAATCCTTTAATAAATTTATACTCGTATCTCATTAAATGACATCCGTCAAGCAACAATGAAATACCAAACTTTTCTTTCTCTAACTCATATATGATCTGTAAGGTATAGATTAAAAAAATTATTCGGATAAAGGACAACATTTACTACAAGAAAGTCCGCGAGGCAACATAATTACGAGTTATGGTTTCGGAGATAAAAATTCGAGAAAATCCCTAGCAAAACACCGCATATTTTGTTTACATCGATCGCTAAGATGGTTCTCTCAACAAACAACAATTAAAACTTCATATATTTCTCTCCCATTCTCTTATATTATCTGTGAGGTATAGATTAAAAAACTATTTGGACAGAGAACAACAGTTACTACTAGATAGTCCCCGAGACTATAGTTTCGGGAATAAAAATTCGAGAATCACCTAATCTTTCGATACCGTTCCATACGTATTTCTCACTAAGAAACACCTTTTCTTTCCCTATCTCCCTTTCTCTCCCTCTCTTTCACTCCCTCCCTCCCTCTCTCTTCCTCCCTCTCTCTTCCTCCCTCTCTCTTCCTCCCTTTCTCTCTCTCCCTCCCTTTTTCTCTCTCCCTCCCTTTTTCTCTCTCCCTCCCTTTTTCTCTCTTCCTCCCTTTCTCTCCCTCCCTCCCTTTTTCTCTCTTCCTCCCTTTCTCTCCCTTACTCCCTCCCTTTCTCCCTCCATTTCACTTCCCCCCCTCCCTTTCCCTCCCACCTTCCCTTTCACTCCCACTCTCCCTTTCCCTCCCACTCTCCCTTTCCCTCCCACCCCCTCCCCCCCTTTCCCTCCCTCCCTTTCTCCCCCTCCATCCCTTTCTCTCCCTCCAGCCCTTTCTCTCCCTCCATCCCTTTCTCTCCCTCCATCCCTTTCTCTCCCTCCATCCCTTTCTCTCCCTCCATCCCTTTCTCTCCCTCCATCCCTTTCTCTTCCTCCATCCCTTTCTCTCCCTCCATCCCTTTCTCTCCCTCCATCCCTTTCTCTCCCACCTTCCCTTTCCCTCTCAACCTCCCTTTCTTTCCTTCCATTTCTCTCCCTCCCTCCCTTTCTCTCCCTCCCTGCATCCCTTTCTATCCCTCCCTTTCTCTCCCTCCATCCCTTTCTCCCCCTCCATCCCTTTCTCCCCCTCCATCCCTTTCTCCCCCTCCCTCATTCTTTTCCCATCTCTATCGCTCTCTATATCTGCCTAGTATTTTCCTTCTCGAGGCTTTTCTAAGAGGTTTGCAATTGTTCATGTTTTTTTATTCTCCCCAAAATTATCGATATTTTTCCTTCTTCGGTTTAAATTCAATCCCGGCGTCGTATTTGTTCCTGTATTACCAGTCTGTGTTTTCTCTAATCTCCTTTCCCTTCTTAACCTTTCCTCATACTCCCTTCTTCTTACGCTCGACTATCACTTTCCATCGCGCATCGTTTTCATCTCTTTCTATCTCCCTTTATCTCTCTAATTCCCTCCCGTGATTTTTTTCTCCTCATACGTGGACTACTCGTGAGATCCGGCCGTGCCATGCGTGGCAACATCGCCTCAGGAAATCACCCGCTCTCTGTCCCTCTCTCCTCTCATCCTACTGGGTTTCTCCGTCGCCACGTTTCCTGTGTTATCCTGTGTATTATGTGTGTGTGTGTATGTGTATATATATATATATATATATATATATATATATAAAATGAAAAATGACATGTATGAAAAATCAGTAATATGCTATGAACTGGTTTGACTTTCATGCGCAATCAAATCACTGTTTTTGAAAGTTATCTTTGTTTTAATTATGTTGTTTCAATAATTATTAACAGAAGTTTGGAATTATTTCTGAAAATTGACTTTATTTAAAGAAATTTAAACAAAAGTCATAAAATGTAATTTTTTTCAATCTTATTAGAAATTGTTTGAAATATTTGCTGTATTATCCTTTAAAAAAAAATCCATTGAAAATTACGTTACCTATATTTAGTTTTATGAATTCCCACTATTTGGCAATGGCGCATGATTCCATAGTATAATTTTTTATAATCAATTATTTATTATCGTTATTTGTACTGCAGCTACTTTTAATCCTATAGGGGAGACTTGGCTAATTCCGCAGTACGGGTAAGTCCGCAGTACTCCGACATTCAGGCCTATTTCGACTGTAGTTCAGTAATTGGAAGTATTAACGGCAGTCTTCTGTACTACCCAAACCATGGTTGACCTTGAAATAAAACGAGCCTGGTTGGTAATGACCGCGTCGGTTTTTCAAATTCAATGTGGCTGTAATTTAGTAGTGCTAGGACTTGTTACTGTGGTGCGTTGATTAATTACCAAAACATTTCCTTGCAAAAGTTGGGTAAGTTTAGTATCAAATGGAAGCTGAAGTTGTTAAAAACACTTTTTAATGGTTTTATTCTTTTTAATGGTTTTATTTTACTACCTTCATTCTATGCCTTGTGAAAGCCTTAGCTAGG
The DNA here is from genome assembly GCA_028673005.1 of Tanypteryx hageni. Taxonomy (NCBI): domain Eukaryota; kingdom Metazoa; phylum Arthropoda; class Insecta; order Odonata; family Petaluridae; genus Tanypteryx; species Tanypteryx hageni. The sequence continues at coordinate 182,183,699 of CM054115.1, read as the reverse complement.
AAAGCCTATATCTCTTAGCGATTTTCAGGTGTTATGCTTGATGGCCTCTTCTTTCGAGCGATGAACAACAGAAATATATTGTTTTTTAAGTTTATATTATAAAAGAATGTAGTCTTTAAAGGAATGATAAGTTTTGAGCCACAAGTTTTTTTATTTCACCCAGTATTTATTTGTTTTACGGCTTAGTACTGCGGAATTAGCCGAGTATCCCCTACAAATGTTACATACTCTTTATTTTTCTCCATTTCTGCTCATTCCCATTCTCTTTTCCTTCCTCCCCTTAGCAACTTAATGGATTCAGTAAATGTGTTATCCCCATGAATAAAAGTGTGGCAGAGAGAGGGAAGGAAAGAGAGAGGGAGGGAGGGAATATTATTATAATATATGAGGGGCAATACAGTAGTGTGTGCGTGTGTTACGGTAAAGGTACGTCGTCGGGAAATGTGTACATTTACCGGTAAATGTGCACATTTACCAACAAGCTCGGTAAATGTAAGTTTGTTTCCAGAAATACGGATTATCCGTACATTTCCCGGTAAATGTGCACTTTATCGATGTGCCTTGGTAAATGAGGAAATAAGTAAAAATGATAAATGCTACACTTTAATAATTACGTTAATTTATAACGAAAATCATAGTGTTCGGCTCCACTGGTATATATTAAGATGAACGCTTCCCAACCAGAGGGGGAACACAGTGAACATGAGGAGGAACCAAAAACACTTCCACTAACCTACCCAAGCAGGTGGGGCCGAGGAAAATTTGCCTTCATGTTCAAATTTAGTTTAGTTGTCCACATTTACCTCGAAATTTACACATTTACCGGACAACGCACATTTACCGTGCTTCTAAACTGCAACAGATGTTCGCGACGCCGCCAAGTTGTGGCCTGGGTTGCGACGTTTATCCACATTTACCAGTGTCTCTAGATAAATGTGTATATTTCTTCAATCCAATCGGTAAAAGTATGTTATACTTACATTTACCGAACTTGGTGGTAAATGTGCACATTTACCGGGAAATGTACACATTTACCGGACTACGCACATTTACATATATATTCGAAACATTTAATTCGAGCCGTTGACATCACGAAGTAATCGTAAAACGAGTCGACTTTACCCCCTCCTTCCTCCGGCCTGCAAACCACCCCCGTACTTGATCATTACGCGGCCCTCTCGACGCACTTCTGTTTTCGTAGATGCGATACTAAACACCGTAGGTAACGTAAGAGGGAATTATTCAGTGTCACATTTAGAGTTCATCATTTTAAAAATTTTGCGCGATTGATCATTTGTCGGCTGTTTGATTCCTTTAACGCGTAGCCCTTAGAAACCATTCACCAGGAGTGACTCACTCCCAAGATCGTATAATTGATTGTTTCGCGTCGTGTTGGTCTCGCGAGCATTTTTCCTCCCTGGCGCGCTTATCTTCGATCCAACTACCTTGGCGAAGCTCTTGGATGGAAGTAATGATGGATGAGAGCAGTAACTGTGACCGTTAACCTTATAATATTGTATGTAGACATCTTTCCAGGTAAGTAGCGTCGGTTTAAAGATTGGCAATGTTGGAGAATTTGTCTCTTTGAATGTTTTATCGTGTTATCTTGAAGGCACTTCCGTTGAATGTCTTATTGTGCCAAGTCGACTTGTGTGTACGTCTCGACACCGAATCTCTTTTGCCGATGGTGTAGTAGTTAGAACGCTGGCTGCTACTCGCCTGCTGCTCGAAGGGGCAGCGAGTACAAATCCTGCGCAAGTAGGGTTTTTCCAAGGTCGCCCCGCCCCCTGTTTGTGTGGTTTGAGGACACCGCGCAAATTCAGCGTTCCATCCTTCGGAAGGGACGTTAAGCCGTTGGCCCCCTTGGTGTTCTTCGTTAATAGTAGGATAAATGCCGGCACCGAGTTTCCCTCCTCCCTTGTTATTGTGTTCAGTGTGGAAGGAGTTATGGCTATAATAATCCAAGAGGTTGATTAGCCAAAAATACACACACACCGAATCTCTTTCCAAATATTTCCCTTCCCTTCTACCATTTTGCGTTTGTCCCTTCCTAATTTCTTCTGCGGCGTCGTTTGATAAGGCAGGTCGCTCCTTCCAAATATCCACCGACCAAGGCGTTAAGCGCAATCCTGCTGTTTGATGGTAAATATCGGGTTAAGGAGGAATAATTTTGATTTATCGATTCTTTGCACCAGTTTTTCATCGGCATACTCTCAGCACTTCCAAGCGATCGTAATTTCTTTTTCCTTTTCTTATACCTTCGTTTTTTTCGCCTTATTCATGGCCCGACCTTTGGCTAGGTAACGACAAAGTAAAAAAACTACCCCGATGCAGTGTTTTCCGTTGGAAGAAAGGGTTGAAATTTCCGATTCTACGGCAAATATCTATCGTGTATTGCTGTTAATGTCATGTTTACTTGAAAATTCGTGTTTATTTTTCCTGGAGACGCGTATCTCTCTATAAAATTCATCGCATTCCATCTCAAAAGTCGGTGAAAAATGTTTGGTGATTCCGCTGAGGCCATGGTAATTGAAAATCATTACTCAAGTTTTTCATCCTACCTGCATATCCACTTCAGATTATTCCTGTTGTATTTAAGAACTATACTTTGCCGATCTTATTTCAGGAAAAACTCGAAAAATATATCAATTCGCGCATTCGAGTGTTTTTCCCGGGAAACCGATGCCTTTAATTTGTCATTCCTCAGCGCATATAGGCAGGGTCGGCCCGAGCTATGGGGCGCCCAAGTATTGGGGGTGCTAACCAGATCGTCTATCTATACCAGGGTCCTCAAACTCGCGGCCCTCGTGGTACATTTCTGCGTCCCGCGAAGTAAGGTATTTTACACTAGACGGCCAAAACTCAAATGTATTTCTTAGAAAATATTTCATGTAAATCGAAGAAATTTAAGAAGTATGTTTTATCAGCACTTTTAAAATATAAACAGTTTATTTTTCATTAAGATTTATAAACATTCTGCAAAAGGTGGGGTACTGTGTTCTTTCTGCTGCCAGTGAGTGTTTTGCTTGTCAAAAGAAATTAATCCTCGACGTCGAAACTAGCATTATTGTAATGAATGAGTTTAAGGTCGCGTCATTGGGTTGGGGCGATTTCTTCCTTGCGGAGGGGGAGAGTGAATGTCCAAAGACTATGAAACGGTGTGAGGACTGGGAAAGTTTGCGGCCCGTGGACTTGACACGGGGCGTATATGCGGCCCGCGGGTTCGATGGAGCGCTTTCATGCGGCCCGCGCACCGATGCGTGAGACCCCTGATCTATACATAACTTACGAATGAATGTGTTGTATACCAATTTATATCGCAGAACAGGCAGGAGTTTAGGTGGAATTAATTTTCCTTTTCGTTATCAATTATTTCACAGAGCGATGAATAAATGAGCAAGTTCATATAAAAATATCTTAACCAAACTATACGGAAGGGGGCCCTCTAGCGGTTTCACGCCCGGGGCGGCAAATTACCTCGGGCCGCCCCTGCATATAGGCATTTATAATTTGATTATTTTGTTGATAAGGGAAGGTGAAGTTCACCGTTTAGTGCTTAGCATTTAGAATTATGCGAATTGAAGCGAACGGCGAAACGTTTCGGTCACGAAAATAAGCTGAATTTGCATTTATCATGCGTCCCGGAGAGAACGCCTCGCAATCGACAATAATCTCATCACGAACCTCCGTGCATTCGGATCGATTCGAAACTGCGAAGATTCTTCGACCTCTCGAGGACAGCGAAACGGCCGGAAGGTATGCGGAGAGGATGCCGGCGAGCGTGAGAATGTTCAATATAGCCTCCGGAGATGCTTTCGTTTTTTATCGCGGAAGTGTTATCGTTCCATCCCTTTAGGAGTCGTACCCGCAGTCGGTTAGTTTATTGAGATCTCGGCGATTTAACAGCGAACTAGACTCCGAATGGCATGCACGCTCTTATAACGTCTATGCGAGGACCATGCAGGCCGACGGGGACCCATTGTGGCAGCGGATGTGAACGATCGTCGGAAATGGAGACGATCCTGTTCTTCTTTAAAACATTCTTTCCGAACCCCTCGCGAGAGGAGGTTTTTGTTATTCGAGCTGTAAATTGGCATGTATTTCTGCAGCTTTCCGCGTTGATAAGGTCGTTCGCGTTTATTATTTCATTATCCCTGCGTGCAATCTCCTTGGGAAACAAAATTTCCACGTCCTGTTATTAACTCTCCTCGCGAATCGGAATGTTCGGCCTTCGCTTTGTTCCCTTCTTTCAGATCACGAATTCGGGCTTCGTGAATTCCTTGAAATCTCGGTGTAAATTGCGGAAAATTCCCAACCCCCGATTCGACGCTTCAAACCCCCTCTTTAAGGTTAACAAGCTCGTCCGAGCAAGTGAGGTTTACGCGAAGCGTGGAATCCAGCGGCGTAACTACGATTTTGGGGCTCCTATGCTAATAGTAAAATTTTTGGGGTCCCCACCTATGTAAAAAAATCGTTGTTATTTTATTATTAATTCAGTGATGACGTATATGCGAAACGTCTATAAAGAGGCGACGTATAGCGAGAAATTACTTCATTTATTTTTTCTATGTATTCAACAACCGATGTTTTTTCTGGGTAAATAAGGTATTACATCTTAACATATAATAAGTAGCAGTTGAATTACAATAATAGATCGTAAATATTCCTCGTTCTTTTATTGGTATACTTTGTGGTTACCTGTTCGTTACAATTTTGGCAAGAATTTAAATACTGTTGGACAGCGCTGGTCCATCTGGCAGACGTTTGTCACCGAAACTTGGGAGCTTCTATTTTGGGCGAAAGGAAAAAAATGGCCTCGATACCTGTTTCGCTCCTTATTCATTTCCTCCTGGAGAATTTGCATTTCGCGGTTCCTTCCAGTTAAGGATTCTGCTGGACTTCCGTTCTCCATTTTTTCGAGCAGAATATTCCGGTATATGTGGTTTTGGCCAATTTTCAAAACCTGGAGATATCGTAATCCATCCGTGCCTTTCAGCAAGGGGGACGAGTGGCTTAAGGCGAAAGATACGTCTCCGGTACCTTGTCGAGCGTGTCGGAAGGAACCTGGTTTGATTGCGATTAAGCGACACGCCGCCACCTTTCTTTCCTACAAAATTAGAATGTTGAAGAGTCGCGCTGGGGATGTTCTGGTTTTCCAGCACAGAGACAGCAGCGGTCGCTGTTTACAACGAGACGTATTTGTTTCCGAGCTTAATGGACGTCAAGGTTTCGTGAAAAGACTTCGAGAAAGGAAGCTTCTCGGATTCGGACGATTCAGAGGTTTAATGTCTTTTCGAAGCAATGTTTTTGCACAGTACCGTGACTAGGACGGAGCATCTGCCCTTAGGGCAACTAAGTAAGGGGCGCAGAAAATCCTAATAGTAACTAAATATACTAGAGACAAATTTTGTGAAGGAGTCGCATATTTAGTAGTTTTCCCCGAGAACTAAAATAGCTAGTTTTTGCGTACGGTTCATTGTCCATTGAGTATCGTGACTGCGAATAAGCTTAAAAGTTAGCCATTTATGGGCAGTTAACTGTTGTCTCTTCCAATGAAAAAAACATCTTTCCAACTTCTTTCGTCGTATTTCCTCATGGATAGCATAAGGGTAATAACTTTCTTCAGATGCATGAAATATTTCACCTAATCAGAAGACTTTTTCCGAAAATTGTTTGAATTGATCAAATATTTCGATTAGAATGATGCCGTTCGACTTCTTAACTTCCTTCGTGACGGGATGCCATTTAAATGCATCTGGCTTCTCTTTGCAGGATTGGGAAATCCTTTTTTTCTCGCAACGTCTTTTCCTGCAATTGCTACATCCAACGCATTTGGCTATTCGGGTTTCATCTTCTCTTTTATTTTTCGCAATTGATCTTGTCTCCACTCCTGTCGCTTCAGTCGACCGCGAAAAAACCAAGTGAACTCCGACCAGGGGCGTAATTACGATTGTATGGGCATAAAAGTGCGTAGATAGCTTTTTATTAACTTCAATTTTGAAAACGATTTTTCATTTGACGACACAGTTAATGTCATTGTCAAATATATCATCAAAGCTGTATTTAATCATTAAATCGAATATTTCCTTGGTGTCCGTAGTTTTCAATATCATTTTCCGAAACAGTGTTTGTCGATAGTGATAGAGGTTCGTCACAAAAGCATTGGTCTATAAATTTCTTACGAAATTTTGTGAATATTCTTTGATGTCTTGATCATTTAATTTAATGAAATAAGCATTATTTTCGGGAGCCCCACATACTACTTGTGCCTGCATTCCCCACATTACTCCCCTGACTCCGGCAGAATTTTGCTGTTTTATTTTTTGTCTGCCAAAGGAAATTAAATCTCGAAACGCTTATCCGTAATCTTGCCCCAGACTTTTCATCGCCGTGAAATCAGAGTGAAATTCTAGTTGAACTATAGAATGCGCTACGGCCAAAATATGTCGCGTTGTGTTATTTTAGATGGCTGGATGGCATTTTTTCCGGAGATATTGGTGATAGTGTGAGTTGGTGGTCGCAGGAGGAGAGGGGGAGAAAGGGGGAGGAGTATGAATGGCAGAGAGACCCGTAATGGCAGTGGTTGGAATCCGTCTTAACGTGTCTCCTGAGAAGGTCGGGGTGGCGCAAAAGATTTGACATTGTATTTGCTGGGAATAATTTTGATAATAATTCCTGTTTCAAAATTATTCCCAAAATTACAGCTTATGCTTATCTGCATAGGATCTTTAGATCACAGTATTCCATCAGTTGTACTTGTCTATCATAACTGGGAACTACAATGTGCAGCCGCCAATTCCAGCACTTAAAGAGGCTAAGACGTATCGTCTTTGTCCATTTTTTCTTAAAGTAGCTATATTAATTGCGTGTGTAGATCCAGTAGGTATTTTTAATGAACTTTGAACATGATATGCTTTGTCAAGTTTGGAAACCGCTCCGTAAAGGGAAGGTCCCCCACATGCCTAGCGATCGAATGGCCGCTCCCTGGCCTACCCTTCCCCCTCCTCTCTTTCCCACTCCTTTCCCCTCTCTCCTCCTCCCTTTCCCTCCTTTTCCCCCACCACTCTGCACTTGCTCACTCCCGTTTGATTTCGAGGCAAAGACGACGTCTGGTTCGCATGTGACCTTTGGAAAGTGTGTCGACTGTTAGGATTCCGCCTCGGCTCTTTCTGCTCCCCTCCCTCCACATTCTCTCTTCCATTAATCCCAACCTCTCCCCCCCCCCCTCAAGACCATCTCCACCCCCGCCCAGGCCATCTCCTATCCCCCTCACATCGCACGCCGCTGCAGCCTCAGTGAAGTGAAGCCCACTCATCAACTCCCGCAGTGGCGCAGCCAGAAATTTAGTTTGGGGGAGTGTAAGAGGGGGGGGGGCTTCAACACATTATTATCCGAGCACTTGTTCATTGATTTATCTGCAAGAACCGTAGTGCAATGATATAGAAGCTAATGAATAAAGATACGAAGTAATTCTAACTCGATCCACCGTATTTCCATCTGATGCTCGCATACTCGATTCTTTTGTTAAGATTATCTCTGATCTTGAGGGGGACAAATTCCAAGTTGCCCCCCCTCCCTCCTGGATGCGCCGCTCAACTCCCGTCACTGCGAATGGAATAGGTGGAGAATTCCACTTTTACCGCTTAAGCCCTTCATTCCGTCAAACTGTTTTTTTTAAACGATTTACTGAAATCCTTTCGTTTGCACCACCATTTTTTATTTTTACTTTTTTTAGTTTTCCTCAGGAGATGACGCGAGTTCGCCTTTTCTACGCTTCTCTTTCTCACCGTTTTTCCCCTGGTGGAGAGAAAATTTGTTCGCGGCGGTTATTGCACGAACTCGTGCGATGAAGATCGGAAATTGTATTCTTACGAAATGCCACGAGTGAGAATTTCTCAATCTTGTTTGCATGCAATCATTGACGCAAGGATTGGTGCTCGCTCGCGGGAAGGAAGGTGTAAAAGTGAGAGGATTGCTTGGCTCAAATATTAAGCTTTTTCCTATAGGTAGTCTGTCCGTAGACAGGTCCGTGATTATTCTTGGTTAAACCTGGTTCTCCATATACTCCTATTTTCCGCTGTCCTCTTCATATCTTGATAACTCTTTCCCTTTCAAACCGTCGATCAGCTGAAACCTTTTCCTACCTCTTTCCCTTTTTCCATCTAGTTTTCCTTCTAACACGTCTTTAATCATACTCTCTCAGGTAATGTCCAACCCAGTTTGCCTTCTCTTTCTAATAGTCTGTATAATCATTCGCTTCTCTCCTACTCTTCGAAGCACTTCATATATATATATATATATATATATATATATATATATATATATATATATATATATATATATATATATATATATATATACATACATATATATATATAAATTTCGATTGACTACTAAAGTCTGACAGTAATAGAACGTATTAGTCAATATTCCTTAGTCTCTTTCATTCCAATGCGTGGTATCGATTTTCCCGGAAGGTTTTTTTATAATTTCTCAGGGAAGGAGGAGGGTTGAAAGAGAGAAATAGGCGTGGAAGAGAGCGAGAGAGGGACTCATTGTATTATTTTTGGTTCGGTCGAAAGTGAACCTAGAGTCGGCCAAGTCATCGACCTCCAATGGTGAGAAGAGAGGCAAAAGCGCCTTGCCTCCGGGTTGCACAGGAATTTACGGGCACCACGAGTCGCGTTTGTTTTAAATAAAGAGAGCAAGGAGCGCGTACGTCTCCGTCCTTATCAGCCGCGAAAGTAATTCTCCCGTACGTGTTTGCCGTGCGCGGTTAGATGAGACTGTAAAAGGACGTGGCATAGATTTATCCCGGTTTTACCTGCGTTTCTTGAGCCGGCGAGCGTTTTTTCCGCTAATTCCGGAAGTTGGCTTATCTCTCTGTTGATTTTAAAAAATTACGGCTTCCTTTTGCAGTTGGAATTATAGTGTGTTGAAATATTCCGTCATCGAATTTTCGAAATGTAAAAAATATATCATAGCTCCAATTTGTCTCCCAAATGATTCGATTTATCGAGATCGGACTGTAATCGAGGTGCATTCTTTAACAATTAAAATTAACGTGTTTATCACCCCTGCGATGCCGTATTTCGTTTGCGCCTTTTAATTCCCACGTTCAAATGAAAATTCAACAGGATTGACCCCTCGATTTTTTTGCGTTGATTTGGTGGTATCGACGCAAATAACGGTGTGTAAGCATCACACTTTCACGAAAACGCCATCAATAGATGCGGCGCACAGTGGGTTAAATTGAAAATCTAGGTGGACAAAAGTATAAGTGGCACAAAATTGCTTCTGTTGACTTTCTTTTTAATTCTAATAATTTTTGTGCTCAAAATTACATATTATTTACCATAGTAAATATATTTCTAGAAATAGGTCATCTTTATAACATTGCACACACCTTGAGAAATAGAGCTTTTTTTATTTTTCTGAATGAAAACAACATTACACATTACACAAACAATTTGCACAGAGCTCATACAACCGTGATGCCACGAGAGAGTACGAATCACTCACTGCGGTCTATTGTGCCAAGTTTGCGACGCTGTCATTTCTGTACAAAGTTGCCAAATTAATTAGCTATTATAGATTGTGATGCTAAATGTATTCAAGTTTACATAGTGATAGAAAGAAACATCTTTTTTGACATTAGCTAAATGACATTTTGTCCACCTAGATTTGCAGTTTAATCCACTGTGCGGCGACTCTGTCAGAGGTGCGTTCATCCCCGCGAAATCTCGCGACGAATCTCGAACAATAAAAAAGATTCAAGATGTGTCATCCTGCGGTAAATACGGCATTTGTTCGCGCGGTTGTCCGCTTCGAAATTGCATGGGATGAGGTGAAAGCGGAGTGAGTGGGCCTCCGCAGCCGAAACCACATCCCTAAGAACTGAGGCATCCGTTGCGCCAGCCAATCAGCAGGCGACCGGAAGGGGGAAATTCTTTCTTTGGCATTACGCGTGCCACACGAAGAGCTCTCGTTGCGCGCGTGGAAAGTTTTGAACTCCTTTGCGACGTATGCGATTCAAATTTGGATTCTTAGTTCGCGCGTGGACGGAGAATCTCATTACCCCATTTACCCTGATAAAAGACCTGACTTTTTTCTTACCTACGGAATTTAAAATCGGGTTTCGTGTTGGACACGCGCGCAAACTAAAATTACTTTTGGGTCAATGTTTTCAACCGGATTCGCCTGGGCAGTGTTAAAATATGTTAAGACGATGCGACTCATCTTAATTATTTCCTTTTAAAATTACAAAATTTCAGTGGTTTGGGTTTTCATTGTATGGATATGGGAATGAAATGGAGACTTTTACTACTACATGTAATCAGTCGATACGTCTTCCAGACTACTAAATAGATCGGATGAAGTAGTTGGTTGTTCGTATCATTACGTATATACAAGTACGTTAACTCACTGTAGCTTTAGTAATTTTTTAAGACGTGAACTTCATTTAAATGTAACGAAATCAATGAATTGATCGCAGAAATAGGCATTTTTAGGTTAGGAAATATACTTCTGCGTGTAATAATCTCCTATCGATAGAATTAAATGGGGTAATACATCTCTCTCGAGGTAGAATATCTAACCATTTAAAATAAAGCGTCAGCAATATAGTCTTACCACTTCATTTTAGTTGTAGAAAAGATACGTAGAATATTTTATGGAGAAATGGCCTGAAAGCGATTTAGTAGTGATGCGATTAATGTAAAAGTTTTATTTTGTAATATGAAAGTTATGAATGTATACAGGTCGTGTAGCTTATAGATTACGTTCCACGTGGTTTGTCTCGGCGAGCGTCATTTACTAACGTTGGCCCTTTCGATCTGAAATAGTGCCGGCTTCATTTCGACAGCATCGGTACGAATAAGTCGGTCACGGGTGGCGATACTCTCTGCAAAAGAGAACGTTACAAGCGAATAAAACGACGACGACGACCTCTCGCCCACGTCTCTCCGTATAACCGGATGTCGAATATCACCTTCACCTTCTTTTGCGGTTTGTCAATTCGTCGGCGGCGAGCGTAATCGAAGCAGCAAGTGTGTACGGGGGGAAAAAAGCGGCGGTTTGAAAATTGAAAATGTCAAAAAAAGAAATCCTCCGGGCATTGGATACCGAAGTAATTTAATGCCTGTGCTGGATTACGCGGCGCGGACGGTTTGCCGTCCGTTTGGCTTCCGTCGTCGGCGGGATGTGCTCGTTCTGGAGTTCAGAACTCGGTTCCTAATTAGTCCCCCGGGGAACCCGAGGGTGTCACCCTGGCACCGCCCCCTTATCCCCTTTCTTCCGTATCCATCCCTTCTCTCCCCCTCCGCCAACCCATCCAGCGTGGCACGGGGACCGTTCTATTCCTGGAGGGCTGCTGCCCAAATTCCGTGACATTAAGTTCATGTTTTTGGGGGAATTCTATGCGGGGGATTTCGTACGTTTTAAATTTATAAAAAAATTCGTATTTAATTTGAGAGCTAAATGAACGGTTGTGCTTCTCTCGCGCTGGAAGTCGTAACGCTTTGCGATATGGGATCTGCCTCTTGCACCGTTTGGACAAGTCGTCTGTCATAAGATCAAGGATCCGATCACAGGAGCGTTCGTTTTCACCATTTGACTAACGCTGCGTGAGTGTAGTATTTCAGCGATTTTCGTATTAAAATTACTTAGAATCATCGTAGGAATTCGGGACTTAAAGAACGCCTGAAGGAACGGAATTTTGTTTACCTGCCGCCGATTAATGAATATGAGTCGAATCGGTCCACAAATTAGTTTTTATCGCAAAAGTTTTAGGCATTTTTACGTGTAAATCTGTCGTCGTCAAGGTGATTTTCATTGTTGCCAGTTTCGGGTAATTGCGGGTGACTGTGATTATAAATTCGCATCTGTCCACATAGTCGCGAAATTTCGACGCTATTTTGAAGTTTAAACAATACATAGGCAATGATATACAATACGATGGTAACGAAAATAAATATTCCGGTATTCATTGATATTGTGCTAATTAGTGTTCCTAATTCAGATATCTATCTCTGTAAATATTATAGTCTGCCGGTCGAACGGCAAACCTTTAATTGGCAGAGAAATGAATGCAATATGAAACTTCTGTTAAGAGAAAGGCCGAAAATGGGGCTAGATATAATTAATTTTCTACCTTAAATATATGCCGAAAAACGGAGGTTCAGAGTTGCATACGGGCAGCGGACGAATTCGCGGAACGAGGCACGGGGTTTACGCGCGCAAGGGCGGAGGCCCCAGCAAAGATTAAAAATGCTGAATTTTTGAAGGTCTTGGAGGAAAATTTCTGTGGAAGCGGTACGTTTTTAATCTTTGACGAAAAACAGAAAAATATATAATTTTATTCTAATGAAATCACGTTTTTATGTATGTACTATAAGCAGGGACGGACTGGCCATATAACCTTCCGGTGCAATCACCGGGTCAGTAAGGCCCAGGGCCGGTCTGCTGAAACTTATATGTTAATTTTTTATCAATTAGTCATTCTTTTCCATGAGAAAATGTTGCCCATTATACTACTTGATTTTAAATAAGATTTGATCCACTCCCCGCTAATATTGCGATGGGAGGGAGGCTGACCGCGTGTTATTTGCAAATAAGGCAAAAACTAAATCTAAAATTCTCATAATTGATTTTAACAGAAAGTAAAAATAGTTTTGGGCTTATAAAAGTTGTCTGGCGTAATGTTAAACAAACCTTCGGTAATATTTTTGTTACAAATTTTGTATGCCCAAAAATATTGTTACTTTCTGAAGTATTCAGTTATGTGAATTTTATTGTTTACTTTTTAGTGCATATAAAAGTGGGGTTCGTTATCCTCGATCCTCCAAGCAAAACGCGTCCTGTGTGTACGTACCCTAAGCAACCATGGCGTGGGACCTTGGTGAATGTTAATTCAATCATATCGCCAAGTTCTGAAACTGCCATGGAATTTTGGAAGTGATTAATTATTAGAACATAACTCGCGCAGTAATTAGACCAGAAGATTTTTAATAAGCGTAACGGCGTTGGGTGATAAAATTTAGACCTAATGGAAGCTTAGGAAGTATGTTACTGTATCTTTTGCTCTATTTGAGTTTTTGGAATAAAACGTATCGTTATACTTGAAGGAAAGTCTTCCTTTGCGCCTATCATTTGCCAATCATCGTATACTATTTTATTAGGCGAGGAATATTAATTATATCTCGCGATTGATTTTATATTGCTAGTTAATTGATCTTTTAAGTTAAATGGATTTAATTCAAATAATAATAAATAATGCAGTTATTTCTGTTTTCGGAAACCATCCATTTGGATAGTGCACTTCCCATCTGTTACTCTGTCAGAGTTAACGGTTCTCTATGGTTTAGCTCTCGTCACGCGAGGTCCTTTCGACGGAATAAATGGATTAAACGCCTTAAATTTTACGTAACTTAAATGCGACTGATTTCAATAATGTTCGAGTGAAATATCCTCGTAGACCGACTTGAGTTTATATTATTCCTTTAATTATTTTGAACCAACGTTTTCACCCTCACGTGTAATTAAATTTTTTAATTCACTTCCCGATCTATATTTTAATAGTTTTACAGGTTACGCGTTACTTTCGATTACTACCGCTACTTTTCCAGTCCAATATCCGGCTGGTAATCGCGAGTCTGGCACGCTTTCTTTTTTGCGGCCTTGATGGTCAGGAAGGTGTTTTTTGTTCCAGGCCACCTTTCCTACGTATCTCCGCGATATTTCAGTCTCTCCATCCCAGCCGACTCATCTCTCTTCAATCTCCATTGAGGGCAATCTCGTTTTTCCCTCAAGGGGAGAAAGGCCCCTCTTCGCCCCTTTTCCATCCCTCGCCGTAACCGGTATGCGGTGACAAGTGACAAACGAAACTGATACCCCAGGCCCTTTCGAGGGAGCATCGGGAGCGTAACGTGAGGCGGACCGTTAACGCGTTTTAGGACTAGTCTATCTCGTTCGTTTCCTGCGAGTGAGGGGGGGGGCGCGAGAAAGAGTTATTTTTTTGAGGGATTGCAAAGTGAAGAGGTGTCGGCGACGGTCCAAAAGCATCGAAGGATTTTTATCCTCGGGTTGTTTTGCTTTCGGTTGGATGTGAAGGAGAGAGAGTGAGTCGATGAGAGAACTTGGGGTGGGGGAATTGAGGGGGGGAGTTGAGGGATAGGGCCCTATAATCTGAGCTTGGTAGGCTGGCCTCATTAGGTCTTGTGGCATGGCGTCGCCTTTCTCCTCCTCTCTCTCTTCCCCCTTTTTCTCTCAATTTTCCCTTCCCTCTCTATCCCTCCCGTAGCTTCGAAGCTGTGGCGCTGTTTGGGCGACGTGGAGGGGGTAGTTGGTGTCGGGAGGGAGGGAGAACTAGTTCCCCTCCTGGCAGCGGCCGTTGCTTTCGCCTGGATATAAATGCGAGGGCCGCTTCTCTTGGCAGTTCTGTCGGATACACCTTCCTCTCCCGTCCGCTGTGACAGAGCGGATGGTCCGTCCCTGCGATCGCGGACGTCTTCCTGAGGGCGTCGCGAGGCGGAAAATATCTGGAGATGCATTTATATACTCTCTGTAAGAGCGCTGAAAACTCTTGCCTTCGGAGGTAGTCGCGGTCAGGTCGAAGCCGTCCCGCCATTGCCTTCTTGTCCGCACGGCGCCCCGCATGCTACCAAACCCACAAGAGCCCTCTTTCCGATTCGGTCCTTACTCGGAAGCGTAGCCACGTCGCCATCGACACGATTCGATCATGCTAAGGGATCCTAAAAATGTCCGACAAATTTTTCTAGCGATTAGGGCGAGTGGCACTCGCGAGCCGTTCGGAGGTAGGCAGGTCGGATTCCTCGTCGCAATCGTAAAAGAGGGGGGGAAATAACTCGTTTCTCGAGACGGCGGAAGGAAATTTCGAAAATATATTTTCTGGTGCGGCGTCCTGACGCACGAGATAGAGAGAGCGAAAATTATCGAACTCATTCGCGCGTATTTTTCTCGCTACCGGAATATTTTCGACTTTTCGCGGCCCAGCGTTAAATTAAGTCGGCCCTCGTGTGGACGAGTCCTTTTAATCGGCGTACTAGTCGATAACTTTTGTTACCACGCGTGCAAATGAACGCGGGGCAGATTCATGAATACTTAATCGGATCCAACTTCCGGGACCAAAGTATCGAACCCTCGATTCGCCCTCGTGTATCTCCCCCCCCAATATCCCTCCACCCTCCCAATATCCCTCCACCCCCCCAATATCCCTCCACCCCCCAATATCCCTCCACCCACCAATATCCCTCCACCCACCAATATCCCTCCACCCCCCAATATCCCTCCACCCCCCAATATCCCTCCACCCCCCCAAATCCCTCCACCCCCCAATATTCCTCCACCCCCCAAATATCCCTCCACCCCCCCCCAATGTCCCTCCACCCCCCTCCCCCCAATATCCTTCCACCCCTCCAATATTCCTCCAACCCCCCAATATCCCTCCACCCCGCCCAATATCCTTACACCACACTAAACACTCCTCAAAAAAATACCCCGAATCCTTCTCTCCAAAAGTCACGACTCCGACTCTTCAGCTCGTCTCCCTACTTGCCCTATCCTCTTCGTCCCTCCTACTCCTCTCTCTTCATTGCCCTTCCTATTCCCTCCCTCACCTCTCTTCATCCATCTTCCCTCGCCTCCTCTTCCGGTCCCTCTTTCCCTATCCTCATCTCTCTGGCTCGCCTGCTCAAATTCTCACCTTCCCTCTCTTACCTCTTCTCTCCCTCCTCACCTCTTTTCTCCCTCCTCACCTCTTTTCTCCCTCCTCACCTCTTTTCTCCCTCTTCACCTCTTTTCTCCCTCTTCACCTCTTTCCTCTCTCCTCACCTCTTTCCTCTCTCCTCACCTCTCTCTCCTCACCTTCTCTCCCTCCTCACCTCTTTTCTCCTCACCTTTCTCCCTCCTCACCTTTCTCCCTCCTCGCCTCTTTTCTCCCTCCTCACCTTTTCTCTCCCTCCTCACCTTTTCTCTCCCCTTTCCCGCTCTCCTCCCGGATAGGTTGCGGAATGCGCTGGCTACAGGAGTGTAGAGGAGAAGATCCAGCGGACTTCCCCTTCCCTCTCCCCGTTTTTCTCTCGCTAACAATGCGAACCTCATTTCTTCGCGGATCCAGAGTAGTCACCTTATTCCCGGCGCCGTTGCAATTACAAAAAGAAAACATCCCTGTTGGTATCCCCCAAAATAAATAGGATCGATTGGTAATGAAATATTTTTTATTTTCCTCGGAAAAATTAAACGCGAAGGTGAAGTAATTTTAGACGATTTAGAGCGAATTTATGTTCCTTTTAGAGTTTTAGAATTGGACAGCGTCCATCGCTCTCTATTTAAAGAAAACAGTCGTGTCTTCGTCGTAGGTTTTGAAATTTGTGGCGATGCGTGTTAAATCTGCTCGACTCTCTAAATCCTCCCATGGAATATTTTAACAATCCGTTTGCCTTTGTCTTATTTGTTAAAATAATAGAATGATTTAGTGTTTTCAAGCTGTCATCTCGTGTACGTGTTGGAGGAACCCGTACTACAGATGTGTGCACGTTATTGGATCGACAGACCCGTAACAAATGACGATCGTCTCACATTTTTTATAATTTCGCGTTTAACACATTTAACTTATTGGAGTGTTTGAGGAAGCATCCCCGATGGCATAACCCGATGCCGTTTGTCTCGGCAGTCTTCTTCAGTTCCTTCCACGTGAATATGGAAAAAATGAATCGCGACCCCAAAACCGGTGGAATGTTGTGAGGAACGGTAACCGTTTCTTAGCGTGAATTAAGCGCAGAAAATAGTCAGTTGAACGCCTTGGAAGCGGCCGAGGAGTGCCGGAGAGTGGATTTGGAGGACCCCAGGGGCGAGGACGACGAGGACTGCCCGATGGGCGACCCTCTACCCCTTCTGCCTTGCTGCGGTCGACGCTGGAAGTCCTCGGGGGTGCGACCGTTAACTAGGTCCTTCGAAGAAAGGTGTGGCAGAAGGAATCGGCGGATTCTTCCCTGAGTGAGCAAGTTCCAGGGAGGCGGGACGGAGTCTGGAGGAGGGGGGAGTGATGGGGAGAGGAGGGAGTGATGGGGAGAGAAGGAGGGAGTGATGGGGAGAGGAGGAGGGAGTGAGGGTGGAGGGACGGGGCGGGGAGGAGAGGAGGGGGAGGGGCGGTGAGGGGGGAGTGAGGGGGCGGAGTGGGGAGTGAGGGGGGCGGAGGAGGGAGTGAGGGGGAGGGGAGGAGGCAGAGAGGGTGGCGCCCCCCTCTCCCCGACCATCCCGAGGTGGAGGTGTGTGGTGGAAGGAAAGTCGCCGCGGTGCGTAGAAACTTGTGGAGACTGATCCGTGCGGATTGGATGCTGCATTTTCGTACGGCGAAACTTCGAGGGGGCGTGTCTTTCGGTATTTGGGGGTGCTTACTGGATGGACGGTGTGATGGAGTTAAAATGAAGAGAGGAGAAGCTTCAAGTTGTCTTTGAATCTCCGAGAATTTCCATCCATGATCCTGCCCAAGAAAATGAAAATGATATACCCTTATAATGAAGATCCTCTCTCACTATAACTGAGCCGTATATACTACTGCCACTACTAGGGTCGTTTTACAATTGAAGCGTGTTGCTGGGAATTCGCTGATAAACACGACGTGATTAACGGATTTTTTTGTAGTTGTTATCTCTCGTCTGATGGTGTATCGTATAATATTACCCTATCGGAATATTGCTAATATTTCTGCGAATCGATGAGTTATCATTTTCGGTGGATTGTTTTTTTTTGCTGCTGTTCAGCGAGCGGGAAACTGCTCCCCTAGTTTTTGACATGCAGGAATCCGTTATATTACAGACCATATTTAGGAAATAACAGAATGATTCGCGAACTTGTGGGAATTTAGATGTTTAAGCTCATACTCGTGCTTTTGTGTCGTCTCTGCGACGTGATTGGATCGTTCGCCGTAACGGAAAGTGTCGCCATCTTTTGGAAGCTTAGCTATATACCAATATGAGTATTTCTGTCGTCCGTGTAACTAAAACTGTATGTTCTGCATCAAAGCGACTAATTTCCCTATCGATTGCTCCTCGATCACTGCGACCATCGACCTTGGGCATCAAAACGAAGGGCCGAAAATAAAAACCTTATCCCAATTTAATCCCTTTGTTTGTTGCGGCCGTTAAGAAGGGCCCCCTCCCCGAGTTTTCCAAGTGTGTAGTCGTGCGTGTGTGGCCGAGTTCCTCGTTGCCAAATCTCCTCGATTGCTCTATCGACGGGGGCGAGTTTTTCGTGGCCTTTGGCGAGGAAGTTGATTCGCGGCGGAGGATAGGCGTATGGAAGAGGTTTTACGATTTTGTGTTGAGGGAGGGGGGATATATTGGGAAAGCAGTTCTGTGCTCTCGAAGAAAAGATTAGCGCGGCTCAATAACGCTTCGGGTTTGTTCATTTCGATTAAAAGTTAATAGATTTATAAATTGAACGAAAAATTGCCTGCTTGTCGTTATTCGCGCTATAGCGTAGCCCCCGAAAGGATGGCTCGAAGGAATTCGCTAAGTGTTACTCGAAGGTGGACACATTAGGTTCCCTATTGTTTTCCGTTTCACAGGAAACGGCGTTGGATTCAATATTTCCAAGCGAAAAGGAATTGGCCTTCAGTAAGGACTTCTTTTCCGACGTTCTTCTCGACAAATTATCCGGATCGTTCTTTCGGTGGTTGTAATTCGTAAGGGAAATGATATTGTGGAATGCAAGGTTGCGTAATTTTTTCGTGGTCCTTCGAAAGGCGTATTTACGTAAGCCATGAAATTGCCTCGAATAATAGGCAAACTGGAGGCGTTAAAGTGAAAGCGAGGCACGTAAAACTTAATGCATTTTGTGCGCTCGGGAGTGGAATATCCACGCGGAGATGTAACGTCTGCCACTATTAGTACTTCCATTATCGTTCGAAGGCGATGGTTTGCGAATGCTGGAAATTAGGGCTCGACGTGCAAAAATTCGTGCTAAACGGAATCGTTTTTGTGTTTGATTTTATTGTAAGATAATCGTTCTTGCAGCGGTCGTACCGTGTTGAAACGTTAACTAAATTAGAATAATTTGTAAAGATACTAAATGGGAATTAAGTGAACAAACTTCCTCACAAAAGTGCCATATATTGCGATACTTCGGCCCAAATGGAACTCTCTTGCGTTATGTTCCAAGCGCCTCTCGTCGTGTTTCCATGTGCGTCGCTGTTGCGCGGAATCACGCGCATTATTGTTGATTTCGTGAGAAATTGAACTTTAGCTTGAAGGCTCGCGAATTGTACGAAAGCGATCCCGCGTTGCAATTTTCCATCGTTCAGTACAATTTTGAGAACGCATTCCAGTCCCTTATCGCAATGAAACCGAAAGAGTTGGCTTCTTCCACGAAATTCGCGATGAACCATAGGATAAGTGAAGAATCTGCCGAAGATATTGGATACAAGGACTGTTTGAATCTCATCGGAAGATGTGCAGATGCAAAATATCTAGCACATATTCACGTTTGACAGACATTTTCCTGTCCTCGAGTAAATGAAGAGCGAAAATAAAGCGTGTTATGGATCCTGAATCCCATTCCCCATTCGAAATAATAATCACTTTGTCCACAAAAGAACCGCAGATATTTCAAGAGTCCCGATATAGACCTTAGGTGCAGCGGTTTTGTGAGCTGTGATGTTTCAACTAATGGTCCTGGTTTTTAGTGCTTTTTATTCGGTAATGTATACATTCGGTTTATTTGTCCGTTCGTCCGTCTGTACGGGCAATACTTCTGTAATCCTGCGACTTGGAGATGCCAAATTACCAGGATTGACTGGTCTATATGAGAGTTAGACATGGCAAAATTTGGTCGATCTAGGATGAGCTGCTTGGAAGTAATCGAAAAAAAGTGCATGCTGCTACAAATGTGGGCAACCAGCATTAGATCGCATCTGTTGTTCTTTAGTCCACTGGAAAGATAGCATAGGATATTCGGTGAAAAATGCTCGTATAATTTGCTCTGCAATTCTTTCCTAACTTGTTTACTTGCTATTTGATGGCCCATGTAGCTCAAAACCTATAGAATCTGTGGATTGATTTAATTTTCTATGCGATAAGGGTGGCATCCCCTTGGAAACGTATCGGTGGCAATTTTGGTGGCAAAACCAGCAAGATGCACCTTTCGTCGTTTTATTGCGTTTACACGCGTGCAATCGTATTCGTTAGGCCTAACGTTAGTTACTATTTGCTGTCTAAATGTTGCGATCCTTTCTTAGAATCGTCGCATTAAACGTGGGTGTTTTGGGATTCTCTCGGCTTATTATTGCGTTACTTCGAAATGTGTGTGTAAAAAAAGACGGAACTTTTGCCAGTTGATGTTCGGCCAAGGACTTTATGATAGATAGAGAAAACAGGTTTTTATTGTTTCGTTTTTTTTGGAATGGGAGATAAGAGGAATGGGATAGCATGCGGCGTCACTTTCTTTCTTCCGCCGTCTTTCGGGAGCGACAAAAAGAGAGGATGATTTGAGGATCCCCCTTGCCTAAGCCGCCCCCGCCTCTGCCCCCCTTCCGTTCGGTGTCGGCAAAGAGGGGGTGGAAGACTATTCTTGGTCGCTGGGGGGCATTCTTTCCCTCCTCGTCGTCGCCGCCTCCCCTCTACGCCCCCGCCGGCTACACCTCTCCCTCCCACTCCCCACTCCCCTCCGCCTCATCACCCCGTGGGACGAAGGCGTCTCTAAAAAAATAAAGAGAAAGGCGTCTTGCCTCTGGTGATGCGAATCCAGCGCCGTTCCCCACGAAGCCATCCCACCGCAAATCACTGCGAGAAATTTCATCCCCGGCTTATTTTTTTAGCGCGTAAATGTCTTCGTTTTCGATAAATATTTTTAAAAATATAATTGCGAGTTTCGGAAGTCGTGTCTCTTCGGAGACGATGTTATGGCCTTGGCTGTTATTTTCTTCCTTATTTCCGTCGAATTCTTTTGCGTCCTGCGAATCCTAGATGTCGCGCTTCGCGCCGGCGACATTTTCAAGTGGTATATTTTTAAATCTCGGCCGTCCGTGGTGTTTTTCATGTTTAGTATTGAATAAAGTGACCATTTGTTTTGGAGGTCAATTCAGTGCAATTGGCATTCGTTGTCCGCAATAAAAACACCAAATTCGTGATTACTCTCGGAATAAATTACGCAAATCAGTACTAAGTTTTTTTTGCTAAAATATAGTGTCGACTTTACAAATTTGTATTCTTTGTTTTGCAAATATTCTGCGATAGAAGTTCAGTCGTTTTAAGGTATGTATTCATGTAGGTAGGAAAACAGCGTTTAAAATGAGGATGCCAGAAATGAGCTGAGTTACCGTATTAAGACAATATATCAAATTAGGAATTAGTATTCGTAAATCAGCAAAAAATCGGTCAGTGCAATATTGTCGCAAGTATTGAATACCTATATCAGTACGGTTGGTCACTTGAGGTATGGGGTACCCAACCATCTTCACCATTATCTTTAGGCCTTGATTAGTTATACATCCTCAATTCCATTCCATCTTACGTTATAGTTCTCTTTCTCTCCCCTCCGCGTTCGCTCCCTCCTCTCCCCCTCCAAGGCGCGAACGAGATGAGGACGATCCAGTTGCGTCACAGCCTCCCGTGACGTCACACGACTCCCGGAATGGATCCGCAGTGCGCGCAACAGGTTGCTCTCTCTCTCTCTCCCTTTCCTGAAGAAACGTCACAGTCCACTGTTTTCGTACACGCGCAGTAGTCGACTCTTCTTCTCCCCCACCGCGTCGCTCCTCCCCCCCCCTCGTCTCACGTCGGTCCCCGAAGAATCGCTCCCGCACGCCATATCTTCCTCAACCCGTACGACCCCGTTGCCCCCCTCCGACCTCTCCCGCATTTATTTCATCCTCTCCCCCTCCCCCATATGTCTCCGGCCTGCTCGATTGCCGCGCCATCGCCACGAGGTCGCGTCGCGCGGGGTTACGGTCCGGCGTTGGCAATTCTCGTTGCGTCACACATCCATGCAACCAAACGACACCAATTTTCACGCTGCAGTAAATTTAGCTCCTCGCCCTATCGTCGAGGCACCGGCGTTCTCATCCGGTAAACCCGCTCTGATGGAGATGCTTTTATGGGTTAAGTAGCTGCAGTGAAAATTCCCTTTTCCCCCCGGAATGTCTCTTTAAAGCAGAGTTTCTCAACCTTTTTGATAACACGGCCCACCTAAGCTACAGAAATTTTCCGCGACCCACCTGAAATATAAGAAAGTTTTCGCGGCCCACCTATTTATTAATAGGTGAATATATAAGCAGGAGAAAATTATATATTCTTGACTAAAAGTAGCGGGTTATGCATAAAAAACAAAACGATTTATTTAAATTGTCATTAGTTATTGTTAACGTTTGATTTTTACAAAATATTGTTTTGGCTATACTTTTGCGACAGTTTTCAAATATTATCAACAAATCTTAACTTGTTTCAAGTTTTCGCGGCGCACCTCAACTCCTTTTGCGGCCCACCGGTTGAGAAACACTGTTTTAAAGGAAATGTTTTTTTTTGCGACATAAAAATTATTGATTTGAAATGGGTTAACGAAAATTTCTGTGATCCGCAACATGATATAGCTTTTTTGACCCTCCGTTAGTCCTCCCCCTGATCGGAACGCCGTTGGTCTTGTGGAGTCTAATCGACCCCGCGCTAAGGAAAAATAATTTTAAAATATCAATATTGAGATTTATTTACGAAATTCACTTGGGAAGGCTCCAATTTGTGGAAAGATTCCATAGTGGAAATGAAAGAATTATTGTAATTTCCTTTATTTCAATGGAAATTAGTATTTCATTTCTATTATTGGTATTTATTGAACTATAACGGTGCACAGGGTGGCCCATAAGTCCCCGTTAGTTATGATGAAACAAAAAAGTCTAAGTAAAATTTTAAAAATAAGTTCAGAAATATTTATTGAGATGGTTGTATTTTGAATAATCAGCCAACATTTCTTAACTTATTTTTTAAAATTTACTTACTCATTTTTGCTTCATATAACCAATTGGGACTTATGGGCCGCTCTGCATACAAGATGATATAGTATATTTAATATTGCGTGGATAATGTTTTAGAAATAAATTAGTTTGAAATTATTTTGCCCTTCCACATTCGTCGTCCATCATGAATCCGAGTAAGAATTGCCAGTAAAATCTAAAAAGCAGAATAAAACAGTTGTAAGTTAGAGTTAGGTAAGTAACTAGACTTTACATCGCAATGGCTCAGGAAGAATAGCTCGAGGTTAGCCGAATGGTGTGTATTATGTCAATCCTCGGGGGTCACTAATGTCCTCTAGAAAGTAAAACAGCGTATTGCTCCGACTCATGTTGGAATAGAAATGGGAAAATCGAGGGGTATCTTCTTTTAGGACTATAAAGAAGGTATATACTGTAAACAACAAATGCCTCAGTGCTGTCATTTATCGGTGGCTTTGCTTATAATTCCGTTTGGGGTTCTTTCGATCCCACAAGACTTACGGAGGGTTAAGTTCCGTGAGTCGCGCCCCATTTATTCGCAGCACAAAATCATCCCCTTGTAACAATTGTGAAGCAAAAGATTCGAGTCTATGTTTGAAGCAAGCTGCTCTCAAAGGAACTCATCTTCAAGAGATTCAGAACGACATGAGGATCTTCAAAAGGATAACTAATGCTGTTTCCTTATAAATGTAATGACCTATGTAAACTATTTATGTGATATTAAAATAAAATTCCTTCTGGATGCGCTTTATCCCGTCCTGTTCATAAAAAATCTGATGTGGCCACCGCATGACTTTCTCCATATCTGTAATATTTCTAAAAATTCCGAATATGTTACATAATAATAAATATTTTAAGAAACCGAGAAAATTTTAGACTTTACAAAGAACAATTATACTCAAACCATAGCCTTCTGATATTGGATATAGCCACAAAGCTCCAACAATTAAGAAAAGAAAAAGGAGCGTTACTAAGAGGTAACTATCCGTCAATTGTTAACAATAGTCATCGGTAGTTGGCGTGGTGGTGGCAGCTAAAAATATAAGATATCTCTTAAGCAATGCATTATATGGAAAAATGTTTCAAACAAAGGTTGTAGAAAATTAAATTTCCTACAACTTTTATTCCGATACATTTTTACATTTATCAAATATTAAAGCAAATATTTCAAAATAACGGATAAGTGACAGGAGTAAACACCCACTTCCGGTTGGCCGATTTTTACCAAAAACTAATCAGTTCTTGTGACTTTTATAAAAATGTTAAATGTAAAATTTCGCGTTGGCCTGATTAATAGTTTTTGAGTTAGAGCACCCACAAAAAAGCTATCACATACACACGCAGAGACATCATCGAGAAAATAGTCAAAACGTGTTCAGGGGACCTCAAAACCTGTATTTCCGTTGAAATGTCGAAGTCGATTTTTTTCATGAAAACAATACCTACTTTCCCCTATACTACGTATATGGAGAAAGTAAAAATGGAATTTCTTTGTATGAACAAGCATTCTTTTGAAATCCTGCGTTTCTTTGTGGTTATGGTTATCGATATTGAGGCTGATTATGAAACGAGCTGCGCGAAGAATAAAGTTTAATCCCTAGTAAATTGGGCGTGGAGAAATTGAATGAAGCGCTTTTGTATACGAATAATAATAAGCAATCTTTTGAGAGATTTTGAACGTCACTATGGCAACACACGAGAAAACATGTTCATTTTGCTTGCCAAGACATAAACTTGAAGAAATTCTAGCGTGTAATATAGAAAAAATATTCTGAAGCATCCAAAAACATAAGAAAACTAATGATTTACGAGAGTAACGCGCATAGCCAACTCGGTCGGCCGTAAATAAATAAATGTCTGAAAACTTTGTTTTGGTTTTCCTTTCTCTTTTATTTTCGCGGAAAATTATGCGAAAGTAGTTACTGCGATTGCCACAGCCAATTTTATTTCTACGGACATTTGCGGATGACCCCAACAGACTCGGGACTCCTCTTTCTCTCGCCGTTAATTAGTCTCAGGTGAAAGAGCTGATAATTTGCGTTCCAAGCCAGGGCTCAATTCTCGCGTGTTTTGCGTTTATCTTCGTGATTTACGAGACACGGAAGAAATCACCAAGTGCGACGCGATTGGTCGCCTTAGCGGCAACCTACATTTGCGGTGAGTTTCATTTTTTGGGATGCGCCTAATCACGAGTCACGACGTGCGAAACCAATCTGCGCACTTAACTGAGAGCGAGAGGTAATTGAGATTGATTGCGATACGTCAGTAAGTTCAACATACTGATTATTCTTTCCCGATAGCGACTTTCCGTCCGCTACGCCTTTTTCTTTGTCCGTCGCTGTGTCGGTTGCCGTAGTAACGTGACGTCACGATGCTTCTCGCCTCGCAACTTCTGTCTTAACAATTTCCGTATTCGCGTCAGTGCCAAGAATCCAAGTGCTTCTTCTAAATCGCACATCACGCTTCATAGTTTAATGGTTTTTTATTCTAAACATTTGTAAATCCCCAAATTATATGGATGGAGGGGCATTATGCTCGTTTATCGTTTTCAGAAATTGGACTCTATAAATGATAGTTAACTTTTTGTGAACTCCTTGTGGTTGTAATGTCTACTTAAACAGACTTGATGCCTTCGAATGTTCAATTGATGGCCTAAATGCGTTTTAAAGAAGCTCGAAATGCCTTCGTAGCGAACCCCCATCTTTAATTTGCACCTTTAAGCTGTTGCGACGCTTCATTTGAGGTAATTCTTCGGTTTATTATTTTTCGTAACTTTGATTTTAGTTTTCTGATCTAAACATGATTTTCATGATAGTTCGATGAATTTATCTCCTCGGTTAGAGGTCGCATAGTGGGATTTGAATAAATTTCTCCGCTCCCAGACAGCAAAGTAAGGAATCTTCGACCGGATAGCGTGCGCTTCCGACGGGGTTCTCCTTCGCATTCTCTGCTCTTGTGTTTTCTTTTATACCTGCAATCACTTTCATCTTTCCGCGTTGCCATTTTCGTTCGCCTAGGAGAACTTCTCAATCATTTATTTCCTCCCGTCATTCCTTCCGCTTCCCTCAGACGGGAATGGGGCGGAGGATTGATATCAAGCGTTCCAATCCCACGCTTTTATTTCAAACGTGAAAAGTATCGAGGATGGGGTAAATGGAGGAAGCCATCGAGGCGTAATTGCCATTGCCGTGTTTGCTAGTGAAAGTGTATTTCAAGTTCGGGGCATCTCTGGTTATTTTGCGGATGTTTTGAATTTTCCCTCAGTAGGAGATCGCCTTAAAGTCGTATGCCAATCCGAGTTTCAGAGAGACTTCCACGGTATGAAATGACTGCGACCGAGTTGGGTTACAAAAAAAATAGTTTCTACCTTCCGCGTAAGGGCTTTTCTGGATGTTGATAAAATGACATCGATAAGACGTCAAATTTAAAAACGTTTCATTCTAACGCCGTTGTCTCGCAAAAGGAGAAGCGCGTCGGATGCTTCGAAGGTCGACGATAACGTCTTTATTTATCAACCGCAGCGGTTATTCTTACGTATTCTATCAAAATCGGTCTGAATACCCATCACGTGATCTCGTACTTCGGCGCATTGCGCGAATTGCATGGCAGGTTCTCCCCTCGGCCCATTGTAATAAAGTTACGGCGCGGTTAAACCCTCTGCCAACCCCTTAAAAAGGCCATCGGCGTCGTGATGCGAATCAGATTCGGGTGGGAGGAGGGCATCCAAAACACACCGTTTATCGCATCTCTCAGACTTCTCTCGTACTTCACCTAGGAATAAAGAACTCGCGAGGATAAAATAAGATCCCTTCATTCCTTTGTTTGTCGTTGCCAACGACATCTACCGCGCAGCAGCCCGTCTTGTAGGAGTCGATCCTCATCTCTTTCCTCGCCCGTGGAACCCAAACTCTTCGGAATGCGCATGCTTCAACCTCGCGACACTTACTCTCGACAGCGGTTGCGTACCCGAAAATGTGCCCCCGCCCCTCCCCCCGCAGCAAATAATGCGCCCCCCCATGGATATTTTAAATATTTTCCAAGCTGAATTACTTATCATTGTCTGTATATTAATGAAGAATTCCCCCTTCCTCACACAAAAAACTACTGATATTTTGAAAAGTATGACATTATCACAAATTATTATAATAAGTCTGTTTCTTTTATTAACCTTAATCCAATTGGAGAAATGGGAATAATTTTGAAACGAGTAATGGGTTCAAAATATTATGCATAACAATCCTTATAATACCATAGAAACAAGAAAAATAAGACACTCAATGACATTGAGTATGTTTATTAACTTACTGTTATCGGTCGACACCGGTGGACCAGTGGTTTAAATACTCGTCAGTGGTTTCAAGTATTGCAGGTTCGAAAAATATGAAAAGTATTCCTTTGGAAAGGAATTGAATCCATCGATCCCGTGTATTGTACGATGTCAGTGCACTTCATAGAACCCCTTTTCACATGGGACATTGGGTAGTGGTAAAATTTCCATGTGTAGTAGCGGACCCCTTAGAAGGGGGGGTGGGGGGCTCTAGGAAAAGCTGACCTTTGCTGACTTGGGGGAGGGAGTATGACCAATGCTCGCGTAAGGTTTTTTATTTAAGAAATTTTTTGCGTGCGATTTACGTGTCGCGACAGCTCGCCCACAGCAAGCTACCATCTGCTCGTTACCCGCGTTTCGACCGACATTAAATTCTTTTCGCCGTATTTAACTGATTTTTCGGTACGGTACTTTACCTTGTTTGCTCTGATACATTTTCCACATTGTGCTTTAAAGAGCATTAAAATGAATAGCAACGCTATAAGAAGGCATTAGAATGTATTGCCATGCATAAGTATGCATTTTCTAATTTTTATTGTAAAGGGTGTGTACAACGAAATCTTGCATAAGACGTGGGAAGGGAATCACCCAAATGTTGACGGTTGCTGACATGGAGGGACCGGAGATCAAAAATAGCTAAACATCTGCTGTCGTAATATGTACTTGAACGCCCCCCTAGTGAATAAATACGATCTGTAAAATCGGTACTACCGAACTATAGCTGAACCACCTCGAACTACAGGATATTCCGAAGATAAGAACGGGGGTTTAAGAGGGCGGTGCTCTTCTCCCCTCGAAGCGTCGCCTCTTTGCAGATCCTTGCCGGGTAGCGCATAGCAATTTGTCAATTGCTCCTGTCTGCCTACGCTCATTTGAGATTATGCTCAACTGAGTCCGTCTCGTGCATTTCGGGAAACAATAATTTATTGGGAAAATCGGAAGAAAAATTACCGTGACTGTTACTATGAAATCGTATTTCTTTTATATTTTTTGCTGCTTTTGAACAATATGCTGGAAATAAATATTTTAAAAATCTAATTTAGTATCAGACATTAGAAATATAATTTCTCAAAAAAATATTATAAAAACAGCAAGAGGAAAACTGAATATTTATAAATGTATTTAAAATTCAATGTGTATACAATGATTTTATCAAAATTGGCATTGTTTACCGTCACTAGTGACTGTACCATTTGAAGTATTAGTATTTTTTATGTTGTGTGTTTATTTCTATATTGAAATCTAAATAGTTAATATTTAATACAGAATGAGAAAAATGATTTGGAAATCTAAAGACGAATTTTATCAAAGATAGTGAAAGGGACATTTATTTTGACATTTCTGGCAGTATTATTGATCTTTGTAAGCCTTTAACTATAGGTTATGAAAATGTTGTGATATCACCTCTTGTGTACAAGGTTGAAAGAAAAAATAGCAATTAAAGTGATCGATCCACTTTTTAGAAAACTAAGGATCTTAAAAAAATCACCTGATGTATACATTTGTTAAGCAATACCATAACAATAACATCTAAAAGATTCATCTTTAAATCAAGGAATGAATGATATTATAAGTAAATTATTATGTATGGCTTTGCTTGAATTTTATAGTAGGGTTGATACAAATTACTATCAAATGACTGGAGGGTTAGTAGAAGATACTTTTTCTGGTTTTCAGTCATGTATCTTGAATAACAGAAAGTGAAGATTGGTATGTTAATCTTAAAGAAGACGACCACATTCAAAGCTACTTACAAAGATTTGACCAATTCCTGTGTTAAATTATAATGGATTTATGAGCATTTAGGCATATAAAACATTGCTTTACCAACACTACATATTAAAGTTTCACAGGAGACTACGCCACATTCGGATAACCGATCTTCTTCTCCTTTTGCGAGCGTTTAGGAACCGATGGATAATAGAAAGTGTACAAGTAATACGACTCGCCTCTCAAACGTTTTGGAGAAAAAACGTAACTTCAATGTGAGAAGCAGTTAAAGCACTATCCCTCGTCCGTTATTATGCGTTCTTTGCACGAAGTGAACGCATATAGGGGAGGTCGTTTCCGTCCGTCCGTCCGCATGTTAAAACTCGGAAACCGCTGGACATATTATGATGAAATTTGGTATTGGGGAGTTTTGCTAAAATTGGTCTCTTTCTGACATATTTTAGATGTATTTTTTAAAATAAATATTATTGTTTATACGATAATATGTATGGATCAACTGACCATTGCTGAAGGGTAGTCGAGTGGAAAAGAAAATAAGCCATTCGTTCACTTGTCTATGCTCAAGCCGAGTTCAGTAATAATCGTCTCCATGGCAACAATCCAATAAAATTCAATTTAAAATGTAAAAATGCTATGTTTTGGCCGAAATTCAAGAAAATACGATCAATTATCAAAACGCCGTGGTAAGAATTAGAATCTACATTCTTTTCCCCTTAGAACAGTACAAACCTCTCTCCGATATCACAATTTTAAGATATTTTAAAGAATTAAAGAAAAAATCTCTGCACAATGAATTAAAAGATTTCCTATGTAAAACACTGGTGGTGTAGTGGTTAGCATGTTGGCTTCCCATTACAAAGTTCTAGGGATCAAACCCGGCGAATGGAGGTTTAAAAAAAACCATCATCGGTGCCTGGCAGTAGGCAGCAGTACTGTCAGTATTATATAGACCCGAAAACAAATTATGTTGGATGGGTCTATATCCAATACAGCTGTAGGTGTGATCGGGACAATATGAACACCTACAGTACTGCGGTGTGGAAAGCAAGAGGGAAACTTCCACATTTCAGTCCCTAGTAATGATTATATGGGTGGACAATATGAGTTCTCTCGAGGTAAAACAATCCACAGGTAAAATAGTCCCCCAATCGAATCTCCGGACGGGGACTGCCTTGAGGAAAACATTTGTCGAAAGTAATTTACAAATAGGCACTTGGAACATAAGAACTATGAGAAAGGCAGGAAAGCTAGAGAACTTGAAAGAATAAATGAGAAGAAATAGAGTTGACATTATAGGACTGAGCGAAACTAGATGGGAAGGAAAAGGACAGTTCAACTCGGAAGAGTTCACGGTAATTTACTCTGGAGGAAATAGTGGGGAAAGGGGAGTAGCTCTGGTACTTAGGAAAGATATGATGAAAAGCATGACAAAGATCATAGCAATGAACGATAGACTGATGGCAATAAAGCTAAAAGCAGTCCCAATGGACATGCTGATAATCCAGGTATATATGCTAACATCAGCTAATGAAGATGAAGAAATCGAGGAGATTCATGAGCAAATTAATGAAATTTATGAAGGAGATGGAAGATGAAAGGTAAACTGAATAATAATGGGAGATTGGAACAGTATAGTCGGAGAAGGACAGGAAGAAAATGTTGTCAGGCAATACGGACTTGGAAAGAGAAACCGAGGAGGGGAAAAACTGGTAGAATTCTGCATCAATAATGACCTTGTAGTGACTAATACATGGTTCAAAAATCATAAACGAAGGTTATACACATGGAAAATCCCAGGAGATAGAATCAGATGCCAAATAGATTACATCCTAGTAAAACAAAGATTCAGGAACATCATAAAGACCGCCAAGGCATTACCAGGAGCAGACATTGATTCAGATCACAGCCTTCTAATAGTTGACATACAAGTACAAAGCTCAAACAAATAAGGAAAATGAGAAGAAAAGGACAGATCTAGAAAAACTGAATGAAAGGGAGGATGTATTCAGCATGAAGTTGGAAGATCGTCTACGAAATTTGGAAAACAAACCAAAGACCATGGATATAGAATGGGAAGAAATTAAAATCAGTATCAAGGATACCTTGGATAAAGAGATTGGAAAACAAGATAAGAAAATCAGAAAACCATGGATCACTAGGGAAATGTTGGAGAAGACAGATGAGAGACAAAAATGGAAAAACAATAACAGTAAAGAAGGTAGAGCCAACTATAGACGTATAAACAATGAGTTGAGAAGGGCAACAGATAATGCCAGAGAAAATTGGATAAAAGAAAAATGTGATGAAATACAACAAATGGAGAAGTTAGGATGGTACGATATGATGTACGCTAGGGCACTGGAATTAGAACATAAGAAGTCTAATGGAATTCATGGTAAAGGAATTATGAATACGGATGGGAAGACAGTCTCAGAAACAAAGGATATAGCACAGGTATGGGAAGAATACATTAAGGAACTACACAGCAAGCAGGCAGAATCGGCAAAAATAGAACTGGAAGATGAGGAAAACAATGAAGAAGATAACTTAGGACCAAGTATTATAGAGAGACAATTAGAAAAAGCGAAAGTGGAAATAGAGAAAGGGAAACCCACAGGCAGCGATGGAATACCGGCTGAGGTACTTGAAGTCATGGCATCAGAAGGACTAAAAGCGATCACAAAGTTTATTAATAAGATTTACGACATAGGAGAGTGGCCTCGGGATTTCCTAGAAGTAACAATGATCCCTCTAAAGAAGAAGCCAAAGGCAATGCAGTGTAAAGACTACAGAACGATTAGCCTTCTGTTGCACACTTCAAAGATCATCACGAGGATTCTTAATAAAAGGCTGGAGAAAAAGGCAGAAGAAATGCTAGGGGAAGATCAATTCGGTTTCAGAAAAGGACGAGAAACTAGAGATGCGATAGGGGTAGTTAGAATCATATCAGAAAGGGCAATAGAGTACAGTCAAGATATCTGCGTATGTTTCGTAGACTGGAAGAATGCCTTTGATAGAGTAAATTGGGTAATGTTGATGAAGATATTAAAGGATATAGGTGTAGACTGGAAAGACAGGAGACTGATCAGGAATCTATATGTGAATCAAGTGGTAAAGGTCAGATTGGAGAATGCGGAAACCTGCGGAGCAAATATCGGTAGAGGAGTAAGACAGAGCGATAGGCAGCAGCCTATCGCCAACCCTATTCAATATATATGGAGAAAGCCTAATGCAAGAAGCATTAGAAGGCACAGGAGATTTCAAAATTGGAGGAAGGATTATAAGAACAGTAAAATACGTGGATGATCAAATACTTCTAGCAAGAAAGGAAGAGAAACTCCAGAAAATGATAAATAGACAAGTAATAACAGGTAGAAAATATGGTATGGAAATAAATATAGAGAAATTCAAGGTCATTCGAATACCGGGCAAAGGAGAGAATCTGAATATAAGTATTGGAGGAAAGCTTTTAGATCAAGTTTCAGATTATAAATACCTTGGAAGCATCATAACAAGAGAAGCAAAATGTATGGATGAGATCAGGAAAAGCAAAAGCGGCTTTCAGAAGAAAGAATCACCTACTTACGGGGATATAAGGGAAGATATCCGGAAGAAGTTCATATAGTGCTATGTTTGGAGTATAGCTTTGTATGGGACAGAAACATGAACGCTAAGGAAAAATGACATCAAATACTTAGAAAGCCTTGAAATGTGGACTTTGAGGAGAATGCTGAAGATAAAATGGACTGATAGGATGAAAAACAATGAAGTGCTATGATGAATAGGAGAGAAGCGAATGATTATACAGATTATTAGAAAGAGGAAGGCAAACTGGGTTGGACATTACCTGAAGAGAGCGAGTATGATTAATAACATTTTAGAAGGAAAACTAGATGGAAAAAGGGAGAGGTAGGAAAAGGTTTCAGCTGATAGACGATTTGAAAGGGAAAGAGAGCTGTCAAGATATGAAGAGGACAGCGGAAAATAGCAGTATATGGAGAACCAGGTTTAACCATGAATAATCATGGACCTGTCTATGTACAGACTACCTATGATGATGATATGTACACATTCCAATTTCAGATTAACTAGTGACAGTTAACTGAATGTGGACTCTTTGAAGAATATAATGGAATGACAATCAGTGACTTGACGTTGACGTTAACCACTTTTTAGTCAACTCAATCATTTTACAACTGTAGGATTTATATCATTTGGCATAAGTTCATTTAAATGCCTTTTAAGTAATCATGCATGACTAATGTATGCTTGAAAACAGTGCCTAAAACTTATGATGGTTTTGTCTTAAATGAAAGACTTTTAACAATGTATTTAATGCTGTTGTTTTACTGAGTATGGGTATATAAAATGGGATCATTTGCTCATAATTTGGTATGTTGGGGTGGTGGTGGCAGAGTGGTTAGAGCATTGACCTTCCATGTAGCAGCCCCAGATTCGAATCTGGCAGAGGGTAGATTTTTCAATCAGGGATTGTCCCATCCCCTACTTATGTGATTTGAGGAGACCATGCAAGTCAGCACTCTGTCCTTCGGAAGGGACATTAAACAGTTGGCCCCCTTGGTGCTCTTCATAAAGAGTAGGCTAATGCCGGCACCGGTTTTCCCTCCTCCCTTGTGTGTGTGTTTTGTGTGGAAGGAGTAATGGCTATAATAATCCAAGAAGTTGATTAGCCAGAAATTCCATACAAACAAACATAATTTGGTATTTTATACTAATATTACCCTCACTTGGGTGCCCTCTGCCTCTTCAACAGATTTTGTTTTTCCTCTGTTATACTGTGGTTTGTAAACATAATTAACGTCATAAATAATTTGGAGATATATTTTTGTGTAGGAAATTTAAAACATCACTTCAAGAATATATTTTCATTTCTGCTGATATATTTATATTTAAGTATTCCCTTGATATTTAATATTTTTCTGTAACATTTCAAAATGTATTATTCTATGAGATTTAAGATGGTTTGTTTCATAAACACTCCTAACATTTTTACTGTTTTGATTTTCTGCAAATCAGCTAGATTGAAAGTATATTTATTTTTGATTGACGGTACCTCAAGTTGCTTGTCATCCTATCTGCAAGTTAACTCAAATTGTCCTTTTGCTGAGTCTCATGATGGTTATTTTTAAATCATCATGCAATGAAACTATTTTAGTGGAGCTCCTGCATCATATTCTCATTACTTTCCCCTCTCTCTCTCTTTTCAGCATTTGTCTTTCCCAAACCCCTCTGCCAGTGGCCAT
The DNA here is from genome assembly GCA_028673005.1 of Tanypteryx hageni. Lineage (NCBI taxonomy): Eukaryota > Metazoa > Arthropoda > Insecta > Odonata > Petaluridae > Tanypteryx > Tanypteryx hageni. The sequence continues at coordinate 182,149,378 of CM054115.1, read as the reverse complement.
GGATCTGCCTTCAACTTCAGCCTATCTGGAAATGAGGACATTGAAGGGCCTCAAGGAAGCTTTGAGTGCCTGCAGAGCAAATCAAAGTAAGAAACCAGAGGTTATATCTATTGTTTAGTTTTAAAGTTTTATGTTTACACATTAACAGTTGAGTATTTTTAATGTGCTGCCCAAATATTATGAATGAATAAAAAATGAAAGAAGTAATAAATGATTTTAATGCATTGCATGTAGGCATGTTCAGCACAATATTGCATTAATCTCTTCTGATGGGACCTAGCATCAGATTTAATGTGTATTGAATCCCTCTCAATATAAAAATATCTAAAATCTTACCATCAACTTTCACTAATGACAGATGTTATCAGCAGGTACTCTTTTCCCCCGTCTCCTTGCCAACTAATGTGAACTCTATTGATATTTTTTTCTCTTCCATTTTTTTCTTTCAATATTCCTACTGTTTGAATATTTGCAGCTAAAATAGCTAAAGAGAAAATTATTGAGTTCAACTTATGACTGATATGAAATTGACCAACTATTTCTCTCCTACTTACATTAAAAGGTTGAGAAAATCAGATACATTTTGGCCGCAAAGCAGGCATCATGTGATTCTCCAATAATAGATTCTAACTTTTTAAGATCAACAAGCCAACAGTTAAAGACCATCAAGTTGAATAAAAAAATCAGTTGTATAGATACCCAAACCATTCATTTTCCTTGCTTGTCATGTTTCAAGAAAGAGATACTTTTTAAGTTTGCTTTTCAGTATCATTTTTATATTCTCTAATGTTGTCATAAATTAGAATTCCTGTAGATGTCATAAAAATTTTATAATTATCTAGGATAAATACTGTTACATGTATTGAGATCTCAATGTCTACAAGAGTGAAAAGATATGCCTATACTATTACCTATAAGCTTCAGGTGATTCAATATGTAAAACGTGTGGAAACAGAGCATCAAAACTTCATTTCGGTCCACGTCCCATAGAAAAAAATATACATGAAAGGAGGAAACAGGAGGAAATATTGAAGGTGACAGGAAAAGAGAAATATAGTCTTCATAAGCATGGTCCTAAATGGCCACAACTTTAGGAGTTAGTGAAGAAATGGTTAGTAAAACAGAGGAAGTTAGGTATTACCGTATTGCTCAAATTAGTTATGTACGAGAAAAAAAGAGTTGTAGAAGAAAAAGGACTAGTAAAGAGAACATATCGTTATTACATAAGCATTCCATTTATTAAGAATTAAAATCTCATTTTGCCCTTAAATTTAGGAAAATAATATAGGTAAGGGATGTCTATACATGTGTGGTGCATTCCTACTGCCAAATTAATAGGACTGCCAAGTACATTTAGCTATACAAGTTTCAAAGCAATTATTTATGTTTTAGTTTATCCCTATTTACTCCACAAATTAAGTTTCTCTAAAACGTTATATTTAGCTGTTATCACGCTATAATATTTTCTTTAAATGTTGTGAGTTACAGACTTAATCACAGATAGAAATAATACATTACATGACCCTTTCTAAATGCTTTGGGGAATCTAAATACTTTTTTCCTGAAAAATCTTCTAAAAAATCGGGATGCATCTTATAGCCTGGTGCGCATTATAGCCTGAAAAATCCAGTATCTTGATACACCAATGTATTTTTTCAAAAGATAGCGATAGGAAAGAAATTTGGCTAGATAATTATGTCTTCTTTTATTTTGCAGGTCCTTTGAATTCATGGGTACTCTGCCATGCAAGATGCGTATTCAGGCAAATGATGATGTCTATGCCGCAACAAAACAGAGAATGGCTGTGGCTGAAGAACAGCATAAAAAGAACTGGTAAGATTAATTTGATATTATTAATGATGATAATCATTTGTGAGGCAATCATAAAAAGTAGCGGTTGAAGGTATCTATCTTAAAAGTACCGTATTTCTCGGCATATAGGACGCGCTTTTTTTCCAAAAAAATGACCCCAAAATCAGCCTGTCTTATAAGCCGAAGGTAAGATTATTACTGTTCTCAATACTGGCACTAACAAGCACACCCATCCCCAAAATGGAATAATTGAGTCTATCGTCGCAAAAATAAAATATACATTATTAATAATTGATAGTGAAAAATTTGTTAATAGATAGAGTAATATTTAATACAACGTGAATTCCGAGGACGCATGTTCACTATTGCGCTTTAATACAGGTCCGCTCACAGTGATTACAATTTAGGCGCGTTTGCGATGTTTTAGTTCCTAATGAGCGTTGAATAACGCGATTGATGCCACGGAACAGTAGAATTTGTGTAGATGCCATAAATATTTTATACGTATCTAGGATAAATAACGTTACGTCTATTGAGATCGCAATGGCTACAAAAGTGAAAAGATATGCCTACGCGATTAATTATAAGCATCAGGCGATTCTATACGCAAAAAAAAACACGGAAACCGAGTAGCAGCACGTCATTTCTGTTCAACTCCCACAGAAAAATATTATTCATGAATGGAGAAAACGAGGAAAAACAAGCTGATGGGATAAGAGAACCACAGTCTTCGTAAGGTTGGTCTTAAATGGCCACAACTATAAGAGGAAGTGATGGATAGTAGAACAGAGGGAGTTTGGTATTGCTGTATCGATGCAAATTGTTATGTACGAGGCAAAAAGAGTTGCAGAAGAAAAAGGATTAGTTGAGCGTATGTATCATTATTACATATGCATTCCATTTATTACTTATCCCATTATATTAAAATATCATCTTGCACTTAAGTTTAAGTAAGCACTATCGGTAAAGGGTATCTATACGTGCAACGTGTGTGGCCCACTCCGACAGCTTTAATTAATACGACTGCCGAGTTCACGCAGAGCACATTTAGTTATACAAGTCAAGTAATTATTTATGTTTTATATCATTCATATTTATTTTACGAATTAATTTTATTTTAAACGTTATATTTAACTGTTGTCATGCCGCAATATTTTCTGTAAATGTTGCCGGATACGGACTTAATCACAGCTGGAAATGGTACACGACGTGACCCTTCGTAAATGCCTTGGTGAACCAAAACACTTTTTTCCCTGAAAAATCTAAAAAACCGGGGTGCGTCTTATACCCCGGTCCGTCTTATATGCCGCGAAATACGGTACATACCTAGTTACGTAGCAGTATTGCTTGTGTGTGCATACGAGTACAGCTGGTATATGTTGTCGAATTTTTCTGTGGAAGCACGTTTGTTGCGTCCATAAATAAATTTCATCAAGATAAAATACGCGAGCATATTAATGTGTTTTGATGAACTATCAAAATCAATTAGCCTGCTATTGGTCATGCTGTATTTTGTGGCGCCGTTGGTCGCGGGGGAGGGCCGCGCTCAACCCGATGATTGTTCCTTTTTTGCGGTAAAAATAATTATTAGCCTACTTTCCAAAAAAATGGAAAGTAGTCTTATGAGATCGCCTCGGTGTCCGTGTGTGTGTGACCCCCTAACACCTTCTCTATGAAAAAACCGATTTCAACTAAATTTGGTGCATAGAATCTTCACATAAATTAATAACCAAAATGACTTATTTGGACCGGATCGACTCAGCAGGGGAGCCACAATTGCAAAGTTAAACGGTTCGGTAATTGTGAATTTAGAAGGAATTGGCCCAACTGATTTCAACGAAATTTTGTATGAAGAAGGTGTGCAACATAAAATAGCAAAATCAAGATGTTTAGTATAGATATAGAAAGCAGGGCTGCCACAATACAAGGAATAAAAAAACATTCTTTTTACACGTATTTATGTTGAACTTTATACATCAATTTTAACCAAATTTAATACTTATAATATACACATATACACAACCATATTAGCATATTTGAACCAAATCAGCCAAACAGGGATGCTACAATTACAAATTTAACTCTTTCAGTAATTAAGGATTTTGAAGGAATTGACTGAATGGATTTCAACTAAATTTTGTATATAACATACCATAATGAAATCAAGATGTTGAAAGTGGAGCTAAAGAGCAGGGCTACCACAGTAAAATGTTAAACAATATTTCTTTTACATTTATTTCTACAGAACTGACCTAATAGATTTTAACCAAATATTGTATATTTAATCTTTATATAAATAAATAACCAAAATATCATATTTCAACTGGGTCGACTAAACAGGGCTACCATGATATCAAGGTTAGAGTTTTTCTGTAACAATGAATTTGGAAGGTATTGGCTGAACAGATTTCAAAGAAATTTCATTTCTAGGGTGAGTATAGAATGGGAAAATGAAAGGGATATGTTTAAAACGGATCAAAAAAGCAGAGCTACCACAATATAAGGAAATATAATTTTCTGATTTCAAAGCAAATGCATTAGTATATGACAGCGAATTTGACGAAAAAAACTTCTGTACCACAGGAAACCTGTGTACACCCCTACTTGTTATATATTAAAATTGTATTTAAAGGAAAGTAGGCGGATTAGTTCTTTCCAGAAGTACTTGTTTGTTATATCATTTAAGCGTTATCTTCCACAATTTCATGTCCTTAATAAATATGAGTAACAATATAAATAAAAGAAGCATTAATATATTTTTCATTATTAAGATTGTATTAATTTTCAATAATAATGTAATATACTCGAATACATATTTCTTAAAAATAAAAAAAAAAATTGTAGCAATTGCTATAAAAGTATAATAAAGCTAACAATTTAATTGTAAAATTTCAATATGGTGAGAAGACTGGTACATAACAAATGTAACACTCAATGGCTGGTGAATCGGTACTACCCTCTCAATCATATGCATCCCTAATTTTGCTAACCATGAACAAAAAATATCTGCAATAACATGTTATGTAAGTTCGAATACTTTTAGGAAGGTATACTGATCCCAAAAGTCTTAACTTGTATAGAAAAAAATTAAAGCATAGTTAATCTCGAGGTGAGGTATTCACTCACCACGTGACCAATGGTGGCTTAAGGATGGTTTTAGAAAATGTATTATTCATTCAGAGTGATTTTTTTTAGTTTTAGAAGCATGACCTTTAATTAGTTGTTACCTTTCTCTCTTGTAGCACACGGGTGATCAAGGCGTCGGGGCCCGACATAGGACGGAAGGTTAAAGTGAAGAAGGTTAAAGGCATAGGAGCACTACCCAAAAGGGAGACTTCTCCTCCATCATATCGAGCAGTGGGGCCCCCCCTCAGCACAGCGAGTGGGGGGGCCATCAAGCCACGCAGTAATTTTGCCCAATCTCGCTCAGATGGAAGCAGCAATGGCAACAATAGTCACTTGGACAGCCATGCTGTGCCACACACAAATATGCTCACAAATGGTCCCAGCGTCCAGCATGGAAGGATTCTCTCTGGTGGAGCCTGTGGACGTAATGGAGGCAACCAGGATATTATGCGTCGCCCCATCAGGTTAGTAAATGTTAGAGGAAGTCAATCCTCGTCAAGGAACAACGAATGTAATAACAAACATATTTATGTAGTGTTATGTAGGTTATTATTATTAAAATAAACTAATATATCTTGTTTATAATTGTATCTTAATAAGCTTAAGGTATAGTAGTCATTAATGGATATATTCCATGACATTAACTGTTAATGCATTATTTTGTTTGTAAATTTGCTTATGACCTATAATGTTTGATTTTATTACTAACATTGGAATTTTATCGGTTTTATTGAATTGTATTGTATTGAATTGTATTATTAAAATTTTAAATCAGAATATTTATACACTAAAAAACTTTAGTTTTTGTAAACTGTTGCTTCATATTTTATAAGTGCTTAGCCCTTTAACTATATTTTCAGTTATATCTGAACAAACTTTTTTGAACCTTGACTGTGGTATCCTGGAAACCCTGGCAGCTGTGAAACATGTCGATTTGCTCTTGACACTCTTCTCTGTCCTCGCAGTTTTTGTGGAAAATGGATGACTCTAGTAGTACCCCTCAAATTTTAATGATGTAGTTAAAGGGTTAAAGGAAAACTAGCAAATTTAGGAGTTGCTGCTTTTATTTATTAGCCCTGTCAGCTGGATATTTGTTCTCTATTATCATAATTATTTCACTGAAGGTTTATTTTACTGTCTTTTGTTTCAGGGAAAGACTGATTCATCTACTTGCCTTGAGGCCATACAAAAAACCAGAGCTATATGATAGGATAAAAAGAGGCAAGTTATATTTGCTCTCAATTAAATAAAATCTCAAACTCCATCATTTTCTCTTTCATATTATCATTTTAGTGATTTGCAAAAAAAAATCAAATGTTAGCTATTATTTCTACAAAAGGAATACATTTCTTAAATATTGATGTATGTTTGTTTTTTTGTTAAAGTTTTTAAATCTCTATTGGGGAAACAGGTTTCCAAACCTCATTTTTTGATAGTATTTAATGTTCATTCTAAAGTAACTTCTACTTTTCATACTGCTACTCTTGTTTAAATGGAATATTTATAATCAAATATTAAGCAGAAAAGTTAATTTCATTTGCCTCTCTAAAATAGGAATTTGATCAATCTTTTCCTCACCTAATTATGGGGAAGTGTTAAAAATTAAGATTACTAGTTATAAACATTTGTAGTATTTGATAGTCTGAAGCTTTTCTCTTGATTAGACCACTCATTTATTTAAAAAATTAACAAAAATTATAATAATACATCAATAAGATAAAATAGCCATCAATTAAGCATCATAAAAGCATGAAGAGGCATGATAGTTAGCAGTTTCCTCAGTATCAATTATTGAGCACATTATTTAATTTTATGTTACAAAAATGTTATCTATTCATCCATTCTTGCAGTTAGCATTTTATTGACATCTTAATGTAACTGAAATCAGGTATAACATGGAGCATATTCTTAATATCCTCTTTTTATTTTCTTTTGCTTTATTGTTACAGATGGTCTTCGGGATAGAGATAGAGTGGCCATGGCAAATGTGTTGAAACAAGTGGCATACATGAGTGACAACACATACCACTTAATTCGTCATGTCTGGAATGATGTGCAAGAGGATTGGCCATTTTATTCTGAGCAAGACAAGCAAGTTCTCAAGCGGTCAGTATGGTTGTGTATTACTTTCATTATGTTGAGTGTTTTAAGTTGTAAAGTTTAATAACAATAAGCAATAAAGTTATAATTGAAAAATTTTAGGTGCAAAATGAAGTGGAAAAGCTCTCTTTAAATCTGAAGTTCATTGAAAATTACATTAAAAATACATGACAAAGACATGAGAAAAGAATTTATTTTTCATTGAATATATTTAAGAGATACGTTTCTCCCTGAAAACATACCATCTGTATATCCCCATTTAATCATACCAATAGAGTGGCATGAATTTTTAACTTCAAAATCATTTAAAGTGAGGGACTACAGCATTAATGTTATTTTACTTAAAATATGTAGCCTCATATTCAGTCCAGTGAAGTTATTTCAACTTCTAACAGTCAATATTTGCCCTTGTCCATTGCAAGTGCTTTCATGCCTTGAATACTGTAACTGCTGGCTTTGTTTCTTGTTTTTCCTACCCGAAATTCAGTTATTTGGTTTGTATTTCATTTGCATTCAAGAGTAAATGTCAACATTGTTAAATTATTTTCCATGGACAGTTTATATGCATGACAGACTTAGTTCCTTTCAAAAGGTGGGTCCATTTCATATAAACAGTTTCATCTTTCAAATGATCATTGATCTGGCTCTGAAGCAAAAGCATACCTGCTTCTAATCTCCACCTTTCTGAGGAAAGCAGTCTGACAAGATCTTTTGATAGCTGAGAATAATGGAGATTAAACTGAAATGTATCTTGCTGGAATTGAAAGGCAATATTGAAACTTTCAAAATCTGAAAAGTGCCTATCGAATATTTTGAGCAGGTTCTATAACCAATCCACAGGCCCTACGAGAGGGGGGGGCAGGAGGGCCATTTGGCCCAGGCCTCAAGGTCAAGGGGGCCTCAAATTTTGCACTTGTTCAGAGACAGATTTATGCACAGGTGCATGAGGCGCAAGCTGGGTGCCTTGTCGAAAAGAGTTCCACACCAAATGTCGATTCTAGCCTAAGCTGAAGTGACATTACACCTAACTTACAAACTGTTTCTCAACATCAGGTGTAAAGAATTGGTTAAGCGAAGTGAGCATCAAAAAGTGAAATTTGAAGTTTTTATTTTGTAACAAAGTTGGACACAGATGTCCATTACTAATGCCTCTTGCGGCTGAATAGATAATTCTTTGAAACATTGTTTTAAAAGGAATGAGCGATATCAGCATGGCCCGTCGTGCCGATATCGCTCATTCCTACTGCCGTGGCTCAGTGTAGAGTACAATTTTCCTGTCCATCAATGCGGATCTCTCTCAATCATTTTAGTGAACTGTAAGTACATTAATTGGTGTTTTATTTACAGAAATTTAATACATAATAGATTTTTTCCTCGTTATTTTACATGAATCCAGTAATCCAAACACCTCGATAATCCGAACATGCCCATGCATTAATTTGTTCAGATTATAGAGATTGCACTGTAGTCCTGCATAACCCTCTAGAGGGTCATTTCAATGTCATCTGCATTATTGGCTGGGTATAAGTCACTGTAAGCAAAACATTTTTTCGGATTATATCTTTTCTTTAAGGGGTCAGAAGATTAAATGAAAGCGTGCTACATACCTGCTGTAGCCATTCAGCGAATCCCAACCACCAAATTGGGTAACGTAATGCTTAAATGCTTCCTTATGGAAATATTTTTACTTTTATTACGATGAGGGGCATCAAAATCTGGAAGTAACCCGGGCCTTTCTGAGTATCTTGGAGGGCCTGCCAATCCACATAACTGCTGATCAAAATCAGCATTTTCTGTATATCGCTCTGTACATATATGTGTCACTTAAAGTTTCAATTTTGAAAATTAACTCTTCACATACTAAGTCAAAACACAAATTAGCTTTCCCTGAAATTTCACTTCATTCACATAGGCAATGATGTTGGCCAAAAATTGGAAGTTTCATTGCCATTCTTCATCCTTGATCACAAATTAAGTTGAGAATATTTCCGTTTTGGCAGGGAAATCTTGGATTGGAGTGAGCAAGGCAGTAAATTATTACAAGACCTTTCAATGCCTGAGCCGCAATACATTTGGAAAGTTGAGGTCATTATAATCAGGCTTCAGGTTCTTTTTACAGCTCAACAGATTTTGGATGACTGACTGTGCCACCACAAATATAATTGATTCTTTTGATAACCATGTCTGTATAGCGTTTTTTCCTGTCATTTGAGCATACAGTTTTTTTGGTGCAAAATCCAGCATCTTTGAAAGCATCAAGAATGTCATTGCCACAAGTGCTGTCTCTAAGCCCACGATTTGCAAGCATTTCTCCAAGTCTTTTGACCCAAAACGAATCACTAAAATAAGCTGTGCAGTGGTGTTGATGTCACATGACTCAACTCCAATGTCTTCAAAAAAGGCACACAGTTCTTCGACTGATCACACAGTTGGCCTTCAAGGTTTTATAAAAAATCAAATTTGATGAGCAACCATCTGGTGACTTAGTTGCAGATTTTGAAATTTCTCCATAATGCTATTTTTTGTCTTTGGCACACAATTTTATAGCTAAGTTTCAATACCAGTAGAGATGATTTCTTTTACTTTTTCCCATCTGAAAACGGTTTTTTTGTAGTGTCAAGATGATGAAAGAGATTGTTTCATAATTTACTGTTGCTCATTTAATTTTGACATCAGATGAAGGATTTCGTCGACTCAATTTCATTCTCTAACGTGACAATTCCTGTCAAATATACTGTGTGCATTTTGAAACTGTCCACTCTTTCTTATACATTTTTTACTTTCTGTATACACAGCTTTTTTGCTCATTTTCATAACAGCAAATTCCAACTGCCACTTATTCTAAAATTTATGTTACTTTGCTTTAATTTCTCTTTTTCTTTGTTGGAGTTTCTGCTGTTGGGTTGGCACTTCTATTGGCTTTGTTTTACCAATTTGTAATAGCAAACATTCATCACTCAAAGAATAGAAAAATATTTTAGCAAATTAATTACCTACAAATTCCAAATAAGCATAACAGGAAATGAAGGAATGGGAGTTCAATAAGTAGATAAAAAGTTGCAGTGAATAAAAATACCGTGAAAACCATTTAACATGGGAACAGACATCATGAAATATCAATTAACATGAAATGTATGTTGGGTCTATTCATGCACCTATATTTATATATACCTACATATTTGTTTAATGAGAAACAGATTACTTAAAAATATCACTTAAAATAAAAATTATTTTTGGTTCTAAGAATATAATTCGGTACAAAGTCCTTCAGATAACATGAAATGGTAGTCGAGAGAAGAGAGATTCCCAACTCACTCCCTTCTTCTCTCAGTTGCTATATCCTCTTGCCAAACCAAATTATTTCTAATGCAGAGTGGAAAAATTTCAGATTTTCAAAAAAGTAGAGACTAATTCTATTATATTGAATTATGTAATTCAGTGTTAGACATATATATAAAAGATTTTTACTGAAAATTGGCGACTAATGCCATCATAAAGACTTGTATACCAAATACTAACCGACTAGCATGTGTGTACTTCAATATTTATGAAATGAAAGTTTTTTCCATCAAAACTTTTAACACTAAATTCGGATAACACAAAATGTTTGTACCTGTCTCCAACATTTTTTGTTAATTAGTTTCCACCATAATTGCATTCAATGAGACACGCAGATCAAAAAATTTACCCTTAAACATTTGTGGATGTAGATGATGTTGAATAAAACAGCTCATTGGCAAACTTTGATAAATGCACTGTTCACTCGTCACTGAACTGCCCTGAGTAGATATTGTGCCAATGTCCCGAAGTGGGAGTGCTCAAGTTAGCCTCTTGAAACACTTTACACTTTCAAGCCGGGTCGTATTTACCGAGATTATCGAAATCCAAGATTTTTTTAAATATAACCTATTTCATTCTATATGAAAATTAAATTATTAAATTTATTTGGTAAAAACACAATTTGATTAATTTAAGTTTGAGTAAACAAAAATAGACAAAACAAAATAAATTAACAAAAATATAAAACTCGTACCGAAGGGCGAAGTATACCATACTAAAGGACTTCAAATGAGACCTTTCTGAAGGTTTGAGCGCTTTACCTAATGAAATTGAGGTGTGCGAGATTTTGAAAGCAGAGAGGGAACTGCATAGTAGCAAGTCATCAATAGATGGCGGTTGGATCTCAGCAAATTCCGAGTGTCATCTATTGATAGAGCTTGGCTTGAATGTGTTAATGCATAAACACAAGCACAGCATCAATTTCCCATATGTCAGTGACTAATTCACCACATGTGGCAAGTGGTGAACATGCTGGACATCACTGCATTTGAACTTCTGAGTATCATGTGAAAAAGTTGTAGAAGCCACTAATTTATGAAAGTTACCATTAGTTCAAACTAAAAGAAAAACTTGGCCATCCATAAATATTATTTGTATTGAGAATTATGATAACCATAAGTAGGCACTATAGTAGTCTTTGTACAATTTCTTCTCTAAATTAAATTATTTGTTTTGATGGTATTTATAAGCAAAGTAAGCACTGAAAAAAAATTTTGGGATTGTGTTTAATTTTTAATCAACTCCTTGTTTATAAGACCTGATTTATTGGTAAAATATTAAACATTTGTCTGCAGTCGCAAGCCTCAGAATCTGACCCCTCCTGGAAGTGATGGCAGTTCAGGCAGTGGACATTCCCCCACAAGCACACATCCTGGCAGCCCTCCTCCAGCCATTTTCCCTGCAGCTCCTTCCCCTAGTGGAACCTCTCCTGCCAACGGTCGCTTGCCAGGACCTGACCCCACTGGTGTAAAACGCCCAGGATATTATGATGGTGCCGATGGAATAATTACCAAGAGGCAACGCATCTCACACTTCAAAAGGCAGCCCACAGAGTGGCAACCATCCTCTGTGCCAACAAATAATAACAATAGTAATACAAGTAACTCGAGTAATACACAACGAGTGCGTACAGACTTGGTTCCCCGTCGACCTCCGGAGCTCCCTCGTACTGGAGGTAGCCCTGGACACCATCCTCCAAGGCACCGGCACCCTGCATCTGCCTCCTCTCCCACTCCAGTCCACAGCCGTGCAGGACGCCCGCCTAGAGAAGAAGGGGAAGGTATTGCTGCTCCCGGTGCACCGTCTCATAGTCCAGAAGGTGGTGCAGCTCTTTCAAGAAGTGGCAGGGCAGAGGAGGAAGTGGAAAATCCAAATGGTCGGGTCACCGAGACCTCGGTGCCCCCAGCTGTGAAAGACAAGAATCAGGGCCTCGGATGGTCTGGTGGCAAGTCTAATGTTCGGTCGACACCGACTAGCCCAGAGGAATTTGTTAAGAGTCAAGAGCGTGTGAGTTCAAGTGCAGCTGCATCTAGTGGCAGAAGTCGCGTGACTGGTGGTGCTGACAATCGGGAGGAGGAATCGGAAAGTGAGAAGGCATCTTCCGAGTATCCAGAGTATCTAACGTGAGTTACTTCTGTTGTACTTGCATGTGTTTTATAAGTTTCGTCATCGCCATATCACTTATTTTGAATTCGAACAGTGAGTAAAATTTTAATATCACCAAAAATGCCTGGTATTGATGCAAAATAATAAGTGGATTTCCTAATGTGCGTTGAAATAAAAATGAAAAAGTTTTGGTCCCAGATAAAAAAACTTATATAATTCGTAGACTGGTACACTTGCATCATCTTCTTATTTTTAATTTCTTGAGATTTGAGGAGCTTAACTCTCTCTTCACTTTTTATATATGATAGTGAAAACAAAATTAAAATTTTTTATTTATTGATGCAAAACTGAGAATTTGTTTCATTAATTCTGATGTTTTGTAAAAACAATGCATTTAAATGAGGAGGAATCTAGTATTTTTATTTTACCTATAATGAACTTAACTTTTTTTGGCTTTAGCATGTAAAGAGGAATTATGAAACATAGTGTTATAGATGATTGTATTTCTATTTCATTAGTTTTTTGTAATTTCCTAATGGGTTTGGGGTAGTAGTAGATGATATTTTAATAATTGACATTATTTTACAGAGAATATACCACAATCATGACAGCAGAGCAACGGAACAAATATAAAGCAGATTTTAATGCTGACTATAGCGAGTATCGGGATCTTCATGCTATTGTTGAAATGGTTTCACGGCGATTTGCTGTTCTTGAGGAAAGATTGAGGCAGGAAGAGACAGGCAGTGAAGCCTGGAATGTAAGATTGCTTTTGTGTTTTGCCTCTGCCTGATTGCAAAATTTTAGTCTTATAATATTTATAATTAGCACCATTAACCTTTAAGCTGCCGCTGACATAGCATATCGCATTAAAATTTTCCTCTATTATAGCCTCATTGGAATGATTAATTCTGCAAAATTATACAACTGAAGTTTTTCTGTTGACATTCGAGTAAGATAATTGATAGTAGCTCAATAACTTTGGCTAAGATTAATAAAGGTGAAATACTCCTTTAGCCAAACAATTAAATTAATTAATTGTTTGGCTAAAGGAGTATTTCACCTTTATTCGAGTAAGAGTAAAATGATATTGCATCTTTGTATCTTGTTATTGTGACAACTCAAAGTGACTCTCCTTCCATTTGAAATTATTGCTTCCATAATAGCTATTGCCTCCTGTATCCAGACTTGATTGAAATGCCAATGACTTGACTGGAGAGGGTATTTACATTCCACAGCTTGAAGGTTAAATTAGTCTATTTGATTGTAAAAAAAATTCACTTACAATTTTCATCATTGATCATAGTCTCATTGAAGTGATTCATTCTATAAAATTGTATGAATGAAGGTTTTCTGTTATGAATTGAATAAGTTCAAAATGATTACCTCTTTTCTGTCTCGGTATTATGACAACTCAAGGTGATTCTCCTTAGATGCTTTCATAATATTTATAGCTGTATTCCATTAAGGTCAGATTAAAGTTAAATATGTTATTAAAAGTTGATATCTTTGGCATCCAGGGAAACAAAAGTAGTTGTTTTAGTTTGTAGTAGTATTGTAACTGCTTGCCTGAACATATTTTTCCTGCCACAATTCACCAATGAAACATGTCTTTCATTAGAACTCATGGTTTGTAAAAGTGACTCACGAGCCTCCAGGAAAGACATGCTTCAGTGGGAGAATTACATTTTCAAGTATACAGTCCAGTAAATAAATTATGTTGGAGACTACAATGAAATTGATGGTAAAATTTACTCCTTAACTATAAAAATTCAATATTTAGAGGCACGAAAAAAGAAAGTAAAGAAATAATCAGACAGCATCAAAGTTAAGGGTTGTAAAACAATTAAAATAAATGAAAACAAAAATACAAACTTAACAGGCTTAGGGTTTATTATTCCTCACCAGGGACCTGTTGTCACTCACACTCATGCAATCAATCTAACAAACGAGGGATTATTTTGTCCGAGACCTGAAAATCTTTCTTAGCGTGTCTCTAAATATTGAATGTTATGGTTAAGGAATCAATTTTACTTTAATATACAGTTGAGGTAAAATGACTATGTATGGAATCATCATTAATATGGTTTGTGAAACTTTTTCTGGATTTGTTTCCAATAGTAGATGAGAGCAGGAGAAAACTTTAAAACATTGCTTCTGAACCGAAGCTTTATTTAGGCCATGACTATCATGTGTGCCAGGACAGTTGTTATGATTAATACTTCACTAATACTTATCTATTATAAAAAATAGCTGCTTCTTACGGAGGATATATATATAATAAAAGCATAAAATAAAAGTGATAATCAAAAACAAATTTTGTCAGCATGTATACTCGAACCCATCATACCTTACGCGTGAGTCAGAGTCGCTTACCACTATCCTATATATGCATTTGTTGAAAGAAGCTTATAGTAGGCTCATATATTGTGTCGCGCACACTCTTCCCTGCGTTATTTGCCTTCTCACTTTGTAATATTTCAAGTTATGACGCAAAGAACACCCTGCCAACTGATCAACTAAAGAACCTACACAACGTTGGATACTTAGAGCTGAAAGCAGCACATATCAAATTTTAGCTATAATATTATTTTTGTTTGGAATACTTTCAAAAAGTTCTCTGGCACATTGCAAAAAGCTTTCTTTCAAAAATTCACCATCAGTAAATGGCTTATCTTTATGAGCAATGCACAATGCAGCTGTACTTAGGAGAAAATTTCATGTTTTCAAACATTTCACCACCCTTTTGTCTTTTGAACTACACAACACAATTTTTTCTATGTTCATTTCCATCCGCAATCTCCATGTGTGATAAAGACAATTCATGTTTTGTTTTATAATGTCTTTGGACACTAGAACTACGAGAAACAATATTTTCACTACATAAGGCACACAGGCACACACAACTCATTCACCTTGCTGTAGGTATAAAACCGTACTTGCATCACCATTCTTCCTGAAAGTCTTGGTTTTTTTGGCTGTGACATTGTTTAATTAGTGTAATATTAATTGTTTATAACTAAGTCACTTCAGAAAAGCAATTAAATCACTAACGTAGTTAAGACTTCCACTGTGCTAAAACTCCTTCAAGTTAACATGTGCGATCAGCGAAGAGAAAAGACGTACTAAAGCTAGTGATGTCTGAGAGATAAAATGACTGATGGCATTCACTGCATTGTAATTTGTAACTCAAAGGTGAGTGAATTCTTCCGCTCAGTCTAAATAGATAATTGACATTGTATCTGAATTATAACCCATTGTATTCAACATTCTTGTAATGGTTTCTAATCTTTTACGATCAAATGCTCTTTCATTGTCGTTAATTTTCGAAAATTCGTCACAAAACCACTAACTTTGAGAAGGAAAGACACTATGCTTGTGTGAAGCATCAACTACAGCCTTGATGACATTTGTCTGCTAATTTAAAATTGCTATCAAGATATTATTGTTCTCCATACTATGTACATTTCTAGACTCTTCGTGTGCCACCTAAAATCTCTTTGCATGCCATCCTGTGATTGCTGACTCCTGGTTTATACCGTATTTACCAGAAAGGAAGACAAGGTTTTTTCACAAAAATGCCATAAAAATATTAGGTATCGTCTTAGAATGGAGTATGAGGATTTAAGGTGAGAATACACCCCTATTTTAAATGCACCATGAAACACCCAGATGTCAAATATATGTCCGTTAAAATATTTATTATTGCATAAAGCAATACTTCCTATTTAATTATTACTATAATACTTTTAAAATTTAAGGTCAAATTTCTTAACATTGCTCTCACAGGCCAATGGTTCCACTTTGGTGGTAGGGAAGTGTTTAGAGCTGGGTAGGTAATCGCATGACAAGTTGAAAAAATGACTACAGCTGGGCAGTTCCGTTTGTAATATGAAACACAAGTCATGTAGGCACCAATTAAGGTGTCTAGTAATACAATGTAAACAAGACTGATACAATTTAAATGTATCAACTACAATTTAAACATGATGCTTTGTGTTTGGTATGCCAACTGCAGATGTAAAGTGGACGTGAATTTCAGAGTGTAGAAAATTTATGAGAGCACTTGAATAATACATGCTTTGCTGAGTTTTAAAGTGAAATAGTGACAAGTTATTATTATAACTTTTAAGTAAGATACCCCGAATAAATGGCAGATCGCGTAGAAAAAAAAGAAACTGCGGTAAGAGGAATGTATCGAAAGGAATTAGAAGAAGTTACAACAGATATTTTAAGTTAATGGTGGTACACTATGCTGAAGAAACAAATAATTGTGCGGCAGGGAGGAAATACAATGTGACTGAAGCAAATGTGCGAAGGTGGAAGCAAGCAAAAGAGAAACTTGAAGGTGCTAACTCAACACGGAGATCATTAAGTGGACCAAAACGAGGCCGATTTCATGCATTAGAAGAGGAAATTGCAAACTTTGTGCATATTCAAAGAATGGACGGTAAACCGGTGACGCAGGATATCATTAAATTGAAAGCCCAAGAATTAGCAAGATCGCAAAACATTCCACACCAAGAATTTAAGGCTAGTAATGGATGGTGTGTGCGTATGATGCATCGTAATGGTTTTAGCCTGTGACAAAGAACTTCACTTTTCCATCGTCTACCTTGCGACTTCACAGATAAACTAATTACTTTCCAGAGGCATGTAATTCGGTTGCGGAAGCCACAATTACATTCTGAGCCAAATGGGTAATGCAGATGAGACACCCATTTACTTTGACATGCCATCGAATTACACAGTCAATGAAAAAGGTCCAAAAACTGTCATCATAAAAACTTAACGCAATGAAAAACTGTGCATTACTGTAATTCAGGCTGTATTAGCATACAGAACAAAATTGCCACCATATGTTATTTAAAAACGCAAAACAGTGCCTAAGGAAGTACTACCAAATGGAATAATTGTTAAATGTCAAGGCCAAGGATGGATGTCAGCTGATTTAATGGACTGGCTAAGCATAGTGTGGAATAGATGACCTGGGACACTTTTAAGGCAAAGAGCAATGCTCGTCTTAGATGTGTTCAAATGCCACCTTACAGAGGAAGTTCAAAATACCCTTCATGGTATGAATACTGACCTTGTAGTTATACCAGGAGGTATGAAATCACAAATTCAAGTGCTAGATGTTGTAGTGATGAATCCCTTTAAGGATTACAAAAAGTAATTTTATTCAGAATGGCTTTTGTCAGGGGACCATGCATTAACTCCTACAAGGAAAATTAAGAAGTCCAGTATACCACTTCTATGTAATTGGATCATTGCAGCATGGAAAAAAATATACCCCAATAGTATCTCAAGAAGGTTCAAGAAATGCTGCATGTCAAATTCCATGGACGGTATGGAAGATGACTTTTTTAAATTTGAATAAGTTGTGATGAACAGAACAGCAAGAATAAGGGAAGGAAACAGAGGAGAGGGAGATGTAAGTCGTAAATTTACTTTTTTTTATTCATCCTCTTAATGTTAGCTTGTTATACATATATGTAAAAGTTTTTTTGTAAGTGAACCTAATCATTTTAGGGGTCATCTTCCTTTCGGGTAAATACGGTACATATCTTGTATAAATAACATTACATGTATTGAAATTGTAATGGCTAAAAAAGTGAAAAGATATGCCTGTTATTAGTTATAAGCTTCAGGTGATTCAGTATGCAAAAATGCTTGGAAACCGAAGAGCAGCACGTCTTTTCGGTTCACCTCCCACAGAAAAAAATTGTCTGTGAATGGAGAAAATGAGGAAAAACTGAAGCTGATGGGATAAGAGAAACATAGTCTTTGTAAGATTGGTCTTAAATGGCCACAACTAGAGGAAGAAGTGATGGATAGTAGAACAGAGGAAGTTTGGTATTGCTGTATCGATCAAAATCATTATGAACGTGGCATAAAGAGTTGCAGAAGAAAAAGGACTAGTTGAGCGTACCTACATATCGTTATTACATATGCATTCCATATTAAAATATCATCTTGCACTTAAGTTAAAGTAAGTACTATTGGTAAAGGATATCTATACGTGTGATGTGTGCGGCGCCAGGCCCGGACATAGAGACCCAGGGCCCCTAGGCAGTTAACAGAGTCGGGGCCCCCTTTTTGGTAATGTAGCAAAAAATAAACTTTACTTTTATTTTTTATTTATTTAACGTACTTTGACTTTAGAAAATAGACAAGCAGACTTAGAAATGAAATAGACAAGTACCAACTATACTTTTTTACACATTATAATTTTTACATTTACATATAATTACAAGATTACATTGCCACGCGACGAACTTTCTTCTCTGCAAAGGAATGGATAACCTCACTATAGTCCACAGACTGCGTTATTTCTGACTCTATGTACAGCACAGAGAGTGAATTAAGCCTGTTCTCTTCTGTGGTAGATCTTAAATAATTCTTTACTCTCTTTAGCGCTGAAAACAACCGTTCTGCCGAACAGTTTGACCCTGGTGTACACAACAGCATCCGGAACGCTATTCCCACGTTTGGATAAATGTCCAAAAAGCCTTTTTCCAGGATGTACTTGTATATCTCCAGTGACGATAACCCTTTTCCCCCTGTAGCCTCAGCGGACAACAAATGAGCTCGCAGGTGCAGACACTCGTTTTCTTATTCTATAAAATCTTAAGACACTATACACTAGAAAATTCTATCACATTCTTTAGCTTCCGTCGCCAACACTACTCGTATCGTAACCTTAACTAACCTCAGCAAATTCGCATGGAAGATAAAACCTTTGAGCCGCAAAATTGAAATTGATACAACTTTCTAACACACTTTCAACGCAAACTAACAAGTAGTGACAAGTTATAGAATGAAGTCCGGTGCGATGCAAAACAAACAAAGAACAAAAACAGTGTTGCCACTTGACTTGTCAAAAAATTAACTATGGTCAATTATTTTCTATTTCGTTCGGAAAAATTGACATTATTTTCCGTGTCCTGTGTCCTCAATGTATACCATTTCGGCCCCTGGTCAGGGCCCCCACCAAGGTTGGGGCCCTAGGCAGCTGCCTAGTTTGCCTAGGCAGAAGTTCGCCGCTGTGCGGCGCACTCTGGCAACTTTAATCAATACAATTGCCGAGTTCACGCAGGGCACATTTAGCTACCTATACAAGTCTCGAAGGAATTATTTATGTTTTAGATCCTCCATATTTATTTTATGAATTAAGTTTATCTAAAATATAAAATTTAACTGTTATCATGTCGTAATATTTTCTGTAAATGTTGCCAGATACGGACTCAATCATGCCTTGGTGAAATGGGGTATCTATTGGTGGGCTTTTACACATTTTAAAATATTTCCTATAAAAATTACTCATTCTTTACGTTTGATAGGTTAACCTTTTGCACTTTTATGTTGAGTGAGACTTGACATTGTAAGTTGAGTGAGGCTTGACCATTGCTGGATTATCTGAGACTAATTGCCTCCAGGGCCCCATGATTAGAGGGGTGTGGGAGGTTGGTCTTCAAAAATTTTTGCAACAGTGGCCCTGGAGTCTCTTTGTCCGGCCTTGGGCTCAACATATCTCTTTGAAGGAGGAGAGGGCTTTGTAAATAATGTTCTCTGACCAGCTCATGATTGCATTTTGTTGTCTTAGAAATCATCTTAGGACAAACTATCTCACTTATTGATATACAGTGAAAATCGGTCAACATGAAATGCATGGGATCAGACAAACATTTTGTGTTAAAATGATTTTCATGCTAAATGTTTTTCAAAAGGCAAATTTTTCATTTTTAAAGCATAAATGTAATGCCTTGACCCAATCTGTAAAAATATTTGCTGTCATCCAAGCCTTTTTATTTGCTGCATATTCGATGGGCAATTTCTTCACATTCTTGAAACAGCTAAGAATAAGAAACTTACCGATAACAAATAGAGGCAGTTTTTCCAAACCATCAGAATTGCAAGCAACCATCATGGTAATACGCTCTTTCAGTTTTTTCCACCAGAACACCTCTCACCTTAAAAAGAAAAAGTTTTTTCTGGAAGGCGCGAAAAAAAATGTTTCATCAGTTGTGAAGGCAAGGCAGCAGTTACCCAATCAGGTGTCATCTCAGGAGATACCTCTTTTGATTCACTGTTCTGGTTTAAACTTGCTTCTATCGAAAACAGATGATAATTTTTCGTGATTTTTAATAAGTTGAATTTGGAATTCCGAACTCTTTGCAAATGTCTGTTTTGGATCTATCACCGGCATTAATCGCTTCCAGGAGCTGCATGTAAACAAAGCCTATTACATTATTTTCAACGGGAAGAATATTTTCCGATTTATGCATTTTTGCTTTACGCAAAGATTTCCAGGAACGCATCTCTCACATAAATCGGGAGATACCTGTATTACATATAACTGGGTTAAGTATAACCCAGATCCTACTGTACTCCTCGCGATTGGCTCGAAATGTCTTGGCACCTCGCAGTGCGATATCGCCGGACTGGTACTGTCTTTCATGGGGTTTTCCGACAAACACCGAATTATTCGCAACATTTGCTGGATCGGCAGGACCAACAGATAATTTCGGAAGTCGGATAATCGATTGCTGAATAATCGATGATCTACTGTGTATATAATTACTCAGTGTTTCTGACCATCCCCCCTTTTATCTCTTGAACTGTTTGTCATAGATAAATGCTGTAAATGCCATTTTGTATCTGCCAACTAAGAAACCTCGAGAAAACTATTTTTGTGTACATAAGTGTCCCAGGTTCGACTCCAGGAGATGATTATATTTTCCCGTATGTTTACACACGAGTTTTGATTTTTCAAGGTGTAAGGTTTTTTTCCTTCATTCATTAAAATACATAAATATGGACCGAATTTCTCTGTTTTTACTTTATTGGATGGTTAAAACTATAAAATATCTTATTCTTGTTATGTTTAGATGTTACACAGAAGAATTTGTCAGAAACATGTTTCTTTTCGAAATTTTTTGGCTTTTTCATACTCTTTCCGGGTGTTACCAAGATGACCCACATTATTTCCTTCGATTGAATTAGCATCTATTAAGCCTTCTATTAGACAAAAGAATTGCATTATTCGCTTTGTGCTTTTTATGAAGCATTGAAATTATAGTTGTAAAAATGCCAAACTTAATGGATTTCAACGTTAATAATTGCAGATTATTATTATTTAGTAAACTGCATGTGGACTGGGGCATTTTTAATGATTGACCAAAAGAAAAAATCTTTCTTTATTTCAATACTGAAATGTTACCTTTTTCATAATGGAGAAGCAATTAAAATTGCACATATAAATTATAAAAGCAAACATGGAATTCAAAATGTCAGTTTTCTAACTCTATAAAGAGAAATAGACTATTATTACTTTTAAACATGCAGATTTCTGACTAATTTGCAAAATTTTTTGCGGGTACCACTAGTATATATTATTGTAAAATTTTATTAAGATACATGCTTAATGCGAGTAAACTGTTAAATTAATCTAATTGTTCTAGCTTTAGATTTAATTTGGGCAATTGCAACCCTTATTCAGGGTGTCCCAGAAATAAGTGCAATAAATTGGAGGGTGTGTTCTGTGCACCAAAACAGTGAAAAAATGTTGTATAAACATGGGTCTGGAAATGCTTCTTTAACAAATTAGAGCCATTCAAATATTTTCTCCCCAGCAGTAGGATAGTAAAACTTTGTTTCATAAGTAACTTGTGCAGTGGAACAGACCTTGGGTTAAACAGTTGTAAGACAAATGTTTTAATAAGAAAAGAGTCCAAGAATTTTTATTAACATAAAAATGACTGAAATGTAATTTTACAAGACAAAAGAGTCCTTATGCCATTCCAGTGACATGGGGCAATAATTGTAGTTAATGTTACAGTAGATGCTTAAATTGTTGACCTTGTGCTGTAACACTAGCTTCGGCCCGTTGATGCATGGATTGACAGATGTGCTGAAAAATGCCAGGAGTGTTGCAGGCTGAAATAAAGGCATTTTTAACTTGCTGGAGCAGTTCCTCTTCTGTATCCACTGATGAAGCATAAACCACACTTTTTGCTTGTCCCCAAAGAAAATAATCAAAGGGATTCAGGTCTGGTGATCGACTTGGCCAGGGTACCCATTGGATGTGATATGGGTACAGCAAGTGTTCATGATGAACCCGCAAGACTGTTATGTGCAGCACATGTTCAGCTGCTTGTACTCAGTGAACGCTTATATAGGGATTCACTTCTGGTACATGTCCACATAGCAATCGGATGTTACTGTAACTGCAGCATCTGCATTGCCTTCAAAGAAGTAAGGGCCTAAGACCCCAAAGTATGCCGCCCCACACCAATCAGTCACTTTTTCACTGTAAAGAGGACATTGGTGGAGCTGATGTGGATTTTCAGCTGCTCAGTAGCAAGAATTTTGTTTGTTTACATAACCTGACAAGTGAAAGTGTGCTTTGTCTGTCATAAGGAGATTGTTGATCACATTTTCATCATTCAAAATCCTGAGAAATTGCTCGAAAAAAATCCTACGATTTGCCATGTTGCGATCACTTAACTCCTGAACTACCGCAATTTTATACAAATGGAAATTGAGATTTCATGTAAAATTCTGCGCATGCTGCAATTGGATATTCTCAGAGAAGTGGTGTCTCTCCTGGCTGAATGATGAGGACTCCTAAGAATAGCTAACCTTACGTTTTCAATGTTCTCTGGCGTTCATACTGTACACACTGCCTGGAGATTTCCTTTTTAATGTAGCACTCTCACGAAAGTTCTGTACCCATAACTTTATGGTGTTATGGCTGGCAACCGAACCATTATGAGGAATATTGAAATGTCTGCTAAATAACCGTTGAGTTTTAATAATGGAAAAATGAAATGAAAAATGTTTAACAACGAACGAATGATGTTGTGCAGTTCACTACTCCATGGCTACTATAGTTGGGAGCATGAACGAAGGCAGGTGAGTCATGATTACTGTGCAGAGAGAGAGAAATACACATCACATTGCTGCCACACCACCAGCCTGCATAAGCTTTCGCTTAGAAAACAATGCATGATGCACGAAGTCCTATGCCGCTATTCCACAAGCACTCGTTGTTTGCTCTTGACAGCTGGAAACATTATAACCATCTGTACGTGTTGAATCATCTGCATGCTCTGACTCGTTTTTGAAGTACTGATACACTTTATATACGATTTCTCTAGCTTGTTTGTGCAAACCCTTGTGATTACTTCCTTCGACCTCTATTTTAAAACACCACAAGATGGTACTATTTAAATCGCAATCGTAATACATGTAAATAAACACAAAAATCACGCTGCAAATATACGAACCACACGCCAAGAGCCGCTGTAACTGACTGACGCTGATTGGCTAAGTGAAGGAGCGAGAGAAACCACGTGAAATTCCTTGCCTTTTGTGCATCCAGTTGCCACCCGCCTTCGTTCGTGCTCCCAGCTATAAAATGGTATGAGACGAGCTAGCCACTGACCTTGGTCCTGCTACCCCCACCACAGCAGTTGCCAGCATAACATAAAATCGTCAGGTTCCTCCACCGCACCCTGTATTCTTCTATCCACCATATAGTAAAGAACGGATTCTACTTCAATTTATTGTTTACATAGAGCATCATCTGAATGCAGAGAGTATCCTCTGTTGCTCTATTCCTCTCTGGAGTTTGTAATGATGCAAATGGCTAAACAATCATTCTACATCACAGCTACCTGTAGGCATACATAACAGTATTAAGGCAGTCTTGCTTAGTGATGGGTATCGAGCTCCAAAAGTTCAAAATTATCAAGTCTTGGCTGTCTGCTGAGGGCTCTTGTAAATAGGCTGCAAAACTCTTTAAATACTTCAATAACTGCTCTAGTGTCGCAAAATGTTTTCATATCAGCAGCACAAACACCTTAAATTTTGTGAAAATATTATTCATTGTTTCAACAAATAAATTTTCAGACCACAGTTTGGGAGACACTGTGTTAGGCCTTATCATGTTGTGTTTTGTCTTTTACTTGTATTTCCTAGCTTATTGTATGTATTTTGAGATCGCCTTTCAAAAACTTGGGGTGCAGCTTTTATTCAGGAACATCTTTTCCTAGTTTGTCCTTATATGTGAATAAATATGTTATTCTAATGCAAATATAACCAAAAATTTCACTTTATTTTTTTTGTTTAATCATGGGTCAATTCCACCAAGTTATCCCTTTAAAAGTTTTATCGTTAACTTTTAATAACCTTTAAAAGTTGTTTATTACTGTTCATTTTTTCAACACTTTCTGAATTTTAATAGACTCTGTTAAACTTGCATAATTTAAGTAAGCATAAAATTCCTGTCTTTTTTTCCTGCAGAATATTAAAGACCAAATAGTGAGGGAGTACCAGGAGAACAAACGTGACCAGCACTACCCAGAAGCCAAGAAAAAGTTCCAGTACTTGCATGAGAAGCTATCTCACATTAAACGTTTGGTGCTCGAATATGATTCTTCCAATGCTGGGCAAGTGTCAAGTGTACATTCTCAGAAACACTGATCCTGTGATTCCCTGTTTGTGTAAACTTTTTGTTTCTATCTCGACTAGCTCTCAGCACCCATTCCCCTATATCCCTGATTTTATCATTGCCATTCCAAATCCATTTCCAGCCCACATTTTCCGAGGTTTATTCTCCCAGCTAAACTTTAAAAAAATACCATGTTGCCTTTTTTCAGAGGACATCATCATAGGAATCTCGACACGAAAAAATTGAGATGCTCCAAAGGTAGTGATACATACATATATATAAATATATATACATATATATTTTTCTTTTATATAAATGTGAGTTTTCTTTGATAAGAGTCATGTGAGGTGCTTCAGCAGTAAAAATGAATTTATTCACAAAAATATTTAGATTACCAAAAGAAAGCATTGGGGCATGCTTTTCAAAGCAGCTGACTGACAGTGAATGCTTTGTTAATTGCAGTGAGAGCTTTTCAGTTGGTTGTGCTTTATTTTTTTCATTTATAAATACCCATCCTTTTTACCCATGGTTGTATGCCAGGCATACCTATATATCTGATTTAGGCTATGTAAAGATTGATCAGCATTCCATTTGGAAATAGAGGAAGATAAGGCATTTTGAAATACAGTGGGCCCTAGAAAAGATAAACCAGTTACCATGACATTTAATCGTCTAGCATCTGTTTCCTCCTCCTCCCTCCCCCTCTGTAATATTATAAGAGCTACTTACAAGTGCCACTTTCATTCTAAATGAGGGCCACTTGATTATCTTCCAATCCACAGTCTCTTGTTGAGCTACTTGGAAAAATTTTCCAGGTGTTTTTGAATAAGGAAGACATTTCCTGCAGGATTAGAGAGAATGAAATCCAAGTTATCTTGTTAAAGTATTGTTTTGGATATTAGTGATGTGTATTCAGGCCTTGTTGTACTAATCAGGTTTTTTTGCCTCTGATTGTGAAATGAAGTTTCCTATTTATCAATTTCAGTGTTTATGGTCTGATGTAACAACTGTTAGAAGTATTTCCAATGAATGAAAAATGCCTACCAGAATACAGCTTAAATTTGTATTTGCATTTGTACTTTGATAAGTTCTCTTAATGCTTCAAGAGAAAGAGGTCGAGCTGTTTATTCTAATATAAGCTATGTAACAGTTTCAGTTCCTAAATGAGCAATGGTTGATGCATTGTGTAACATAGGACACCAACTTAACTACAAACTACACAGAGGTCTCAAAGTGCTGTCAAAGTAATATATTTGCCTTAAGCAATTGTTAGTAAGGAAAACTTGATGATGTGCCTGAGTAAAAATGTTACTTGGTAAATGATGCTATTGCCAAAGAGGCATAGAATATTGAAATAAAAGAATGAGTGTAAGAAGTGGACATTATTTTTCCACTTGAATTTATTGAAACAAGTGGTTAAGTTTTATATAAAAGAAATTTTCTGCATGGAAATGAACTGAAGTGCCAAAATATCTAGGTCCAAATAAATTTCTCTTTATTAGTTTGCAAATATGAGTCAATTGTACTTGCAGTGTCCTCAAATTCTTTTAATTGATTTTAGATTTCTTTTCAATTTTAACCTTTATGTTTTGAAAGTATTCGAATCAATTTTAAAATTATTTCCATTGCCAGAACTTGGTGATCAAGATACTCCATATTTGAATGACTATTTAAATAAAGTGCTGACAAGCTGAGGGTATAATTTTCTTGTAAAGTCTTCATGCCCATAAAGTAATATAATTTTGAGGTTCATTTTGTCATTGATTAGCTGTGAGGTTGTTTGATTTGTGTTTTATGAATGTTACATTATTCCTGGCTGTGCGCTGGACTGATTAATAAAAACACTAATGAAATGTTGAACGAATGGGTGATCTGTTGCGCTTGGATTGTGTATGCCCATATGTGTTTGTGTGTGAATGCTTCATGTGGTATCTTTTTGCTGTTGCGAAATGTCACCACCATATATTATATATATATAAATATATATTTTCCTGACTGTGATGTATGAAGAAGTATGCTCATTCCTATGCTGATTATAACCAAGCAGAAAGAATCCTGCCATTATTGCCAAATCTTAAATTCATTTCTATGATTGAGTTGTGTCTCTTGTCTAAGCATTACGAAAGATTTTTCCTTAGGCTGAAATAGTAAAATTTGCCTTTGTTCTAAATATTTTTTGTGCTCAGCCTTTCTGTGAACCATTCAGTACATGTACAGTTCATATAGTATATAATACCTACATTCTGTGCTACATAATTTGGCCATTCAGAATTTCATTTAGCAAAAATTTGACAGCCAGACAAACTGAGATTGTTTTTGCACCTGGAAAGCATGTATTGAACTATGGAGTTTAGCCTGTAATTGAAAACTCATTTTTACATTATCGAGGTTATGTATAATGAAATATGTAGCACATTGCAAAGGTTTTGTTAAGATACCACATGTTTACCATCAAGAATGTGTTGTTGTCTTCTGTTTACATGCTGGGAAAACATTTTGTATTAAAAATAAGATTTGAGAATTTAATTTGATTTTGCTCTTCTGTAAATTCTGTAAATATTTTAACTGTTTATCCTGAAAGTTCTATTTGCTTCTTACTTGTTGCTATTTATTGCTCTTATGGTTTAACAAGAACTTTTGCCAGTTACGAGACATGGAGGGAATAAACAGGGCTTAAATTGAAAAATAAAACACTTATTCTCACCATTAATTACTACAAATTTATGTTGGTTTATATATAGTTCTTATTTTTGCCCACAAAATATTTCATTTAAGAGGATGTTTGACAGTAAATGTTGAAATAAAGTACTGATTTAATGATAGTTGAAGTACCTAATATACGTTCAATATGCAATGATGAAAAGATTTAGGTAGTGGAAGAAGTAAGCTTTAAATAAATGTTGCATTACTTTCCAGCTGAATGCAAGAAGTCCAAAAATTATTAATTACCCCAATGATTTCAATATTTTTCCTACAATTATGTTTCCCTTGCCATTTTGTAATGCAAGCTGGTTAGCAATTTCAGAAATTCATACAGTACTGTTTCTGTGATCGGGTGAAAGGTAAACAAAGCAACAGTAGCACTGTCGATGGCATGAAACCGACGAGAAATGGTACTATCATGGGGAAAGCCGAAAAATCGGAACTTGAACGCCATACATAAATATTAGAAGCATTTCAAAATAAGGATGAGTAATATAAATGAAGATGAATGCAACCCAACCTGAGAGGGGTCCACAGTGAACGTGAGAAAAAAACAATTGCCACCTAACCAACATTACCCAACCTGGGAGACTGTGTAGGCGTATGCTGCATACTGGTAGCATGTTAGTACCATTTCTTGCCCCTTTCTCACCATTGACAATGCTACCATTGCTTTGTTTACCTTTCACCCACTTATGGAAACAACCATTCATACTTGTCATATTTGCCAATTAATTTTATTAACTTGAGAATTATCGAGCTCATCGTATGGGTTAAATTCAAGAAAAAGCACTTAAGCATAAAAAATGGAAAAGTACTCCTCATAATTATCCATGTGTAAAATCCAGCTAATATAATATGCACCTCAGTTTTCACTAATGAAATATCAAGATTGTCTTAACGCCATGCATAATATGTACATAAGTAGTAATGAGATCAATGTAACCCTTCACTGTGGAACTACTATTGCGATTTTGGGAGCATAAGCTGATCCAAAATAGCAGCTTTGAATGCCCTGATAATTATTTTGGAAACAATGTTGAACCATCTTCAGGGTAGAGTGGAAAAATCCACTATCCCTTACTTTTGTTTTGCTTGTCATCAGTTCCCTCTCTTCCTCATCTACAATTATTTGATCTCCCACTCCACCTAGAGCAAAGGTCTCATGAAGGCCCTCCACCGAACCCGTGGGCCATATTAAGGCACCATACCAAATCTCTGGGCCACATACTTTCCCACTCCCCACACCATTTCACATTCATTCTCCCTTTCCACAAGGAAGAAACCACCCCAAACTTATGATGTTGCCTCAAACCCATTTATTACAAAAATACTAGATTCGGCGTCGAGGGTTAAGTTCTAAGTGCTGGATTAATATACTTCTAAAATTTCTTAGATTGATGTGAAATATTTTATAAAAAATACATTTGAGTTTTGGCTGCTAGTGTAAACTAGCTTACTTCACAGGCCACAGAAATGTACCCTGGGGGCTGCGAATTTGAGATCCCTGACCTAGAGAATGGTTACATTGTAAATGATACATCTCTTTGAATTTCTGTAATGTCTCGGTTCTTTTCTCTCTCAACCCAGTAGAACTGCATTGGCTATTTTCTGAAGGGATCAAGGCCATTTTTAATTTTTTTTACTGTCACATTAACCAAACAAGCAAGTTAAGCCTTCAAACTTAAGGTGATAGAAGTTGCTTCAAATCTTCGAAACAGGGAGGTGGCACATAAATTCAGTATTAAAGAGGCAAATGTTTGACTTGGGAGAAACTCAGGACACTCGAAAGGGCAATTTTACACTATACATGTAATAAATAAAAAATGTAATCAATTTTTCTTCTTGATTATTGCATCTAAAAACCACCTTTATAAAGACTGAAAGTAAAAGATTCTTATTTTTTTAACAAAAATCTAAAAAGAAATTTCATTGAAACGCTACATTAATAACAACTAGCTTTATCAGTGACAATTTGTCGGGAAATAACTTATTGGATGGCTGAAAAAAATGCATCAGTGACGTACCTGGGATGACACCTATAGCAAAATTTTAGGAAACTTTATGTAGAATATTGTTTTCCTGCATTTTAATAAAGTATAATAGTGTTTGTATCGACAATAACTTTAACATTGCACTATTAAATCAATACTTATTTATGGGAAAATAAACTTTTGCCATGTTTGGCACCTTTTGCAACCAGCACCTATGGCAAATGCCACATTCGCCATACCCTAGTTACTTGCATTTGTTACCATGTATAATACCCTAATTTTTGGTCAATTTTTCATGAAAAAATTATTCATGGAAAATTATGGTATCTCCAATAGCCACAATAATAACCTTGTTCTTTAATTCATTAATTTTATGTTCAAGTAATCCATATCACAGAATTGCTGATAAACATGAATTATTAAAAAAATATATTTTTCATTCAAACCCATGACTGCATTTTCCTTGAAAATAATGAGATCTGATGAAAGTTCTAATAGTCTATAAACAATGGGGATTAATTTCAACTATTCCATCAAATTTTTATAAAATACCTTTTCAAGGTTTGACATTGGACAAATTATTGATATGTATGTATGATGATGATTTTGTTAGTTTGATACCCAAGTTTTAATGGGAGAGATTCTTTTGTTTGCATATAAATTTGGCCACTAACCAACAATGTAAATCTTTAAGGAAGAGGTCTGATCTTATATATATTACATGGCAATATTTGGTGGAACTCAATTCCGTATAAATTACTGAATTTAAACTGGTTAGTAAGTAATTAACTGTATTGTATCCAACCTTGAATAATTTGCTGGTTTATGATATCATTTTATATATTTCTTTCTGATTTATATTTATCATATTTTTTAAAATCATTACAATACATTTTTACTCAACATCTTTTATACCTCTCAAAGCAATGACAGTTTTTATGAATGAAATTAACAGTACGTACTATTTTTAATAGCTCTGCATAATTTTCATAATTATGATAAATTTTTGGACGATACAGACTGATTGATGTGAGCCACCAACCCTAAGATGCAGAATAATAATGCATTGCTAAGTTTTATCACTGCCAGAAAACCCAGGAACTAGGAAGATATTTCTTACACTTGACAAAAATATATAGTAATTGAGGCCTACAGAGACACTTCATTTTGATAACTCTTAATTTCCTTCTCCCCTTATACCAAGAGTGAAGTATGGAATTTATTTGGAAGGGCCAATGTTGGAAATATTTTTCACTTATGAAAAATAAACAATATCTTACTCCTACATTTATTTAAGTTATTTTAAAACATTAAAAAAATACACTTCTTGGAAAAGAATGATGTTCAAAATATTAAATCTGCCCCAAAAATTTGTCTACGGGTAAGTAATCCTAAAAAATACAGCAATATACCAACACAGACATGAAATAACATTAGATGGTAGCTCGTAAGCACTTTGGCTCCAAGTTGAACAGCTGAAGGAGTTTTATACAACTGTTCATGAAATAACATAATAAAATATTTTAATATTTCTATTTCATGCATTCTTCTACCCAAAAACATAGTTCTTGCAGCTTTTCCTCCATCTCGTTACATCTTCCATTGTTCGTTATTAACCAATCCCAGCATTCAATTGAGTCTAAGTCACATTCAGACTCAACATCATCTACTCCTGAAATATAAATATAATTATTTAATTAATTTTCAGTAGATTAAGAATGTAAGGAATTTGATGCAGGATTGAGAAATTAAAGTGGCTTGTTAATTAATGACAACAGGCTTATAATTTTTATATTCTTTAATTTGGTAGACTAGATTTTTTTCTGCGAAATTATTTGAAAAAATGGGATTCAAGACATGCTTGGAAAATATCCATTATTTCAAAATGAATGATGTTTAATCAAGAAATGTGCTTAATTTCACTATTCATATTTTTAATTTAACGTACTAGCTTGCTGGGTCAAAAGTATCAATGCATTTCAGGTGCCAATTTTCTAGTCAATTCCATACCTGAAGTAAAAGACCATCCTCTTTCCCGTCGAATTTCATAATCAGCTTGCACTCGGACTGTCTTTACAGCTTCACCGTAGTGTTCTTTAAACCACTTTAAATCGGTCCTTCTACGAGCATCACTCACAATCCATACAGGTTTTCTTTCAGCTTTAAGGAGATTATATAGATATTAAATCTTGCTTTTTTATAAACTAGTAATACATTCAAAATTGTCCAAAACCATATCATTGAAGCTACAGGTAGTAAATAAGAGATGTAATAAATATGTAGACTGAACTTTCAATTTTTAACTTAATTCTCTTTAAACTTCGCTCACCTTCATACATTTCAATAGATGCTTTACAAAAATATCCATAGTCTTGTTTTCTCATGTCCTCTCCAAATTTAATCATTTCAATTCGATGGAGCTCTTTGTATTCACTTGTATCTAGTAGTTTATTAAAATCTAGATTATTAGCCGAGGACCAATGTTTTTTAATTGGCCCCGATAATTTCAACAGAGCACAATTTTCTGACCCAATTCTATAATTCACAGTAAAGTTTCTTTACGTATCATAAACACAAGCTTAAAACAAAAAATATAACGTAATTTTTAATAATATTACCTTTTGAATAACAGATCAGTTATGAAATCTTTCCCACACTTCCTCTTGCCACTAAAGATAAGTATACACTTAGGGGGCATAATAAACAATTTAAATACGCGCGCTTATCGTAATGGAAAACAACAAAAGATTCTTCATCCAAAAGAGATTCTCTGAAAATAGATGAGAAAACACTGACTTTTAACTAAAAAACACTCGGTGAATCACGAACGTGCCAACGTAGCCTAAAGCCGACTCCAGATACCGTTGAGTGACTTGCCTTCCTGGACAAGTTCCCGACTTTTACAGGTATTCGATTTAAGATTCCTATTCTTGTTCAAATAACAGAATTAATTCGCCATTACCATTGGATATGTTTTTACAAGCTTCAAATACAACTATATTACTACATGATGGTATTGTAATACCATGGCGTAAATATATATGTTAGAGCGAGAATAATTACTTAAGACTATTTCATTAACTCAATTTCGGAATTTTTGCAGTTGATTCAATTTTATTAGGAAATTCTGAATATATTTCTGAAGCGATGATATGCTCTTAAGTTGGGAGTGATACACTAAGCACTTATGTACTTAATGAATTAACATTTCTTATCCATTAATATGTAATAATAATTTTATTCGTCCGAGCGATTTGTTTGTACAAATATCTTATACATAAGAAATTTTTTAAGTTAGTACTGCTAACATAAGATTAGACTGATTCTTGTTAAAAGCTCCTGAAAACATCACTAACTAATGAATAGTTTAACGAGTCCCGTTTTCCAAAAATCACAGTAAATCGCGGAATTACAATTTTTCTCTATTGTTACTTAAATAAATCGGGATAAGAGAAATTTTAATTAAAGCACAATTTTCGTCTTGTTGGTGAACTGAATTAATCAAAGTCATTCATACTGAAAGAATGCAATTTTTATTTCTGTAATAATATATATTAAACCATTAGTTAAAGTTCGCGGTTCACACAGATTTTCTGTTGTGCTTTGTTATACAATCCGCTTTTAATCTTGAACCTTACATTAACTGACCTTATAATTTTTAACTTCAGCAATTGGTACGGAAAAAATAGACGAGCAACTTTCGTATAGATAGGAAAGGTGAAATACGTCATGTACTGTACTTCCATGTAACTAGCGGATTAATTTCGCTCGACTTTACCTTATTATTGTAATAATGTTACGGAGAATATACTTCTGTTTCAACCATGTGCGCAGCGTTAGAACAAATGCGAAGAAGGGCAATGGATTTCCTAAAATTATGGACCCGAATCCTGGTAAACATTTTTATTTCTCAGTTTTGTTTTGCTTTTATGTATTATTAATTAGCGAAATACGTTTCAGGTATTGAAAACAGGGTAAAAATACTAAAATTGGAGACGCATGATCATGACAATTTGGAAGTCAATGATCTCGATGACTTAGAATCTGACTTTACGGAAGCTGGGGATTTGCATCGAGAATACGAAAGGTTAATATTTATTTTGTTGTTTCATCAAGCCTCATCGAATTGCTAATTATTCATCCAATTCTTCGAAGCTATAAGAATTACGCTGTTTTATTTTTTTAATTATAAAGGTCTAACTTCTAATATTCTTTATTCTACGACCTAACAGGTTAAATTTTAAAGCTAATGTGTATGGAGTATAAGCTTGTGGTCATATTAGTTTATTTCGTTTAACCTCACAGTTGGAAAGGTATATATATAAAATATATATTATATATATATATATATATTATATATATATATATATATATATATAAATCATTTCTCAGGGAGAAAAGAACTGCTGCCAGGACATTATCATATGCCATTACAAAGAGCAAGTATTTTAAAGCACCTAAATTACCAAATCTTTTAATGTGGAGTGAAAAAGAGCAAATTAGACATTTACACCAGTTAGACCCAAATGAATGGGACGCTGAAAAATTATGTAGATGCTTTCCAGCGCCTCTTCATGTCATAAAGGTATGTTTCTATCCACTAGTATCATATTACGTTTCATCATGTTATTTTATTAGCCCTTAGTATTTATTTCATTAAATAATTTTTCTTCATTTACATTTATGTACTTGGTTGTAGGTCTCATCTCTTCTTCGAATAGCCCCTCTGATTTTTTCTTTAAATATTTGAGTTCTTACCTTGAGAGTGAGAGCTGCTTAATTATGTTACATGTTCACTCGCAGGTTTATGCGATATTACAAATTCAATCAGTTAAAATAATGTATTCGTTTTTGCT
This sequence comes from Tanypteryx hageni, assembly GCA_028673005.1. Taxonomy (NCBI): domain Eukaryota; kingdom Metazoa; phylum Arthropoda; class Insecta; order Odonata; family Petaluridae; genus Tanypteryx; species Tanypteryx hageni. Next base: position 182,114,885 of record CM054115.1, on the reverse strand, counting down.
CATAACACTGTAATTCACTTGGGTCAAAGACAACATTTTCCAAATTTGGTCTCTTACAAAACTGAAATTCATGTAAATTGCACATTTAAAGTGAAAATGTGACACCAGCTTCAAAGAAATTTTTTTAAATCTTCAATCTTGTGTTGTCTAAAATAGCCATTAATTATATAATATCTGTATTCAAAATAGTAAAATTTCATTTTTTATATTCTTGAAAATGTCTTCTTAAGAAAATTCTTAAATCAAAATGGACACCTAAGAATAAATCTATGGTGGATAGACATGATAAATCTGTTGAGAGAAACTGGATTTCGCTAAAAGAAGGGAAATTCGATTTGGAAAATGACCTCAAACGCCACCTGCTGAGTTTTACTTCTAGGAGAGTTGCAGTTCCTGCTAAAGGTAAAGTATAATATATTTATTATGTAATTTTGAGTGATATATCTGTAATGGTATATATTTAGATAATGCTTACCATAATTAAATAATTAGCTCAGATTTTAAAAATATTCTATTTCAGATTTGTCAAAAAATAGCAAGCAAATAATCATACATAACCAACAAACAAGATCATCAGAATTCTCTGATATTGTTAATAATAATACTTCCTATAGAGGTTTGTATGATGACAGTAATAGTACTTTAGATAAAGATAAACAAATAAAAGTAAATATTCCAGAATTTATGCAGACGAAGACAAACAGTAAATTTTGTGATCCTAAAAGCGACTCATATGTTTTGCCTGGTAAGGCATCAATGAAACATGAATTTGTGTCATACAAAGAATTCAAAGAGGAACTTATAATGTCAGTGGGTGAAGGTGCTGAGAAAGATGAACTCTCTCAGGAGTATTATGATTACATAAATAAAGGAAATTCTGTTAAAGATGTACAGTTTTCACCCCATGAAGATTGTCAACCAGAAATCAAAGAAGATTCAAAGAAGGAAAATAAGCTGACTAAGTACAAGAAGAATGAACTTGATGGAAATTTAACTCCTCAGCAGTTGGTAAGTAAGTCTCAAGTGATAAAATTATGTATTGTTTCAAAATTTTACTAGTAGTTTAGAGAAAAAATGTTTACATGTTATAGAGATAAGAATTTAAATTATCCAATGAAACTGAGGAATCTCTACTTTTTGTCAGCAATAAAATCAGAATGCCTTAAATAACCTCTTTATGTTTCAAGTAAATATTTAGGGTGAAATCCTTGAATTAGTGTAGGGAGCTAACATTATATGTATTGTTCTTTCTCAGAAACGTTAAAATGTATTTCGGTATTTTTAAGCCTTGTTTTTTTGTTGTAATTTTGTAATAATTAATCAGATCATGGGTGGAAATGGATTGTCAGAACTAAGTACATGCTCAAGAATCAGTGGAAAAGCAGTGGGGAGGGTATAGATAAACAACAAATAGCTGTGTTAAAAAATCCACTCTGGAACTAGGTGTAAGCGGTATATCTGCATATACCACCATTTCCATCTCTGAATCAGATGTTTCTGTAATATTTGTGATTTAGGCTGCTGGGACTGTGATACTTAAGTCTCATATTTAGGTAATTTATGGTTTGCAGTAGATATTCTCAAAGATCAAGTGCTGTGAATGAAACTAAAAAAATCTCAAGGCAAAGAAGATGCTTGACACACAGCTGTGCAAACTGTAGTCTTTAAAGGGATAATTGTATTCTATTTTTACAAAAGGATTTAATGCTAAATTTAAATTTGTGCTTCAAGAAACCCAATGCCCAATTTATAGAATATGTTTCATACAACCCCATTGTGTAACAAGGAAAGAGCTGCTAAAGCAGACCGTAAATGGAGATTTTTTAAAAATCAAATTGTTAATACAGAATGTTAAAATGTATGTATATTAGTTATGATTAGTCTAAAATAATATTAGGCATTTAAAAAATTAGACGGACAAGTTGAGAAAATGTGCATAATGAGATAGAACAGTGAATTGATAAATGGAAAAACGATGTCTCTGTCTTCTTTTGTTTAGGAGTTAGCATGTGATACAGACAGATGAACCTCCACGAGAAAATGTGCACTATGAGTCAGAATACCAAATCAATTAGCAAATAAAAGTCTAACTGCTTTCATTTAGTTAGGGCATCAGGCAGACGGACAGACAAACTCAACACACACCCAGATTTTTTGAAAAATCTGCTAAAAATAACTACAGCCATGGTTTTGACTTGTAGAGCCATCATCACCTGATTTATACACCTCTATAAAACGTATTGTTTAAATTGTGTGCTAATTTTTTTGAAAAATCTCCATAGTTACGGCTTTCGTGATTGAGTTCATTTAGATGTAATGCACTATTTCATATGTATTCATGATATATTATTGGTGAAAGCTCTTTACCTTTGTATGTATCAGTTAAAAATTATTTGTTTTTCCATTGCAGGATGTATTCATGAAGGCAGAAAGTCACAAATATAAAATAAGAATACCAAAGGAAAAGATGGACTCTTCTGCCATTTACAAAGTGAATGACTGTTTCTATGACACAAATGGAAAATTTTTATACCGTGTACCTGGAATGAAATAAATTATTTACTTTTTGAATGCAGTCAATTTATCCCATACACATATATGGAATCTAGATGGATGTTGGTGTAATTTCATCTTTGTATCCTGTAGGCCATTTAATGGAAATTGTCTTTCAGTTGACACTATTTTGCAGTTTTTATGAGAAGCATTTCAAATCAGAATTTTAGTTTCTGACAAGTATTTCCATTATTTGATTTTTTGAAAATTTATTTATCTCCTTCTGTGGCTTTTCTTCATGGCAGGAATGTAACTAGCCTCACAACTGTGGAGGAGTGAACATTCAAACATTATTGTCAAAATGTTTGGAGGGGCACATTAAAATTTAAAAAACAAAATAATAATGAGAAAACAATTGTTTTAACCAATATTTTATGCACTTGTCACATGAATAAAAGGTAACTTTTTATTAAGAGCAAAAACAAAATTATTTATTTATTTTTTAAAAACATTATTCAGCAGGTCGGCCAAGGACCTATAAAGGGAGGGCCAGGGCCTCTCCTAGTTACATCTCTGCTTCCTGGTACAAGCATTTTATTTCTGTGCAAAGTACCGATGTTTATCAATTTTTCCTCTGTGGGCTTTCATTGAATGCAATTTTTTTATTTGGTCAAAATTGTGTTTTATGATCCATCTTCTTCAATTTACCCCAGTTTGAAATTCAGAAGAGCTTGTCATAAGGCAAATTGACATACTATCTCTCTGACAAGGGCGTCAAGAGCCAGAATCGGCCCTGGCTCAAAAAAAATTGCTGGGCTCACTTTTCTCTCCAAATCTTGAGAACTTACTAAAAAGAAGTTCCTAAATTAGAACACCAATGAGCTCAAAAACATGGCAAAATCAGAACAGCAGCTGTTTTTAACTCAGTAGTAAAAAAGAAAGTGAAATATCAACATACATCTAGTAACTATATAATGCTAATTCTCTTGGTCACTTGTTTATCATGTCCATAACACTCAATATCTCAGTTGTTTCTTCAGCCAGTTCAAGCAAATTTGGTAGGATTGGATTGATCATGTACCAGTCACAAATGATAAAAAATTTCCAAAAAAGTCCTTTGTTCGACTCCAGAGTGTGATTTCAATTTCCCATAAGATAACAAGTAAAAATTGATTTTTCGACATAAAGGCTTTTACTCTTTTGCAAATTAAAATTAGAAATGATTGACCTACGATCTTCGGACCTGGACCGTTTCAAAGAAAAGTAACGTTTCTTATTCTTATCATCATATTTTGCCTAAGATACAAAATCACTCAATTTCTACGTTTAAATCATATTTATTGGAAAAATTGAAACTTTTTAATGATATGTTACCTTGCTGACCGTGTCATTGTTAAACCTCGAGGTTGTATTGTTGTCTCAATCCTTATACTATATGCTTAAGGAAAGCATGCTTTGAATGTTTTAATAGATGAGAGAGGAAGAAAGGAGATAGGGAGAGAGTGGGAGTGAGAGAGGGGGAGATGGAGGGAGACAGAAACAAAGGTAAAGGGAGGGATAATGTTCTTTATTAGGTTGAAATTGGGACTAGGAAATATATTTTTCCAGAGAAAGAGGGGAGGGGAGGGAGAATGGGAAGGAGGAGGATTGGAGAGAGGAAGAGAGAAAAGGATGAGCATTGGAAAGTGCCTTAAATTTAATACTTAATCCATGCAACCAAACTTGATAGGATTGCTATGATCATGTACCAATAGTGAATGACAAAAATTTTTCAAAAAGGGACCTGGGTTTGACTCCAGAGGGTGATTTCAATCTCCCAAAAGACAATCAATATCTCAGCTGTTTTTTTCATTACAAAGCTCGTTTTAAACATGCTATTTCATCTAGTATATCTATAAAACAACAAAAACATCGCTCAAAATTATTATTTCAACCATCCTCAATGGGGGGGAAGGTTGAAAATGTTTTTACCTGACAATGAATGGGTAAAGAAATAAAAACAAATGCATTATTTTTTCTATATAAACTCCACCAAGATTGATACAGGACTGTTATTTTGAAAGTACTGAAAACAAACCATTAAAAAAAATATCTTGTCCTTCAAAGTAGTTTTGAACAGCTGATTTCAACTCTTCTTTTTTTGAAAATTGTTTGCCCATTCTGCTTTTTCAAATTTCAGAGCAGGAAGTAGTCATTGGGAGCTGATTCAGGGGTGTAGGGTGGGTGGTCAATTTGTTCAAACTTTAATTTCTGCATTTTCTGCTGACAAATTAGGGCCTTGTGAATGGGTGCATTGTCATGCAACAGGAGAGACAACTTCCCACACCGATTCTCCTTGATGGCATTTTTCAACTTTTCCAAAATGTGGCATAATAAGCACCTGTAATAGTACTTTTTGGAGGCAAATAGTCAATTAAAATAATTCCTTTGGAATTCCAAAAAACTGGCTAAAATCTTGCCGGCCGATGGTTTCACTTTAAATTTCTTTGGAGTCGAGAACCTTTGCCTTTCCACTTAATTGATTCTTGTTTACTTTCGCGGTCATAGTGATGTTTCATTCCCCATAACAATTATTGAATCATTTCTACCTTGCATCCCTTGCACAAACCCAAAAATTGTTTTGAAGTTTCTACTCATCCCTATTTGTGCAGTGGTGTCAGCATTCAGGGTACCCATCTTGCACTCACTTTGGACATCCACAATTGTTCATGAATAATATTTAAAACTTTCTTTGCTTATGCCCACTTCCCTCGCTAGCTTCCATGCCTTGATTCGCCGGTCTTGGAGGATTAGATGTTCAACTTTCTTGTTGTTTTCTTTAGTAACTGCCGAAATGGGTCTACCAGGTTGGGGATCATCTTCAAGAGACTCCCGGTCCTGCTTAAACTGCTTGGACCAAAATTTGATGACACCTTAGGACGGAGCAGACTCCCTGTAGACTGCAAGCATAAGTTCGCGAATTTGTGATGGCCTACTTTTCTCCTTGATGAGGAATTTAATGACTGCTCTGTACTCTTACTTGGACATTTTCATTGGACACAATGATCTTAACGACTTCAATCTTTCACTAAGACTTAGCTTGTGGTTTGGCTGGGATAATTGTGTGTTTAGATTCTTTAAAAGATAATGTAAGAGTAATGGCATAAACACCAACAATGTAAACATTTTCATGTCGGGTAAATAACTTTTCAACCTTCCTTCATATTAAGCCTTCATATACAAAGGAAAACCAAACACTATTCTTTTTATGATATATAAAGATATAGTCTAAAGGTGCTTTGTGATAATATCTCTACAATGTAAGATAATTACCTAAAGTCATTCAGATTGAATTACAATTTGTCCCTCCCCCTCCTACCCCTCTTTATTTTTGCCTTTACATTACGTATTCGTAATTGTTATAAAATTCTCTGTCAATTGATACCAATGTCGACTGTTTCCTTAGCATAACTTATGTCCTCCCCTTATCCCTCCTTCCCTTCATTTATTTTAGTTTTTATGCTGCATATTCGTAATCATTATAAAATTCTCTGTCGATTGATACCAATGTCGACTATGTTTCCTTAGTGTACCTTACACCCTGCCCCCTTTTCCTTCCCATATCCTTCCCCCCATTATTTTCACCTTTATGATGTGTATTCATAATCGTTATAAAATTCTCTGTGGATTGATACCAATGTCGACTGTGTTCCCTTAGCGTACCTTATGCCCTCTCCCCTCCTTCCCCCATTATGCTGCATATTCGTAATCGTTAAAAAATTCTCTGTGGATTGATACCAATGTCGACTTCCCTCAGCATACCTTACACCAGTGGTTCTCAGGCAGATCTACCTTGCGACCCCCTCTGTGCGTATGTTTGGTTGCTGCGACCCCTCCATGAGTTTTTGAGATGTAAAAAATGGTTTTTTTCGAAAATGGGAATTTATGATAATAAGCTAAAATTTTGCCACAAAAATCATTTTATTTATAATATTTATGTGTATAGATACATTTTTAGATGTTTGTCATTAATGAGACATCAACTTGTTATTTATTACATTGCAATTGGGTGTCCAAGAATTCACCATACCCCTGATTTACTTTCGTGATATATTTGTTACATTCTCTGACATGTACTCGTATTTTATGAATCCAGCAGGGCACCATCATATCCGACACAGAGATTGATGCATTGCCATGTCCTTCGTGACATCTTCCACAGTATTTGCGTTGTTAGAGAAATGTTGTTTGGTCCAAAGAGAATCCTTATTACATGTTGAAGATGTAAAACAACCCACCGCACATGATGTTGTGGGCAGGCAGTGCTGTAATTAGGGTATGGTGAAAGTGGCATTTGCCATAGGCGCTACCCGCAGAAGGCGCCCAACTTTTCCGCATAACATGCCAAAAGTTTATTTTACCATAATCAAGTATTAATTTATTACTTAAACGTTAAATTTACTCTTAATAAAATGCTACGATTCTCCATTAAAATGCAGTTACCTCTCTGTGGGCAGGTATAATTGCCAGTTATGTAATTGGTCCATATTTCTTTGACGGATGTCAACGGTGCATCATATGTGGAAATGTTGAAGAATTATCTTATACCAGAGCTGTCCACAGAGGGATCATGGAACAGGTGTGGTTCAGCAAGATGGCGAGCCAGCCCATATCGTGTTAAATTTTTGCTATTTCCTCAATGAAGCATTTATTCTGAAGATTCAAACTGTCAATCAAACAAAACATAGGCTTATAAACTAAAATTGAAGGATTGAGAGAATTAGGAAAAAATCAGCATAGCAAAGGCTGCTTGCGACCCCCGCCAAATTGTCTCGCGACCCCCAAGAGGGGTCATGACCCTACATTTGAGAATCACTGCCTTACACCCTCCACCCTTTCCCCTCCTTCCATTCCCAGTTTTTACTATGGCAACTGGGTTTTATGGTAAGTGAGAATTGAGCATGTGAAATCGAGCAACTGGGGCAACACCGTCTGTCTGTATGTGATAGGATTTTGCGGGTGCTCTAACTAAAAAACTTACACTCGTATCAATACCAAATTTTATATTTAAAAAGAGTACTATATTATGAAGAGCTGATTACGTTTTGGCAACAAATGCAAAGAAGTAGATGTTTACTCTAGTCATATTTTGGTTTTTGGCCAATAACTTTTAAATCTTCATAAATGTAAATGTTGTTTATTATAAACTTCATAGATAATATTATTCTCTATAACTTTTGTTTTAAACGTTATTTCGTAGAACGCATTTTTAAGGAGATATGCCATTTATTTAATACTAGCTGAAATGCCCGAATTCGCTCGGGAAAGAGTTTTCTTTTAAGTTGCAAATGATTTTTATTATTTATTAATTGTGGTAGCCCTGCTCTTAAGCTTCGCTTTAAAAATCTTGATTTCATTATAGTATTTTGTAAAAACCATCTATATAAAATTCAGTTGAAATCCATTGAGCCAATTCCTTTCTAATCCATAGTTACTGAAAGAGATTAATTTGTAATCGTGGCACCCCTGTTTAGTTGATTCGGTCCAAATATGCTATTAAGGCTTTATATATATATATATATATATATGTGTGTGTGTGTACATAATAAATATTATAATATGGTTCAAATCTATGCGGTCTGTTTAACACAAACACTTATAAAAATAAGTTTTATTACTTTTATTTTGGCAGCCCTGCTTTGTATATTTATCCTAAACATATTATTTTTGTTTTTTTTTATCTTGCACAACTCCTTCATACAAAATTTCGTTGAAATCGGTTCTGCCAATTCCTTCCAAATTCATAATTACTGAAAAGTTTAACTTTGCAATTGTGACACCCCTAATTAGTTAATCGGGTCAAAGTATGGCATTTTGGTCATGCATTTATGTGAAATTTCTATGTACCATATTTGTTTGAAATCGGGTCGGCCAATTCCTTCCAAAAGCATAATTACCAAAACCTTTAACTTTGCATTATACTTAGTTAATTGGGTCGAAGTATAGCGTTTTGTCCATGAATTTCTGTGAAAATTCTATGTACCAAATTTGGTTGAATTCAGTTCGGCCATTTCCTTCCAAAAGCATAACTACAGAAAATTTTATTTTGCAGTTGTGGCACCCCTGCTTGGTCTATCCGGTCCAAATATGTCATTTTGGTCTTGTATTTATGTGAAGATTCTATGTACCTACCAAATTTGGTTGAAATTGGTTCAGGCAGATCTTCCCTGATATATGCATACAGGATGAAGGACATTGCTGAAATTTGGACCGATCGTTCCATGGGGACCCCTCGAAATCGTGAAATTTGGATTGACCCGTACATTACGATCCTTGACATCATAGACCGATTTTATCCATTTTAGGCTCGAAAATGTATCTCATCAAAACATTGATATTATTGGAGAATTCATCAAAATCGGTCAATTGGTTGCTGAGATATCTTCCAAGAACTGGCATTTGAACCAACAATGGGGACCCTCGGGCACCTGGCACGATTTGAATTATTTTTGTCACTGCAGCTCTAAGGATCAACCTGAAGCTGCTGCCAAATTTTGAAGCTCTTACATTTATTTTCTGAAGAGTTACGACTGACACAGACACACAGCTTCTTTTATTTTTAAGATTTGCTTTAATTTTAGTATATCCTATAAGGAGCAATCCGTTTGTTTGTGTGTCCAACCACTCTATGTAAATCCTCATAAGAGAGCACTTTCAGATCCCTTTTTTCACTTACAGGCTTTTTTCTTTTGCAAAATTAAATTAGAAGTAATTGACCTATGATCTTTGGTTAGAGACCATTTTAAAGAAAAATAAACAAAGGTACTTATTTTTGTTGTTGAATTTTGCCTTCTGCTTTCTGCATACTAGATGAAATTGCCCATTTAAAACAGGCTTTGTAATCAAACAAACGGCTGAGATATTGACTGTCTTATGGGTGATTGAAATCACCCTCTGGAGTCAAACTCGGGACCCTTTTTGAAAAATTTTAGTCATTCGCTATTGGTACATGATCTTAGCAATCCTACCAAAATAAAATACTGTAAATTACACGTGAATAAAATTCACCATAATACAAAGTAAGAAGGACATCAAGCATTACAGTAGATTGTATACATCTTATAAGAAAAAAACGGAACTAAGGTTATTTGACAATTTACATAAATGAAATTCCGATGAAATATGAGAATCCTGGATTCCCAAAAATTTAGTATGATTTACCTGATTAATAGGTATACAGTTAACCTCAATTGTAAGGCTTTTATGAGTTTTATTAATGTTAGCAAAATACATTGAGATTTGTCAACATTCAGGTTTAAAAGATTATTTTTAAACCAATCATTTAAATGTTGATAGACTAGCTTGCTATTGTCTTGTAGCCTAGTAAAAGAAGGGGGTGATAAAATAAAGTTGGTGTCGTCCGCATACAGAATAGGTTTAACACCCATTATTGAGTGAAAGTCTTTGAGAAGGTCATTAATAAACAAAAGGAATAGCACAGGATCCAAAACAGAGCCCTGGGGAACAACATTTTCTACTATTTTTCTGGAAGAAATGTATTTTGAACCATTCTTAGTTATTATTACATGTTGTGATCTGTTATACAAATATGATTTCATCCTTGTAGGGTATGCCTTGATTTCAAGTATTTCAATGCATTGGAAAAGTCAAAAAACAGTGCCATTGTTTCCAGTTTATTATCAAGAGTGGTTAGAATATGGTCAATTACTTGATAGGTTGCAGCAGTAATAGATTTTGCCTAAAGCCATGTTGACATAAGGATATCTGTTTAGTAGAGTGCAGATATGACATTAATCTGCTATAAAAAACTTTTCAAATACTATACCAAATTGACTTTACGTATTATCCGAAGTAAACTTGGTCTACTCGAGCGAAAACTGTAGGTGGGGATTGAACTTTTTTCTAAGTTTCGAATTTTTTAAAAGATTTGGTTCTTAGGTATTAATGGGGCTCCACCTTCGTAGCGCCCCTCTAGGGGCGAGATATGGAACTAAAAGGCGCTAAATATGGCAAGATTTGAAATTACGTGGAGCAGAACTCGGCTCGGCCAGGGAAGGGATATTTGAACATTAAGGAGAATTTTACTCGGCCCCACCGGATCGGGTAAGTTGGTCGTAGTGTTTTTTGTTCCTCCTCAACCTTCACTGTTCCCCCATCGGGTTGGTAAGCGTTCATCTTAATATATGCCAATCAGCGTTAAAGCTTGCGTTCCGTGTGCAATATATTAAGATACTCGAGGGGGGAACACAATGAACGAGAGAAGGCTCCACGTAATTCCAAATATCGCCACTTTCAGCGCCTTGTAGGTCCATATCTCGCCCCTAGACGGGCACTGCGGAGGTGGAGCCCCGTTAATACCCAAGTACCAAATATTTAATTGTACACAGTTATTAGCCTCCATATATTACCGAATTCTGGATAATGCATATCGGAGATGCTAACGTTATATTCAGTTAATACTATCCCTACAGCTTCACATTGTACGAAAATACGTTTTTCTAAAGATATACTGTCAACAAGTTTGTATGTCCTTAAATTTCATGTATTATTATATTGTATCTATTGATATGTTCCATGATTAGTCGGAATTTTAATTTAATTCAATGGTAATATTATGTAACTATGGCTGTTTATTTGAATATCAATATATTTCTAATTTCTGTACTTTGACTTACTTTATGTTCATGTACTATGGATCAACAGAGTGAATAAATTACTACTAGCACAAGTATTTTTTATAATTTGGAATACTTGCAATCTAACAACTAGGTATTAAACAGCAAAACATTCTTGAAAGGAACATGTCTCATATTTTACATTTTTATTCCTTTTATTGTCGCAGCGCCAGCGCACAAAGCTACAGATTACATACCAATACTATATTAATTATTACATAAGTAAAATTTTCGATATATCGTTTCTGTCTAATAGAAACTCATTTCAAAGTTTTTCCATAGGTGTCAGAAGCATCGGACTTTCCATTGCATTCTATTGGGCGTGTTCTGAGACGCAAGCCGGTTGGCATTTCCTGGTATAGTGGAATTTTTCCTCTGTCGAAAGGCAACTATCGCAACACGACCTTGAAGAAAGCGGGAAGTATTGATCACCAACATTTACTTGTAGGTCTAGAGGACTAACCATGGCACATCATATTCAAAGCAAGGTGATGTTCTTTGCTAATTGTTATAGGATAGTTTATATATACTTTAGTATTGGTTTTTTTGATAATCGACTATAATTATGAAATTATCATCTTAATTATATTACTATTCCGTTGTTCTAGTCTGACCTTGACAGCAAATTGGCCGAGGCAGGTGACAATTTGGTGGTCATAGATTTCTCTGCAACGTGGTGTGGCCCCTGTAAAATGATTGGGCCTGTATTTGAGGTTAGTATTAGTAGATAAGGCAATTGATATGAAATACACGAAAAAGCAGTTATTGTATTAATTTATTTTACAACTTAGTGCATTCATTTCATTCATTCATTCATGCGAAAACCTATATCGTTATGTTTTTAGTTTATTTATTAAAAAGTTATTGCAGTGTATGATGTAACTTAAGGTTATTAGCATATCAGTAATCGTTGCACTCGTTGGCTGGAGGTATACTGTTACTCTGCTGGGGAGACGTCCGCAGTCACTGCAGTTTTTTTGTCGTTCATTCAAGTTACTTTCTATTGCTCGGCTCTAACGCTCGAATACATTACAATTTCATTCAACCCGTTACTTTTTCGGGACACTCGGGTGCATTACTTTTTTTTACTAGTTCGCCAGAAAAATATGACGTTATTCACTGATATTTCACTCGTATCTAAAGTAATTTTAGAGCTCAAATGAAGGTTTTTGTAGAAATATTGCGAAATTTATGGAAAAGCAAAACTTGGTGCCTAATATCATATATTTTAAAAGTTGAGATTCCCGAGGAATAAGCTTATATCATTGGTTTCACCCATTAAAATTTTTTTGATGTTTTGTTTGGATTGTAATGAAGTTGTGGTGGTTTTTGTTTTGACTCAATTTTCCCAGTTTTCAAAATGAAAATTGCTCTATTTTAGGCAATGGCCTCAGAATTTCCTAATGTCGTATTCCTGAAAGTAGATGTGGATGAGTGTGATGAAATAGCATCCGATTTTGGAATCACATCCATGCCCACGTTCGTTTTCATCAAGAAGTCCGAGAAGGTAACTTTTTTACATATTTTACATAACTTGAACGATTTTACATAATTTTGTTAATCTTGACTAGTAAGATGAAATTTTTGTTAATTAGAACCGAACTTTTTTTTCAGATAAAAACGTTCTCAGGAGCAAATGCAGAGAAACTTAAAGAAACAGTTATGTCACTGAAGTGAATTTTATTTTTGTTGCCTATGCTGCCTAAATATTTCCCTCAATTGCCTTGCCTCAAAAAATATTTTATTTTATACATGCAGCTTTAGATGAAAATGTAGTCGAATAAGTTAACCCTTGTGAAATTGATAATTAAAGTAATGAAAAGCGAATGCATTGCTTGTCTTCTGGGCATTCTCATTTAATTTTGTACTGTCCCATAAGGGAAAAGTTTTAATGGAATGCACTTATGCAAAATAAAAATAATCTTGAACACATTAATTACAGTGTTATTCAGTGACGTCTATGTTTGGTACACACTTTGAAGTGATATAATTTGCACCTTTCTGAACGTCTTATTTGTAAATGGGATTTTCTGGATAAATTTTCTTCTGTATATGAATTATGATTTATAATTTAGTCATTTTACTTTAAGTTAATTATCACTCTATCGTCACCAAGTTAGAATTTGAAGATTTTTGAAGAGTGTCATTGTTTCACTTTACTGAAATATTTGTTTTAATTTGAGTTGATGCTTTTTACTTTCTCCATACGTAGTATAGGAAAAAGTATTGTTTTCATGAGAAAAATCGATTTCGAGATTTCAACGGAAATACATGTTTTGACCATTTTCTCAATGTGTGTGTGTGTATGTATGTGACAGTTTTTTTGTGGGTCCTCCAACTCAAAAACTATTAATCAGGTCAACGCAAAATTTTATATTTGACATTTTTGTTCAAGACAAAAGAACATTACTTTTTGGTAAAAATTGGTCAGCCGGAAGTGGATGTTGAATCTTATCACATCAGTTTTTACTTTCTCCATATGTAGTATTGGGGAAAGTATTGTTTTAATGAAAAATATCGACTTCAAGATTTCAATGGAAATGCATGTTTTGAGGTCTCCTGAACACATTTTGACCATTTTCTCGATTATGTGTGTATCTGATAGCTTTTTTGTGGGTACTCTAACTCAAAAACTATTAATCAGGTCAATGCGAAATTTTATATTTAACATTTTTATAAAAGTCACAAGAACTGATTAGTTTTTGGTAAAAATCGGTCATCTGGAAGTGGGTGTTTACTCATGTCACTTATCAGTTATTTTGAAATATTTGCTTTAATATTCAATAAATTAAAAATGTACTGGGATAAAAGTTGTGGGAAATTTAATTTTCTACAATCTTTGTTTGAAACATTTTCCCATGTAATGCATTGTTTAAGAGATATCTTATATTTTTAGCTGCCACCAACACTACACCTACTGACGACTATTGTTAACAATTGACGCCTAGTTACATCTTAGTAGCTCTCCTTTTTCTTTTCTTAATTTTTGGAGCTTTGTAGCTATATCCAATATCAGTATGCTATGGTTTATTTCTTTTCTTTGTAACATCTAAAACTTTCTCGCAGTTTATTAAAATATTTATTATTGTGTAACCTACTTGGAATTTTTAGAAATATTACAGATATGGAGAAAGTCATGTGTTGGCCACATCAGATTTTTTGAAATAGTTTCTTTTATATTTGATTAATATAAAAAAGTATTGGAATAAAAGTTGTAGGAAATTTAATTTTCTACAACCTTTGTTTGAAACGTTTTTTCCTATAATGCATTGTTTAAGAGATATCTTGAAAACTAATTTAGCTGCCACAACCACACCATGTACCGACAACTATTGTAAACATTTTACACTTAGTTACATCGTAGTAATGCTTCTTTTTATTTTCTTAATTGTTGAAGATTCCTGGCTATATCAGATGGCTACGGTATGAGTTTATTTCAGTTCTTTGTAAAGTCTTGAAATTTTTCTTGCAGTTCCATAAAATATTCATTATCATTTAACCTATTTGGATTTTTTAGAAATATTACAGGTAAGGAGAAAGTCATGTGGTGGCCACACCAGATTTTTTGCATTTGTGATTGTCCCCTTTCATGCTGCAATTACAACTATGTAAATGATTCTACAAATTCCCATATTAATTTATTTAATACAATAATTGAATACTTTAAAAAACTGATACTCGAAAATACAGTGGTTCTCAAACTGTGTCTGCGACCAACTTTCAAGGCAGCTGACCTTATTGCAATCCCTTCCATCAAACAATAAATATAAATGTAATATTCATTCAAAATATTATAATTAACTTTATTTGCACAAAAAATAATTTTATGCTAAATATTTCCCTACATAAAGTTCAAATATAAAATTCAAGCATTGTCTTCTCATCCTTCAGAAAACCTTGGGTGAACCTTCTGAATACTTGAGTGACCACCTTATAAACATTTTGCCGTCCTCAAGTGGGTCATGACTAAAGTGACCAGACATCCCGATTTCTGCGGGACAGTCCCGCTATTGAGCAGCATGTCCCACGGTCCCCCAAAACTTGGGGAGATGCAAAATTGTCTCGCTTTTGGATATATTCATGATAAATCTGATTGTTCAAATGTTTTGACAACAAATGGAACATAAGATAAGAAATTTACAACAGTGAATTAAACAACATTAAAAAAATCAAAGATACATAAATAGTAACAGCGAATGAAACAAAAATAACAATCATAAGAATATTAATCAGCCTCGTCCGTGACAAAGCAGATGGCACATCACCAGTCAGCCGTGATGTAGCTTGCGCATTGGTGTAATTCATCAGATTCCCCTTATTCAAACGTGTCGTAAAGTGTGTACGGTATCGTTATTGTCTTAGATGGTGTCTCACCGACCCTGTATGATTCAGTTTGAGGAGTTCAGAATGCATAAGATACCAACATCAATGCTGGGTGGAACCATTCACTCATTTCAAAGATGGATATCAGCCACAAACACGTCAGAATAAATTCAGTTTATATTATGTCTCCCAGGAACTAATTCTTCTGTTGAACGTGCTTTCTCACAAATGGACCAGTTGTTGACACTTGAAAAATCGTAACTCAAAGTCTCAAGGCCTTACTAGTGACAAGAATAAATTTCAAGCAAACCTGTTTTGAATTCTATATTACATTGAAATCCACTCCTTAGTTACTAAAGAAGATTTCATCCAGTGAGAAGTTGAAAATTAAAGGCAGCTGTGAATTGGGTAAATTACCTATCATTTTACGTTGTAAACCTGTATCAATTATGTGTTTAATATATATGGCAGGTCTTTTATTCTTTTTTGGCTTTGTAATCAGTCAGCCACCATTTTTAATTAAAAATTACTTAAAGAAATTTACAGGTTATATTAGAGTAGTCTAAAAATATATTTTAAAGGATGATATAATAATTTATTGTTTGGAGTTAGAAATTGACGAGCAAATTGGAGAAATTGAGAAAAGACAATGTTCTTGAAATTTCATTGGTTATGTGCACTTAATGGGTCTCCTCTAAGAAAAGAAATTACTCAAGTAAAATTACAGGAAGAATAGTTCACTAGTTAATTTACATGTATAATGCTAACCATATTTTTTTTTATTTTTAGACCCCTTAATGCAGAAGGATTTTCCTTAACTGATTACACACATCTTTTTACCATTGTTTGTGAATTCATGTGGAACTCCGTAAGACAGTGTGCAGCATCTCAATTTATCAGAATTAGCAACTGAACCCTAGTTGGTCGCCGTAAATTGCCTGCACTCCAGGGGCAAACAGAATTAGTCCCGGCTTGGCTGATGTGAAATCTAGTCACTTGAGTCATGACCTACCAGTTTGGGAACCACTGCAATAGCATATTTTGTTTAAAAAATCCTTGTCTCATTTAGTTATGAGCATGTTTAATAAAGCAGAAAAAATCACATGGTAAGACTTGAGCATTAGAACTAGTTTTCAGAGCAAACTTTATTTTACATTGTAAGAAAAGTATTATTTATGATTTTGCAAACTGAAAATCTATGTATGGATTCTGGACATGAAATGGATGTAATTAATGAAGTAATGAATGAAAAAGTAATACAGCTTACTTTTGATCAAGTGCATTGAAAAGTATGTATCATTCAAAAAATCTTGTTTTGTGCTATGCTATACCTTTGAGAATGGGAACCTAGGTATTGGGTGCTGTTTTCACATATGAAAGACCATATTGGCCATTTAAGTGATTGACGTAAGTAATACAGAATCCTCTGGACAGCTACAATCTGCTGCAATGTCTACTTAGCTGTGAAGTGATGTAAATAGTGTGGGCCAGCAGATAATGCCTGATATTTGAATTGGAATTCTCCATAAGCTACTGTACTAAGGTAATTGAAAGTTCTCTAGGCTCCCACTTCATGAAATACTGGAGGGTATATACCATTTGGTTACAAGCACTAATGATGCAGTCTCAATTTTTTTACTTATTTCAATTAACCAAAATTGTGGTTGACTGCTTGAATTTTGAAATTTTTCCGTGTATTGACAAAAGAGCATTGCTTTCATCTCAGTTTTTTTCGTAATATTTGACTAATCAAGTGATATTTTATACACCTCTTTCATTAAAACCTAATATCTAACATTTGTAAAATGATATACTATCAGGATAAGGTTTATTCTAGGTCAAACGTCATGGCAATAGTTGACCCTTAATTTCTCGTCTGGTTTGTAAATGTAAAAAAAGATTGTGCAAGTTTTGTGAAGCATTTGGACATTATTATCGGTTTTATGATATCATTGCTATATAAATTCATTCCAATAAGCCCAAGTATGAGCCAAATTAATTAATATATAAATAATAGTGCTAATTGGGTCGACAAGAGGAGATGCAGTCATCCTAATCAGCTTCAAGGTTAGGGCCAAATTAAGGCTGCAGAATTTTACCTTCTGACAGTTTATCGAGTTTCCCCTCAGTTTCTTGCAAACGATGCACCCCTGCAAACGCATGCATTCTGCAAACACCAGTACTTCGACTTTGCGCATATGT
This sequence comes from Tanypteryx hageni, assembly GCA_028673005.1. Lineage (NCBI taxonomy): Eukaryota > Metazoa > Arthropoda > Insecta > Odonata > Petaluridae > Tanypteryx > Tanypteryx hageni. The sequence continues at coordinate 182,097,192 of CM054115.1, read as the reverse complement.
ACAGTCTCTACCTTTATAAGCAACAGACATTAGCCCAGAAGAGAACGCTACCATCGTGTGATTTAACCAATAGACTTTCGCGAGTGGTGTGCCCTCTTCCCGGAGAACAGGCTGAACTAGCGGACTTCCGACCTGGCAACATTGCGGACTGCGAGCCGTCAGTCACGAGTGTCGAGCCTGAGTAAGAGGAAGGAGAGACGGAGAGAGAACGAGGAAGCAGCGAGAGAGAGCAGCCTTAAACCGGCCAGCAGAAGATTTCCCTGTTAGTCCATTACTTTTTGTATCATTTGTTATCCCTCCAAGTGGACAATTCTACTAAGTATATTTCTGCTTTGTATAACGTCACTCCAATATATTATATATATAAAGCATTTTCTTGTCGCTCTACCATTGTGTTATATTTGATTTCCTGTTGGCAGCAGCAGTGTCACCTAAGAGGTATCATGTCGTTTTTCTATTCCAAGTACTTTGCGAATTACGAGAGATTAATGTAAAATGAGACAGTTGCATCTCAAGGCATAGGCCATGGCCTGGGTCCATGGATGGGAAATTAACAAAATGAGTAAGAAAATTAACTACTTTTAAAACCGAGAAATCTCTATTTTTGCATGGTTAAACAATAGTTCCTGCATTTTCATCGAAACTATAGAGTTTCTTCCGCTGCATTCATATTTGAACGGCCAAATCTCGCAGTCTATTCACTGAAATCACACACGAACATTTTTCTGTAGCTTTCGCAAGTGTTCCGTAAACCACACACTATTAAAAAGAACATGTAAAGCAATTCGAAGTTGTTACAAATTAAATAAAACCGAACAAGGCTCTCACATTCTGCATCAGTGCACTAAATTTTCACTCCCTTGCCAACTTACATACTATTAGGAATAGGTGGGTAATATATGTGAATGAAATTGTGAGGTAAGATTAAAGTTATTTTTAAAAGTGGAATGAGCTCATTACCTTCATTGGTTTTTGAGATATGGAATTTTACATTTGAGTGTGAGAAACTTCTGCCGTCTTGTCAGAACTTAGGTGGACATTAGGTGGCAGCACAGTTACTTGACCATTAAAAAGTTAAGAGCACAAGGAAAAGATATTGTCTACACCGACGAATCATGGTGAATGTTGAGATTTCAGTAAGCAAGGCTTGGAAAGATACGAGAAATTGGTGTTCTCTACAGGCGTTTTTGAAGTGTTTAAGCAGAGGACTTGGGGAGCTTATGGGCCACAGACCTTGTTCATCCTGGAAGCGAGAATGGCTTTTGTAGCCTTTCTTCATCGTCTTCTTCCTCGTCTCCCAATACATATTTCATTGGAATCTCTGTCAAGAACCCTCAGTGCGATCAACCAAGTCCTTCTCATTTACCCAGCAGTGGTTTGGCCGAAACTCTCCCTCTCAGCGATGATAGTGAATAACTAAGGTACATATATTTATTTCTTTGTTACTTTATTCAAGAACGATCTCTCCGAGCTGTATGCGAATGACTTTCCACCGAGCAAATGTTTGTTTTCTAGCATATGTATTGAAGCTCACGAGCAAAGTATAAGTCCCCAAACAGAAGATGTGAAAAGAGACATTGAAGTCTCTTTGGACTACGTTTCGTGGCATGCGAAAAAGTTCCGACGAGGCGGCAGAAGTTTCTTGCGCTCAAATGTAAAATTCCATATCTCGAAAACCATTGAAGGTAATGAGTTCATTCCACTTTCAAAAATAACTTGAATCTTTTCTCAACATTTCATCCACATATATTACTCACCTATTCCCAATAGTACATAAGTTAGCAAGAGAGTGAAAATTTAGTGCACTGATGCAGAATGTGAGTGTCTTGTTCGGTTCTATTTAATTTGTAACAACTTCGAATTGCTTTAGGTGTTCTTTTTAATAGTGTGTGGATTATGGAACACTTGCGAAAGCTACAGAAAAATGTTCGTGTGTGATTTCAGCGAATAGACTGCGAGATTTGGCCGTTCAAATATGAATGCGGCGGAAGAAACTCGGAAGTTTCGATGAAAATGCGGGGAACTATTGTTTAACCATGCAAAAACGGTGATTTTTCGGTTTAAAAAATATTTAGTTTATTTTCTTACTCATTTTGTTAATTTCCCATCCTTAGTTAAGTGTTTAAGTGAGTAATTATGCCAAAAATGACGAAAATCTGGATTTTGCACGAATTGTCAATGCCGAGCATTAGCAGCATAGGGAAATAACATACGATAGCGATTCTCCCATAAGAACACGTAGTGCACGGAAGTAGTAATAGACACAGGATGGTCAGACAGAAACCACCCACCACCCCCTTTTGGCGCCAGTGGCCACAGGCTACACTGGATGGTCAGACAGAAACCACCCACCACCCCCTTTTGGCACCAGTGGCCACAGGCTGGTCCCTGGCCACCCCCACCTCTCCCCCGGTCACGTGACTGCATATCCCCACCCCCTTTTGGCGCCAGTGGCCACAGGCTGGTCCCTAGCCACCCCCTTCCCCGGTCACGTGACTGCGAAATGATGTGTCAAGTTGGCTACAGTCTAAGTTGGATGTATTCTTCACTTTTTTAATGAAATGAGCTAGTGTACCGGCTTGTTTTTGAATGGCAGCATCTTTCGCGGCCTTAACGTTTACAATTCTGGACACCGGATAACTTCTTCTTCGATTCCACTTTTTAATTAAATTTTTAGACTGAAATTTAATAATAAAAATAAATTGGGGTTTATTCCAAAATACCCACTGTTTTTAAAAAAATATTCCAAAATACCCAGTTTTTTTTAAATATTCCAAAATGCCCACTGTTTTTAAAAACATGTTAAAAATAACAATAACAAAACGTTAGGGGTAATAACAAAAATATACACAACACCAATCCTAACTCTAACCCTAATCTAACACTAACTCGAACACCAATTTTAACCTGTTTTAAAACAGTGGATATTTGGATTATTTTAAAAAAACTGGGTATTTTGTAATTATTTTCAAATAAATTTAAACATCAATTATAAGTAAGTACGTTCTCAACTTACCGAATGTTATGCAAATATCAGATATAAAATTTTATTAAACTGGTCGCGTATAAAACAACCGCAGCAGTTAATTCGATATAGCAGATAGCGATACGTGCATTTACGCTGTGAATTCAGTTAGAACCATTACGCTACATGGCATAGTCGTCCGATAGCTAACTTTGTAATACGATTTCCTTCATAAAAATGGACAAATTCAATTATTCTTCTTTAATTACTCTATGAGGATCCTCAACTTTACTTGAGACAAACCGGAACGAATGTAACTGATGAAATATTCTTCAAATTCATATAGGTGATATTATCTAGTACTATTACCAATAAAAATAAGCCTAAATGGCGCATAAAATTTGTTGGAATTACTTCTTTTGTATGGTGACCCTATGCTAAGATATAATGAAAACATAAGGCCCAGTATCCGCGACATTTTTGCAGAACGCATCCCTCGCGGACATCGGGGGAGTAATGTATATGTTTTGGACCCCGTCTAATCTGAAAACAGCGGTGACTAATAATTAGAACCAATCAAACAGAGAGCGGCAAACATTATCTCTCTGGTCCTACTGTGCATTTCACATCATCCGTGAGTAGTAACAGACACAGGATGGTCAGACAGAAACCACCCACCACCCCCTTTTGGCACCAGTGGCCACAGGCTGGTCCCTGGCCACCCCCACCCCTCCCCCGGTCATGTGACTGCATACGCGCACTGGCGCCAGTGACGTCATGATGGCGCGAAATTTGAAATCGCATGTCGTAGTTCCCCCACCCCCAGAAGTCCTTAAGGCGGGCAGTTTGAAACTTGAGCGGCGGCCATGTTGAAATTGTGGCTTCTATAGTATGTTTCTCGTCTTACGAAGCTTGACCTTGAAAACCTCTGTGAGTGACTATTTCTGCGTCCAATCAACGCTCGAGTAACGGGCGACGGAGAGGGGAGAAGCTCAGTCTCTCTCTCGCCATCGTGCTGTTCACATCGCTCTTAGTCGACTATGTTGCCAACTCTACTGCGTTCACGCTTCCGTTGCGATCTCTTTATCGCTTTCACTTTGCACCTTGTTATCATTTTAACGCAATGGAAAATGGCCGGTAGTAATAAACAATGACCGTAAGTTTTTCTGCGACGCGTCGCCTTTCATTTGCAAGCAGATCATTTCAAGAGCGGATATCTGGCAATGCTGTTAGGTTTTTCCATGCATTTCGAAAGCCGTGGGTGACGGGGGAGAGGGAAAAGGTTCTCATTGGCTACTTGCTATGTGAAGGTCAAGCTTCATAAGACGAGAAACATACTATAGTGCCCTCGGAAGTAGCCATCTTGAAATTAAACTTGTAACGCCCTCGGATGTCGAAAACTGGAACTATGATTATTAGAATAAATTTTACCTGAGAAAAAAGTTTGGAGGTTGTTGGGAACGAACGCCTGAACCTGGGATCCGAAGTTGAGCACGTTAACCACTGGGCAAATTGTGCGGTTGTCAAATTAAGAGAAATTTAGGTCTTTAAGTTTCCCTTGGTCCTCGAGTGACATACGCTTTCCATTCTCTCGCCCTCAAGTTGTCCCCCGCCCCCTTCGCACCTTCGGTCACGTGACTGAAACTTCACAAGCCACAGGCTGGTCCTTAGCTATACCAGGAGGTTTGTTTTGACTGCATACCCCCACCCCCTTTTGGCGCCAGTGGCCACAGGCTGGTCCCTGGCCACCCCCACCCACCATCGGTCACGTGACTGCATACCCCCACCCCCTTTTGGCGCCAGTGGCCACAGGCTGGTCCCTAGCTACCCCCACCCCCTCCTCCGGTCACGTGACTGTATACCCGCACTGGCGCCAGTGACGTCATGATGGCGCGAAATTTGAAATCGCGTGTCGTAGTTCCCCCACCCCCAGAAGTCATTAAGGCGGGCAGTCTGAAACTTGGGCGGCGGCCATCTTGAAATTGTTGCTTCTAGTGCCCTCGGAAGTAGCCATCTTGAAATTAAACTTGTAGCGCCCTCGGATGTTGAAAACTGGAACTATGATTATTAGAATACATTTTACCTGAGAAAAAAGTTTGGAGGTTGTTGGGGTCGAACGCCTGAACCTGGGATCCGAAGTTGATCACGTTAACCACTGGGATAATTGTGCGGTTAGAAGGTAGAGAGAAATTTAGGTCTTTAAGTTACCCCTTTGTCCTTGTGTGACGTATGTTTTCTTTTAAGCGGTGTTTTCGTACTCCTTCCAAGACTTTCGGGATTCTACCGCGTGTTGTACCTGAAGATGCCACCTGGAATGGAGGCGAAACAGTCGTCACTAGAAGAAACAACACGCGGTAGAATCCCGAAAGTCTTGGAAGGAGTATGCTTTTTTTTCTCTCGTCCTTAAGTCGTCCCCCACCCCTCTCCCTCTCAGGCTGGTCCTTAGCTATGCCAAGAGGTTTGCTTATTACCCCTCCCCCTCGCACCTTCGGTCACGTGACTGGAACTTCACAAGCCACAGGCTGGTCCTTAGCTATACCAAGAGGTTTGCTAACTACCCCCCTCCCCCGCCCCTCTCATCTTCGGTCACGTGACTGAAACGTCACAAGCCCCAGGCTGGTCCCGCCTACACTAAGGGTGTGAGGTGCTGAACCGAATTATATCCTTCCCCCACCTCCACACCCCTCTAACGTCGCAAGCCACAGTCTGGTCCTAGCTATACCTCGAGTGTGAGGCGTAGTGAATAACCCCTCCACAACCGCCCCCTCCATGTGATGTCAAATCGCCAACGGGGGTTGAAAACCAAATTCTCCTAACTGGCGCCACGACGGCACCTGAATCCTTCGTAATTATGTCCACTACCGATGTCGAGGTTTCGACATCACCTCTGATGCAATGAGCGAGAGCACAGAAGGTGCATACACTTCTAGCCTAGAAGAAGCGTCCTCTCCGCAGGACGATCCTCCTCATACTGACGAAATCCCGGTCGCTCCGCAGCGTTTGAAGACGGACTTTCTCTTTGACGGGGTTTCGCCACGATAACCACTTTGCACACCACCCTCTCATTAATCACACTTATTTGAAAACTTTTATCGTAATATTCATTTCATTATTATTATTTGTACCATCCCTCAGTAATCACGCTTATTTGAAGACTTTTATCGTAATATTAATTTTATTATTATTATTCTTATATCACCATTATTGAAACCTTTATCGTTATATTTTAACAATATATATAATTAACTTATGAAATTTTGCATGAGAGGCTAATAATCATAGAATGTAATAAGGGTGGTAATAAATATATCATTAAATAAAAAACAGATTTTTTGACAAATATTTTATTTGCATCTTGTTAACACAGTTTCATTGCATGATTTATACATTGGTTTTTATAAAATGCCATAATTTCAAGGAAGAATCTTTTGGTATTTAAACCGTTTTCATAAACGGTTTCGGAGAAATAACCTTTTAAACTCCACATTTTACTAAGTTCGTCTTGGAAACTTTGAAACAATTCACAAGTATGTTCGGGTACAGCACCTTTGCACCCGCAGCAATTGTACATTACATGTTCTTTTAATTGGTATTGTATAGAGTCCAAAGCATTGTGCGCAGACGACTCATACCAAGCGGTGCACTGTTCTATCGCGTATTCAACGTAGTTCCTTGCCATTTAATTCCATTTGGGTGCTACATATATTAACCTGGGTGTGTGGTAGATAACAGACAAGACCCTGACTTGGAGCAATTTAAAGTGTAAAAGCAATGAACAAATGTATTAAATAGTTTCAAATCTTAATTTGAATAAAATGGTATGTTTACTTAATTTTTTCATGAATATAAAATTACAATAACATCAAAATAATATGATTAAATTTAAGGAAAAATATTACTGAATATGGAAAATCATTTTCTGTACCTATGGCAGCCTTAAGAGAATTATATAAATAACAAATATGATTTTAAAATCTCTTGCATTTGAACCTCTATTGTATAAGATGCAGTGTAATTTCAGAATGTGTTTTTACGACAAAATAGTGCATCTTATACAAGAAAAAATATGGTAATTTATGTTTCTCTTTAGGTTGACTCATAAAAGCAATTTTTCGACCTTCCGGCTTTCCAAATAAAATTAGTAAAATTGAAGGTGGATTTTTGGTTTGGAACATTGAAATTCATGTTCCATCATTTGCGATGGGCAGTTAGTCTAGTATATTATTAAAAAAAGATGGAAAGAATACTCCGTTAATGAAATACACGGATATTTCAAAGGTGTTCTTTATAGGAAACTAGCGTAATTGCCAGTCAAATATGTCAGGTATGCATGAATTAAGTTAAAATTGAAATAAAAATTAGTGAAACCAACTTTTATAGATATTAAAAAGTAAGCAATAAATACAAAATTCACATAATTGACGGTTACAGAGAGTAAAAATAATTTTGGAAAAATAGAAATTGCGTGACAAAGAAATACCTTACGCTATACAATTATGATAAAATTACGAGCAAGTACAATAACTGTGGCAATGGCTTGAAAACAAATCCTCGTGATGTAACGATTGTGTGAACCACGATAAAACGAATGCGAAGTCACAGACTGAAGTATAGAAGTTAATAATAGTTATAGAAGTTAGTGGAAAAAAACATTGGTCAAATGTTTTAGAAAGATTGATTGAAATAGTAAAATTCCTTGATGGCCAACATTTAGCATTTCGAGGATCATCAGATACATTACATAAAAAGGATAAAGGAAACTTTTTAAAATTAATCGAACTGTTTGCTAAGTTTGACCCGGTTATGGAAACCCACGTTGAAAGAGCTCTATGGCAAAAAGGTTGCGTTCACTATTTAAGTAAAGATAGTCAAAATGAAATATTGCAAATTTTAGGCAATGGAATAATGGATAAAATTTTATTGTCAAATCGAAAGGCTAAATACTATTCAATGATCTTGGACTGCACACACCTGACGCAAGTAAAACAGAACAGATGAGTATTATCATACGTTTTGTTTTCTACACCGATGGAAAAGTAGAAATCAGGGAAAACTTTTTAGGTTTTGTGGAATCTGATGACTCTACCGGCCACGGTTTATACGAAACCATAATTAAATTATTGGAAAAATGGAACATTCCCATTGAGGATATGAGGGGTCATGGGTACGACGATGGGGCGAATATGAAAGGGAAAATAAATGGGCTTCAAAGTTTGCTCTTAAACACAAATCCTCGTGCCTTTTGCGTTCCCTGCACTGCTCATACACTAAATTTAATGATAAATGACGCAGCAAAAGTTAATGCAGACACAATTAGTTTTTTTGCAACTGTGCAAGAATTATATAATTTCTTTTCATCTTCTCCGAAGCGTTGGACAATTCTTTTAAAGAACATCTCAAACTTAACATTAAAGCAGCTTTCAGACACCCGATGGGAAAGTAGAATTGAAGCAATCCGGCCTCTACGATATCAACTAGGAGAAATTTATGACGCGCTCTATGAAATTATGGACCATGACAACTTCAATAAAGAAATACAAGATGAAGCACAAAGTTTGTGTGTTAAAATAAAAGATTATAAATTTATTTGCTCCTTGATAATTTGGCATGCTATTCTTAATAGAATAAATCCCGTCAGCAAACAACTTCAAGATAAAAATATGAACATTACACTTGTCTTAGAATCAATCGGCAATTTAAAATCATTCGTATTGGAATATCGATCAAATTCAAATTACAAGGATGTTCTTGAAACGGCAAAAACACTTAGTGAAGATGTGGATTGAGAACCAGAATTTAAATCTATAGTTGAAGTTCGCCGAAGAAAAAAGAAACGCCAATTTCAATATGAACATCATGACGAATCACCGCAAACGCCAGAAGATTGATTCAGAGTCAATGTTTTTATACGATTTTGGATACTGCTTGGGCATTGTTGAATGAACGTTTTGAACAACTGAAAATCCATAGTGATCATTTCAGTTTCTTACATAATTTCTCAGAAATTGATAATGAAAATCTAAGAAAAAACTGTGATGATTTAGAGAATCTTTTAAAATATGGTGATAACAAAGATATAAATGGTACAGAACTCTATGACGAGATAGCTGCTTATAAAGACATTTTCAGTAAAGATAAATTAAAAATTCAAAATTCTTTTGGTGTTCTTCAGCTTATTCTATCTAATAATTTATCCTTTCCTAACTTAACGATTGCTTTAAGAATATTATTGACCATTCCTGTTAGTGTAGCAAGCAGTGAACGTTCATTTACTAAATTAAAATTAATTAAGACGTATTTACGAATGAGTATTTCACAAGAGAGGCTTGTAAACCTTGCATTAATAGCGATTGAAAATTATGTATGCGCTGAATTAGATGTAAAGGAAATTATTTCTAATTTTGTAACTATAAAATCGAGAAAAATAAAAATTTCGTGAATAAACTTGTTTCAAATAAAATTTCATATTTATTTTCTAATATTCTATTCATGTTACACTAAAATGTGCAACGTATCTTTTTCGACGATTTTTTTGTAAAGGGGCGCTCACAGCTAATTTGCAGACGGGCGCTGAACGACATAGCGCCGGCCCTGCATGGGACATTTGAATAAAAGTCGGACATGGCAAGATTATGAAATTCTTGAATTTATAAAAACTAAGTTGTTACAGTCGAAGTGAATACGATTTAGAAGAATTGTGTAGTAATTTTTTTGCTACTAAAAGCGATTCTACTCCTTCTAATGCCTGAAATGATACTAGTGAAAGCGAACAGCCAATCAAAAGAAAATTGAAAACTAAACTTAATAATAATAATTTTAATTGGAAAAGTCAAAATTATTTTTACAATTTTTATTTCATCATTTCTTATGTGTACAATAAATAATCTTAAACGATAAATTTTTACTTATTAATCGCTACTAAACAAAATGTTTATAAAAAAAACTCAGACCTTAAAGAGGTTACGTAAAATAACGTGTTGGAGAGATTCGCGGATATGCGAGACAAGGGCTAATTTTGTAGAAAAAATCGACAACAAAAGCAAATTTTGGTACTAGTCATATTTTTGAAACTGACTGTACAATGTTCAATTGAGGGTTGGGAAAATGTCCTTCACACCACGGTCATGATCAGGTGGCAAATACCAGCTCAGACCTGTCACGCATCCGGCGGTGCTGTTGTTTCCCTGTGTCGCGCGATGCGACAATGTAACAGTGGGTTTAATCTGATGTTGCGTTAATTACTCATCGTTACATTGCCATATTGTGTGACACGGGAAAACGAGAATAAACCTGCAGTCCATCTCCAGACCGCAGAGGGTGAAGGTGAGAAGTGTGAACGTGAAAATTGTTAAAGTGCAATGCATAAAGTAGCAAGTTCGAAAGCTTATTTAATACGTCAGTGGCTACAAGAGTTCGGATGAAAAAATTATCTTCTGTCAAGCATGCAACAAGGAGGTAAGTACATTGTAATGCCGGCTTGCAACGAATTATTGGCCGTGAATTGCTTGTCATCTTTAAGGCAACACCCATCTACATTTTTTGTTTATACGAGCCATTTTATGGTAACTATAGACGTGGTTATTCAAAATGTCCAGCAATTCAGCTGCGGACCTTCGTAGTTCTAAAGTAAATTTTATATTTTTGTCCCATTTCAATATTTATTAGATTATTTCCGTATTTTTAAGGTTAATTATTTTTTCAGAACTTTTCTTTATAGGTTTCGAGTTATAAAAATCCCACCTAACTCAGCATGTTCAAAGAGTGCTACATAAGGCAAATGTTGAACGCAAATCGAAGATGAAACAAACGCTTTTAACAAAAATTCTGAGGGATCCTGCAAGAAGAATCAGTTTGATGCAGATTTGTGTCATGCAATTGTGGCAGCCAACATTCCATTGAGAACACTAGAAATTCCAACATTCAAGGGGTTCCTAGAACGATACTGCCATCAGTCGGTACCTTTTGAGTCAACGCTGGGCAAGAATTACGTACAACCCACGTACGATGATGCAATGTGCTGGATACGGGAGGACATTGGAGATTCACATACTTGGATATCAGTCAACGAAACCACTGACGCTCTCAGCAGATACATGGCCAACTTAGTGGCTGGGAAATTGATCCCAGATGTGCCATCCAGAGCCTACCTCATCTGCACAAAGTAATTTGCCAAAACAAATCAGGAAACAATAGCACATTCTGTGAACAATCGACTGAAATAGCTGTATCCCAGCAATCTAGACGAAGAGAAAGTGCTGCTCCTATACACAGATGCTGCCCTGCAGTTGCTCAAGGTGTTCTATCCCTCCCTTGTGCATGTGACATGCCTTGCCCGTGGTTTGAACCGCGTAGCAGAGCAAATAAGACTGGAAATCCCAAAGGTGGACTAACTGATCTCCACCGTGAAGAAGGTCTTCGTCAAGGCACCAACAAGAAAACAGGCTTTTTGAAAAAAAAACTGCCCTATGTCCCCCTGCCACCTGTGCTGAAAGCAGCTGAATTTTACAGTGAGCATATCCTTCATGTCAAGGAAGTTGTGGCAAATCTAGCCGAGGATACTGCCTGTGTCACTTCGGCGAAAATGTTGCTGGATGATCCCTCCAGTCCCAAGGATTTGGTGTATATTAGATCCCACTATACATCCCTTGTGTGGATTATGGCTGAATTGGAGGTCTCAGAAAAACCCATCAACGAAAATACTGCTTTGCTGAATGAAGTGAAAAAAAATCAAGGAAGCGCCAGGTGAAGTGGGGGAAAAGTAAGAGCTAAACTAGAAAAAGTGCTACAAAAGAACTCAGGTCTGCAGAGCCTATGTACAGCAGCAGATATACTGGCAGGAAAATCCAGTGAAGTTGAGTGCAAAATTTCATTTCAACATGCACATAAGTTGTAGTTTGCCCTCGTCACATCAGTTGATGTCGAACGTTCTTTTTTTGCTTACAAGATGATATTAACTGACAAATGCCATAGTATAGCGGTAGAAAACTTAGAAAAGGTGCTTGTTATCTACTGTGAGGCCAACTACGGGAAATTTGTGGAATAAACGCAAAGAGGTGACAAATTCATTATGGGAATTCCGAATGAAACAGTTTGTCAATCATTCTGCATAGTACTTAAATATATACTTGAATAGTATTTTCAGTCAGTATTACTATATGTAATGTAGATAGTATTTTCTCTTGTAACGCATGGTAAATTAACCATAAAAATAAGTTTCAATGCATAGTAGTAAAATATTTTTGTTCTTTGAAAACAAATCTATAATGTTTCGTTGACTGGTAATTTTTGGAAGTAGTTTTTAGAGCCTATTTTACGTATTATAAAGCCTAATTAAGCTACTTAAAGAGCCTATTTTAGTCGCCTAAAACTTAATTTTTAGAACCTAAAAATCCGCGGTCTAGTAATAAGGCCATAGTAGGCAATGGTCTAGGGGGGGCAATAAAAACGAGATTTCAGAGTGGGAGTAAAAAAATAATATCACGCAGACTGTTGAATTAGACTATCATGATCTGCAGACATGTGGACGGACAGACAAACCGAGTATATGGGCGATTCTTTCAGGGACCTTCCATTTAGAACGTACGCACGGAGGGAGAGGGGAGTTTGAAGTTCGCGTATACTCTGCGTATGGAGGGAGGAGAGGGAGTAAGATCAAGTACATAGTACGTACGCCCGTAAAAATAAAACAAGATTATCCAAATGGAATTTATGGTGCCTACTTTCCATTTAATCATTTATTTAATACTTTTATTGCCTTTAATAGCTTTAAAATCATCCCGGATATGTTGCGTTTTGTTCCCAAATTTCATAATTTAGCGTTATAAAATATTACAAATACATTAGAACGGAATATTAAATTGATCACGCATAGTTGTGCAGCAAAAATAACGCGTCTATGTATTAGACTTTACCGAATTCGAGTCTAACAATAGTTGTTGCTATGGCAACACCCGTAATGAGTGATAATAACTGCAAAAACGACAGAGTTTACACGAAATTCTAAGAAATACAATCGATAAGCAAGATTTTGCGATTAAAATTAGAATCTTCTTTTCTTTCCTCAGAGAATAGCACAAAACTCGCTCCGATATTACAATTCTAAGATATTTTAATGTGCAATAGAAAATTACCCTGCACGATGGATTTCAGATTTCCCATGTAAATCAAATGGGGAGGATAGTTCCTGGAATCGAACCCGGGACTTCAGTCTTCGTAACAAAAACTATCCTCGGGAGCTTGACCCCATGAAAATCGGTCTATTGGTTCAAAAGTTAATAGGCGGTGACGGAGAGACAGACAGACACAACGACGAAACTGTAAGCCTATTTCCATTCTGGAAAGTAAGCTAATAAACCATAAAGAGATAGATTGTTGTTAGGTTTTTCGAGTCTGTGTTTGAAACTGACACATCAAATTCTGTTCTCTAATATTAAACTTCATAGAACACTCTGTAGTAAAAATACAAAGTTCTATGAACTTCAATGTCATAGATAATAATTATGCAACTTTATAAATAAATAATATAAGTAAATAACAGTTAAAAAAATGATTTTTGCGATGAACTTGTGCAGTAGGGGGTGAGGGAGTATTAAGCACTTATGTATGTATACGCACGCAGGAGAGGGGTAGAAGTACATATGTATGAAGTACACCATGCCACAAGGAGGGAGGAGGTGTCGAAAATGGTTGATTTTTTTGCGTACGTACTTTATGGACGGCCCCTTAGGACAGGGGCGTATCCAGGTATCATCGTAAGGGGGGGCATGAGGACTAGGTTTTTGAGCAATTATTTTTTCCGAAGATAGACCTAGGAAGACTTATACGACATAAATAATGTTTGACTGAGTTTTCTTTATTTGAATATCAGGAAAGCGTGTGAATAATAATTCTTACATGTTTATCAGAGCACAATGATAATAAATAGTATATAATTTTCAAAGATTTGGCAATAAACACATTGAATAAACAAGGGTACGAAATTGCCAACAAAATTGACAAAGGAATGAATAATAGATGTATGTTTATACATTAAGCTTATGCCTAAAATAGATTACAAAAAATTACAAACTAGAAAAAAGCAATATAAAACTCATCCTGAAATGGGTAACAAAATAAACAAAGGAATGAATAATAAAAGTCCACGTATACATTAAAGCTACACAAAAAAATACAGAACAGAATTACAGAAAAGAACAAAATTACAAAATACAAGCAAAAATTACAAAATAGAATTTTAAAATATTCACAAAAAATATACTTAAAAACTTTACAAAATAATGTTTAACTTTCTACTTTTTTTCTGTAGAATATTAAGTACATCGGAAATATCTAGAGGTAATTTTTTATGAACATACAAAAGAGCTAGTCCATTCATTCTGTCTTGTCCAGTTGTACTTCATACATATGTTTTCAAATATTTCAACATTGAAAATGTTCTTTCTACGGTAGATGTTGTTACTGGCAGCATTATCAAAATAAGTAACAGTTTATATACATTGGGAAAAATATTTTCATTGCACAAGTTAAGATAGTTTATAGCGTGACTAGGCAAATCTTTGGACTTGTAAGATTTGAATTTATCCCTCCACAGTAGCAGTTCGGAATTTAATGTATGTATGTTAATACTAAATTGCAAATCAGTCTCATAAGTTTTGATTAACAATTCTAATTTTTCTTCATAATTAGCTGAATAAGGTTTATTAGGAAACAAGATGTTGAGTGATCCCAAAATTTCTTTGCGACTGGTAAACTTACAGGTTAGCTGCACAATCATCGAGTCTAAAAATGGGACAAATAAGGTAACTCGATAAAAACTCTCTGGAGTATCAGCATGGAAGTTATGGTGAAATTTTTGGTGTTCTGTTACTCGGGGAACAAAAATTTCATAATTTTCACGATTGACATCTTTCAGCAACTTTAAAGCTGTATTGTAAATTTTATCAAAATTTACATCAACATTATTATGTGTTTCTTTCAATTTTTCAATTACAGTTTCAGCCATTTTAACTGCTTCTGCCAAGTCGATTGAAGGTGATTGCAGCATTCTACTCAGCGGCAAAGTATAAGAATATAATGCTTGCATGGAAAATAACGCAATCATAAACACAGGATTCTTTATTGAATGAAGTAATAAGGCTGCATTTACTGTTGTTTGTTTATCTGTCCACTCCTCAGTAATTTGTTCCAAAGAAGAAGCAACAGGTCTGAATAATTCTACAAACACTGCAATTGATTCATGGCTTTCGACCCACCTAGTTGGACATAACTGCTTTAATCTCTGCCTTTTTGTATCAGGGAGCAATTTACCAACCCACTCCTGAAGAAGACTGTTTCTTTTGGGTGTATTGAAGAAAGAATAACATGATTTAACTATTCCAATGCAATTTCTTATATCTTTTTCGGAACAAGAGTGGCTTATGGCTAGATTCAGACAATGGGAAGCACAATGTACGTAAAGTGCAGATGGATATTTCTCGAGGACTCTCGTTTTCAAACCTTTTACGTCACCACGCATTGCACCAGCACCGTCGTACCCTTGCCCTCTTAGGTATTTCAAGTTTATACCCATTTCCTTTAGTGAATCCAGCATCGTATTGGCTAACTTTTCACCAGTAGTCGATACAACAGGGATGAATTGGAGAAAATGTTCAACAAGTTTTTTTACCTGATCTACCTCTTCCACAAAACGAACACATAATGAAAATTGTTCAACTTTACCTATGCCTGCTGTTTCATCCGCTAATACTGAAAAACATTTGCTTTCATTTACCTTTTCTACAATCTTTTTCAAAATTAATTAGTGGTGATATATACAAAGAATTCTTTGGACTCATTTCTAAATGATTTTTTAAAATATCATCACCAGAATCAATTCAAAATTTCAACAATTGTCGGAAATTCCCTTCGTTAGCTTCGCTTTCAAAAGAATCTGTCACATTAATCCCTCCTGAATCGCGGTGACCTCTGAGTGCCAATCCATTTCGTCCACAAAATATGACTGTTTTTATGATTTGTGTCAGTTTTAAACGGTTTTCTTTAATTTGTGCCAAATGGGTTGTATCTGCTAGTTGAAAAACTGAATGTCTTTTTCCCGTCATAGTGTCTCAGAAGATTTCGGCCTTTAGTATAGACATTTTGTGATATTCTGCTTTCTCGTGGTTATTGAATCTATCTACAGCTATTCTCCACTTTGAGAAAGGTTCCCTAACAAGCTGCTTAAGAAATTGATTATTTTTACCAACACATTCATTTGCGAATAAAAAACAATATTTACAATATGCTCCATTGTGATATTTCGAATAAACAAGCCAGGAATAATTAACAAACCACTTGTAGTTAAATCTTCTCTTTCCCTTATTAGTTCCAGCAGATGTTAATGGGAATTCGAAATCTTCCCACGGTTTCCAAAATTTGTCAACTAACTCTATTTTCTCATCGTCACTTAATTTTTTGTTTACGTAGACCGATATGTCAAAATCATCGTCGTCATCTGTTACCTTTGTCGAAGTAGAAGTAGTTGTTTCTTCTTTTACTTTATCGTTTTCTTTTTCGTCTGCTTTGTCTTCTTTTTCTTGCTGTTCCTCATTGGAAACTTTGGATTTTTTTGAAAAATAGGTGAGTAGAGAAGGCTGGCTCTTTCTTTTTTCCATATCAGGGACCTTGAAAATATTTAATTTAAATATTTAACTTTAAATTACGTATAAAATTTAATAAACTAAAAATTATGTATTTTGAAATGTTAAAAATTTTATTCAAAAAAATAATTAAATACACCAGAACTTACTTATATGGAAGTTTTCCGAAATGATTGTTGTTTGAAATCATCCAAGTGCAGACTATGACCATACCGTTATACCTACAGCGGTCAACAATTAGTCCTTAAAACAAGGACCGAGCAACATCTTAAGCTAAAAAGCAAAATAAATGCGCAATTACAATACTTTTTGACCTCTCTCTGCGAAAACAGAAAATACAACTACATTGTTTAAGTTTAAAAATAAATAACGGTAATCAATTGAATAATAAATAAAAATTACTAATAACCTGTTAAAAAACGATAAGCCATTTCGAATAAAGTTGAATTGTTTTGAATACACGATCTCTTGAAAAATGTTAACACTATACGAGCAGAGACGAAAGTGTTATAGTGGTTTTACATTCACTTAATCCTGTGTCCAAAGTACAGGCGACGCGAGCGAGCAATACTATTTCGTCTTCAGATAAAAAATGTAATAATTTATTAGTGTTCCACGTAGGCAAGACTAGAGGCGTTCGGGAAGCAAGTAAATATTCAAGATGATTATGGAATTCCGTGGTGATGTTTCTTTTTAAATTTAGGCCGCCAACTGCGCAGAACGTGAGCGATTGAAAAAGAACGGCGTAATTTTTCGACATCCGAACACGTTCGTTTCAAATGCGGTGCGACACACTGAACAGAAATTCTGACTAACATAAAAAATGACCCAACATGTCAAAAACTCAGAATACATTGTAATCAATGGTGAGTGACACAATGAGAAGAATTTGAACGCGCAGAAAAAACGATCACTTCACTGATGCAAAGAGGAATAGACGCTTAGTGTCTCACATTACTTTGTTGTAGAATAGAAACGCCGCGTTGTTTTAAGATCGCTCACCGATATTCAAGTCATAATCATTGTTTTCCCGATATTTTGTCTTTCAGTTAGCTCTTCGTAGACTAAGACCGAACAGGAATCGCAACTTGAGAGAATAGAGAGGAAGCGTCAAGCCTCCTGTTCTTTTTTTTCGAATTTTTTAATGCGGGGCATATGCCCCTTCTGCCCCCGCCCCCTGAATACGCCATTGCCTTAGCCAAAAAGGGGGCGGAAAAATAATTTGGCCCAGTGGCGGGAAAGTTCCAAATCCGTCACTGCATACATAATGTTAAGTGCACAATTAGGTATTCATTTTGTCTAAAAGATTCAATTATGCCATTGAATTCTGTTATTTTTTACCATTGGCTACCTCCGAGTTATTAAAAAATTCAGATTGCGAACGTCTGCTCTAAAGCGATTTCTATTGATTTGCAGTGATGTAAGAAAATTAAAATTTTCGAGTTTTAGCGGGTATAACCCGAATTTTAAAAAAAATCATTCGGGGGATATAAATCTGGTAAAAAACCGTAAAAACCAGAAAAATCCATACCCTAGTTATACACCATATACGATAGTCGGCGCGTATATAATTTGTAACACATTCGATCCTATCGTACCTCACATCACCGATACAAAAAAAGTTAAATCTACACGGGTTTTATTAAGACAACAAATCACTTAGTTTTATTAACAAACAATATAATACAAGAAAAAATACAACCGTGTGTATGTTATTTTCTTATCATCATGTAAATTAAGCTCAATGAGAATTCAATCACTGACATCTTCTTCGTCACTGAAATACGCATTTGGCCTAATTTTCTTTTTCTGACTAGGGACAGCTGGTGTATCCTCATAATTTCCGCTAGCAACTTTTATTCTGTATGCTTCTAACTCCGCCTGCTCTTGCTGAAATAAAACCAACAGCGAAATTTAAATAGCGATTTCATTTGCGAAAAATTTACAATACACAGGTAGATAACTCACTTCAAGCCTGATAGCAGCACTAAGCGTTTCCAAATCGGGCTCTTCTTGATCACTGTCTGTGTTCTCTTGTAATTCGGAGGACTGTGTAACATCTGATTTACTAGGATAATGTTCTTGTATTTCATCGTCATCGTCTTCATATTCGTCTTCATCATCTTCACAGTTTTTCCTTTTCCTCTTTTTCTTCGGAGGAGGTTGTCTATCTCCGAGAGCATTCCGTGGGCAGGCATAACTTAAGTGGCTGTCAACTGATCCGCATTCGTAGCACCGGCTTTTATCAGGATAACACCTTCTACGTATGAACTCTGACGCACGTCCATTGTCTCGAGCAATACTGCATTTTAGAGTTCTGCCAAACATCTGTTTGAAGTAAAATCGTTCCAATCCATTTAAGGGATATACATGGTAATACATTTAGTATATTTACTCGAAATAGAAATTTTAACAAATTAAATATTAACGTCATCCGAGAGTAAATTTTTGTATGAATATTTTATAATAATTTCAACCTTTCAAGAGGGTCATTGTAGATATTAATTGCTGAATTTTACGCTTGTCTAATTAAAAGTTTCAAATTTCTCACCTCTCTGTTGTTAACAGCTTGGGCACACGTCTGGGCATCTTCTTTTTTAAGGAATAATATGAAAGCTACACCTTTACTCTTTCGCGTAGTTTTATCTTTCACTACCGTGACCCTGAAAATAATAACTGGCTTCGTAACGCATATAATAGAAGACACTTAATTCTTGAACAATGACTGCTTAACGAAAAACTACTGTGCTTTCAAACGTCTAGAAATGAAACGCTTAAAGATAAAATTTGTCAACATGCTGTTCGTTCAGGATAGTCTTAAACTTATTCAAACCTGAATGAACAAAAATCATAAACATGGGGCATAATGCAAATAACTCACTTAACAACTTTTCCATATTTCTCGAAGATCTTGTGAAGATCATTATTTGTCAAAGAATAAGGAATGTTGGATAGATAAACCGTACTTCTGCTAGGCGCAAGACCTTGACTCATCTTGGGATTATACTTTTATTTTACTATTAACTTCAATTGTGTTTGAATTGTACTTCTCACAATTTTTGTAGGTACGCATTTATAAACTGTTATTCATTTTATGGCGAACTTTAGATTTTAATCGCTAGAGGAACTATGGCATTAAAACTTCAGATAGAAACTTGTACCTGTAATTTTAATAGAAATCATAAAATCTCTAGTTTTTAATAGAAATTTTGGTTTTAATTGGGCTTTATTCGTGATATATATGCTTTATATGTTAAAAAAGAAGAGCGCTATCTATATGTTTGTGTCGTAATTCAACTGTTTTTCCCGCACATGCGATCTCCCAGAATAATTTTCGTTTTATCGGGAAGTATAGCGAATAATTGTAAGTAAGTTTATTTAGAGTCCTTGAAGAATCACATAGAATGGTTAATTTTTTTTACTTTAGAATTATATATTATGCTTAACTATATTATTTTTATATGTTGTATTATACGTTTAATAAATGTCACAGAATTTTCATTTTTACATATACGAAAGTTATCGTAGGCATTTCGTAATGCTTTCTTGTAATATATTTCATTTCTACTCATTATGCATACATATGTATTCTCTAATAAATTAGGATGGATAGGTGCTTTAATTATAGCTGTTATATTGATGATATATTTATTTTTCATTCAAGAACGGAATTGAGTTTTTAAAAGTCAACTCCTATGGATACTCATCCAGAGTTGACGGAAGCCGTAGCTACGCTACAAAAATGGGTTGAAGAACACCAGCAGCCTGGATATGACCCTGTACCAACCCTTACAAGGTATAAATTCTGTATATGTTCTAACATGTTGATACTAATATTTTAATGAAAGATTTACATCTCTCATGAAACCATCTTTTTACAGTTTTTAAGGACCAGTAGCCTAATACATGTATAATTATTCCTGAATTGTTCCTAAATTCTCATGCTTAAGTTACAAAGATCCAAGAAATATAATTGACTTTTGATATATCAGATTTCTTCAAATTTTCTTGTTTTTAATGTAAAATATTTTGCATTACCCTAAACCGAGCCAGATGTGGTCAATTTCTTTCGTTATGAAAATCACATTAACTTGTTTTTTAATACTTTTTCTTGTGCCCAATTTCATCTATATAGAATGAAGAATGACACAAATGTAAACAGTATCTTTTATTATTCTATCTCAGCGAGATAAAATTACTGTAGGCTTAATACTTATTAACAGAAAGTAGTTTAAGAACATTTTTAATCTAATGAATGTTGGTGTTGGCCTAATTATATCATTTGGCTAATTTTTTTAAATAGATAAAGGTTCAATCCATTTGTTTCATTTCCCAAATTTAGTTATTAACTTAGCATTGTATTTTTCAAAATAGAATTTTTGTTTCATTTATGTCATTGTGGATTAAAGACTGGCAGAAATTATTGAAGCAGAAACTGAAAATTACATGAAGATGGATCCTGACCCATTTGATGACAGACACCCATCTAGAGCTGATCCTTCCTGCTCTCTAGGACAAATACTAAAAGTTTTATTTCGAAAGGATCTTTTTATGACAAAGGTATGACATAGTGGATTGTTTCTAAGCCAATGTTTTAAATATTTTGTTGGGCCTTAATTTCATGTTACTGTTAAAGTTAGTCCAAAACTTTTTGAGTAAATTACTTATTGATATTATTGTCATCCAGATTTTTAGAATTATCTTGTTGTTGCATTTGTATCTATGAGGTAATGCTTTTGCGCTAATTTATTTGATCTGTTTTAATGAATAAGGTTTAAATTATGCAATAAGTGTTTATAATGTTTCAAGTAATGAAAGTAGGGGCCACCAAAATATTTACTAAAGAGCTTAGATAATGGTTTCAGAGTCATTGATTTAAATCTCAATTTTTGTTGGACTATTTTAGAGAATTTTTTTAAATTTTTACACGTCACACCATTATATTTAAAAAGATCTGATGTGTCCAGCACACAAATTTTTCCATACAGAGTGTTGAATATGATCGCTATAGTACTTACAAGTTGCTCTTGACGACAGCTTCCTCAGGAATAACAATCTACAATTACACTAGTGAATAATTTTTAAATGCTTTCAATAATTTTCACAATGAAAAATACTTGAATCACTTTTCACATTGAAAAAACAATAAGCAAACAATTTTTTTATTTGTTGCTATGGATAACAATATTTAGATTACCATTGGGAGAGTTGGTGTCACTATCAGCAATTTAAAAAATTTATCATAGCAGTGGAAATAGCTGTCACCTAGCACATTCTATGTATAATAATAAATTAAGGTAAATAATCAAAATATCTCGGAAATAATCCATTCTATAAAAATGTTTCAAACAAAACTTGTGGAAAATTATACTGTCTATAAATTTGATAATGGCAAATATTTACATTAAAGAAGCCCCAAAAAAGATATTTGGAAAAAACTGAAAAATGACGAGTTAACCTCCACTTACGGTTAACCAATTTTTGCCAAAACCTTATCAGACCTTGAAATACTAATAAGAATCAAAAATATAATCTTATGTGCTGATCTGATTATTAATTTTTGAGTTAGAGCATCCACAAAACTCTTACCACATACATCACCAAGAAAATATTGAAAACAATCAAAACGTGTATTTATTCTGAAATCTCAAATTTGATTTTTTCATGAAAACAATATTTTCTCTACTGCATATGGAAAAAGTAAAAGCAAAGCAAATTGCATCCTAAAATAAAAAAATATCATCGAAAGTTTAATTGAGATTTATTATGACAATGTTTGAAGTCTCAGATTTGGATGGGGTGGCAGTGAGAGGCATGTGTTCAGTTGCATGCTATCATACTTCACTGACAGGCATGTGACAGTAAAGTATGTCTATGTGAGACATTCAACCATAACACAATACGCTCTGGATAAATTACCTCATCGATAATTTTTAAACTTCTCCTTATGTATGCATGTTGATTACTGGGATAAAATAAAAAAACCCTTGGGTGGGGTAGAAATTGCCAAGCAAGCGGAGGTGTGTTGAGGAAGAGGGTTGGTAGCCAAGGATGTACCCAGGGGGTGCGAATCCTTCCATGTAGAGACATTTGTAAAATCTGTGATTGCCTCTTGCTATGCTGCCACTTGCAGTGTTAACACGTTCAACGCTCATGATATTTTGTTTAAGCACCCCGGTGACTGAAATTTTATTTTTTAAATTTATGGCTTTTATGACTTGATTAAGGTATTTTATTAACCAAATGAGATAAATATTATGAAACAAAATAAAATAACTGCATATATGTTGATGAGGTAGCGCCTACATCGTCAGTCACTCGCAAGGATTTTGGGGTTTGCTACCCTACAATACACTCGGGAAAATCACGCGGAATTATATAGTTGATTAGTCAATATTAAAAATAAACATTATTTGGCTGCCAAATTTTATAATTTTATTTACAATTTAAAAAAACATATTTTTGTTGTTTTATATAACTAAATATTACATTTTACATAACTAAATATTAAATTTTACATATTTTATACTTTACATTTTACTTTATAGATTAATCCTATATATACATAAATACAATTTTAAACCAAGGATATATACAAAAGTGATTACATATTAACTATTTTTAATATTTACACTTAATTATACTATGTACAATACATATTTTCGTGGAAAAATTGGAAACAATCTTCCAGACATATTCCTGGTTTTTCGGGACATTCATCGCAGAAATACGACGTGTCCCTCCTAACTTTGTTTTGAAAACACACCCTGCACCGCTTTTGTTTACGTCTGTTTTGTCTGGGTTCAATTGGGAATAATTTGGGGAAATGTTTAGATTTATCATTACAAGTGACTCCACAAATTTGCAATCAGAAGTAACTAAAAAAATTAAAACATAATTAAAGTCAATATTTTATTCATTTAAAAATTACTGTATAATAAAGGAACATCAAAAAAGCAGTAACAGCACTTTATAAGATGAACTTGCCTTATAAAAACTTACGTAATTCAGAACTGAAAATGAAAATCTTCGTAAAAAAAGACTACGCGCAAAAAACGGAAACCAATGCTATCCTATGAACTGCGCAGGGGTCTTACTGGGGGCTGAGCGTTTCCGGGAGGCGACTGCAGCTGGCTATGCTTCCCATGGCCCATCAAACGATCCGCCGACCGATGACGCAGACGCTATATCTCCAGTACCTCGCTAGGAACTACTATGACGTAGACGCTACGTCATGAGCGTTGAACGTGTTAAGGGGTGGCCACATAAGCTGTTTTTCCCATCTGAATCTGGATGAGAAAAAACAAAATTGGAAAAGTATACTCCATGTCGGAGTACACAGAATTTCCAAATGCATTCTTTGAGATTTCGCAATGTTCTCAATATTTTTCACTCAGATGAGTATTTAGCAAGAAACTAGCAAGGTATGTTGTAAAATACATGTAAGCTCTTATGTAAACCTCCCATATACTTATTATAGTCAAGCACACACACACAGGCTTCTTTGTCTCTTTTCTCCTAATGATGATGCTTTCTTTATCATCATTATGATAAGTAAATATCATGGTGACAACTTTCTTATCAAACCACTTGATGATAGAAATGGGACCTGCATGCCTTGCAATTGTCTCTCCCCCTTTTAATTTTTTTTCCTTCAATACTACAGGTACGTCTTTTCTGCTTAATTTTAGCGTTCCCACACAATCCGTGGAATCATATTTTAGAATTTTAGCTAAAGCTGGACTATTATAAAAGTTATCCATCCATACAGTGTATCCTTTACCAAGAAGCGGCTCAATAAGTTTGAGAACAATGGCAGCTGTTTTTGAAGTAGATGCTATTATGAAAGGAATTTCAATTGTAGTAGTTTTTCCTGTATATACTAAAAAATTCCATAAATATCCCGTCACAGATTCACACAATTCAAAGGTTTTAGTTCCGAATTTTGAGGCTTTTAGAGGCAGGTTTTGTCGAATTGAGAGTCGTCCCTTCCATAAAGTTAGAGATTCATCAATAGCTATATTTTTTTCAGGTAAGTACAAAGGCTGAAATTTATTGTTTAGGTGACATAAAACGGGATATATTTTGAACAATTTTGGGGGGCCTTTGTAATCAGCCTTTTTTTCATTGTCTGTAAAATGTAAGAACCTGTTGATCAATTCAAATCTATCTCTCGACATTACATCGCCAAAGGAAGGTGTACACATAACTCTTCTCTTTGAAAAATAACTATGTATGGTAGGTTTCTGTACTATTCCCATTAACATAAACATACCAATAGTTAAATATATTTCATTTTCGCTTACAGGTTCCCATGACTTCATGTGAGAACGTAAAGAAAGCAAATTACCTCTATTATTCATATGTTGTTCAGCATATCTATTTGTTTCCTCAACTATAATTTTAATAAATTCTTTATCAAAAAACATTTCAAAACACTCAACAATATCTACTATACCCTTTGCCGCAAGCTTGGGACCACACTCTTCATAAAATTTTTCAGGTCGTCCAGGGAAATTTTCCATGGTCTCCCAAATGAAATCTTCAAACTTTTCCTCATCATTGAAATTGGGCTTATCAATTACAGCGTCTACTACTGCAAGGTCATCTACAACATTAGAGCCTCTGTCACTATTGGTTTCACTCTCGTCATCACTAAAACTTGATAAATCACTAGATTCTTCCAATATCCCTTGCATGTCTTCATCACTCACACCAGTTCTACTCCCACTCGCCGTGACTATGTACTAAGGGATTGCAGTTTTCAGAATTATTACTAACAAATAAGGAATAGTATTGAATCACGGAAAAAATATTTAGTATATTAAAATATAACTGTACTTTGTAAAAACTAAATGGACAGATTATGCAAATAACTAAATAAACGTGTGAATATTCTTGGAACACAGCTGCACTGGAGTAGGCTAGTATCATAAAGAGGCAAGAGACGAACTGAAAACGGATCGTTCTAGAGCGTCTCTTTCTCAGTGATGGAAGGGACCCTCCCTGTTTTCTTCGTGATATATCTTCTGATATCTCATCGTGCTCTCATTCGAAGGAACACTTCATATTCTCAAGACTAAAAAAACTCGAGAGGCAACAAATCGTATATTGGTGCTGTCTCGGTGAGACCTCGAGGAAGTAATTTCAGTGAAGATTTTGTGAGCTAAGCTAAGTGGTCACGGAATGGATGATAGGAATACAATACTTCTCTTTGTTGGGCATCCAAATGCGATAACATTCTCTCTCTGAGAGCGAGAGAGAGAGAGTTAATAACCAGGCATAGGCTCCAACAAGTCGGTGTTTACAAGAAGCCAAGTAAGCAAGTGCAGTATGCCATTGAGTAGACCAGAGAAGCAAGCTAAGACTATACAGAGAACTTCAGCGTGTGATATCACGAAACGTCGAATATATCGGATGACTATTTCCGAAAAAATTGCATTTAGGAATCTGTAACACATTTCAATTGGCATGGTCTTTCATCTTCACAGGTTATTAGCATAAAAGAATATTAAGATATTATATTGTACATTTAATACTAAATGCAGAACACTATACAGCCGTTGGTTTCAAGATTTCATTCATCTAACATATATAGATGAAAATTTTTATTTTTTTAAAGATGGTACTAACAAAATCTGATATTTTGTTTAAATACCAGCCGGCGTACGATGCCGTAGGATTTAAATACCTCCCGTCGCTGAAGGGTTAATAAACTTTGTGATCACTTTTAGTCCTTCTGATGCCATGACTTCAAGTACCTCAACCGGTATTCCATTGCTGCCTGTGGGTTTCCCTTTCTCTATTTCCACTTTCGCTTTTTCTACTTTGCTCTCGATAATACTTGGTCCTAAGTTGTCTTCTTCATTGTTTTCCTCATCTTCCAGTTCTATTTTTGCCAATTCTGCCTGCTTGCTGTGTAGTTCCTTAATGTATTCTTCCCATACCTGTGCTACATCCTTTGTTTCTGAGACAATCTTCCCATCCATATTCATAATTCCTTTACCATGAATTCCATTAGACTTCTTATCTTCTAATTCCAGAGCCCTAGCATCATATCATACTGTCCTAACTTCTCCATTTGTTGTATTTCATCACATTTTTCTTTTATCCAATTTTCTCTAGCTTTATCTGTTATCCTTCTCAACTCATTGTTTTTACGTCTATAGTTGGCTCTACCTTCTTCACTGTTATTGTTTTTCCATTTTCGTCTCTCATCTGTTTTCTCCGGCATTTCCTTAGTGAACCATGGTTTTCTGATTTTCTTCTCTTGTTTTCCAATCTCTTTATCCAAGGTATCCTTGATACTGGTTTTAATTTCTTCCCATTCTATATTCTGGATTGTTTTCCAAATTTCTTAGACGATCTTCCAACTTCATGCTGAATACATCCTCCCTTTCATTCAGTTTTTCTAGGTCCCAAGTCTGTCTTTCTCTTCTCATTTTTCTTATTTGTTTGAGCTTTGAACTTGTACTTTGTACTTGTACGTCAACTATTAGAAGGCTGTGATCTGAATCAATGTCTGCTCCTGGTAATGCCTTGGCGGTCTTTATGATGTTCCTAAATCTTTGTTTTACTAGGATATAATATATTTGGCATCTCATTTTATCTCCTGGGATTTTCCAGTTTATGTATGTTATGATGTATGTATGATTTATGTATGTATGTATTTTTATGATTTTTGAACCATGTATTAGTCACTACAAGGTCATTATTTATGCAGAATTCTACCAGTTTTTTTCCTCCTTGGTTTCTCTTCCCCGACAACATTTTCTTCCTGTCCTTCTCTGACTATACTTTTCCAATCTCCCATTAATATTCAGTTTACCTTTCCTCTTTCATCTTCTTCATAAATGTCATTAATTTGCTCATAAATCTCCTCGATTTCTTCATCTTCATGAGCTGATGTTGGCATATATACATGGATTATCAGCATGTTCACTGGGACTGCTTTTAGCTTTATCTTTGTCACGCTGTTCATCATATCTTTCCTAAGTACCAGAGCTACTCCCCTTTCCCCACTATTTCCTCCAGAGTAAATTACCGTGAACTCTTCCGAGTCTAACTGTCCTTTTCCTTCCCATCTAGTTTCGCTCAGTCCTATAATGTCAACTCTATTTCTTCTCATTTATTCTTTCAAGTTCTCTAGCTTTCCTGCCTTTCTCATAGTTCTTATGTTCCAAGTGCCTATTTGTAAATTACTTTCGACAAATGTTTTCCTCAAGGCAGTCCCCGTCCGGAGATTCGATTGGGGGACTATTTTACCTGTGGATTGTTTTACCTCGAGAGAACTCATATTGTCCACCCATATAATCATTACTAGGGATTGCAATGTGGTAGTTTCCCTCTTGCTTTCCACACCGCAGTACTGTAGGTGTTCATATTGTCCCGATCACACCTACAGCTGTATTGGATATAGACCCATCCAACATAATTTGTTTTCGGGTCTATACCATACTGACAGTACTGCTGCCTACTGCCAGGCACCGATGATGGTTTTTTTAAACCTCCATTCGCGGGGTTTGAACCCTGGAACTATGTAATGGGAAGTCAACACACTAACCACTACACCTCCAGTGTTATACATAGGAAATCTTAAATCCATCGTGAAGATATTTTTTCTTTAATTCTTTAAAATATCTTAAAATTATGATATCGGAGTGAGGTTTGTACTGTTCTAAGGGGAAAAGAATGTAGATTCTAATTCTTACCACGGAATTTTGGTAATTGGTGGTATTTTCTTGAATTTCTGCTAAAACATAGCATTTTCGCATTTTAAATCGAATTATATCGGATTGTTGCCAAGGAGACGATTATTACTGAATTTGGCTTGAGCATAGACAAGTGAACAAATGGGTTATTTTCTTTTCCACTCGACTACCCTTCAGCAATAGACAGTTGATCCATACATATTATCGTATAAACAATAATATTTATTTTTAAAAATACATCCAAAATATGTCAGAAAGAGATTTTGTCATTTCTTATAATATTTTTAACCTGATAATGCTCTATTAATTTGTTTTCCAATTTTTCTCTTGCATTGATAAAATATTAATTACAAATGGTATTTATGGTATGAGAATTCCTTGGAATGGCTAACACATACTGAAACATTTCCTGTCAATATAAGTACAGGTAATCTCTGATTTACGTCGAGGGTGCATTCCTAGAAACGTCGACGTAAATTGAAACGACGTAAATCGGACATTATTTTCATGTATACTTTGCTATAAAGGCGGGAAGCATTCTCGTAATCAAATTTTTGGATTTGCTAATCCATTTTAGGGTCATCTACATACATATTTACGATAAAAGTTACTAAAACAAACAATATTTAATAAAATTTTAATATTTATCATGTATTTACGCTATCATGCATTTACGCTAATTTAAAGAAATATTTTCTAATTTTCAATTGCTGAGCTAAACAAGCGTAATTTTAATGTTAACAAAAGTAAATAATCAAAGGATTTAGCATTCAAGGAATAGAATAAAAATATAGTGAAGTAGCATTTATTTACCAATTTGATCAAACACATTTTAAAAAGGTAGTGATTGATGTTTGGGTGGCATTCTTCTTTTCTTGATAAAGCTTGCAAAAGTTCATTCAATCCTTGGATAAATTTGCTGCTTCGTTTGGGTCGTCTTCAGTGAGGATTGGCATTCCCTTCTCGAAGAAACTGAAGGCTTCAGACATCCTTTTTGTTGTCAGCTGTTTCAATTGTGGAGTTGATTCCTTTTCGTCTTCCTCCTGCACCAATGCCCTTTGTTGCTCTAACTCGATCAGGTCCTTGTTGGTCAGGTCTTGCCCATGTGAATCCATCAAATCCATTACATCATCTTGGTCCACTTCATCAAATCCAATGTCCTTTGCCAGTGTTACAATCTGTTGTTGGATTCTGTTGACATCGGCAGAGGCACTGACATTTTGAACACACTCCGGCCAAATCTTTTGCCAAACGCCATTCATCGTAGCCTGTGCAGCCTCTGCCCATGACGATCCAATGTTGTCTCTAGTCTTCTTAATATTATATCCTCTCCAGAATTCCCGAACTGATTATTTGTCCTCCCTGTCAGTATAAGTGATCAGCTGTTGCATGTTGTATCAGAGATAATAGGCCTTGAACGTCGCTATCACTCCTTGGTCCATAGGCTGTAACAAGGAAGTCTTATTTGGTGGCATAAATACGACTTGAATATTGTCAGCCAGTTCTTTAATGTTAACGGGATGTCCAGGAGCATTATCTAAAACAAGTAAGACCTCGTTGTGAAGATTTTGTTCCTTGCAATATTTCTCAACAAAGGGTGAGAAGAATGATGTAACCCAATCCTGGAAGGAAAATGAATAAAATGTTTAGTTTCCTGAATATGGCATTCTACCACGTCAAGACTGCATCCATCGATTCTATTCCAATCCTGTAACAATGACTTCGTCACCCAGGTTTTCTTGTTAGATCGCCAAATAACAGGAAGTTGGGCCTTGTTGTATCCTTTCATTGCCCTTGGATTTTCAGAATGATAAACCAAGAGAGGTTTAAACTTTACGTCTCCTTCTGCGTTACTACCAAGTAGAAGGGTGAGGGGATCTTTGGAAGCTTTGAAACCCGAGGCAGTTTTCTCCTCCCTCAAAATGTATGTGCTGGATGGCATTTTCTTCCAATACAATCCCGTCCCATCTACATTAAACACTTGTTTTGGAGAATATCCTCTTTCCTCAATGATTTCCTTGAGTTCCGCCGGGAAACTCACTGCTGCAATGTTGTCTGCACTAGCCGCCTTCCCCGTTAGACAAAGATTGTGAAAATTTGCCTGGATCTTAAACCTTGGAAACCAACCATTGCTTGCTTTAAAGTCAATCTCAACATCACAAGATGAACCTTCATCACCATCACGCTGCTTCATATCCCGAAAGAGCAACTTAGCTTTCTCCTGAAATACAGACAAACTCATCGGCACATTTTGCTAATTCATATCCTCTATCCACACAATTAGCAATCTCTCCATATTTCCCAAAGTGTCATCCCTCCCTTTAGTAATACCCAGCGCACTTCCGGGGCTCACATTTTTAGCAGTAGTGTTGATCTTCTCATTATTACTTAAAATAGTTCTGACTGTTGTTGGAGGGAGGTTAAGTGCACGCCCAATGTCAACAGCACGCTCCCCCCGCTCATGGCAATTAACAACATTTAACTGCACAAACAACGCAAGGGAATGAGGATTAGGAGACAAATCGCTTTTAACATCGTTCTCCCAATTTCCTCTACATCATTGTAACCGCTCTGATTCCTCTGCTAACAAAGAGTGTTAACTTCCAGTGGTAGATAATACCAATTGACTACATTTGTAAAACTTTATTATATGTATAAGTTTTCTCTGCATAAGTGGCAGAGGGTTGAAATTTGACTACTTTAATGATGCCATCAACTATGATTTGATATATCAAGCTGTATTCAGATTTATTTCAATCATAGCTGAAATGATAATTTTATTTTTTCCATGAAGATAGTTTTAAGTAATATGAAATTGTATGTAGGAAAGTTTTAAAGAATGATGAAAATGCTAAATAAAAGAAATCTTTTAATCTAGTCATGTGCTATTTTGATTTTTTCCTAGTTGGTAAATGACTACTTGAGAGATAATTACTGGGAGCGCCTTGGCATGCCAGAAAGGGATTCCAGGCAGTTAAACATCAGTGTTTGTCGTCTTGTCTTAGACATAATGCCTGGTTTAGAAGCATCAGCAGTTTTCCAGGTACAATATAGTTTAATTGCATGTGCTAATGATAAATTTGATGGCTATGATGAAATGTTTTTAATTATGAATGCTTTAATAGAAAAAACCATCATGTATGATTCCTTCCATTGATATTTCAAAGCCAGATGTCATACATATTTTTAAAATATTGTGGCATGAATTTTCGGTACATAATGCTATAATTTGCCGAAATAAAATTGTGACTTGAAATTATTCGCACTTGACCATGACACAAATTTGGGTCTTCTATTGTCTGGGTGATTGCTCTGAACAATGGCCATGGCAATACCTACTTGTGAAAATTTTATAATTTACTATTTGTTACGGTGTTGCCAGCACCCACAATATTTAATGTAAATGCAAAAATCCTATTTGTATGTAATTAATATGTAGAAATATTAATTATTACCATGATGCATCATTTGAATTTCGACTAATCCATAAGTACCTCCACCTTTTTTATATTTGATGCATAATATTGATAAAATTCTTTATTCGCTACATTACATTTTTTCCTGTCACGTGGATCCCTCTTCTCTGAGGGCGGGGGGGAGGCAACCCTTCTCCAGGTCCTGTGTTAGTTCTTGGTGGCCCTGGATGCATCCCTAATAAATTTAGTTTAAGTTTAAAAAATTTTTCTCATAAAAACGGATTTGTTTGGATCAGGACATAAGATTCATCAGTGGTTAAAATCAACTCAAAGTAAATTAATTGGTTGGGAAACATCTATTTGAAAATATACCTGTATCCTGCAAAATTAATGTATTGCTAATCAGTTACAAATACATACTTCACTGAAACACTGTATTGTTGAATGAGAGGGAGCATAAATAATAACAACTAGCAGCTTAGTGCAGCATTGCTTGCAGCATCAATAAGATATATGCTTACTTCTACCAGGCATGGTAAATTAATGCAATGGGTGGGTTTGTTTTTAGAAATGTATTCCAAAATACTACAGCAACCCCTGGTGGAGAACTTTTCAACTATCTCCGATGGTCCCGCATTTAAGGTTCCATGTTCGACTCTGAGATGGCAGTAATAGAAAGATGCATGGCAAATATTTTCTATCAAAATTTTCTGTTCAACTTATGTTTTGCGACAAATGCTGCTATTAGATATCCATACTTTTTTATTTTAATGTTTTTTACGACATTGATGTAATCCAATGGAAATCAAGAATGTACATGGGTATAATTTTTAAAAATGCATGTCACAATACTACAGTGCCACCTGGTGTAGAACACTTAAACTATCTCTTACAGTCCCGCATTTAAGGTTATACCAGTTCCATGCATTGCCAATAGATGGTAGTATGGTAAAATAGCACGACAATATATTTTCTATCAAAATCTTCTTTTCAAATCAGGTATTCCAACAATTGCTTATATTAGATACTCCTAGTTTTTTAGGCGATATTTGCAATCAAAAAAAGAAGTATAAATACTTTTAATGAAATTTCAATAACGTAGTTAACAGGCCGTGGATCAGTGTTGTCCAATCACCATTTGGGGACAAAATATAATGGTAAATTGTCACAGGGGGTGCTGGTGGTGTAGTGGTTAGGATGCTGGCTGCTACTCGCCCGATGCTTGAAAAAGTCATCGGGTACGAATCCTGCGCAAGTAGGATTTTTTCCAAGGTCGCCCAGCCCCGTTTGTGTGGTTTGAGGAGACCGTGCAAATTCAGCTGTTCCGTCCTTCGGAAGGGACGTTAAGCCGTTGGCCCCCCTGGTGTTCTTTGTAAGAGCAGGCAAATGCCGGCACCGGGTTTCCCTCCTCCCTCCCAGGTTATTCATTGCACTACCTCTGAGATACCCATTTGTGCTGTAAGAGAGGCGAGTTGACTGGGCACTCAAATAAATAAATAAAATAAATTGTCACAGTGCGGAGACCAATGTTCCCTCTAAGCTGTGCATCTGCACACAAATTTCTAAACATCTGCGCACAGATTACAAATTTGAAAAGTCTGTATATCTAGATTTTAAGTGAAATATCTTATCAGCATTTATGTCTTCGTTGTGTAAGATGCAGCATGATTTTAGAACACATTTGTGTCTTCTACTCGGGAAACTAGGGTACTCTATTTTGGTGTATGAACTGATTGGTGCTTTTACATACGTTCCTTAAAAGATATTTTTAAGTGAGAAACACAAAATAATTTCAATTGCTGATTTTAAGCCTGTCATTTCATGTTTTTAAATATTAAAAAAATGTAAGGTCTGCTTAGTTTTTCTATTAACTGTGCCATTAACTCCATTTTGTACAGTAATGTAATTGCATAAATTTGCGACTCTTTTCATTATAATGGTTTTACTCTTCTGATTTTGCCACTAGCAGGAGATGGAAGGCCTGATTCTGCGTCTCTTTTCTTGGGCTGAGAAGTCTATAGAGCCTTTGCAGAGCTATGCAACTGGACTTTTGGCATCGGCCATGGAAGTACAAGACATAGCTGCGAATTTCCGGTATTTTCCCTGAATTATTTCATATCATTATGTTAGCTATTGTTTATTATTATTGCTCTTCATAATGGTCTGTTGCTAAATTTTCAATTGAACCAATTCATTACTTCAGTATATTTTGAAATTAAAATTATTTTAAATTAATTAACCTTTTACTAAAAATCATAAAAGTTTTTATTTGCACTACCATTCCAGATAAAAGAGATAGTAAAAATGATGTTACTAAATACATATTATTTATCAACAATTTTATGCTTTGACTCAAAAAAATAATTTTTAAAAAGTTTTCCAAGTTCTGATGAGTGAATAGGATGCACCTTTAAGTATTGGGTATTTAAGTATTGGGATCACAGATGGTATTTTTAGTTCAAAGAACACTTGCTATTAAATCCTTTTGCTGCTTGTTGATTTCTCAAATACTTACCCCCTGTGCCACCAGCAATTATGAATAAAATATTAAAATAATTTGGGGAGAAGCATCTAAAAATGTTTCTGATTTTGCTTTGTCATACTTAATATTAAGGGATTTTGCAAACTTTTTTAATTTCAATGTTCACCTCATACCAAAAATTCTTTATTAGTTTCTGAGAAAATACTACATATTATAACAACACAACTCAAAAAGATCAATGCCAATAATCTAATTAGTCCAAATTATTGTTTACAAATTAAATATACAGCTTTTGTGAAAAGAACAAAAACTGGAAATGTCTCAAATGTGAGATAATTATTAAATTTTATTAGGGCAGTGCTAAATGGCTCTAGTGGTTCAGTTTGCAGTATGTGAAATATATAAACATGACAATGTTTGCAACAAATAAATGGGAAAGAAATATTAATCTTTTATCATTGTTGATGGATCTGTAAACGTTCAAGTTTTTGCTGGAAATCAAAGCTGGAATCACCAAGGTCCACCAAGAAAGATGCTGTAGTCCATTAGATGTCAAAGCGTCAATACAGTTTGATCATATATTCTGATAATCTATCAGACAAGACATTTTGGTGGTCTTTTGGTTTGGAAGTCATTTTGATTTCCTTTCTCTTTGTAGTTTTTCTATTTATTATTATTAGCTAGCATAATTGCCCATCAAATATGATGGGTATGCATGGATTTAGTGTTAAAATTAAGGTGCTGATGTATTGTTTCAACTTCAAAATAGCATCAAAATTTCATGAATATGTGGACAGATGTGTTGCATAATTTTAATCCCAGTTAATTATATGTAATTACTAGTAGTTGGTGCTTGCATACTGCAAGCATTTCATCTCACCTTGAAAAAACATTCATTTTTCAGACAGACATTTCATCATTACAAATATTCTTTTAATTCTAAAGATTTCACCTCCGTAGGTCAAATAATATTTTCTAATTGTTTAAATTTAAATAATTTTTAACGGCCGCCGAAATTCATGTATGGTAAAATTGAAATGTTTTTTGTGCTAGTTCACTACTTTGAACATAACTTGAAAATTTCAGCTTCATAGCTCATCCCGTAATGTCTAAACTGTTATCTATTTGTTTAAACTTTAAGAATTTTTAACTGCCAAACAAATTAAAATATCAAAATTTGTATAATCCCTATTTCGTTTTTTTATGAATTCTACTTATAAAAAAAAATTTCAACTCCGTAGCACATGCGGAAATACATAAACCATGAAAATTTGTTTAAACAATTGCGAATTTTTAGCGGCCGCATTGTTGCACTTTTTCAAGATTTTTGTTTTTTCTAGGCGGTTTGGCACAAAATCCTACCTATGAAAAAAATTTCGAATCTCCAGCACATCTGGAAGTGCCTAAACATTTGTATCCTCCTATATGTTATCATTATATATCGACAACTCTTACAGAGGAGGATATAACATACGATATATATAGGAGGATACTAATGTCCAGCCCAAACTACGAGAGCTAGAAAGCTGAAAGTTTTAGTTTTTGTAGATATGATGGGGAAACTTTCAGATAAAATGAGACTTCTTACCTAAGTGACATGAGTTTGACTCCAGAAATTCCGAAAGTTGCGTTTTTTCCCATAAGAAAAGCATTGCGCCATTTTTGTAAATTAATTATGGGCACTTGCCGGTAAGCTAGAAAAATGAAACTTTCAGTGTTGCTAGATGGCTGCAATATCTATTAGGAATTACTGTCAATTTTGCTTACAGTGTCTTGGGTTCGACTCCAGAGACCCCGGAATATCTCCCATAAGTTAGCATGGGAAAACACAATCCAGTGTGTAGACCAGTCTAATAAGTTTAGGAAGCTGAAATTTTGCAAGATTATAGGACTTTTCTCATAACCAACTATAAAAATCGAAAATTTTAAAATTGTAAATTTTAGGGGTTGTTTTAACCCCATTTGAACATTAAAGTTTAATAATTTTTTAGGTACTACGGGATAAGCTAGGAAGCTGCGATTTTCAAATTATTTACAGAACAGTGCATTTGCACAAATAAACATTTCAATCTCTCCATATATATATTGCGGCAACCGTTAAAAATGTTTAAATTATAAACAATTAGAAAAATATTATTTTACTTCTAGAAGTGCTACAACTTTAAAATTTGGCTCAAATGTGTAGCATTAGTACCCCATAATGGAGAAAGTGTAAAATGTTTAAAATTGCAACATTTGGGGATTGTTTTAAACTATTATTTTTACATGTGGGAAAAACAAAAATCGCTGTGGAGGTGAAATATTTAGAATTAATAGAATATTTGTAATTATGAAATATCTGTCTTAAAAATTAATGTTTTTTCTAGGTGAGATGAAATACTACCTTCTACTAGTATGTTATATCCTCCTCCTCTGTAAGGAACGTCTATATATAATGATATTAAACCAGCAACAATGCTAATCACCTAGATGACGAAAGATTTCCAGATACAAATTTTTGCATTTAAAATTATTATGCGGACCAATTTGATATGTATTTTTAAACTGATGGCAAATATTATAAAATTTCATTCCTTTAGGCATTCATTGTTTCAAGTCTCGAATTCCTACATTGATGCGAAGTAATTTTAATATGCAAATTATCAATGTGCTACACTACTCCCTGTATGAATCAAATGGAGAAAATAAACGCTCCTAGAATCAAACCCATGACTTCAATGTAGGCAGCAAGCAACCAAAAATTTAAAAGTGGTGTTGCTTAGTAATTTCAGAAAGTTTGATTGTAAAAGAACGAAAAGTTTTCGAGTTACAGGCAGTTTTCTGATTCTTCCACTTGAGGGTTAGTCACAAAATTACTATCAACAAGATAGAGATGGGTTTTTATATTATTGTAGAATAATAACAATTATCATTATTAATGACAACTTGTTATATATAATTACTAAATGTCTGTCTGTCCATCTCCCTTTTATCTCTTGAACAGTTAGCCCTAGAGAAATGCTGTAAATGCCATTTTGTTTCTGGCAACTAGGAGACCCTGGGAAAACTATTTTTGTTTACAGGAGTGTCCCAAGTTCGACTCCAGGAGATGATAATATTTTCCCATAACTTTGCACAGGATTTTCAATTTCTCAAGGTGCAAGATTTTTTCCTTTATTCATCAAAATATGTAAATATGGACCATTTTTGTCCATTTTTGCTTTATTCGATGGCTAAAACTAGAAAATAAATTATTCTTGCGATGTTTAGATGTTACACAGAAGAATTTGTTAGGAATATGGAGTTGTTTTAGAAATCTTGATTTTATTCGTACTCTTTCCGTGTATTGCCAAGGCGACCTGCATTGTTTCCTCTGATTGAATTAGCATCTGTTAAACCTTCAAATAGATGAAAGAATTGTGTTATTCACTTCACAGTTTTTACAAAGCATCAAAATTATTGTTGTAGCAATGTCAAATGTAATAGATTGCAACATTAACAATTACAGATAATTATCATTCAGTAAACTGCCTGTGGACTGTGGGCATTTTTAACAATCGGCCAAAAGAAATAAATCATCCTTATTCATGGAATAATACCTTTTTGTAAGGGAGAAGCAATTAAAATTGTGCAAATTAATTATAAAAACAAAGATCAAATTCTAAGTATCATAGTCTAATTTTATAAGGAGAATATTGGCTATTATTAATAAATGAAAAATAACACATTGTGATTTACAAAAAAATTTGTTTGTAATAATTCATGAGTAAAAAATGAAATAAATGGTTGAATTAAATGTATATGAAAAAATTGTGTATATTTCAATAAAAATAAATAATTTTAAAGCTTTAATAACATAAAACTCTAAAAATAATTGCTGTGTATATTCCTCTCGAAGATGACTTTTAAACACGCAGATATCTGACTGACTTTGCAAAAGTTTTTGCGGATACCACTAGTTGTTAATAATATTGTACACAGTAAAATCTTATATAAAACCCCTGGCTGTGCATCCCCCATTTTCCATATCCGTGTTTGGGTAAAATACTGTGCATCACATAATTTTTGTTTGTCTCTTTTGTCTGTACATATTGTCTTTTGTATCCTGCGATAAGAAAGTAATTCTGTTATAAGTTCCAGGTAATTCCCTAAATAATATTTAATAATTATAAGTAATAACAATATTTATTAGTACAATGGTATTTATTGTTATTTTTAGTTTGCCAAAATTTTTTTTGTCTAAATCACAATACAGGCATCCCTCACTTAGTATTCTTAATTAGTTCCTGAAAAACAGAGCACCTTCTGAAACCATGTTAAGCGAGGAAATTTTATCATAAAAACTAATGTAAATAGATTTAGTCCATACTTCCAACCTACTCTCAGTGCTATTGAATTTACAATATAAGGAATATTTCCGTGCTTATATCAACAACACAATTAAAATACCGTATTTACCCGAAAGGAAGATGAGGTTTTTTCACAAAAATGCCATAAAAATATTAGGTATCGTCTTAGAATGGAGTATGAGGATTTAAGCTAAGAATACACCCCTATTTTAAATGCACCATGAAACACCCAGATGTCAAGTATATCTCCGTTAAAATATTTATTATTGCATAAAGTAATACATCGTATTTAATTAATTACTACAATACTTTAAAAATTTAAGGTCAAATTTCTTAAAATTGATCCTACAGACCAATGGCTCCACTTCGTCGGTGGGGAAGTGTTTAGAACTGGGTAGGTAATCACATGACAAGTTGAAAAAAAAATGACTACAGCTGGGCGGTTCCTTGCGTAATATGAAACAAGTCATGTAGGCACCAATTAAGGTGTCTAGTAATACAATGTAAACAAGACTGATACAATTTAAATGTATCAACTACAATTTAAACATGATGCTTTGTGTTTGGTATGCCAACTGCAGATGTAAAGTGGACGTGAGTTTCAGAGTGTAGAAAATTTATGAGAGCACTTGAATAATACATGCTTTGCTGAGTTTTAAAGTAAAATAGTGACAAGTTATTATTATAACTTTTAAGTAAGATAACCCGAAT
The DNA here is from genome assembly GCA_028673005.1 of Tanypteryx hageni. Lineage (NCBI taxonomy): Eukaryota > Metazoa > Arthropoda > Insecta > Odonata > Petaluridae > Tanypteryx > Tanypteryx hageni. The sequence continues at coordinate 182,057,945 of CM054115.1, read as the reverse complement.
AAATGGCAGATCGCGTAGAAAAAAAAGAAACTGGGGTAAGAGGGAATGTATCGAAAGGAATTAGAAGAAGTTACAACAGATATTTTAAGTTAATGGTGGTACACTATGCTGAAGAAACAAATAATTGTGCGGCAGGGAGGAAATACAATGTGACTGAAGCAAATGTGCGAAGGTGGAAGCAAGCAAAAGAGAAACTTGAAGGTGCTAACTCAACACGGAGATCATTAAGTGGACCAAAACGAGGCAGATTTCATGCATTAGAAGAGGAAATTGCAAACTCTGTGCATATTCAAAGAATGGACGGTAAACCGGTGATGCGGGATATCATTAAATTGAAAGCCCATGAATTTTCATGATCGAAAAACATTCCACACCAAGAATTTAAGGCTAGTAATAGATGGTTTTAGCCTGCGACGAAGAACTTTACTTTGCCAATGTCTACCTTGTGACTTCACAGATAAACTAATAACTTTCCAGAGGCATGTAATTCGGTTGCGGAAGTCACAATTACATTCTGAGGCAAATGGGTAATGCAGATGAGACACCCATTTACTTCGACATGCCATCCAATTACAGTCAACGAAAAAGGTGCAAAAACTGTCATCATAAAAACTTCTGGGAATGAAAAACTGTGCATTACCAAGAATTTAAGGCTAGTAATGGATGGTGTGTGCGTATGATGCACCGTAATGGTTTTAGCCTGCGACAAAAAACTTCACTTAGCCAGTGTCTACTTTCCGACTTCACGGACAAACTAATGACTTTCCAGAGGCATGTAATTCGGTTGCGGAAAAGTCACAATTACCTTCTGAGCCAAATGGGTAATGCAGATGAGATACACATTTACTTCAATATGCCATCCAATTACACAGTCAATGAAAATGGTGTAAAAAATGTCATAAAAACTTCCAGGAATGAAAAACTTCTCATTACTGTAATGCTGGCTGTATTAGCGGACGGAACAAAGTTGCCGTTGTATGTTATTTTAAAACGCAAAACAGTGCCTAAGGAAGTACTACCAAATGGAATAATTGTTATATGTCAGCTGATTTAATGAAGGACTGGCTAAGCATAGTGTGGATTAGATGACCTGGGGCACTTTTAAGGCAGAGAGCAATGCTCATCTTAGATGCATTCAAAGGCCATCTTACAGAGGAAGTTCAAAATACCCTTCATGGTATGAATACTGACCTTGTAGTTATACCAGGAGGTATGACGTCTCAAATTCAAGTGCTCAATGTTGTAGTGATGAATTCCTTTAAGGATTACATAAAGTCATTTTATTCAGAATGGTTTTTGGCAGGGGACCATGCATTAGCTCCTAAAGGGAAAATTAAGAATCCCAGTATACCACTTCTCTGTAATTGGATCATTGCAGCATGGAAAAAAATAGATCCCAATAGTATCTCAAGAGGGTTCAAGAAATGCTGCATATCAAATTCCATGGATGGTATGGAAGATAACTTGTTCGAATTTGAATAAGTTGTGATGAATGAACAGGACAGCAAGAATAAGGGAAGGAAACAGAGAGGGAGATGTAAGTAGTAAATTTAATTTTTTTTATTCATCCTCTAATGTTAGCTTGTTATACATATATGTAAAAGTTTATTTGTAAGTGAACCTAATTTTTTAGGGGTCATCTTAAATTCAAGGTCATCTTCCTTTCGGGTAAATACAGCATTTATATAAAGATGTGCTTTTTATGAACATATAAAAATATACAGCATTTTATCTTGTCTTCGATCCAGCTTTATCCAAGGCTTTGCAAACATCAACTTACTGTTATCCACCTTCAATTCATGGAATTACTTCAAGTTTAACTTTGCTTATTAAGGAAGAGTGGCCAATTTGCCGATTGAAATAGCTGCTCCTTCAGTGCTTCCATCCCAGTGCGTTTGCACATACGACTATGTAATATATTTCTAGACGTGAACTGGTGTCAGAATGACCCTAAATGAGAATCGCTTTTGTTCAAGGATATCATAGTCAAATAATTCATAACCAAGTGTAAGTCAATGGAGAAGCTAATAAGTGCTACCTGTAGAATATATGGATAAGAAAATAAATGAGGCTGACTTGTCACAGAAAAATCAGATAAGTAAGGTCTATATTTCCTGATATTGACAAAATCTATTGTAGATTAGCTGCCATTGAAATAGCACTATAGGAGAGATTACATTTTTATTGATTGTATAGTTTAATGATATTTAAGTTAATCATAACTTACCTACAAGTACTAATTAGGCATAATAAATGTTATGAGAAAGTTATGTGCATGTAATACATGCCCAAAACAATGTGCCAATTATTCAGCACTTAGCAAGAACACTATAACAAAATTGCACTAAGTGAAGCGCATTATAACAAGGGATGCCTGTATAATTTTTCTTTTATTTGTGTTTCCCAGTTCACTGTATTTTTGATATCACTTTGTAAGCACATGGGGTGCAGTTTATATTCAGGTATATTTTTTAAAATTTGTCTTGAAAAACAAGGGTGCAGCTTATATGTAAATACGGTATATTTTTAATCAGTATGATGTACAAAATATTTAGTAAATTAAAACTAATATTAAGTTATGGTAGTTATTGAATTGCTGCATCAGTTAATGGAAATCTGTATTCTACAATAAAAAACTAAAAGAAAATATATTGTCAACTGAGGAAACTTAAGAATTTTTAAGAATTCTTTTTTCTCGATGGCCAAAACAAATTGCAAGATGCCTAAAGAGATTCGGATTTCTCTGATTACAAACATGTATACAGTGATGTCATGTGGTTCGTTCAACACTGGAGATAAAGTCACTTATAACTAGGCTTAATAGGATTCAGTTGAAATCGATATATGTCGATAAACATTGAATTTTAAAAAGATTTAAATTCAACAAGTTTATAGCACTCTTTCTTTACTGTCAGCCAGGTCTGTTAATCCATATGCACTTTGGGCTCGATTTACAGAAAAGTCGAGGAATGTGTATTGCATCCTCTGCGCGAATTAATAAGCAGAATATACTTTCTGATTTATTGCAAAACATTAACTGTTCCAGGTTGGTGGCCGAAGTCAACAACAACACATTCGCCAAAATATAGATAAAAACAGACAAAGAAGCATAAAAAAAGCCTTATTTTCATTTATACACTTTCAGTTGAATTTAATTAGACGGAACTCAATTTGTAACACTTTTCTAGATTAAAATGGATAAAATGTGTTGAAATAGATGTCGATATTAGATATCGCTTTTTACGAAATATAAATGTCAATGTTTGTGTGTATTTCTGGCTAATTAACCTCTCTGATTATTATAGCCAAAATATAAACATCGAAAAATAAAATGCCTAATTAAATGCATAAAAATAAATGTTGATGTACGTCATTAATTTTTAGGAAAAATACATGATGGTAGTGGTCGCTTTTTAAGAAATATTAACGTATTAAAGTAAACTTTGATATTGTTCAGTGATTTTTAGGAAAATAAACATCGATTTTTAAGAAAAATGAATATCAAAAACTACTAAGCCTATAGTAGTAGTAATTTTAAGTGTCGATATTTGTTGAAAATCCCCTGTGAAAATAAATTTAGATTTAAATCGTCGTATTAAAAAAAAATAAATGTTGAATTCTACCAAGCCTACTTATGACACATAATAGTGTTAACATGCAGCAAAATTGTTAGCGAAATTATCTTTCAAAAGTTTACATGAGTTGTAAAAATAATTATTTCTTTTTTTGGTTGGCCAGAGAGCAGAATGCAAAGCTAGTACCATTAATGCTCCAACGGCTTCATCAGCTGCAGTCACAAAAAGGTTCTGGGCAACATGTGACACAAATAACGATAGCAACTAGTAGACCTTTTGCACACCTTGGTGCAGATGATGTGATCATTTCAAATGGTGGTGAGCCTGTAATGGTCAAAGGAGGAGGGGAAGAAGAAAGTGGAAGCATAAAAAGCCCTGATGGAAAGAGGTTGACTAGCACACCAATGAAAGGACAGGGTCAGTATAGATAAAAATACTCATAAAAATATCATTTGATAAACAATCAATAATTCAGTTGTGGCATTTGATTGTTTTTAATTATGTGCCGGTTTTGGCATTTTGATAATCGTATATTTTCTATTTTATTTTTAAACTCCAATGACATACCATATTTGTTGGTGTATAAGACACACCCCTATAATCGTCATTTTTCCTGTCTTAAAGATATTTTTCCATAAAGCAGATATTTATTATAAAAATATTGAATAAAATACTTATAACAACACAAGTTATGTAATTATAAATTTAAAAGTCTTTTGTTAAATATATTTTGATTAAAAACAAATTTTATTTACCCTATACATTGTTGTCTTCGGAAAATTTCTTCTCACTAAACCCAAGAAAGTCTTCCTCTGAACTAGAAACTTCAGAATTATCTTTGTATAGCAAATGATCTTCTGTGTTATCTAAGGCATTGCTAATTACACATTTCAAAAAAGTTGAAAAGATTTTACAATAATTTCTGATCCTGGTCCACGACATCTTAACCCACTCACTCCGCAATCCACTTGTTCCATTCTTCTCTCATATTATCTAATGGTTGGAGTTGAGAAGTAAGTCCCCCAGGTATGACAGCCAATTTAGTGTTGCAATCTAGAAATAGTTTCTTCATGGGTTCCATAAGATGAGAGCGGTATTGATCACAAACCAAAAGACCCTTCTTTATCAGAGCTCCTTTCCTACTTCCCTATACCTTTTCTATCCACATTTTCATTCCATTGTTTTCCATCCAGCCCTTTTCATGAAAATGTACAATAATGTCAGCTGGGATCTTCTCTTTTGGCATTCTTTCACTTGAAAATTACCATCGGGGGTAGTCTGGTCCCATCAGTGCAGTTGCTGTGTACACCACCTTTTTGAACTTGTGCTTGCAGTTCGCAAATTTGGATTTCGCGACAAAATTTTTTATGACCGATACTTGTGTTTCGCGCATATTACTTGCATTTCGCGTCATGCGTTTACGATGCCAACAAGCGTGAACTCCCTCTACTTTTTTGTTTTTAAGTTCATTTTAAACTTTAGCACCTTAGAAATGGACATTATTATTATATTATATTTATTTATTAGCAGTTTTCAAAGTAAACAAACGTGATAACCATCAACTTAATTCTTTTGTAGCTCAGTTTAAAACTAACTGCCAATGTTGCTATTTTTGATAACAGTCGAAGTTGCTGGCATCTAGCGGCCAAATTAGAAATTACTGGCTAATGGAAAAGCATCCTGCACATTTTGTTTTTCACAACTTATACGAGTATGAAAATATTTGTTCTTCTCATATGAGGTTGCTGGTTTTTGACCAAAATACTTAATGATTTAATGCTATTATCATTGTACTTTGAATGTAATTTAAGGAACTGTTGTTTTGTTAGGTTTTCATTGTTTATTACAAATTTTTAATGTAAATCTAAGAATTGCTATAATCTTGTAGCGTAACATTTTCTGCCGCGTATTTTGAACACAATTACTAAAAAATGTTATAACTTTATTACGCTAAGTTTTGATTTTCTGTTATGCATTTCTAACATAATTGGTAAAAGAAATGGAACCACTTTATAATGTTAGTGTTTTTTTTTGTGGCTTGGAAACGTTTGTTGCAGAATCCAGGTAAGCGTTTGTGCATTATGTACTCAACATTCCATTTCAGTAGTTCAATTTAAATTAAACTATTTCCTTAGAATGAACAAAAGATGATCGAAAATCACATGCAAAATTTTGTGGAGGTAAACTGTACAAGGGCGGAAAGAAGTGTAATTGCTTTGTTATGCTGGGTTTTCATTTACTATTACACATTTTAAAGGTAATTAAAAGTATTTTTTTTACTTTATAATTTTAGATTTTTCATTATCGGTTTTCTTTTTTTCTGTTAAACTGCATTATTTATGATAAAAAAATGAATTTTTTTAGGTTGGCTGGGAACCACTCTCTCGTAATAACATGGCATCTTATGGGAAAATAGGACTTTCACTTTGCGAATTTGCATTTCGCATCAGTTTTACGGAACCAATTATTCGCGTAGTTCAAAAAGGTGGTGTAGTGGGCTTTCTCATGGCCACTTGTTTTTATTGAAATACTTTTTTCACCTTATGTATTTACAGTTCTGTTTGAGGGGACATCAAAAGTGAGCGGAGTCATCCATATTTCCATTTTGGCCTAACTCGATAGTATTTTTCTTTCGACACTTAATGATGAATCGATGGAAGGAGACAATTTTTTCTTCATATTCTTGAGGCATCTTCTGAGCAAGTTTAGTGTAGTGCTCATACAAAGTCCATTATGCTTCATGAATCTATAGCACTATGCTTCCCCACCTTTAAATTCTCCTATTTTCCTCTCACGGGATAGAGCTATGGCATGCATTCAAATCATTTGTTGGCACTGCAATACCATTTTTCTGATGTTTCAATTCCCAATTTAACCCATCAGCCACTAATTCAGGCCAAAATGCAGCCTTTCCACAACTAGCTTTTTTTGCTTTTGGTAAGAATTCGGGAGTATCTTTCTCATCCTGCCAATCTTGTACCATCTTCTCTGTCGGTGGAGGATCAAATTATCTCTCTACTGCCCTATTTCCATACTTTTAATTTATATGACACAGTATACAAAATTCGTTCTTTTATCCATATTACAAAAAATCTGATGTGGCCACCACATGACTTTCTCCATATCTGTAGTATTTCTAAAAATTCCAAATGTAAATATATAATAAATATTTTTAAAACGGCGAGAAAATTTTAGACTACAAAAAACAGAAATAAACTCAAACCATAGCCTTCTGATATTGGATATAGCCACTAAGCTCCTACAATTAAGAAAAGAAATTGGAGCTTCACTAAGACGTAACTAAGCATCAATTGCTAACAATAGTTGTCGATAGATGTTGTGGTGATGGCAGCAAAAAATATAAGATATCTCTTAAACAATGCATTATATGGAAAAATGTTTCAAGTAACAGTTATAGAAAATTAAATTTCCGACAACTTTTTCAATACATTTTTACATTTATCAAATATTAAGCAAATATTTCAAAATAATGGATAAGTGACAAGGGTAAACACCCACTTCCGGTCGACTGATTTTTACCAAAAACTAATCAGTTCTTCTGACTTTTATAAAAATGTTAAATATAAAATTTCATGTTGACCTGATTAATAGTTTTTGAGTTAGAGTGCCCATAAAATTTAAAGCTATCACGTACACTTACACACATTGAGAAAATGGTCAAAACGTGTTCATGGGACCTCAAAATGTGTATTTCTGTTGAAATCTCGAAGTCGATTTTTTTCATGAAAATTATACTTTCCCCTATACTACGTATATGGAGAAAGTAAAAATAGGGATTAAACAGTAAACTGAACTAAGTTAAAGCATAAAAATACATAAATGAACACTCCCACAAAACACATAGCTCGAAACGAATGAGGGGAATTATCTATTTCTCATTGGAGGGATACTTGATGAATGCCAACTTTTGCCAATGTATTCGATAAGCTGAGATTAATTCAGGTAATTTTGTAGGTTTATTTATTCGCTGCTATCCCATTTTGGCACCGATTTCTATCCCAATCTGACTCAACTGACGTACGTCATGGCATCTTTTATTGTCTACTTTTCTTGATTATGCCATATTTTTTATATTTTGGGTTGAAATAGTTCACAATTTACTCGGAAGGTGTAATCATTACAGGCGATGCTCGATTTACGCCATAGATATGTTCTGAGGATCATGGCGTAAATCGAAATTGGCATAAATCAAAAGTTATCTTCTGGCAGTATTTGATCATGGCGGCTCCTACCATAAGGGATAGTGAGATTCATTCCTACCAAAACATTTTAAACCTCAGTAACATCTTTCTTTATGGTGATGTAAATTCAGTAATTAATTTATTCCTTTATTTAATAATATTCCTTGAATATTATCTATGCAAATAACGTGTTATAAATTTATCATGCAAGCAATATTGTAAAACTTTTCTGTATGTTGATTGTCCTGTGAAAAAATTCGAAATAGTAGTCAAGGGGTTCCAAAATTACTCGCACGTGCATACACAAAATTATGACAAAATGCCCCCACCAATTAAAAGGCATACAAGCCGTTGCTAATCATATAAATTAAGGGAGTACCGTTCCCAAACTTAAAGTCACAAATTGTTCTTATTGTAGAATCACAAAGTCCCAATGCTTTTCGAATGTCAATGTTTCTCTCATCATGTTCAAACCTTTTAAGAACCTCTATTTTAATTTCTAAGGAAACATTCTAGTTTTTTTTACACCTTTCCTTCCCATGTTAGAATCACTGCTAACTCTTTTGAAGCTCATTTTAACACAAGGGGATATATTAAAGAATATTAAAAATTAAAATCACAGGTAAACGACAGCTAAATGGAAAACGTTAGCAGTACGAAAGACGACAGCTAAACTGCCAACTGTATACATATGCCTATGTACATATACATTTGTGGTGGAAGAAAATGAATGTGAGACTTCACAATGTAATGTGTAGTATACATTGCATACTTTCTCGGCGAGCGATAGGATGCTCGTTATACTTCACAATGCAACATTCAAAGGTAGAGGAGGTGTGGAAATGAGCAAGGTGGCACAAATAGGGTGTTATTTTTATGTTCATTATAAATGGCGTTAAAATGAAAGCGCGTAAATTGGATTGGCGTAAATCGAGTGTCGCCTGTACAAAACTTTACAGCAGGTGTCATGCGAGTATCATTATGTGCTGACTTAATAAATCATTATTATATCATGTTTTCATAATTCTATGTGCATTATCATCTTTCTAATTTTTGGAGAAAAATGTGCTTGTCCTTTTCAGATATTTCTGATATAATCATGAAGTGATTTATATTTGTAGTTCTATAATTGTTTTCTCGTTAGTAAATATTTGATTTTGTAATGTCATTGGAAAAGAAACTTGTCTTTGTGCTGTACTGTGCTTCAAAATATTTCATAATTTGAATGACATTTAGCAATTTTAAATCAAAAAGCAAGAAAAAATGTATTAAATAATTTCAAGTCTTAGTTTGAATAAAATTATATATTAACTTTTATGTAAATAGAAAATAACGACAACATCGAAATAATGTTATAATTTGAGAAGAAAGACTAATGAATATAGGAAATATTTTTCTGTACCAAAGGCAGCTTTAGGAGAATTATATAAATACTGAATTTGGGTCTTGTCAATTATCTGCCACCCACCCAAGTTAATACAGGAAAACTTCGCCGAACGCGGGGGTTAGGTTCCACAGGGGTGTCGCGTTGCACGAATCCGCGTTGGAGGAATCATTAGTCTTATGGGAATAAAAGGGTTCCATTCCGAGTTCGGAAAAATGTACCTTGAAGGCGTTTTTTCAATAATAATGACATAGTTTGCTTATATTTCCTTGAAAAAAGATTATAAACATCGACAGTAGTTAAGAGCTAAGTCTCACGTGACATGAAAAACTGAAAAAAGGAACCTCATCTCAGGTTGGAGTTGAAGATAAAAAAGCAGTTAAAAACGCTGAATGATTTTTTATTGGGTGCCGACAGACAACAAAACACTATAATCGTAGTACGATTTTTTCCTACTAATGATCTTTTCAGGGCAAACCTTTTATTGTAAATGGTCATTCAAGTAAATCGCGTAAAAGTGAATCACTTCCCGCGGTCGGTAAAGCTCATCACGCATTTGAGTACCGCGTAAATTTGAATCCGTGTTGCGGGAAGCCGCGTTCGGCGAAGTTTTACTGTATATGGGCACCCCATACGCAGCTCCCTAATGGAATGAAGTGGCGAGATATGGAACTGCATGGAGGTAACGTATATTCCTACTGCATATCGCTGACATAAAAACTCCTACTCAAAAGGTGAAACAGTATATGTTACTCTTTGGGAACACAATCTCCGCTGGCATGGAGAGGGTGATATTGGTTTAGTCTGGGCACTGAAGGTGTCCTACACTAATTAAATCCCCATTCAAAGCAAAATACATATACCGTTCTGCCTAGTTCTATATCCCGCCACCAGAAGGGTGCTGCATATGGGGTGCCTGTATATTAATTTGGGCGGATGGCAGATAATCGACAAGATCCCCAAATTTAATTAAAATACATCTCAGGCATTTGAACTTCGGTTGCATAAGACAGTGTGATTTGAGGACTTTTTTGCAACAAAAAAGTGTGTATTTTACAAATACGGTAAATAGAGTATTCTTCATTATTACTAAGGGAAATTTTTTTTAATGAATTGTACTATCATCATCAAATGCCTTCATTGTGTCACTGTACCGCATTAATTAAAGCAGTAATTGTTTTAGGACTAGGAATGAACTTGTTCCATTAAATTATTTTTTAGGAAATTATGTACAGCAGGGAAAGGTACAATACAGAATAGAATTTTTAAAGCCTCCCTTGTTTTTATGTTCATTGTGGAAGAAGGTATGACTATATTAATCCAAGAGGTTGATTAGCCATACATACAAACCAAAAACATGCTTTGAAGAATTGGTATTGTATCTTTTTTATCTTCAGAACTATTGCATAATTTTTTCTTCAAATCTATTTTTATTTTCGGGCAAAAAATGTTTTACTGCAGTTTTTAATGTTCATGCTTATGTGCACTCTTAAGAAATTCAGGGAAAATGTATAGTTGATTATTTTTAGCGCATTTACAAAAATGTGCCTATAGCTTAACTTGGGCATCTGTCTGTGCACTTGCTTAAATTGAAATTGTGACAAAACCACAAATGATAAAGAGCTAAAGCATGGAGGGTAGATTTCTTTACTGCTGCCATTTGTTTTTTTTTTAAATTTGAGTTTTTAAAATATATAAGGTCGGCTAGGGACCCTTTAAAATTTTTTTTTAATATCTCCAAAAGTGTAAAAAATGGAAAGCTGAAAATTTGAGCATTCATTTCCATATTAATGCCACTTATTCTTGAAAATTTTGGAAAAAATCCATCAGGAAAGTTGTAATTTATCCATGAACATGGTTACACTCTGCTTGTTTCAGATACTTTCAAAGTGTTACAGAATGGAATTCTTCATGGAAACATGGAGGATGATATTGCAATGGATGCCAGCGAAGCATTGAATGAAGACAATTTGACAGACAAAGAGAAGCAGAATAGAGAGGAGAGGTTTGGCAGGAAAAGAAGATCTATAGAAGGACCTACAGGAATTCCTAAACGTCCAAGTTCAAGTCCCTTTGCCATGCCAGACAGTCCCCCTCATCCCCATTCCTCGAGTCATACAACAGTGCCTACAATCCCTCAATTAATACCTACCTCTTCTATGGGCGAGTGTAGTAATTCCTCTTGGGCAGAAATGGAGTCCTATGTTATAGGCAGTGTTCAGATGTTTCCTCCCACGCTTGCAACTCGACAGATTCTTATTCTTCGGTACCTAACTCCTATGGGAGAATATCAAGAGGTAAGTCGGTTTTCTGTATGTGATTGCTTATGTGCACGAAATTAACTTTTCTTGGACCAATAATTATGATTTATTTAATAAATGTTACCAAAAACAAATTTATGCAAATTTGTATTGGATTATAATTTAAGGAGTGAAACTTATTGGATTTAAAAATTTTAACATATTTAGCTCATGCTGTGTTTAACTGTAGTTTTTCGTCCGAAAATTGTTTTTTATTTTAGTTCCTTAGTCATGTTTTTGAGCATAATGCATTGGAGCTGATACTTAAATACACAAATGTCAGGGAAACTAGAGATGCTCGGCTGGCCTTTGAAGCTCTCAAATATCTTGCTGCACTTCTTTGTCACAAGAAGTTTTCCATCGAATTCATCAACATGCAAGGCCTGCAGGTAAGGATCCATCTCTTTACTCATATAAGAAACCTAACTTGTTTAGACATCAGTTTCAATTAATAAGTTAATTGTCATCATCATTCATTGCATTGCAGCCCAAAGTTAGTCTTTGGCCTCTTATAAAGTTAAGATTTAAAAATTGATGGTTAATTGACTGGTAGTATTATAAGCTAAGAGTATGATAGTAAAAATAATGGATATTAAATAACTAATGTTAATTTTTGCTTATCTTTTCATTGTTTTTACATCATTTGTGCCATTTTTATCATCCCTTTTTAACATCCCTTTTTTAATACCATTTTACATATTCAAGTCCTTATCTTGCAGAGACTTCTTGAAGTTCCAAGGCCAAGTGTGTCAGCGACAGGAGTGTCAATGTGTTTATATTACCTAGCATATTGTGAAGATGCAATTGAACGAGTTTGTCTCCTACCTAGGCATATAGTTGCTGACCTAGTCAGGTGAAATTCTTTATTTGAAAATCTTTTACTTGTAATATGTTATTGTTACATATTCCAGGAATAACTTCAATTCAGTTATTAAGGGGACTGCCTCTTCTATTTATTTTGAAGACTATTCATTGAATATCTAAACGTGTTCAACATTTTTCTCATTTATTTGCTCCTAAATGTGTATGTTGCTAGGCATTTGAGTGAATTTATCAAAATTACCATTAATTTATTACTTAGTTATATGGATTCAGTATGTAAGATTTCTTTTGACAGAAGAATATTCCTCATATGGACCTTTGTTACCTCAAATATTGAAATTAGGGATGGGACGATTGGTTCTGCCGGTTCTCTCAAGAACCAAAATAGCTGGAACCGACTGTTTATAATCCGGTTCTTCGGTTCCGATCCTTATTTTAATAAAAAACAAGAGTGGAAAGATGCACACATCATACATGCGAGGCAGAGGCGTTCTTTATGATTTATACAGTCATCTCAAAAAAGATAAATATAATCATCATCATAGGTAGTCTGTCCGTAGACAGGTCCGTGATTATTCTTGGTTAAACCTGGTTCTCCATGTACTCCTATTTTCCGCTGTCCTCTTCATATCTTGATAATTCTCTTTCCCTTTCAAATCGTCTATCAGCTGAAACCTTTTCCTACCTCTTTCCCTTTTCCCATCTAGTTTTCCTTCTAACACGTCTTTAATCATACTCTCTCTCCTCAGGTAATGTCCAACCCAGTTAGCCTTCCTCTTTCTGATAGTCTGTATAATCATTCGCTTCTCCTATTCTTCATAGCACTTCATCGTTTTTCATCCTATCTGTCCATTTTATCTTCAACAAGTCCACATTTCAAAGCTTTCCGAGTATTTGATGTCATTTTTCCTTAGCGTCCATGTTTCTGCCCCATACAATGCTCTACTCCATACGTAGCATTTTATCAACTTCTTGCAGATATCTTCCCTTATATTCCCTGTAAGTAGTTGTTTCTTTCTTCTGAAATCAGCTTTTGCTTTTCTTGATCTCATCCATACATTTTGCTTCTCTTGTTGTGATGCTTCCAAGGTATTTATAGTCTGAAACTTGTTTTCCTCCAATACTTATGTTCAGATTCTCTTCTTTGCCCGATATTCGAATGACCTTGGATTTTTCAGTATTTATTTCCATACCGTATTTTCTACCTGTTATCACTAGTCTATTTATCATTTTTTGTAGCTCCTCTTCTTTTCTTGCTAGAAGTACTTGATCATCTTCGTATTTTACTGTTCTTATAATCCTTCCTCCAATTTTGAAGTCTCCTATGCCTCCTATTAATGACTTATTATAATGTCTATGAACTGAAATGCCAGTAGTGATGCCAAGGAAATGTCGAATTTTAATTCACTGACTAATTTCCTAATCAATTGTAATTAATAAAACAATCAACAATTATTTAAAACTTAACTAACTAGAATAGTAGTAATGTAATTTTTATGTTCACATTCATTTCTTCGTTGTAATTTACCCATATCTTTTCATGCTGTCTAAATGAAAAATTAGACTTATTTATGTTCATTCCTTCGTCGTAGATTATCCATTTCATTAATGCTGCATGCTCATGAAAGGAGATTAAATTAATTAGGTATTTACAGCAGATATTGTTTACATCAGTTGTCACGAAGATTGTTTTCATTGACAACAAATAAAAAATGGGTCCAAAGTGAATTACGACTTTCTCGTTTGATTTTCTTAAAATAGGCTACTCCTTCGATAAAAATGTACTGAACAAAACATATGCTATTTCATTAGTTCTACGAAGTTCTTTAAAGACTTTTTCATTATAAGTTATATTGTCCGAGATATAAAGAAAAGAACATTTTTGTCACCTGTAAAATGGCACTCCTAATTGGGTCATGTAAACTATTTATATAATATTCTTAGTTTCTTTGCCCCTATGTCCTAAATACCAAATTTCATCAACATCAACATATGGTATGAGAATTCCTTGGAATGGCTAACACATACAAACATTTCCTGTCAATATAAGTACAGGTAATCTCTGATTTACGTTGAGGATGCGTTCCTAGAAATGTCGACGTAAATCGGACATTATTTTCATGTATACTTTGCTATAAAGGCGGGAAGCATTCTCGTAATCAAATTTTCGGATTTGCTAATCCATTTTAGGGTCATCTACATACATATTTACGATAAAAGTTACTAAAACAAACAATGTTTAATAAAATTTTAATATTTATCATGTATTTACGCTATCATGCATTTACACTAATTTAAAGAAATATTTTCTAATTTTCAATTGCTGAGCTAAACAAGCGTAATTTTAATGTTAACAAAAGTAAATAATCAAAGGATTTAGCATTCAAGGAATAGAATAAAAATATAGTGAAGTAGCATTTATTTACCAATTTGATCAAACACATTTTAAAAAGGTAGTGATTGATGTTTGGGTGGCATTCTTCTTTTCTTGATAAAGCTTGCAAAAGTTCATTCAATCCTTGGATAAATTTGCTGCTTCGTTTGGGTCGTCTTCAGTGAGGATTGGCATTCCCTTCTCGAAGAAACTGAAGGCTTCAGACATCCTTTTTGTTGTCAGCTGTTTCAATTGTGGAGTTGATTCCTTTTCGTCTTCCTCCTGCACCAATGCCCTTTGTTGCTCTAACTCGATCAGGTCCTTGTTGGTCAGGTCTTGCCCATGTGAATCCATCAAATCCATTACATCATCTTGGTCCACTTCATCAAATCCAATGTCCTTTGCCAGTGTTACAATCTGTTGTTGGATTCTGTTGACATCGGCAGAGGCACTGACATTTTGAACACACTCCGGCCAAATCTTTTGCCAAACGCCATTCATCGTAGCCTGTGCAGCCTCTGCCCACGACGATCCAATGTTGTCTCTAGTCTTCTTAATATTATATCCTCTCCAGAATTCCCGAACTGATTATTTGTCCTCCCTGTCAGTATAAGTGATCAGCTGTTGCATGTTGTATCAGAGATAATAGGCCTTGAACGTCGCTATCACTCCTTGGTCCATAGGCTGTAACAAGGAAGTCTTATTTGGTGGCATAAATACGACTTGAATATTGTCAGCCAGTTCTTTAATGTTAACGGGATGTCCAGGAGCATTATCTAAAACAAGTAAGACCTCGTTGTGAAGATTTTGTTCCTTGCAATATTTCTCAACAAAGGGTGAGAAGAATGATGTAACCCAATCCTGGAAGGAAAATGAATAAAATGTTTAGTTTCCTGAATATGGCGTTCTACCACGTCAAGACTGCATCCATCGATTCTATTCCAATCCTGTAACAATGACTTCGTCACCCAGGTTTTCTTGTTAGATCGCCAAATAACAGGAAGTTGGGCCTTGTTGTATCCTTTCATTGCCCTTGGATTTTCAGAATGATAAACCAAGAGAGGTTTAAACTTTACGTCTCCTTCTGCGTTACTACCAAGTAGAAGGGTGAGGGGATCTTTGGAAGCTTTGAAACCCGAGGCAGTTTTCTCCTCCCTCAAAATGTATGTGCTGGATGGCATTTTCTTCCAATACAATCCCGTCCCATCTACATTAAACACTTGTTTTGGAGAATATCCTCTTTCCTCAATGATTTCCTTGAGTTCCGCCGGGAAACTCACTGCTGCAATGTTGTCTGCACTAGCCGCCTTCCCCGTTAGACAAAGATTGTGAAAATTTGCCTGGATCTTAAACCTTGGAAACCAACCATTGCTTGCTTTAAAGTCAATCTCAACATCACAAGATGAACCTTCATCACCATCACGCTGCTTCATATCCCGAAAGAGCAACTTAGCTTTCTCCTGAAATACAGACAAACTCATCGGCACATTTTGCTAATTCATATCCTCTATCCACACAATTAGCAATCTCTCCATATTTCCCAAAGTGTCATCCCTCCCTTTAGTAATACCCAGCGCACTTCCGGGGCTCACATTTTTAGCAGTAGTGTTGATCTTCTCATTATTACTTAAAATAGTTCTGACTGTTGTTGGAGGGAGGTTAAGTGCACACCCAATGTCAACAGCACGCTCCCCCCGCTCATGGCAATTAACAACATTTAACTGCACAAACAACGCAAGGGAATGAGGATTAGGAGACAAATCGCTTTTAACATCGTTCTCCCAATTTCCTCTACATCATTGTAACCGCTCTGATTCCTCTGCTAACAAAGATTGTTAACTTCCAGTGGTAGATAATACCAATTGACTACATTTGTAAAACTTTATTATATGTATAAGTTTTCTCTGCATGAGTGGCAGAGAGTTGAAATTTGACTACATGCCTCAGCGGTAACGTCTCACTCCATCATTTTAATGAAGAAACAGTTGTTTTGGATGATAGGATGGGTTGATGGCACTCAACTCAAACCGACATAAATCAGACAGGAACAACATAAAACGAAAAACACTTGCCTTATTACTTAACAGCGTTATAGTGAAACAATGCCAATCGGAGCAACGTAAATCGGAGATTACCTGTACTTCTTTCGATACAAAGACCTATCAATCGAAGAATTGTATTTTTATTTATTTGAGCGATAGAATAACTCGATAAAAGTATTCTTTTAGAAATATTAGTGAAATACAATATGAATTTTTACGACGCCAGACAATACTACGGACTACATAGTATCAACTACGTAGTCTCATTTCTAGGCGTGTGCCAGGAAGCAACGTGACATGATGCATGGGTTATACTGGAATCCCCTTCAGTGCTGCAATATAACGGATTTGTGACGACTTTGTGTTCGTACTTTACTGTTCCTTAAAAATGCCATAGTGACTAATTGTAAATCTAGTGAATCAATTTCGTAATATTGCTGGTTCTAGTGTCTGGCTGTACATGCAGTGTATATATGCATTTATGCGAATACTGAAAAGAGAGTTAAGGAAAAAATATAAATATTCCTTCAATTGCCAGTGTAATTCTATGGCTTAGTTTCGCACAATAAGTAGCGAGGTTGTGCACTTTCAAATTATATTCGTACGTACTCATGAAACAATTTCACCAAACCGTATATTGTTAACACAATTCGTATTATTTGTATATAAATTTTATCTCAGAATTTCGTACTGCATATACTTTTATATGAACAGCTCAGGTAAGAATCAAGCTTTACCTTATAAATAAATATCAGTGAATCACGGGAATGTCTCAGTTTTTCGTTTAAAAAATCTGTGAAAATAGATAAAAGCGATGAAAACGGTAGCCCTGCGCTATATGTAACTACTGTAAAGCTAGAATTTCCCGTGGTGTATCAAAAAGCACTTCTAACCTAACAGAACCGAAACCGAGAACCAGGATCAGATTAATATAACCAAAACCGGGAAAAAATGGAACCGTCCCATCCTTAATTAAAATTGTCATTTAAACCAATGCTCTGCAACCATTTAAATTTCATGACACACGTTTGGATTCTATCAAACTTCATGGCACACCGAAACAAATTTCATAAGTTTGTGTTGAACGTTTTAGTCATGTTGTAATTGATAAAAATGTAACAAAATAGTCACCTTTCCCACATAGATGAAGAAAATTATTGGAAAAATAAATCATTATAAGAGTCTGTTGGGCTTACAAAATAATTAGATTATAAAAATTGCCAATTCTTCAGTTACAAAGAAACTTGGTTTTGATTACAAGTAACTGAAACAACATCACAAACCCTACCATTAACGTATCATTCTTTATGAGAGATTTCTTTCTGTGGTCTTACCTCAAGAATAATAAAATGGTATTTTTATTATATTCCCCACCAAATGTAGTATGGCACACCATGTACTTCGTCACAGTGCAGCAGTGATTGCAGAGCACTGAGTTAAACCACTGCTGACATTCATGCAGAAAAAGTATTTCTTGTTGTTAGAGCTGGACATATATTTCTTTTTTTGTATTTTGATCAACTTGTCTTTTCAAACTTCAGGTACTCTCTTTGGTTGTTAGAATGCTCTCATGATTCTGGACGGTGCCATGCTACTATGTTCTTTGGACTCTCCTTCCAATTTCGTGTCATACTAGAAGAATTCGATGCCCAAGATGGTTTAAGGAAGCTATACAATGTGGTAAGAAGGATTTTTTAGTTAAGTTTTTTTCCGCCTGTTATCTTTTAGGATTGTATTTGTGGTTAAATTCCGTTTTATGTAAAGTTGTAGTATTTAACCCTCTGCCACTCAAATTTAAATTACCATAGCCTAAACCAGTGTGCTCCAACCTTTTTTATTTCATGGCACACAAATTTTTTCATTCATCATGACACACTGAAATTAATTTCACACGAAACTTTGTTGAAGGTTTATATTTTACCTATTTAGCAACAACATCAGAAAAAAATTAAATTAAAATAATCGACATCATAAATAAATGAAAAATAAAATATTTTCTTAAGAAGAGAATAAATTGTGGCTAAAATTCATTGAAAATCATTTTATAATTCATTGGATTTGTGAAATAAAGCCAAAATTAATTTTTCAGATGTTTTATCAATATCACTATGTTCTGGTGCAGTACAACATGATTATAGGGACATCGAAGAGACTGTGAAAATATTTTCCCTATATTGAATGTCTTAATATCTGAATATGTATAGGAACATAACTAGTTTTCATATTACTATTTATAATAATTTCTTTAAGTTTCACATTTAATGAAAGAATTAATGTCTACTGACTTGGGTTTTAAAAACCAGATTCAGAAAACAGTAGTTTATTATATAATTTTTATTAGCAAGAACCCTGTCCCTGTCTTGAAGAACAGTCTTTTGATGTTCAGCTCTATGGTGGAAAGAGTTACTTGAAGTTCCTGATTGAGGTACTTCCGACACAACCTCTTATTATTCTTAATCAGTGACAATGTTGAAAAACTCAGTTCACATAAATATGTTGTAGGAAATGGTAACAACACATCAATTGCGCACTCAGCAATGGTTGGGTATTCATTCCTCACTTGCAGGCAAAACTCATCCAGAGGCATATCATCTAAAAAAAAAAAAAATAACTTTTACAATATCAAAAGTTTTAAATCCATAGTTTGAGGTGTTATTTTATGAGAATTTTCCAACATGGAGAATAAACAATTTAAATACTTGGTACTTTTTCCACAATTTTAATTTCTTAGTAATTCATGACCATGGTTTCATTACACTGCTACTGTGTAGTGAAGCTATGGTCATTTAATTTACAAAACTCATGACTCTGGTTTCGATGCTTAGCGTCATCATCAGATGAAGTGAAGGCCTATACAGTCAAGTTCATATCATCCAACTTCAGCTTAAGACTGCTGAGTTTAGTGAATTCCTCTTGAGTTTTTAGGGAGAAATCATTAATTGATAAGTCTGCAGATGAAGAAACTTCTTGTGTTTGTTTGTAGCTTGAGGATTACAAATTCGGATTTTCCCTCGAATAAACTCCAAACGTCCTATGGCACACTAACTACTTCGTCACGGCACACTGGTTGAAGAGCACTGGCCCAAGCCAGTGGTGTCCAATCTGTAAAGTTCATGGGGCAAATAAATAACTTCCTCACTCATTGGGGGCTGCACACAGGAGGAAATACAGATGGAGAATAATTTATGAAAACTAAAGGGTTAGGGTCAGTCTTATTTGCTTTGTTTAAATTTATTTATCTATTGTGTATGAAAAAAATATTTTAAAATAATTTTTTATTTTCATTTTGTCACAATGTCTCTTTAAACTGTCCAAGTTTAACTTAAGGTGGGTTGGATGAAAACACTGTTTGGGCACCTCTGGCATAAGTTAACCCTCCAAGGCCAGAATTTTTTCATCATATTTTTAATTTTATAATTATATTCGCATATGCTTCAAAGGTACCCACATCAAATTTTATGACAATATGGCAAATCATTTCCGAGATATAGGGTGAAGCCAGGCTTATACCAGGTCATGTTTTTGCAAGGCTCTTGCCTGTCAGTTTGGTGTTAAATATTTTATCAAAACATGATACACACAGTCCCACTTCACATTGACTACATTCCATCCGGCCTTGCATACGGCAACCATCTGCAGCACATTGATGCCTTCTGTTGTTATCTGTAGGCTTCACATAATGGTCGAGTCAATCGCAGGCCCTACAAGAGGGGGGGGCCAGGAGGGCCATTTGGCCCCAGCCTCAAGCTCGAGGGGGCCTCAAATTTTGGCACTTGTTCAGGGGCGGGTTTTTGCACAGGCACATGGGGCGTACACTGGGGGCCTCATCGAAAAGAGTGCCTCACCAAATGTTGATTTTAGCCTAAAACCTTATGTTACACTTTCTTTCAGAAAAGCTGAAGATGGAACTTCCCCTTGCTCAAATATTCTCCCTTTATCCACAGTTATACTTGCCACCCATGAAGCCCACTCCTAGGGCATTGCTCCAAAATAAAGGCATACTAGTCTAACCATCTCTGATTTTCTTTGCAGTCATTCTCTCCATTTATGATTTCGTTTTTTTACAAATCCTACCTCGAAAAAAAAATTCAGCTCCGTAGCTCATTCGGAAATACATAAACCTTGAAAATTTGTTTAAACAATTGCGAATTGTTGCACTTTTTCAATATTTTCGTTTTTTCTAGTCGATTTTGCAAAAAATCCTACCTAAGAAAAAAATTTCGAATCTTCAGCTCATCTGGAAGTGCCTAAACATATCCTCCTATATGTTATATATATATATATATATATATATATATATATATATATATATATATATATATATATATATATATATGCCAATTTAAAATGCTAGTATAGTATGCTTGGGTTTCCATTACATTCTCCATATTACATTTGTCTGGAAAATTGTACAGAAAACTGTACATAGACATACATACAGTGACTCAAAGTAAAACTCAAACAAAGCGATAAACCAGGCTTTTATCATCGAAAGATACAATAAAGCTTTAAATTTAAACAAAGTAAAGATGTCAAATTACAGATACGACAATGCTTATCATAAATCAATCAAATTAACCTAAGGATATGCAATACCACAGAAGAAAAATAATCAAATTGCTAAGTGTAACAAAAATTACCTCAAAGTGAAACTCGGACAGTACAAATCCATCTACCTCTTGCAATTGTATCTGCCCATTTGGCACATTTGCAACATAGTAACTAAAGATCAGATACTATGTGGATAGCATGCTCTGCCAGTTCATGGTGTGCAGGCAGTTAGTGCAGAGTTTTTCCAGGAAGTAGTTAGCACAATGGGATGCCCAAGTGGTCAAATGTCCACGGAAATTAGAAAATTAATAATTTTTCATCGCCAATGTGGAAAAAGTGTGTGCGAAATTTCAAAAATTGTCAATCAGAGCCATTTTACAGTACACGATGTAATAAAAAAATTCAAAGAAGAAAAACGAATCAAAAATGAGAAAAAAAGTCGTCAGAAAATTTTTAATAAGACAAATGAGTGTTGGATAATTAGGAAAATCAAAGAAAATCCTAAGTTGAGTGCAACGAAACTGGTGGAAGAAGCTGAGAAACATTTGGATAAAAAGGCCAACCCGGAAACAATACGAATAATCCTGCAGAAGCACCAGTTCCATGGTCGAGTTGCCAGGCATAAACCCTACATCAGCAAAGAAAATAGAGCCAAGAGAATTAAATTTGCAAATGAGCATCTTAACAAGGATTTTTCTTTTTGGAGTGGAAAGGGTTAAAACATGAGAGCGCCAAACTTTAACATCTTTTCAATAGCATTCATTCTTGGTTCAAAGAGTAAATAGTATTTCCATATCTAGGTGTGCTGTTTATGCTCTGCTAGTGTGATTTATGTATGAGGTTTTCACCCAAAAGAGTTCATATGTATTACTGTCTCTAAGTATGCTGTTCCTGAGTAGCATCTGTAGCATCTGCTAAAGCGAGTGCTGTTTTGAAAAGAAAGTTCATATTTCTGCTGTTCCTAATCTGCCGCCATTTTCGAAATCTTCTTCCAAAAGAGTTCTGATTTTTTTGTGAAGCTAAGCTGAAAAATGTTAAAAACTGTTGGGAATTGCATGCTAAATTCTTTAAAAAAATCGAAAATTCTAACGTAAAATGGCGCAAATAGCAGGAAAACTTAAAATGAAATAGTCTAAATACAGGGTTCTACTTACATTGGAATCATAGGAAAATTGACGGGACCCAAATATCTTTTTATCCATCAAACTATCAACAATGAATGTTGAATAGCACATGCAAAAAAGAAATATAAAATACGATGTTCTTACTTTGTTCTTGCAGGACGTTCAAGTATTACATAACCCAACTTCCCTAGTTTTTTATAACCAATATACCTAATCCTGCGTAACCCTCAATTAGATCCCCCTTTCTCCTCTTGATTATGTAACGCACAGAAATTTTTATTTTGCACTCACTTTTATTCATTTTCTCTAGAGGGTCATTTCAATGTGGTCTGCATTATTGTCTGTGTAGAAAGTACTGTAAGCGAAACATTTTTTCGGATTATGTCATTTCTTTAAGGGATCAGAAGATTTTATGAAAGAGTGCTCTATAGTGCAGCCTTGAACCTCCTACCCCTATGTAACCCATTGTAACCATTCAGCGAACCCTGATAAACAAAGTGTGTTATGTAATGTTTAAACGCTTCCTAATGGGAATTTTTGTAAATTCTAATACTGTGAGGGGCCTCAAAATCTGGAAGTAGCCCAGGTTTCTCTGAGTCTCTCAGAGGGCCTGGTCAATTGTAATGGATGCCGTCCATTACTCTACAACCATTGTCATTGCCTTGATTTGTGCTTGACCACCCTGGACCCCTAGGTATGCTTCTATATCGGGTGAGGTATGTTAGTACAATTTCACATTGAAAATCTGTGTCAGTTCACTTCCTGAATTCCTCATAGCTATCCATGCATTATGGATGGTCACATCTAATAGCCACGTAAAAATTGACCATCACCATTTTTCCTGCGTTTATTTATTCGATGCATGGCAATTTTTTCATTTATCCGGTCCATCCCTCCCATAAATGGATTATATGCTGCAAACAAGACTGGCTGTGCAAAATATTTTTTTCTGCCGACCAATATCTTGAAACCTTTTTTACTGGATTGACTCTGTGACCCGAGGACATAATAGTGACTACTGAACTATCAACCCAACTGGTAATCATAGCATTCTCCTCCCTGCTCATCCAATACTCATATGTTCCCTACTTTTTTTTTTCAAATCTCTGTTTGAGAGGATTGGACAATCTTTGGGAATTCGGTTTTGTCTTAGGGTTCCCATTGCACCATATCCTAGCTGTTGGAGATGCGTAACTAAATTTATTCCTGTGAATAAAATAAAAATTATAAGGCAAATTTTTCATTTCTTCAGGAAACTCGTCTATCATGGATACTAAAGGAGCAGATGCCTTTCCAAAGTTTACATTGTATTCTCTATTCACCTTCAGATTTTTACCCTGATTCACATCAAAGTTCATTAGGTAACCACTAGGAGTATTTAGGCACCATACCTTATAGCCAAATTATATTGGCTTTCTTCTTAAAAATTGTTTACAACCATGTATACCATAATAGGCTATCATGCTTTTGTCATGTGATAGACACTGTTCAGGTTTTAAATTAGCTAAAAACTTTTTCTGTAGCATTTCCATTAGAGGGTGCATGTCTCTTTTGCAGATTTTTGTATTCTCGTTTTTTGTTTTTTAATTTTTATGTAATTTATCCTATGAAGCTCATTTGGCAGATTGAGTTATAAACTGGTGAAATGAAAAATTGGAATGCTCATATGATATAAACTAATACCAACATAAGAAAAAATTTAGTTTCCCCATGATTTTGAATCGATGAATACTTAATGCAGAAAGTTTGATGCTAACCTTAACTACTTGTTTTACAGAACTCATGAAATTTTAAATAGATGGCTATCAAATAACACTTCAATAGTATTCATTGAATGAATGTGTGATTTAAACAAGAATATGATGCAAAGCAATCCTGTTTCTTTTTTTAAGGTGAGCACATTGCCAATCCTATCCGTGGAGGAGGAAGCCACCTTGAATGAAGACGAGGAATGTGCAGCTCGCCAGATAGTTCGTCATGTATGCATGGCGCTGAAAAGGTACTTTGAAGCCCACCTGGCAATAAGAGCGGAGCAGGTGAAGAGAGCGAGCCTCCGAGACCAGCCAATGAGTCCTCCAGGAAGCATTTCCGATCCAAGCATAACTAGTTCAGACTCTCCACCTGGATCTCCCACTTTTTCAGTAACAGCTGTTGCAAACTCTAGTCATCTTCACTCCCATACACAATCTGCGTGGCCTCCGTATAAGGTAAGCAGCTGAGATATTATGAAATGGATAGAAATTAATGCAGGTCCCTTAGTAATTTCATTTAAGATTTGATGGCATTAACCATAAAATTTCAGGATTATTAAAGATAGATTTTAAAGTTAGTTCTGTAAATGAGCCACTGTAAGCCTTATTAAATATGATTGCCAGGGCATGCATTATAGAAAAAGCAAAATACAAATGTAATGATATCTTCAAGAACATTTAATTTTCATAACTAGCTCTGAAACAATAAGCCTTTTGAATGCTACAAAGACATCCAACATTTATTTGTTTCATACATAAATCAAAATACTATGTGATATTTAAGTTTAGTTCAAAAATATTTCATATGTTTTTTTTATGAGGAAATTTAAACATTTCCTATACCGTATTTACTCCTATATAAGCCGCACTTTTCCCCAAAATTTTCATCTCCGAAATGAGGATGCGGCTTATATGCAAGGAAACAAAATCATAAAATCCAAAAATGTGAAATAGTCGTTAAAATTCACTATAACTTCGCTAAATGGCTGGTTAATTCAATATGCAGTATGTGACATATAAAAACATAACATAATCACCGAAACAAAAGGAAAAGAAATGTTATTATTGATGACGGAGTTACAAATGACAGTTTTTGCAGGCAATCGCTACGGTAGCACGAGAAAAATTCCATAATTTGATGGATATCAAGGAAGTTTAGTCTCATATTTCAATTCTATTGTAAGAAAAATTTTGGTGGCTTTTATTTTGGGCAGAAAGTCATGATTTTTCGTTGCTTTCCATGTGCAGCATGTTTGGTTAAAATGCTCATTCCGAGATTTTCGGTAATATTGTACTTGATATTCCGCGAAATGAATATATTGCTGATCGGTTACAAATATTTCACCGAAATACTTTATTATTACAAAAAATACCAATAGTTACTGATATTTATGTACAATTAATGATGCATATTAGAAATTACCCATAATGTTTTACGCCTAATCGTGATTTTTGAAGCGCGGCTTATTTTCAGAAACTTTTTCTTCCCTAGATTCAGTCTCAAAAAACAAGGGTGCAGCTAATATGCAGGGGTGGCTTATATGTGAGTAAATACGGTATTAAATCTAAGTGCTTCTTCATAATTGAATTTTATCTTGAAATCGCATATATTTTTTATTAGTCAACAGATTCATAACATTATTGAGGTCAAAAGGTTGGGATATCATTAGAAATAGCTGGTGTATTTATTAAAACTACAATGAAAAAATGGCGCTCTTGTATATTGTTTATCCCTATATTTGATATATTTGTGTATTTGATTGATGCCCACAGGCCATGAAATGGAGCGGAGAGGAGGTTCAAGCGAGGGTGACCACACTTCTCGAGTTTATGCCATTCAGAGCTCATTGGGCTCCAGTCGAGGAACTTTTGCGCCTTGGTGGTGTCACTCTTTTGCTGCAGATCATTGCATTTGCATATGAGTGGAACTATTCAGGAAGGTAAGAGATTGCCATTGTAATTCTACTTATATGATAAAGCCCACTTAGAAAAATTCATCTCTTTACCTTCATTTTTCATTTGAAAAAATTTGCTTTCTAGGGCAGAAACAGTTCGTTCAGCTCTGGATGTTTTGTCTGTGTGTTGTGTCATGCCTCGAGTTCAGTCTGTTCTGTGTGAAAGAGTAGAGCTGCCCGAAGAAAGTGTTACTGTTGGAATGAACATAGTACTTGGGGCTGCTGAGGGAGAGATAGTTGCTGATCCAGACGTCCAAAGGGCTGCCTTAAACGTTATTGCAAATTGTGTTTGCGCTCCTATACATAGGGTATCTAAATGACTATAAAAATAAAAAAACATCTTGTTCTTTCATATAGATGCTGAATGTATTTTTGTCTTAGGTTTTAAATTATTTCCACTTGTATGAAGCCATATTATTGTTATTTGTATTATGTAAGGTAAAGTTGATCATGAAATATTCTGGTTGGACAGGTTGGTGGTGTTATTGGTCGATATTCTGCAACTGGTTCTTCGCGCAAACGCACATCAGCATTCCGAAGCAGTGAAGATTTGATTGGTCGAGTTTGGGAGTCTGTCCGTTCAAATAATGGCATCATGGTTCTCCTTCAGTTAATGACTGTTAAGACACCAATCACAGATGCTGACTCCTTGCGTGCTCTTGCGTGTAGAGCTCTAGCTGGATTAGCTCGAAGTGAAACTGTAAGAATTTGTTAATAGTGATACAATTAAATTAAAAATTGCAAAAAGTAAGAATTCATGGTCATAAATCTTAATTTTTATCAATTAAAAAAATCTTATTTGGAGATTAGAAAGTTATTATAATAGAATATATAAGAGAAACTTCTTAATTTTGAGATGTTGTCTGCAGTCAAAAGCTTGCCTTATTAATTCTACTTAGTGTAATTTCTGCTAAATCAGAATGGTAAATGCTGTGTTAGATCTTTTTATGCTAAAACAATTACATAAAAATACACTTGTGATATTGTTATGATTGTGCAATAAATTAATTTATGTTCTTGTTCATTCAGGTTAGACAGATAGTCAGCAAGTTGCCTATGTTTACTGGTGGTCAAATTCAAACTCTCTTGAGAGATCCAATACTGCAAGATAAAAGGCAGGAGCATGTTAAGTTTCAAAGACATGCTTTAGAGCTACTGGAGAGAGTGTCTGGAAAAGCTAAGCCACATGGAGGCAATGATCCACATTTTGACATATCTCTTAACAACATTCATAGGGTAAGTAATTAGGCATTTGTACATATATTAAGTTGGTCCAAGGGACTGCCTCTTGAGAAGAATGATTCAATTCTTTGTTTTTATTGGCCTTTTGCTGAAGTATGTGCAATAGAACTCCTTTATAACATGCCTTGGTAAATCGTGGATTCGGATATATCACCGGTCATGTCCCCCAGAGAAATTTTTTGAAAGATGATAAGTATTCGAACAAAAATGTGTACATTCAGTCTGATGTAACAGTTTTTTGTTTTAAGTGTAAGTTGCTTTTTTCAGTCAGAAAATCTCTCCTCAACTTTCCCATATGTATTGGATGTATTCACTGGTAGTTGCTTAAATTACTATGGTTGTGTAGTCCAGGGGTGGGCAAACTATGGCATGCTAGATCATTTTATGCAGCCTGCGATGCCATTAAGAAATAGAGCGGTGAAGTCTAATACAAATAATTTCGTTTTTGGTTAAAACAAGGACCAGAAAACATTTTTTAAAGTTTTGACACTAACATTATTTATTGGTTTTCACAGATAGAATCTTTTGCATTCTCTCAAGTAACTTGTAATGTGAACCCTAATGTGGCCAGCCCAAACATTTGTTAACATGGCCCAACTAAGGAATCGCAACTGCTAATGTAGCTTGTCTCGACAAAAGTTTCCCATCCCTGCTCTTGTCGCTCACCTCTGCATACCTGCTCGTCCCACTTGGGACCCTGCCATGCCAATTCGTTATTTTGATTTTCCTCTTGGTCACTTCTACTGCCTGCTTACTAATTTCACTTGGTACACAGCCTTAGAGATTGGCTGTACATTTTTATATAATTTTGCAATTAAATATCTTATATAAATAGGGATAGACCATAAAAAATAGTTCAGCAACCTTTCAATATGTAATTCCCAATATGCAGCAGGTTGCCTATAACATGGATGTTCTTCAGATATCCCTGTTATAATGAGGTTCTACTGTATTTTTTGCATAAGAAATATAACAAATCTCCTTTCCTTAATAACACCCAAATCAGATTGCTTAAAAATCAAATATGGTATGGCATTTAGCATAATGAAGTTTTTCTACAACATTATTATTTCTTATAAACATTCATTAATAAAAAAATTACTGGAGAATGTATTCCTTTTTGTGAATCAAAACAGCTTTCAAAGCTCTAGGATTTTACGTATGGAACAGTTCTTCTTTAGATTAATTTGTTGAATGTTTTTGCAAGCATCAGAAAAGATGGCTTACATGATATTCTGTTGATGCTCGTATATTAAATATTGTTATAAAATGAGAACCTACGCTTTCATGTTTGCAATTCTGCATTTTTTTTTGTTAATTAGCTAAATTTTCCAGGCCTTTTATATTTTTCATCTAAAATATTAGCCACATTTCATGATTTGGTGCTTTTCAGGCTGATGTGGTGGCGCAGACTCGGATCACCTTCAACGAACAACAGCTTATTCAGCTCATACACAAGCACTTGTCTTCCAAAGGCTTTCGTGAGACAGCGGCCGTGCTGCAGAGGGAAGCCGCTCTTCCTGCATGCCCCCCAACGCCTCGTGGCTCCAATCCCCCTCATCATTTTCCACCCTTCTCGTACCGTGCCTCCATCCCTTCACAAGCATCCACGCCTGCCCTGCCTGCTGCCCCTACCACACCTCTCTCCTCTAGGGTAAATAAACCTGTCAATTAGCATTCTTTGATACTACATTAGAATTGCTTAAATTCTATGTATTTCCCCTTAACAAGCATGAATTGGACAAAGGTTGGTTTTTCGAAATATCCAGTTGATCCACAGTTACGTTTTTGGATTAGAGAAACATCAGATAAACTTATATAGTGTTAACCATGGATAAAATTGGCACATTTTTTCTTTATTATTAAATTCAGTAATATATTTTTTTATTTTGTTAGAAAGATTTCCCCAATTAACATAATTGGCAAAATGAGTAGAATTTGATCACCTGTTATATGCATAAATTTAGCTCACCATAATTTATTTTTCATGTAGTTATACTGCCGCATATTCAGTCACTAAAGCCTTGGTTATAAGTAGGGTATGGATTTTTTGGGTTTAAAAAAAATTTCATTTGGAGGGTAAATACCGGGTTTTATTATTTTCCTTTTTATCTGGGTTAAAATCAGATATAAATAAGTTACAGATTTTTCAAGGTTTTAAAAAAGTTCAATCTTGGGTAATTTTCGGGTTTTATTATTTTGTAATTCGGATAAAATTATTTTAAATAAAAATCTTGTTTAAAAATTTAAAAGTTTTATCAACAATCAAAACTTTTTACTGTACCTTAAGTATGGTTGAGAGTGATATTTTTGTTACATGCCTCCACGTGGAGAGGAACACCTCGCAGGCTGCACAAATATGTATCTTGCTTCCCATTCAACTTCTTTTGAAAACACCAGATATTAGTGAAATAATTTTTCTTTCATAGTGTTTTCAACTAATAGTCACTTGGGCTCATTTTTCCTAATCCTATCAAAGATCTAACAGCGACTAGCTAAGGCACGTTCTTATTCGTGGTGCGAGCAAACCAAGGAAATTAAGATTGTGTTACAAAGTAAGCTTACAAATAAATTGTTTACAAAGAGAGTAAACAGACTGATAACAAACATCTCGGACAGCACTCAAGTGCTGAGGTGCCTACAAGCACCAGAATAGAAATTCTGTGGCCAAATATTTAAAAAATTAGTGTTGAAAGAAAACTAATAATTTCGGGGTTTTTTGGGTTCAACATGAAATTTTAAAAACACAATCAGAGGGTAAAAATCGGGTAAAACCTGAAAAATCCATACCCTAGTTATAAGTGGCATCAATGTGGAAATTTATGCTCAAAATTTCAGTTTTCCAACTTTTATACCTTTGGAGATATTAAAAAAAGTTCTGGAGATGTTCATTTTCTCTCTAAAATTTAATTAAAAGAGAAAAAATTCATGTAATTTTATTAATATGCAGGGTATGCGACAGTGCTCAACTTTGTTGGTTGCATCAGTGCAGCCAACGTTGCCATCAACAGCATCCACTGTTAATGTAGGGGTTCATCCTGCTGTAGGCACACCCACTGGGAGCTCACTGATGTCAAGTTCAGTCAGCCAACCCATTCGAGTGAATCTTAGCAGTAGTCGGTGAGTAACGCAGATGATGGACTTGGCCTATAAATTAATTTAATTTTTGTGTAATGGCTATTGTAAAATGTTACATTGGAACAATATTTAGCTAACAAAAATTTTTGCTATAACATCTAAACTATAAAATCCTAAAATTAGTAAATATTATAAATGCCCTTTGCAGCTACAGTTATAATTAATTTGCAGTTAAAATTTACCAAATAGTGGTAGTGGAAGAAAAACTGCCAAAGAACTAAGATTTCAATCAGGTTTGAAGACTTTATAGCATGCATGTCAAACAGGCAGGCCACATGCAGCCTTTTGTCTGCCTAACTGCAGCCCAAATGCTAATTTTTGCCTCAACTAAATTGTTCAAGATTTTATATAAACATTTTATTTTTTGTAAAAAGGAGGCAAAATTTTGTGAGTGTTATTGAACAAAACACTCTAAATTATTGTTTTAAGTGGATAAATAGACGTCCAATCCTCTAGATGAAGTGTATTTTTCCAGCCTGGCCCTCACTAAACAACTGTAATCTTAATGTGGCCCTTATGTAACATCCATCGCTTCAATGCTGCCCTGATGTCTCCAAGTTTGTTTTATAGTATGAGAGAAGGAGAGGAAATGGCCTGTGAGAAAAAATTGCAAAAATTTACTAAAAATAAAGATTCGGTTCGTGTTAAAGAGCTGGGACCATATTAAAAAATGGCCACTGCATAGACCTCCCTACCATCATTAACTCGGTTTAGGAGTCCGAACCTCGAAGGTTCGACTCAGAATTGAGCTCAGGTACCTGTCTCCTTGCAGCAGGGGGTCTCTAGCCGACCAAATCATTTGCAATAAAATTTTAACTTCTTTATGCTGTTAAATTAGTGGGAAAGTAACTCAAGCGTCTAATCCAGGTAAATGCACTGATTAAGAGCATATTTTAAACATAATTCTACGATAAATAATAAGATATTTATGCTCACATGGAAACTTGATGCCCAGGAATACCAACCTTTAAAGAGTTTCTGGGACGGGATTGTATTGAAAACATGAAAAATATGTGTATTGTATGGAAGTTGTGTTGGTTGAACTGGGTTGGGTTGGTTGGTTGGTTGGGTTAGGTTGGTTGGGTTAGGTTGGTTGGGTTAGGTTGGTTGGTTGGGTTAGGTTGGTTGGGTTAGGTTGGTTGGTTAGGTTGGTTGCAGCACAAACTTGGTGGCCAAATATATTAAAAGAATGGGCCAGAATTGTTAATACAACTAGTTTTTAACTGTTTACAGTACAATGCTGTTCCAGAAACTCTTAAAATGTTGGTATTCCTGGGTGTCAAGTTTACATGTGAGCGTGAATATCTTATTATTTATCATAGAGTTACGCTTATAAGATGCTCTTAATCAGCTAATTAACCCGGATTCTATGACTGAGTTACTTTCTCACTAATTAAACTACATAAAAAGTTAAAATTTTATTGCAAATAATTTGGTCAGCTAGAGACCTGCTGTGAGGGGACAGGTATGCGAGCTCGGTTTTGGGTCTAACCATTAAGTTCCGGACTCCTAATCCGAGTTAATGATGGTCGTGAGGTCTATGCAGCGGTCATTTTTGAATGTGGTCCCAGCTATTTAACATGAGCCAGAAATTCATCACCATACATAAAGCATACCTATCATTGTGTTCCCATGTCACATGTACAAATTTTGTATTATAAAATAACGTGATTTCTAGGCTTACTTTCAAAACATTGTCAACTCATTCATAGAATAAATTTTAGGAACTATATATTTTCACTTACATTCTCTTTAGTGAACTGACAATCTTAAGATAATGTATGCCCTGTGTTCTATCATTACATTGGTAAGAATTGTAACAGGTAAACAATTTTTCAGGAACAATGACAGTAAATAACATCATAATGTAATTATGAAATAATACTATATTGCAAATTCCAAAATTTATATTGTTGCCATTATCCAATTTTATTTTTACATTAAAACTTATATAAAGTCATTGTAGCATTTTTTACAGAAGCCATATTAATCAATTTTATTCAATAAGACTTAATTATTATTTTAGCCATGCTGATTTTCAGTAATGCGAATGTGACTTTAATTTCTGGAAATAGCAAATAAACGTTGACTGAACTAATCAAGTAATAATTCTTGCTTTTCTTTCTTTTCTCATTTTAGCGGCTGATAATTGTCTGTAGTCTTTTTGGTAATTTGTTTATTCAACATGGAGACATTGTACTGTTACCACAATTGAGATTACAAAACATATTAATATTTTATTATGTTTTGTGTCTTTGTTTTGGAAGGCAAGATGTAGTCATTGCTTATTATGAGGATTTGCTTTAAAACCTCACATTTATAAATGATGAAACTGATACATATTGTCTCTTGTTACATCATACACTTATGTTTTTAATGTATAAGATTTATGTACTGAAATATTGAAGAAGTAAGATGCAAATTCATTCTGAGATATTTACTTTTAACCCATAGGAAGTTGGAGCGACAATCAAGTGGTTCAGGGTCTTTAATGAGGAATCTTGAGAAGCAGACAACAACGTCACCACTCATGGCTCCCAATTCTACCAGTTCGCCAGCTCCACCCCCTGCCCTCTCCTCTGCTCCTCAGTTTAATCCAATTACTCCCTCAGTCCCATTCCCAACAGCACCCTCTGTCCCATCAAGCCAGTTGGTTCCTTCCCATCATATTCCCTCATCCTGCCTCACACATCCGCAGCACCCTCCTCCTGGTCTCTCCTTGGATAGCATCATCACTGAATATCTTATGAACCAGCATGCACTCTGCAAGAACCCTATGGTAACCTGCCCCCAGTTCAACCTGTTTGTGTGAGTATAATCAAATCAATATTTTAAGTTTTACATGGCATGTGGTATTCAATTATTCGCTTCATTTTGAATGGTGTCTTGTTCATTTTAGTTTTTTTTTACTAATCTGATGTCATTTGGTGAGTAAATTTACCACCACATGTCACTGAAACATTGGCAGTTTTGGCACTATATGAACAATCATTTAAAAAATACATTTTGCATTTAGCTGTTGACAGTTTTGTACTCATAGTTCATCAATTGGAAAACATTTTTTCACTCCATGAAGCATTAGTGACTGAAAGTTGACCAAATTTAAGAGATACTTTGTTTTTAAAATAGTTTATAATAGTTGTAATAAGTTATAGACATCCATGGTTGGCCATTATTTGTCAGTTTGTTCCATCAAAATTAACTATAGAAGAAAATTGGCAGTACATATTTATTCTGTTTGAAGAAAAGCCCAAGGCTGAAAAAAGATTGAATTAGATTTTTTACCTTGTGTGAAATTAATTTGCACAGCACCTACAACTCTGTGTAATTCGTTTTGTTTGTAGTGGAGTCTTTCCTAATGCTGTACTACAGCATTGGTATGCATTCACATTTCTAGGACACTTGTTACATTTGGATGTCTGGTCCAGCACTATTCAAAAACTTCGCCATTCACATTTACATTTACTCACTCAGTCAATGAGAAGGGAGCAAAGAAATCTGGTGCCAGCGTTAGCCTACTATATGAAATGTACCAAGGTATCATTCAACTCACCTCCTTCTGAAGGACAGGGTTCTGTATTTGAGTATTCTCCTCAATATCTATATTTATGGAAAACTAAGGCTTAACATCTGACAATGCAATTTAAACCCTGGCTTACTGCATAAAAATCTAGTATACTAACCTATCCACCATCAATAACAATATTTAGTAAACGTTGTTTTACAGCAAATAAAATTCCAATGCAATTTAATTCTTTGCAGAGAATACTAATGAATTTCAAAGTATTATAAAATTGCGAACTCTGAAATTGGGCGCTTTTTGCTAGTGTGATTGTATCTAGTTATAACATTTAAAACTTTGGTTGGGTATATTTTAATTAAATGCCTGTTCTTCTATGTAACACAAATGTAAAATCAATTTTTTCCAGACCACATAAATGCCCCGATCCAAAGATGAGAAATGCAGCCCCTGCCAATGTGGCTATGCGCCTGACAAGGCGTCCAATCCACCCTCCACATGGGGGGCTTGACGCTGCAAGGTTAGACAGAAGACTGGTGCATTCCCGTTTCTGCCCTGTCCGCTCATTTCGCCTTGTGGAGGATGATGGTTTTTTCACCTGCTGTCAGTTTTTGGTGAGCCATTTCTCATTTTTCGTTATTTTTTCTCTCAAGTTTTTGCCATAAATACAGTCTGGTTAATTTAATATTGAATAAAGGAGTGATATTCATGAAATTATAGATGAAATTTAGTCTAAAGTAGCACTTTCCAACATTTTTTGTGTAGGTACCATTCATAAACATGTATGCAACTTTCTGTATGACCTACCTTGAAAATGTGTTGTAGAAATCTTTTAAGTACCTTTTTTACTGTGGCGTTAAAGTGTTATTAACCTCTCAAGCATGTATGACGACATATGTCGTCCAACTCAGCATGCTTTGCGCTCGCTGTTATCTTCTTCGGTCCTTGAGTCAGGTCTCTGAAAAAAATATCCACACAAACCTGATGAGTCAGGAACTCCCCTTAAAAATCTTTATCTCTCTATTAGACTGGGCATTATTTTTTTCATGATGTTTTTACCCCTCGTTCAGTCTGTAACCTTGGCATCAACAAGTAAGTTCCTCATGGACGAAGAAATGCTTAACGCGCTTACAAATTAAGAAAGTGGTAATGAAAGTGTTACTTCTTCTGTGAGTGAGACTTCAGAAGGATATCTACTGACTTCGGAAAGTGAAGATGAAGTGGAAGAATTTATTAGTAAGAGGGTAGAAATTGAAAAGGGAGCAGCTACTCATGTATTGAGTTGGAATGACGTCGATAGTGCGAGTGCTAATTCTCCATTTGATTGTGATTTTGAAAGTGCAGTGAATCTTACAGTTTCTGAAGAAAGCCCTCTTGAATACTTTGAAAATTTTTTGGTAGCGAAATTATAGGTCTAATCAGACAAGTCATTATGCAGACAGGTTCTTGGAGAAAGAAAAAATGAAAATTTTTCCTTATGTAAATTTCAGTTTTGAAAATGGTATCCCACATGTCCTAATGAAATAAGAGTTTTACTGGGAATTTATCTGCTTATGGGTGTTGTTTCTAAACCAAATATAAAGATGTATTTCACCCATAAATATCTTTTCGTAACACCAATTATACCGGATGTTATGTCTGAGGAAAGATTTTCTCTTTTGTCACAATTCTTACATTTTGTGGATAATAATGACAAAGACATAGTCAGTAAATATCCCAAAATTTATAAAATAATTAACATTGTCTGAAGATGCCACCTGGAATGGAGGCGAAACAGTCGTCACTAGATGAAACAACACGCGGTAGAATCCCGAAAGTCTTGGAAGGAGTACGAAAACACAGCGGAAGCCTTCGTATTAATTGAATGCATATAAAGGACGAAGGAAGTGTGTTGTTTGCAGTAAGAAAGGTGTGCGGAAGGAGAAAGCTTTTAGATGTAAAAACTGTCCAGGAAATCCTCCTCTGTGTGTCGCACCATGTTTTGAAATCTACCACATGACATTTAAAGAAGCTGAATAAAAAATGTAAGTAACCGAAACTGTATAAAATCTTAAAATATAAGTCTCAAAAAATTTCAAATCTCAAATATGATGGTATCAATTGAAAGAGGAGACTATGTAGTTCAGGTATCTTCCATTCTTTTTGGTTTTAGTTGATTATTTGTTCAGTTATGGTTTTTTTCAATTTCACGAATTCTTTCAAAATGGCTTCTATAGGCAAAGATAATTTCACTGTTAGAATTGAGGATGATGGATTACTATGTTATATAAACTCATTAAGTGACGACAAATGTTATTTAGAGAAGGAAAATTTCAAGATTTAAATTTTTTTTCAAATGTAAAATCATAGCAAAATATTTTTTAATTATACAAATAAATGTTATGAGTATATAGTTTTATAGAATATAATGTTTTATATATCATTTCTGCAATTACCGAAAGAAACATGTAAAAATATGAATAAATAGTGTGTATGTGATTTTTCATAGAGACTGAAGAAATAGTGCTGAAAATGCAGTTATGCAAAATAATATTTTTCTGTAATTTAATTTTTTAATAATTTTTGTGAGTTTTTGTAGTGTTTTACCTGGATGTCTTGCCTTTATGAAAATAAGTTAAATATACTAGCGAAAATAATAAAATACTATACTTCATTCAATATAAAATTGACCATTTTTTTTATAAAAACAATTAAAAACAACATTTTTTAAAACAAAAAAAATCACAAGATGAACTCTAACATTCCCTTAATATAATTAATATTTGTAATCATCTATGGCATGGCACTCAAAGGGTTAGTAACAAAATTATTATATTTGTATTTTTAAACTTTTTGTGCGCTTTATAAAAGTTATGGACTTAAAAAATGTATTATTATTTGTTTTATTTTAAAATTAATCATATCTTTACTTAGAACAAGGAATCTGAATTTATCAATCTTTCGTATAAATTCCATTTACTCAACAGCAGAAGGGCAACATACCACCTTTGTATCCGAGGGTAGTTTTTGTTGCGAAGATTGAAAGTTCTGAGCTCGATTCCAGGAACTATCCTTCCCATTTGATTTACCATATTTACCCGAGAGGAAGATGAGGTTTTTTCACAAAAATGCCATAAAAATATTAGGTATCGTCTTAGAATGGAGTATGAGGATTTAAGCTAAGAATACACCCCTATTTTAAATGCACCATGAAACACCCAGATGTCAAGTATATGTCCGTTAAAATATTTATTATTGCATAAAGTAATACATCGTATTTAATTAATTACTACAATACTTTAAAAATTTAAGGTCAAATTTCTTAAAATTGATCCTACAGACCAATGATTCCACTTCGGTGGTGGGGAAGTGTTTAGAACTGGGTAGGTAATTGCATGACAAGTTGAAAAAAAAATTACTACAGCTGGGCGGTTCTGTGCGTAATATGAAACACAAAGTCATGTAGGCACCAATTAAGGTGTCTAGTAATACCATGTAAACATGACTGATACAATTTAAACATGATGCTTTACGTTTGGTATGCCAACAGCAGACTTGAAATGGACGTGGGTTTCAGAGTGTAAAAAATTTATGAGAACACTTGAGTAGTACACACTTTGTTGAGTTTTAAAGTGAAATAGTGACAAGTTATTATTTATGACTTTAAAATAAGATACCTCAAACAAATGGCGGATCGCGTAGAGAAAAAAGGAACTGCGGTAAGAGAGAATTATCGAAAGGAATTTGAAGACATTACGACAGAAATTTTAAGTTAATGGTGGTGCACTATGCTGAAGAAACAAATAATTGTGCCGCAGGGAGGAAATACAATGTGACTGAAGCAAATGAGTGAAGGTGGAAGCAAGCAAAAGAGAAACATGAAGGTGCTAACTCAACACGGAGATCATTTAGTGGACCAAAACGAGGCCGATTTCATGCATTAGAAAAGGAAATTGCAAACTTTGTGCGTATTCAAAGAATGGACGGTAAACCGGTGACACAGGGTATCATTAAATGGAAAGCACGATCACTAAACATTCCACACCAAGAATTTAAGGCTAGTAATGGATGGTGTGTGCGTATGATGCGTCGTAATGGTTTTAGCCTGCGATGAAGAACTTCACTTTGCCAGCGTCTACCTTCCAACTTCACGGATAAACTAATTACTTTCCAGAGGCATGTAATTCGGTTGCGGAAAAGTCACAATTACCTTCTGAGCCAAATGGGTAATGCAGATGAGATACACATTTACTTCAACATACCATCCAATTACACA
This sequence comes from Tanypteryx hageni, assembly GCA_028673005.1. Lineage (NCBI taxonomy): Eukaryota > Metazoa > Arthropoda > Insecta > Odonata > Petaluridae > Tanypteryx > Tanypteryx hageni. The sequence continues at coordinate 182,019,710 of CM054115.1, read as the reverse complement.
GTCAACGAAAAAGGTGCAACAAATGTCATCATAAAAACTTCCGGGAATGAAAACTGCGCATTACTGTAATGCTGGCTGTATTGGCGGACGGAACAAAGTTATGTTGTTTTAAAATGCAAAACAGTGCCAAAGGAAGTACTACCAAATGGAATAATTGTTAAATGTCAAGGCCAAGGATTGATCTCAGCTGATTTAATGATGGACTGGCTAAGCAAAGTATGGAATAGATGACCTGGGGCACTTTTAAGGCAGAGAGCAATGCTTGTCTTAGATGCGTTCAAGGGCCACCATACAGAGGAAGTTCAAAATACCCTTCATGGTATGAATACTGACCTTGTAGTTATACCAGGAGGTATGACATCACAAATTCAAGTGCTAGATGCTGTAGTGATGAATCCCTTTAAGGATTACATAAAATCATTTTATTCAGAATGGCTTTTGGCAGGGAACCATGAATTAACTCCTACAGGGAAAATTAAGAAGCCAAGTATACCACTTCTCTGTAATTTGATCATTGCAGCATGGAAAAAATAGATTCTAATAGTATCTTAAGAGGGTTCAAGAAATGCTGCATATCAAATTCCATGGATGGTATGGAAGATGACTTCTTCAAATTTGAATAAGTTGTGATGAATGAATAGGACAGCAAGAATAAGGGAAGGAAACAGATGAGAGGGAGGTGTAAGTAGTAAATTTACTTTTTTTATTCATCCTCTTAATATTAGCTTGTTTTGTAAGTGAACGTCTTAGATTCAATGTTGTCTTCCTTTCGGATAAATATGGTATATGGGAAATCTGAAATCCATTGTGCAGGGTAATTTTCTCTTGCACATTCAAATATCTTAGAATTGTAATATCGGAGCGGGATTAGTACTATTTTTTGAGGAAAGGAATGGAGATTCTAATTTTTACCATAGAATGTTGATTATCGATCGTACTTCTTCAAATTTTGCATTTTTTCAGTTTTTATCACTCATTAGGAGTGTTGCCATTGCAATGACTTTTGTTGGACTCAGATTCGGTATAGTACAGTATAGTGGTCCCCAACCTTGAAGAGTAAGTGGGCCTCACTGAATCTTCAAGTATGTGGTGAGAGCCTCATATATGATAACACAATGTGTGGGGAAGGTCACACATTTAACATGAGAAGAATATTATTGCAACTTTTCCCTCATTTTAGTGTCATAAAGCAAGAAAATATACATTTGATGTAACAAAATGAAATAAAATGAATTCATTTGAATACAATATTTAACCACATGGACTGTTTAAACTAGTTTATTTCGAAGCAAAGCTCCAAGTGTAGTCATGCCTGAGTGGCAAAATATCATCTGTTTGCAGCAATGCTGCAGATAATTGACGTGAAAGTATCAAACCAATTCTTGAAAATAATGAGCTAGAAGACATTTTCAACTGCTTTGAAATTTGGTTATTTTATAATTTGCAACCAGATTAGACTCTTACATTAAATGGTTCGACTTTCCACGGTGGTAAAAAAATTCAAAGTATGACTGACCATGTTATTAACTTGGATGGAAGTGAAAAATTAAAACCACTCATTCAAGGCAAGTCCGAAAAACGTTGGTGATCTAAAGGGGTAGAGAATCTACGGCCCAAGGGCTGCATGTGGTCCCACAAGAGCATTTTCTGCGGTCTGTGAAGCTTGGATGATAATGATGAACACAAAAATTTATATTTTTAAAATGCAAATTATGATAAGCATTTAATATTGAACTGTTGACCCCAAAAACCTGGTTTAGACTTTAACTTATATCTCAGAATCTCTAAATAACTTCCGATTTTAACTAATCTGGCCTGCCAAAGCATTGGCAACTTTCAGTGCGGCCCCCAAAGGATTCGCTACCACCATTGCAACTTGCTTTGTAGAAAAGATTCCCCACCCATGCTTTCAAGGGATAACACATTTTCCTTTAGACTAAAACAAAATGCTTGGATGACAGGAGATCTTCTGGAAGTGGCTTATTTGGCTGGAGAGATGAATGAATGGCTTCCAAAAACAGGAACTGATGGACCAGTGTATTGCACAAATTTAGCAGACAGGAACTTGAAGTACATGCATGTTCAACATGAGACGCTAGCAAACCCTTCACACTCTCTTCATCAACATCATCAAATCCAGCCTGTTTCTCCAGGTCAACAATTTGTCTTGTAATTTTATATATAATTTCAGTTACTATGTTTATAAATGGGTGGTTGGACATGTACTCTACAAAGAAAATGTGTTTATTTGCATCTTGGCCATTTGCTGTAATCCAATGAGTTTCCAGCACCTGTTTTGGAAATTTTACTTGTGATAAAGCAAAATTGAGGTAAGTGAATTTGCGATAAATGAGGACTTATTGTATTTAAAAAATAGTGATATAAATCAATTCAGTGATGACTCGGGGTCTATTTTACAATTGTTTTTCATTTTCAAGTTATACATTTTTGTGTTAATGAATTTCCATGTTAATGTATATCCATTTATTCATTAAATATGTGTGATGTTCATGGCATTCTGCCTCAATTTCTATGATTTACCTAACATAACACTTGGTGAGGACAGCAGTATTCGTACCTACGGGAGTGAAAAATTACCTTACAAATTTTGGAGTTTAATTTGAAGCTAAGAACTTATGATCCCTTGACTTTTGAATTCACGAGGTTTTCTTGTTTAATCTTGTATTCTTGTATAAAATAATTTTTATTTGCATTTGAAACCTATAATTTTCATTCCTTTCCTTTGGCCTTTTATGACCCCGACCCTTCAGTAACCAGAATATGTCTTTGGAACCTATTCTGCTAAAAATTTTCATTCTGTGGTAATCATTTGAGTTTGGACGTTTTTTCTAAGAGAGTGCTGCACTGTACATTATGGAAATCAGCGCTTTATTCTTTGTGCGGACGTTGTTCATACTTTATTCTGAAATTATAGTTACTATCTATAGAACATTTGTTATTTCACGTAATTTGAGATTGTCCCTCAATAGTTTCTTCACTGATCATCATCATATAATGTGTTATTTCCCATAATTGGAGATTGCATCTCAACAGTTTCTTCACTGACTCTGATCCTAAAAGGTTTGTAGATTTATATTATTTCAGTGTTCGGTTTTTGTTTTGTACCTCCCAGTAGACTATTTCCAACTGATATTTGACAGAACTACCATGAGGGACAGCCGATATTTCTGGTAAACATTTACCAATCCATAAGAGAGAGAGAAATATTATAGTGAATTGCACGAATATTCAAATTGAAAAATTTAAGCAAATACTGTTTCCAAGGCCATGATGCAAAAAACAAGGTTTCCTCTCGTGTATGTACAGTTATTATTTGTGTTCTGTTGGGTGATATCCGATTTCTTTAAATGAACACGATATTATAAGTATATTCCTAAAAACTGCCAACTAACTCATAGATTGACAATCTGAAAATATTCATGAAAGTGTATCTGAAGACTTTCTTTTTGAAATAGATTACTAATGAAAGAATTAATTGAATAATAGTGATGTTTTTTATAACAAAAAAATCTGTGGGGTGTCAGGAGCACCCCACATGAGTACTGGCATTTGAAAAGTTAACACGAGTACAGCAGGATTAAACAATATTTTGTACTATTACTACTACCGTGAATATAAATTTATTGAGAGAGGTATTGTTACCAATTGGCTGAATAGTTTTAGAAGAGAAGGATGAAAGAAAGGAAGGAAGGAAGGATGAGGTGGCTTGGTGGGAGATGGGAAATTATTAGCAGTTAAACATATAAAGGTGCTTCTAATTGTTCCAGTAATTTGAATTCCAACCCTTCATTAGCTGTGTCTAACTTGACATGTAAAAGATGATAAAGTGAGAATTAAGGGACGTACAGTAGAGCCTCCAAATTAGCGGCTTCCAAATTTGCGTGCTTCGCAGTTTCATGGGTTTTTCGATGATTGCTGCCAATCCATGAAGTTTTCACAACACAAAACAAATGAAGTTCTCCATCCGCGAGCTTTTTTATTATCACATTTTGACCACGTTTTTTTGAAAATGTCTACTAAGAGGAAAGCAAGTGGTAATAGAGGAAACAGAAGCAAAAAGAAGACTTTGACTTTAAGTGAGAAAATAGAGTTGCTAAATAAACTTGCTAGTGGCCAGAGTGGGGCATAGTGGGCAGACAATATGGGATGAATGAGTCATCAGTTCGGTACATTAAGAAAAACGAACAGGACATCAGGGATAGTGTAGCTGCAGGAACCCTTTAGAGCACAAAAGTTACTTGGGTTCATTTTATAAGGCACACCAAGTTTAATGCATGCATTTTTTGTCTTTTACATGATTCAATAAATATTTTTCAGCATATTCTTTGCTAATTATGGTTTATGCAAAATGATCTTGGCAAATTTACCGTATGGCTATGGCAGATTTAAGTGCCACATTATATTGGTTCAAAACCACTTTTAGCATAACATTTCATCATTTATTGTTGTCAAAATAATGGAGAGCTGTGAACCTAACCCCCATTTTCTCAGAAGACCTTTGCTTCCACTTTCACGGATTCCAAATTTGCAGTGTTTTTGGGAACATAACCCCCATGAGTTTGGGGGTTTTACTGTATCTACGTATTAAAAATATTGTAATAATCATATAAATATAATTCTGTAAATAATTCCTTCCTTAAATAAAATTATTTCAAGAATGTGCTACTACTTTGACAGAAAACCACCCTTAGTAAGAGGCAAGTTTTAACCTTCTATTTTAAATCTTTGTATTCATATTATTTTTAATTATTAAGTGATAGTACTTGCCTATGTTTAATGGTTCTATTCTGCTTTTATTCATTAGCCAGATGACCAAACAATCGTCATGGGAACATTTCAAGGAGAAGTGAAACTTTTCAACATGCATACAGCCACTGTAAGTAATTCTCTCTTTTGAACTTAATGTATGTTTTCATTTAATCAATTGTTTCAGTTCTTCTCAGATTCTCTTACATTTAGATATTTTTAATTTTTTAACTTTATAAATGATTTTTTTTGTCCTAATAAACTTAAAGAAATTACTTAAGTATAAGAGCACAATAGAAACAAAACCGGTTTTGCCTGTTACAGCATCATCAGGTGATGAAAGCTTTATAGAGGGTTCTGTAGATACGGAGAAGGATGGAGGGAGGGATAAACAAAATTGTTGGTTAAAAAAGCGAACATCTCTGGATTCTATGAGTGCTATAATATAATGTATAGATTGGTTATATCCAATATTATCATCACACCAGGTCTCTAGATCTTTTATAAGTAGAAAGATTTGAGGTTTTCCTGGTGAATGGCTGCAGTGAAACCTTCTTGGGTTTCCAGCCGGATGATGGTTAGGTTCACCTGAACCTAACCATCACCCAGGTGGAAACCCGAGAAGATTTCACTTTTATAAGTACTTAAACAATTATATCCTCCCATGTCTTATGTAATAAGCAGCTATTATAATAGATATACAAAATTATCTGCATATCTTTCTGTTTTTTCAACTAATCTCAGAAATCACCATCAAGAAATAGTTCTTTTAAGTTTTCAGGTACAGCAGTATTCGTGTAGACTAGCCCATTTTCTGAATGAATTCATAGATCATATGGACATTTTTGTCAGTGTCAAGCAGCTGCACTCAGGCAAGGTCATCTGCCATATTTGCTGTTTGCATTTTTGATATTATAATTTCTAGGCTCATGATTCCAGTGAATTTATACCCCATGTGAAACATTTTCGGGGGGTATGTATGATATGTTAGTGCTGCTTGACTTTGACTATGTTTGTTTGTAGTTGGTGAGTCATCAAAACAATGTTTATGCTTTGCAGGAGGAGGCATCCAATCAATGTCATGACTCATACGTGTACCATATGGCTGCCAATAGGGAGGGAAATCTTCTTCTTACATCTTCAACGTGGAGAAGGCCTCTATCTGCCCTATGGAGTGTTAACAAATATATTGACATGAAGTTAGTATATGAGAATTTTTATTTTTTTATTTAGTTTACTAAATATTCTGTTAGTGATTCATGGATGTTTTAGAAAAATTGGTTGGCATTGCATCATTGTATAATTAATTTTGTGGAATACTCATAATTAATCAAAATCTACTTGATAACATTTACTTGTGAATGATTTCTCTATATCATTGATAGCTCACAATAACTTTGGCTCAGATTATTAGATATAAAGTACTCCTTCAGCCAAACAATTAGAGGGGATTAAAGCACCCAATGCATTTTGCCCACAAGGTGGGCATCTTCAGGGGCAAAACCTCTCTTGACAGTGACTGGGAGTCGACTGTGAAGATTTGAACGGAAAGAATTATGAAGATGACCGAGAAACAATTTGTTTCTCGGTCGTCTTCATAATGCCAAAGAAAACCTCTCCCTCTCAAATGGTGAGATTGCCAAAGTCAGAAATGGGTGGAATAACGTGAAACTATGCAGAATGGCATAAGCTGTAATTTTGGGAATAACTTTGAAACAGAAAAAATCCTGCTATGACCAGGAAACGAACCCAACTAAGAAAATCACCCGTGTTCAGAAACAGGAAAGATTATCTGCTATGGTAGTTCAGTGGTAGAATATCCGTCCGGCAAGTGGAAGACCCGGGTTCGATTCCCGGTCATAGCAGGATTTTTTCTGTTTCAAAGTTATTCCTAAAATTATGGCTTATGCCATTCTGCATAGTTTCACATTATTCCACCAATTTCTGACTTTGGCAGTCTCACCATTTGGCGTTCTCTTGGAGGACGTCTGTTGGGGCTGGTTGATACTAGCTTGGCTAGCCCGGACCCAACTAAGAAAAACACCCGCGTTATGAAACAGGAAAGATTATCTGCTATGGTAGTTCAGTGGTAGAATATCCACCCGGCAAGTGGAAGACCCAGGTTCGATTCCTCGTCATAGCAGAATTTTTTGTTTCCAAGTTATTCCCAAAATTACGGCTTATGCCATTCTGCATAGTTTCACATTATTCCACCAATTTATGACAGGTACTGTCTCGTGAAATCTGGTCATTTAAAAACTTGCCTGTAGTAGGTTTTCATTAACCCCCTTAAAGCCCAATGGCAGCTTTAGTTGCCAGCATGTTTTAAAAAATTTCCCACAAGTTCATTTCTGCAATAAAAGTTAACTTGGAAAGTTTTATTAGGTTTCTAAAAATAATATAGGATGGGTCGCTTTCCTCTTCTACGGCCCTTATAGGTCAAAAATAAGGAAACATCTGTTTGGGGTCAAGTATGATTAGCTCCTTCTCAGACCTTGCTTGGCAAAGATGTAAATACAGCCTCAAAAAATGTGTATTTTAAAATTATTTCCACATTTTTGTTCTTCAATGTTGTAAAAAATTTGTACGATTAGTATTTTCAAGCAAAAATTACTTATGTGCTATTTATATCCTGATGAGTATTGCTGGCAACTTAAGTTATCATTGGGCTTTTTCAGTACAAAGTCTTCTTTTTACATATTAATTTACATGCCAGCATTAATCAGCACATGATGTAGATTTTGATATAACTTTTATTTATTTAAGCTACCTATGTAAGTACAAATTCATAGTTGGGCATTCTCCGACTTCTAGACTTATATGGCCATATGATCAGTACTTAGCTACATACCAAATTAAAATTAGTACAAAATAGTGGTCATATTCATTTATTTGTGGATTGTTGGTAAATCCTGCACCTAGGTATGGCTTCTCTACAAGTAACTGGGAAATAATATTCCATATTTACAATTTCATTGTGAATGCATGCTTTACCTTTTGAGATTGCTCCCACTCTTGGAAGAAAGTCATCTACTGCAGATATTCAGCAACTCAAGATCACATAATTATAATAAGTGCTAAGTACCAACAGGAAAAAAAAACAATTTATGCAGTTTAAAATGTGTTTACCCCCCTTTCCAGATTTAAAAAAAAATTTCACCTCCTACATGATTAGGATGTCATAAATTTTTTGTCATATTTTCTGAAAATCAATTATATATTCATATTTTTTAATCAAATACATATTTACAGTAATACCTCAATTTACGCGAATTCGAATTGCACGATTTCGCATTAACGCGATTTTTGAGCGATATTTTTAGAAATTTCAGTTTTAATGAATTTTTTAATTTGTTGTATCTAATATTAAGCATTCACTTGATTTTCAAATACATAGATGAGTTATAATAAAGTTAGATAGAATTGCAACTAAAAATGGAAGGAGTTGCCCTCTTTCCTACCTGCAATTGTTATTTCTACCCTGTTTATCTTCAGATTTTAATTTACCTGTTTTGTTTGTTTTTTTTCCGTTTTTTTTTTCAATCGTGAACCCTGCAATATGAGTTCTAATAAAAAAGTCCACTTGGAAAGGCTCCACTTTGTGGAAAGATTCCATTTAAATGAAAAAGAAACTTGTAAATTGCCACTAACAATTTTAATACACGAATGGTTTTGCCTGTTACATCATCATCAGGTGACGAAAGCTTGGCCGAGAGTTCTATATATACGGAGAAGTAGGGTAGGAGGGTTAATTGAATAATGATAGGCAGGAGGGAGAACATACAATCAATAATGAGATAATTTGAAATTTCATTTTATTTTCCAAATTATCTCATTACTGATTGTATGTTCTCCCTCCTGCCTATCATTATTCAATTACTGAGTTACCGAGTAAATTCGGTATTTTTACGGTAATCGGTTTACCGGGGGTTCATCCGCTGACTGAACTCGATCTATTCTCGCCTCGAATGCTTTTCAAGTATGTACAATGTAACGTACGTCTAATGTGTCTACAATGTAACAAGTATCTTGTATCTCGTAAACACGTGCGGAATGACAGTGATTTTGAAACACGATTTTACCATCTTTTAAAATCACTAGTACTCGAATATAACGCGGGAGCTACTTTTAAAATTTCAATTTTTGGGGAAAAACATCGCGTTATATTCGGGACATGCGACACGGTATTTTTTCTGCTTTATTTTTCTTTGCTTGCTTATTTATTAGAAGCAGGTGGGAAGAAGAGGAGTAAAATTACGGATGCGGGCAAAGTCAGCTGAGAAAGGATAATTGACTTTCTAAAAACTTTTTTCAATTTTCGATGTTGAAAACCCCTGGGTGCGGCTTATATGCGGTGGCGGCTTATATGCGAGTAAATACGGTAAATCTTTCTTTTACAAAAACTTTTGTTTTTCGCAAGTTTACGTTTCCATTAATGTTGGAAAACTAATCTTTCGAGTTACGCGAATTTCGAGTTGCGCGACTTTATCGCGGAACGCATCATTCGCGCAACTCGAGATATTAATGTAATGCAATATTTTTAGTTTTGTAAATTCACTGTCTGAATTGAGTTTTTGTGACCGCCATCAAAATTAACATTTATATTTATTAATTGTATAACAAAATAGTTTCGTTTTTATTTAATTTATTGTTTTATTTTTATTGATGTATTGTATAATTAACGTCATTATTATGTTTAAATTAAGTTATCATATGTATTAGGAAATCAGCAACTGAAGTTGTCATCCACAAATGTATGAACAAATACTGGTAAAATTATGAAACTCAGTATATGAAATCAATAGAATCCTAAATACGAAGTTTTCATTAAAAAAATGAAATGAAATTTAAAAAAATTGATTTGGGCTTTAATGGATTACTTAAATATTTTGTCTTAACACCTTAAACAACCAACTCTACAGTTTTAAACTTTGCTGGGCAGATATTAGTCTACCAATTGCATAAGGATTAGTTAATTGTTGTTTTTGTGGTTAAATTTTCTTTTATTTGGTCAATTTTCTTTTGGGAAAACCTTTTTAGTTATTGACCAGTGAATCAGATAGATATGGTAAATAATGAAATGTTATATTTTCAGATTTGCTATTGAAGAAGAGGAGTATGTTGAATTTAGCAAATTAACTCAAGATAGGATAATTGGCACAAAAGGACAAACTGCTAGTGTAAGTGATACTTTTAAAAACTGTTGCATGTTAAAGTTGACTTAATTTTATTTTAACATACTATTTCATTGTATCTCCATAACCAAGAAATATTAGGTATAATCATTAACTCTTCATATTCTGGTATAACAGTTCTTTCGATCAAATTTAGTTTCTTTCCTTGATGTCGGTTGATTAATTAGATAAACATAAGATTTTAAAAGTAAAACCTTTCTTTACACATTTTCCTTTCATTCCACTGCCTACATTGGATTAATTAGATAAGATAAATAATGATATCATAGCTAATTTATTACAGAAATTTATGTACATGCCTCTATCCAGAGTCATTTTATTTGAAACTGGTTTCTCTATTTTCCTGAAATTTTTGAAATCACATTCTAGAAATAACTATTTAAATCTTAAGATTTAATAAATAATATTAAAGGTTCTGAAAAAATATTTTGTGCTTTGCATTAAAGGAACTTAAAAATAATTAAAATAATTTAAATGGCTTCTTTAAATTTATCTCAGCTAAATTTTTTAAAGGCAATGGCTGTTTCATACAGGAAAAAAATATTTTTTTTGAGAGTGTGCTGATTATTTTCCATTTTTAAAATTTTAGATTTTTGTATGATGCATGAGCAAATGTAAAAATATCATATTATGTTTACATCTCTCATATTTGTAATAATTCAGACTTAATAATGGTATATTTTATTGATCAGAAAAATGTAACTTGTTTGGATAAACTTAAGAAATTTACAACTAAAGTGTCTAAATGTAAATCATGAATTTAATTAGCATGTTTAAGAAAATGATTTTATTACCCCCATATGCATGTATATTGTGTTAATTTTTATTTTATTGTCGTGTAACCAATGCTGTAAGCATAGCCACATCCATGTCACTAGATTTATGAAGTAATTAACACAATTATTTGTTATGGCTTAAATTATGGCAATTTTAGATTAAAATTAATACAGGTATCCCTTACATAATGTGAGGAAGATAACTTTCTGAAATTTTTTTATTATCTTAAAGTAGAGATGCTTAGTAGGTATTTATTCCCATGGAATGGATAATTGGTTACTATTTTGAAATACTCAATATGCTCAGTGTTCCTGAAATATATGTGATAATCTGGCTAAGACTAATGTGCAAGAGGCATTGAACATCGTTATATGTAGTTGCTTCTTACTTATGATATATCAGGAGGATACTAATGTTTAGGCACTTCCAAACGAGCTACAGACTTGAAATTTGGCACGATTATAGGTTTTTGGTCACAACCAAACAGAAAAATCCAAAATTGGGAAAATTCATATTTTAAGGGCTGTTTTGGCACTTTTTTTTCCATAAGAGAAGCATGTAAATCATATGGTATGTCAAATATATAGGAGGGTACTAATGTTTAGACATTTCCAGATGAGCTGGAGGCTCAAAATTTTTTGTGGGTAGAACTATGTGCAAAACCGGCTAGAAAAATTGAAGATCTCAAGAAAGTTCAATAATTCGAAGATGTTTAATCAAATTTTTAAGGTTTATGTATTTTTGAATGTGCTAAGAAGCTGAAATTTTTTGTATAGGTAGAATTTGTAAAAAAAACAAATAAGGATTACCTATATAAATTTTGATATATTAATTTAATTGGCTGTTAAAAATTCTTAAAATTTAAACAAATTGATAAATGTAACAAGCTAGGAAGCTGAAATTTTTCAGTTTTTTAGAGCTTGGTGCAAATGCACAAATAAACATTTGAAACTCTCCATGCAGTTATTTTGGCAGTTAACATTTTTTAAAATTTAAACAATTAGATAAATATTATTTCACTTCTAGATGTGCTACAACTTTAAAATTTTGCAGTACCTCACAAAAGAAAGTATAATATTATTAAAATTGCAAATTTTAGTGATTGCTTTTACTCCAATATTGTTCCGTAAGGAAAGGATGAAAATCGGTGTAGAGGTGAAAACTTCCGAATTAAAAAAATATTTCTAATAATGAAATATCTCTGAAAAATTAATGTTTTTCAGTTAAATGAAATGCTTGCAGAATGCAAGCACCTTTCACTAGTATTAAATATGCCTTATTTGCCAGCCTATATGATGCACCACCTTATAAGATACACCTAAATTTTAAAATCAGATATTCAGAAACATATTTCTAGGCATGTGTTTACAGTTTCATTGCTAATGGGATCAAAAACATCAATGTAGCATACTGAAATAGCTAAGTACAAGTAAACATATAAAAATGAATTTTTAGAACCAACTTTTATATGGCTAATACTTCAATATGAATAAACTTGATAATATAATTATGATAACCTTTCAGCTTGCATGGGCATAAAAATTTTCAAAAGTGTCTACATACCAGCTCTCTATTTAATCTTTTTACAGTTGAGAGAATGGCAGACGGAAGTAGAGAACTCAGTGGCAAACGTAATAATGTTTGGTATATAAGTAGTAAGAAGTTTGATAGTATCTTTTGTTTCATTAATGGAAACATGGAGACATGGACATTGAAGAAGAGAGATAGGGAGAGGGTGGAGGCATTTGAAATGTGGGTGTGGAGGAGGATGCTGAAGGTTAAATGGACTGACAGGATTACAAATGTGGAAGTGCTAAGAAGAGTAGAAGAGGAAAGGAGTTTGATGGACACGATAGTGACTAGGAAAAAGAAATGGATAGGACATGTTTTGAGAAGAGAGGGATTACTGAAGGATGTTATCAAAGGAACGGTGGAGGGAAGAAAGAAAAGAGGAAGAAGAAGAATTAAAATGTTGGATATTCTAAGGGAAGGAAGAGGGTATGGGGAGATGAAGAGAAGGGCACAGGATAGAAAAAGGTGGAGGAGCACCTGAACCTGCAGATATGCAGAACACTATTTATTATTATAATGGAAATACTAACTTATCCATTCATATTCCTTAAAATCAACGAAAATATACTGCTAGTTCAGAGTAATTCAGCTTTAGATACTAGTAGGAGTGAAATTGCTGATTATTTCATAGTTTAGTCTATATGTATATAATATATATATATATATATATATATATATATATATATATATATATATATATATATATATAAAAGTTGGTAAAAATGAGGTTTATTCATCATAAAGCTCCATGTAGCCTCAAAATGCACTTGAAACTACAAATTAATGTATTTACCAGGGGTGGCCAACCTTTTTCTGTAACGTGCCACTTATCATGTTGAAAATGTGTCACATGCCACCTGATATTTTTGCCAGTTACATTAATGAGTTTTATTCTAAGGTGATTAAATGATAATTAAAGAAAAAAATTCAGAAAGTAAATTTTTATATTTTTCAAAATTTGCATTTCCTTTTTCATTTTCCATCTGTTGTATAAGATAAAAGTAAGACAAATGTTTTCAGGATAAATCATTCAAAAAGTGTTTGGCTTTGAATGCCAATATAGAATTGAGCATGTATGGAAAGAGAATTATTTCCTTGCAATTGCAAATTTAGGTTGTTCAAATGCCCCGTAATATCGGTAAGGAAAGCTAGATTCCAAAGCCATCTTTCTTCAGAAATCTGCAGTCTTCTGGCAGTTTACCCTTCCAAAAATTTCAAAACACAATTTTTCAGGTTCTAAAAATCTTTCATTCCTTCTCTTTTGACAACCAACAGATGTTACAGTGAAGGAGTAACTCATTATCATATTCCGAATCTGAATTTTCAAGAAACAGGTTATGAAATTCGTGGCAATATAGTGCTCAAGCTCAATTTTGTTTATGCAGCATACTACTGGATCAGGCACATAAGATAAATCCAAGTCCTCGGTGCACAGAGCCTCCTTGTGGATAATACAGTGATACTTATCATGTGGTTCAAATATTTTTCCAGTAATGCTGTGCAACCTTTTGAGTTTCCTTTGGTTGTATCCGTCTGTATACCTAAAATGCTATATCTTGGCAGTGTGCTATAGGCACCTTTACGATAGGATGAGTCCATCCTCGAGGCAGGACCGATTTTAGGGGAGGTGGTGTTTAGGTGTGAGCATTGACTGCGCAAACTTAAAATCTGGAGGGGAAGAAGGAAAGGGAGGGAGGTACACTAAGGCTGATGGGCTTTTCTTAACCAAAATTCGTCTACTGCCACCTTAGAGTGCACGAGGTATACATTTGCCTAATTTTGCCCAATCTCTCTTTTTTCAATAAAAATTTTAATTACTTTAAATATAGAAATTAGTTCAGACAAATCTAGGAGTTCTTCTTACATCAAAATTTTTGTTAATATTATGCACAAACACACCTGAGCTGTATCAGTATCATCACAACTTTCATCAAAAGCTAATGAAAAGTAGTTGCAGGCAGCTAAAAAGGTCATTTATTTCCTGGTCACAGTATTTCTTGAATGCACGATGCCATCAGCCTCTATTTTTACTTTTTTGACGCCACTCGATTTTGTGAACGTCAAAAGACTCGATTTTACCATCTCTTCTCCATCAGAGTCCAGTTTTTTCTTACAAGCAAGAAGCTGAGAGATTTCATATGACACTTTTACCATTCTTGTCAATTTCTCACTTTTCTGAAACAAAAAAGTTTTCTAAAATGGGCACTCTTCTTTTTAGAAGTTTGCACAAAAAGTTGAACAGAATACTTGAGTTGAACTGAATGCTTTTGCTTAAAAGGCCATTCTAAATTAATTTTTTTAGGTACAGCAATACAAACGCCACAAATCAAACATACTGGGTTTGCATTTTTTTCCTTTGTAAACAATAACTTCTTCCCAAGCTAATTTAAATTCTCGGAGAGTAATATCATCTTCATATTTCATTTTTTAATTAGAATTTAAAGTACTGGGTCTATTGAGATAGAACATGTACCAAAAAAAACAGGTGTCCTGACTGAGATTCATGTGTGAACATTTTCATATTTTGTTTAGAACTCCTTTACCAATATCAAATCATTTTATAAAACTACTACTATGTATCTCACAAGGAGATCCTATGACCTTTGGGTCACGGATTTCGATGAAATGCGATCAGGTGATTCTACATCGAAAATAAGGAGACCCGTGTCTCAGGGTTTTTGTGAAGGGGCCCTTGGGTTCGAGAAATCAGTATCGAAAATATGCAAAAACATCGTATGCAACATAGTAGGTTTCATTGTCGAATTGTTGACAAGACGGCATGGGCAGAGTGGATAACATGCATGGCTCATATGGTGTAGGTCCGGGTTCGATCCTGGTTGCTTCAATTTTTTCCTTCATAAAAAATGTTCTCCGATGGTTTTATGCTGTTTAATTTTATTTGGAGGGCGAAGGTATAAGTAGAAAAATTTTTTTGTCGAGAGAGCTGTACATTTATTGGTACCTTGACAGAAAGCATAAACAGCATGCATTTGCATTTTTATATAAGTACAGTGGTACCTCGACATACGAGTTTAATTCGTTCCGTAACCTTGCTCGTATGTCAAATTGCTCGTATCTCAAAGCAATTTTCCCCATTGAAATTAATTGAAATGCCATTAATCCGTTCCAGCTCCCAAAAAACCACCTCAGTCGTTTTTGTTAAGTGTTTTTGAATAAGAAAAATGTATTTACAAGAAGAAACATTTATTTATAAATAACAAATACATATTCTATAAAAACATAATAAAAGAAAAAGTGAAGTGCTTACGGAAGCGCTTAATTTTCGTCACTGGTCTTCGCTTTTTTCGTCACGCTTTGCTCATTTTCACCTGCAGATCGTTTAAAAAAACTGTCCAAGGAGGTTTGTTTCTTCCTCCCTTTCAGGATATTGCGGAAATGTGTTAGGCAAGTTTCGTTGAACAACTCCGATGCACGACCAGTTGCAACTTTTTCGGGGTGATTTTTATCCACGAACTCTACAACTTTCTCCCACATTCCCAAGATCTCCTTTATATCTCTTGTAGAGATAACCTCCTCCATCTCTGGCTCCTCTTCAAAACTAATTTTTCGTTGAACTACCGTATGCTGCTGCGAATGTAGATCGTGTAACTCCTCGGTTGTCAGCTCCTGAGACTGTTCCTCGACGAGTTCGTTCACATCTCTCTCATCCACCTCCAGACCCATGGATTTTCCCAGAGAAACAATCTCCTCTACCACTGACACTTCGGGTTCCAATCCTTCGAAGGCCCTTTCAGCTACAGCCTCAGGCCACAGCTTCTTCCATGCAGAGGTTAAGGTCCTCGTTGTAACACCCAGCCAGGCCTGATCAATAATTCTTAGACATATCACGATGTTAAAGTGGTCCTTCCAGAACTCTCGAAGGGTAAGGTTTGTGTTCTCCGTCACCTCAAAGCAGCGCCGAAAAATGTGCTTGGTGTACAACTTCTTAAAATTAGAAATCACCTGCTGATCCATGGGCTGCAGGATAGGAGTGGTGTTGGGTGGTAGGTAGAGAACCTTTATAAACTTGAACTCTTCGAGTAAATCATCTTCGAGATTTGGTGGGTGAGCAGGGGCATTGTCGAGGACGAGAAGGGCTTGCATGGGTAGGTTGTTTTCCTGTAGATATTTTTTAACAGAAGGGCCAAACACCAGGTTTATCCACTCCACAAAGAATTTCCTGGTGACCCACGCCTTCGGATTTGCCCTCCACATAACTTGCAGTTTTTCTTTTAAAATCTTATGTGACTTAAAGGCTCTGGGATTTTCCGAATGGTATACTAGCAGAGGGTTGATTTTGCAGTCGCCACTCGCATTGGCGCAAAGTGCTAGAGTTAATCTATCCTTCATGGGTTTGTGACCTGTCATCGTCTTCTCCTCTGCCGTTATGTAAGTCCTATTCGGCATCCTTTTCCAGAAAAGCCCTGTCTCGTCACAGTTGAAGACTTGCTGGGGGATGTATCCTTTGGCTTCTATCAGTTCGGAAAACGTTTTGATGTAAACCTCAGCTGCCTTCACATCCGAACTTGCTGCCTCACCATGCCTGACGACGGAGTGAATGCCGGTCCTTTTCCTAAAGTTGTCAAACCAGCCCCGACTGGCTTTAAACGAGTCTTCCGATTCCTCGTTTGTGGAAGTGTGTGGGATCTGCTTCAGCAAATCACCGTAAATCGCTCGTGCCTTCTCACATATGATGCTTTGTGTTAAGGTTCCTCCTTGAAGCTGCTTCTCTGTCACCCACACCATCAGTAGTTTCTCCATCTTTTCATGGAGAGAGGTCCGGAGCTTAGAAATTATTGTAACGCCCTTAGCTAGCGTTATTCCCTTTATCAACTCCTTCTGTTTAAGCACAGTACATATCATTGATGTGCTACGCCCGTACATCCTCGCCAAGTCAATTACTCGCACACCTTGCTCATGTTTTTCTATGATTTCACGCTTTAATTCAATAGACATCATCTTCTTCTTCGGACCCATGGTTATAAAAATAAATGTGATAATGTTTTGTAAATGTACAAAAAGCAAAAAATGCGAACCCAACTTATCAAAAATGCTTCGAAAACGAGGGAAACAAGCACACAGACTGAGGTCTAGTCTGAGGTGGGAGAAACTGTTAGACGCTGCACACGACACCAACATGCGCCCCGCATGTTGGGGTCGTGTGCAGCGGTGTAATGTGCGATTCCTCGTATCTCAAATCTTGCTCTCATCTCAAAGCAAAATATCGCTCGCTCGGCGGCTCGTATCTCAAAACACTCGTATATTAGGGCACTCGTATATCGAGGTACCACTGTACAGAGATTTTTTTATTTGCTGTCATCGCTGTTGTAATGAGATTCATGTGCTTGTGCAAAGTTACAATGATAGTGATAGTCGTCGTAAAAACAAGAAAAACAATCACACTCACGACACCAAGAGCATCGAATAAAAACAAGTTTGTTAAAGTCGCATTGGTAGTTTTTCATATCGTTAGGAAAGCATACCTCTTTGATGTTCATAAAAATTCTTCTTGTATGTGATAATTTTGCAGTAAACCATGCATATCCTATAATTTCTTTGAATATTGGTGAACAAATCTGATGGTGAACTAAAGAATGAATTTTGATTGCGTCCTCTCTGCTATTTATTCTGCGACCTTCTTGCAAAAGGTACATACTGTTTTGAATACAGGCTATAAAATATTTCAATTGTCTGTGAAAATAGACATCAGATGGTTGACAAAACGGAGTGCAATGCGGCAGAATCACTTTTAATTGGCATATTGGCTGTCTGTCGTCATCAGTAAATTTTGTGTCTAACATTGCAGGCTTTGCCTGTCCTCTCCAAGAGTCCAGGATCAGTAAAAACTTCTCTTGTTTTACATATGTTTTTAGCACATTATCCAAGTAAGACTCAAACAGTTCCGACGTTTATTTTCTGGATTTTGAGCATGTTCAGAAACGAGAAAATTAATCTGCTATGATAGTTCAGTGGTAGAATATCCGCCTGGCAAGTGGAAGACCCGGGTTCGATTCCTGGTCATAGCAGACGTTTTTCTCGTTTCAAAATTATTCCCAACTTGACAGCTTATGCCTGTCTGCATAGGATCTTCGGATCACTTTATTCCATCAAATATATTTTTTTATCTATCTACATGTTTTTTACTATCTCACTTACTCTAGGGCCAAATTTTCTATTACATTCCTGCATGCACAATAATACTTTTGGCAGTAGTTTTCCCAAAGCAGTAATTGAATACTGTGCTGTTACTTTATTCAAATCCCCAATGTTGACTTTGACGGTTTTTTCACCAACATGAGTTAAAGTGCACTTTATACTCATTTGATATTCACAGCCTGTTTGATCTGTGTTGATAACAAAGTCTAGGTTGTAGGATGGTATTATTGATGCTGTTTGTTTTTGGAAAATTTCAGCTGCTTTTAATGTTTCTTCAAGTGATACGTTATCTTTGGATTTCACATATTTCGTAACTTTGCGTTGCCAAACTCGGAAAGATTTTTTGAATTTTTTAGCCCATGCAGAAGAAGCCGTAAAATAAAAATCAGGTGATAAGTGCTGAACAGCTGCCGCCAATGCCCACTGTCGTAATGTCCTTGTAGGGTTGCACATACAGCATATATCATCTGCTGTATATAAAGTTCTAATTTACTTTAAAACTAAAAGTTTCTTAAGTCTGTAAGATGAAACTACTCATCAGATTTGGTAAAACAGCTGGTATGAATGGAACTAGAAAAGAAGGAATAGAGAGTGGGTGGGATTTTTGGAAGAAGGATCATCTGCAGCTGCATGAATTAGCTGATAGTGCAGTATTTTCTGGTATTGTTATTTTATTTACTTTTTATTTACACAAAAACACATTCAATGTTCCGTCAGGAAAAACCTGTCAATGGGATGTAAACATAAACAGAGAATACACAAAATGAGATGCCATTAAAATTCAATCATTTGTAGCCCTCACTACATTAATTTCTTCACTTACATATTAAAAACAATTTTGAAGAAATATTGCATCATAATTAACAAAATTATTTTATCATAATTTACAGAGAAGAACTTTTTAATAGCATATTTTACTTTGCACTTAACATCTTTGCACAATGTTTCCATGTCTTTTTCATGTGCATTAAGTTATTTAGGCACTATATATTCCATTAACCTTTCTCCATAATTATTGTAAATGTTAGGGATTCCATAAATATGGTTTCTTAGACCATAATGCATGGCTATTACATTTCTATACTCCATATTATTATAATATTTGTTTAGAATATCACAATATAGCAAGTATTTAATTGTATGAGCATTTGATTTTCTACATAAATAACTTTCATCCATGTATGAGGTATGTATGTGATTATATACAGATTGATATAATAAACTTCAATACCTGCTTCTGTATAGCTTCAGTTTTATCAGTGTGATATTTGGATGCAAAGCTCCATAGTTCTATTCCATATCATAATAAGGATTCATTAGTGTAAAATATATATTTCTAAGGTAATTTCTAGGTATTACATCCCAAAGATAGTCACAATTAACTTAATGTAATGTTGCATCTAAAAGGAAAATATGGAACTTTAAGGTTTTTAAGAAGCAATAGCTAAGAGAAAGATACAGCAATTCCCATTGCATCAAATTGATTGGTCATTAACTCTTTGAGTGCCAAGACAAATTAGGTACAAAAAGATAGCCTTAACTCTCTACAGAACACTGAGCATACAACATACCCCATCTATTGGCTATATATTAGAGTTCATGGTTAAAAATTTGGATTCTCTATGTCAATTTGAGCAGATTGTTTGCACATGAGCTGCCAACAGTTCTAAACTGATTACACTGTCTACCAAGTGTCTCCATGAATTTTCAAATCATGTTTATTGGATTCTAACTAATATTGGCATTTTAAAGATGCTATGTTAGTGAGGAAGACTATAAGCCTTGAATTTGTGTCTTTACTTTTGTCATTTAGTATTATCCATATGTATCTCAAACATATAATGAGGGTTGCCTGTATTTTAATCTTAGCTCTGTGTAATGCATAAGTTTTAACAAAAATATTAATGCCTGTAGAGTATTTTTTTTGTATGAGTAGAGTAAAATATTTTTTTCTTTGTTCTTGATTCTTTGCAGATATATGATGTAGCAACTGGCAAAAAATTGTTGACTCTGTTTCCAATGATATCAAATCAGTACACTAAAAATAGGGCTACTTTCTCTCCAACGGATGAATTGGTGCTTTCTGATGGAGTCCTTTGGGATGCTTCATCAGCTACCAAGATACATAAGTTTGACAAACTTAATCAAACACTCAGTGGAGTCTTTCATCCAAATGGCCTGGAGGTATGTTCCTTAGATTTATTACCATTTTCAACAAATATCCTAATAAATTCACCAAAAATAATTATTCTGTACTATTTCATCTATGTATGCTAAGAAATGTTTATATTCTCTCTTGTGTCATCCAGAGCCGATTAAGAGTTTGCAGGGCCCTAGGCCAGGGTTTAATTCAGGGCCCCAGTAAACCAAAAAATGTGGGATGTGGTGGGGTGAATTAGGTACTTTCTTATTTATGTAATGTTAAACGACTTTGTATAACACATTTATTTTTAATATTATAAAAAATAGATACAAAACAAAAAAATCGAGTTCTTCTTGGTAAAACAAACTGCTATTGAAAGGGTTCTTTAATCCAGAAACATATTACATACATAGTGTCGTTTTTACTTGAAAATCAGTCGTTTGCTGTATGGTTTCACTGTTAACGACCCAAATTATGGCTGGATGGTGAGTACATTTAAATTAAATTAAATGATTTAATGTCCAATATATCTGTAAATATTAATTTCTGATAGGATTATCATATTAGTTATCAGGACCTCCAAATATGTATACCAAACTAGCTGAGACCCGGGCAATTATGCCGCGTAGTTTTTTCGTTAAATATATGAACAAGTGATTATATAACAAGATGGAAATGTATACTCCATAAATGGAATACACAGAGATTTTGAAGGTGTTCTTTATAGGAAATACGTAAAAAATGACATCGAAAGATTATTGAATTTTTATACCCGAAATGAGTCGTAATTAGGTGGTCTCGCAAATGTTGTCCTCTATCCTAATCATTTCTTAATATATAACTTAAAGATCATATAAGAGGTAGGAAGAGAAAAATATGTTATTTAATTATTGCTTGCCGAGATAATAGTCTTAACAGTCAATGTAAACAAAATAGGTGGTTTTGCTCAGGAATTTCTCGAATTTTTATCTCCTAACTTGTAATTATGTGGTCTCACGGACTTCTTTGTGGTAAATGAACTGCTCTATCCAAATAATTTTTTTAATCTATACCTTTCAGATCATATAAGAGCTAGGGAGAGAAATTTATGGATTTTTAATTGTTGTTTGCCAAGAAAACCATCTCAGCTATCAATGTAAACAAAATATATGATGTTTTGCTCGGGATTCTCGAATTTTTGTCTCTGAAACTATAACTTGTAATTATGTGGTCTCACAGACTTCTTTGTGGTAAATGAAGTCCTTTATCCAAGTAATTTTTTAAATATATACCTTACTGATCATATAAGAGCTAGGAAGAGAAATTTGTTGTTTTTAATTGTTGCTTGACAGATGCCATTTAACAAGATATGAGTATAGTTTATTAAAGTATTTACATGAAGTTGCAGTTCTAATTGACAGATGCAGTTCAAAATCACAATCGGGTGATAAATTTTAATAAGGATCACTTCTACTTAATTTAATTAAAATCCATCTAGTGGTTTAGGTGGTGAAAGTTACAATGGACGGATGGACGAGATGCCCATAAGGCATTATACGACAAAAATTTAACAGTTCCTTATATCATATCAAGTCTGAAAGTCTAAGGTAAACCTCAAAAGGTTAAGCTTTTACATTAATTTTCAATCAATTATTGTTCTTCATGCGTGTTATTAGGCTGGTTTCCAAAGGAAACAGCATTATGAAATGGTCGTGTATATGTGTGTCCCCCACTAACAGCTTTTGCATCAATGAACCGATTTTCATGCAACTTGGTACGAGGCTCGTGCTTCCAGGTCCCACCTTTGGGCTGTATTTTATTTGGCGAAGATTGAAGTCCCGGATTTGGTTCCAGGAACATTTTTTCCCTATTTGTTTTGCATAGGAAGTCTCAAATCCATTGTGCAAATATGTTTTCTTTGATACTTTAAAATATCTTAAAATTGTGTTATCGGAGCAAGGTTTGTCCTGTTCTAAGGGGAAAAGAATGTAGATTCTAATTCTTATCACAGAATTTTGATAATTGATCGTATTTTTTTGAATTTCTGCTAAAACAGCGTTTTTGCGTTTTAAATCGCATTTTATCTGATTGTTGCCATGGAGACGATTATTACCGAACTCGCCTTGAGCTTAGACGAGTGAACAAATGGGTTATTTTCTTTTCCACTCAACTACCCTTCAGTAATGGACAGTTGATTCATACATATTAATGTATAAACATTAACATTTATTAAATTCGTTTTTTTAAAAAATACATACTAAATACAGTAGATCATAGATTATCCGACAGCCTAGGGCAGGGGTTGCCATACTTTTTATCTCAATGACCCCTTTGATGATGCCATAAAAATCCAGAGACCCCCAGTGAAAGTTTTGATATTAAATACTTTTTAAATCTATTTTAGGAAAGGTTTTTGAATAGTAATAATTACGGTAGTGTATAATAAACTGTATTTTTAAAAACATTTACAATTAATCAAGTAACATGACATTTTTATACTGAACTAAAATTTATTTTTAGTGTAAAGGGTGGGCTTGGTGTTTTTTACTAGACCATTTACATTGGGCTCATGATTTGTAAGCTTTAATCTTAAGTCTCCTCTTTCTTCCAAGTTCAACATGTTTCGCTGCTTAATTATAAGTGTGTTAGCATGGCTAAATCCAGCTTCAACCATATATGAAGTGGGGAATGCTAAAATAAAAGGTAGTACTGTTGCACAAATTTTAGGATATCTAGTATTAATTATTTCATTTGCCCAAAATAAATCGGTAGTCTTATTTTTGAACAATGCTTTTGCTTCGAGATCAACAGACATGTCTATAAGTTTATCAAAAATTTCTTGGTTTTCTATGCTGTTATGGTTTAAATAGGAGTCAAAAGGAGATACAATCCAATCAGGAATATGCATATTTTGCAGGTCTGCAAATCTAATGCTGAAATCATGGATTACCTCTTTAAGATGGTTAACAAATATCTCCAAAACATTGTCAGTAATACTTTCATTTTCTTCATTTTCCAGTTTCTGAAGATTTGCAAAATATTTGAAGTCCCCCATTGATAAGGACAATTTAAATAGCTCAAGTTTCTTTTGAAAACCAAGCAAGACTGTTCAAGCTTGAATGAGACTGACATCCTTACCTTGCAAACGATTTTGGGACTCATTAAATTTTGAATATAGGTCAGCTAGATAAAACAAATGAACTTTACATTTCTGCAGCTCGCCACACAGAGAATGATCCATATCTTTCAAAAACTCTATGGTTGATCTGTACAAATCTACAAGTCTTTGAAGAGAGTGACCCCTTGAGAAGCCACCTGACTTCAGTGTGCAATAGTAGTTGATTAGCTTTTCTTTGCATAACCTGGCAAACAAACGTGAATGTAATGGATTTGCTTTGATTTTATTAATTGCTTTTACACATACTGTTAAGGAATTATGCAATTCAGGACTCAATTGTTTTGCCACAAGATGTTGTCTATGAAGGAAACAATGAATAGTGCGTATATTAGGAATTTTTTGTTTCAGAAGGGAAGAAAATGCTCGATACCAACCTGTCATGGCAGGTGCTCCATCGGTAGCAACTGCACAAATATTTTCCATTGGAATATTATGTTTTTCCATGTATTCTTCGAAAGAACGTAATATATTCTCCCCTTTTGAGTCTGTTTTCAGATATTTTGCAAAAAGAAATTCATCTATAAAACACTTTTTTGACTGGCTGAAATATCTTACGTAAGCCATAAGAACATTTTTACTTCCAAAAGTTGATTCATCGAGTTGAATTGAAAATTTGCAATGTTTAAGTTGGTTAATTGATAGTAGCTCAATAACTTTGGCTAAGATTAATAAAGGTGAAATACTCCTTTAGCCAAACAATTAGAGGGTTACAAAACCCAATGCATTTTGCCCACAAGGTGGGCATCGTCAGGGGTAAAACCTGTTTCAACAGTGACTGGGAGCCAACTGCAAGGTTTGAAATGGAAATTATTAAGAAGACGACCGAGAAACAAGTGAAGCGCGGAAATATTTTTCGGCATGTGTGTCGTTTAAATCGGTCAGTTTGTATAGGGTCTTGTTGAAATCTGTGTCCGTGTTCATAAGTGTATCGCGGTTTTTGTAAATGTGAAGGTTTTCTAACGAGTTTAGTGAGTTATTGGCTGAAGTTATCAATGTTAAATCGTGAAAACACTGATGACAATAATGCCAGTAACCTTGGTAACCTCCTTTTAAATGTGAAAAAATCTGGAAAATTCTACTACAATCTTACAATTCAAGCTAATTCAAATTAGGTATGTTAATAGATGATAAGAATCTACATTCTTTTATGCGTAAATTAGTGCAAATTCTGCCGTGATATCTCAATTTGAGAAATTTAAAAATGTTTATGACTATAGGGTTACATGTTAATCAAATGGAAAAATGGAACGCATCTGGAGTCAAAGCAACATACTTGAAAAAAAAATGAACACCCTTTGCACTGTCACGGAGGTCTGTGCTTTCCAACCATACCACATTTAAAGTAGTTTTTCTTCCGTTTTACGAAACTATGTGCATTTAAAAATATTACTCTTCCTTAGTTACCACTAACAGTTAGCGGTAACTAATAATTAGAACCAATCAAACAGGAAGCGGCAAACACATTATCTTTCCAGAGGTCCTAGAGGTCTCGTCACCCTTTCACCCCCATACCTGCCTCACGTGGGGCCTTAGGTCACGGCCTACTTGGCCTATGCCTTAATCCGGCCCTATTGTCATCCAGCATTGATTGATATTTTAAAACCGAGGCTTGTTTTTAAGTATCAGTATTTATTTTTTCATTGATCATGTTTTGTCATATTTTGTAGGTCGTCTCAAACACGGAGGTATGGGACCTGAGAACATTCCACCTGCTACGAACAGTGCCTGCACTGGAGCAGTGTGAGGTGGTGTTCGCACCAGGTGGTGGCCAATCAGGTCCTCCAACAGCAATCTATACTGTGTCTTTGGAACAGGAAACTGAGGAGGACCCTTCCTTTGAGTCATCTTTTAAGACTCTTGATGCATATGACTACTCTTCAATAGGTTAGTTTAAATGTTATGCCTGAAATGATTTTTAAAATGTAACAAATAAAATT
Organism: Tanypteryx hageni; assembly: GCA_028673005.1. Classification (NCBI taxonomy): domain Eukaryota; kingdom Metazoa; phylum Arthropoda; class Insecta; order Odonata; family Petaluridae; genus Tanypteryx; species Tanypteryx hageni. The sequence continues at coordinate 181,994,006 of CM054115.1, read as the reverse complement.
GCTGAGTTGTAAGGTTTTACTTTCATCATGATATAGTTATGAAGCATGAGTTTATATTTGAAACATTTGAGACTCGTTCTGTTGTTGAAAAGTAGCAGAGTGGAAAAATAATTTTTTAAATATATCACTTAAATCAAATTATTTATTTCATATCCTAATTCTTTTCAGCAACTATTGATGTGAAACGAAATATTTACTATCTTTGTGTCAACCGGCTTGACACTCAGATTGCAGTTGTGGAAAATTTGGGTATGTTTGATAGTGTGCAAGAATCTACTGTTCGACTATATGATGTTGGCCGAAGGAAAGATGATGAAGATGAAGGGGTAAGTTTCATAGTTTCATTTCTCATGGTTGTTTTAAAATTTTTGAAATCAAAATTATGAAGCTAAAATTTAAATCAAAAATAATTTTGTAGGTAACTCATGTATGCAAACTCACCTAAAACTTTTCCATTTGTTTTTCATGAATTTTTGTCTGCTGCATTTTCCTTATAGTAAAGCAAATTCTAATTTGGTTTATTTTTTAGATAGCTACAGCATTTCAATTTTTTTTTTGCAATAAAGTAAATTTGAATTTTGATTATGAAAAAGAACATATTTGAAGGAATTTTTCATATATACATCCTGTTAGGTACTTGATTGTGGTTAAGCTAATTGTGTTTTCTCTCATTCAACAGGAGGATGAAGAGGATGAAGATATGGATGGAGGAAGTGAAGATGGATCTGATGGCTCTGGATCTGGAAGTGACAACGACGATGATGATGATGATGATGAAGATGATTCCTTTGAAGGTTGTGACTTGTCTATTTTCCTGAGTTAAAACAGTATTTGACTAGTGGTTGATATTGTGCTAGTGATAATATTAATCCAGTATTTTTTATGAATTGGTTTAATTTTTATTTCAGTAAAAAGAACAAACTTTAATGAACTTACTGTTTAAAAGCTTAGAAAGATACATCATTATAGCAAAAAGAGTTTAATAATTGCCAAATAACAATATCATTTTTAACCACTTGAGTAGGGTATACATTATACAGGGTGTCCTGCGACTCAAGGTGGATACTTCATGTATGTTTAGGGGAAGTCATTACAAGTCGAAAATAAAGAGTAATCATTTTGCCTATTCTCAATAATAAAGGAGAAATGGACATTTGAAGTTGTTGATGGAAATAAGAAAAAGCAACCATTGGCACCACTACTAAGCACACAGGTCATCACAAGGTCATTCGATAGTAGCTATAAAGAAATAAAACAACCATTGGCAACACTCCTGAGCGCACAGATCGACACAAGGTAGTTCGATAGTAGCTAGTTCGCTTGATACACTGCGTAACAAGTTTGCTTGATACACTGCATACCTAGAGTTTCACTATTATGACTCATGGCGTTTGTTGTTGTTTTTCAAAATGTCCCCTTTAGAATATTACTTATAGGGCCATATGAAAAACCTTGTTTATGAAACAGAAGTGCAAACTGTAGAACTGTGAACGCATCAACAATGCTGCAAGGCAGATCAAAATGAATGGCGTTATGCTTTGCACAGCAACAAGTTCTCTTTTAAAGAGAACAAGAACCTGCCTAAGAGAAGATGGTGGCCACTTTGAGCAATTATTATAACAAGTAATTGCTTGAATAAACATTGTAAAACGGCGAACTTGCTTTTCTTCTTATTTCCGTCAACAACTTCAAATGTCCATTAGTCCTTTATTACTGAGAATAGGCAAAATTATTATTCTTTGTTTTCAACTTGTAATGACTTCCCCTAAATGTAGGTGAACTATCGAACTCGCATTGCGGGATACCCTGTATATCTAACATGATTATTTGCACCCGTGGTGGGTATGCCATTTATATTTGTCACAGCGTTTTCTCGGCGATTTGCTATGGGTATGCCAAGATATTTTGTCATGGGGTCAGTCCTTCATCTAGCTCTGTCCTTTTAGTTCAGTATTCCAATGATAGATGGGGTATAAATCTTTATGCTGAGAAAATATGTACAATTCTCATAAGTTCTGCATCTGTTATGCAGGGTTGCCTGCTCTCTCCCCTGCTGAAGTAAAAGCGGGAGTTGTAAGAATTTTTTGCATACACATGTTTACAATCAGGATCACATTTCATCCTAGGAGGTCCTAGAAGTAATAACCCCCTTCTTTAGATCTCAGTAAACAGTACATATGTAGAAGCAGATGTAAACAGAATAAGGACAGTTGGCCTTTGAAAGTCAAAGATTTTTCGTCATTAGCTGGACATGGCAATGCTCAATGCATTTACTGTTTATAGAAAATAGGGAAAGTTAAATAGAAAAGAGTTTCTAATAACACTAACTAAAAAGTTTTTTTAAAATGTGGAAAGGGTCCTAATCCTGAAATCGAGAAAAACGTCCTCACCAGCAGTGTGCCTGGGAAAAATTAAATACCTAGTTAAGTGGTTAAGACTGAAAAGTTTTCGTATTTGTGCAATTAAAAATAATTGAGTTAAGGTATAATATCCTTAAATGGGTTTGAAAAAGGTTATTACCATTTTGAAAATAAAATGGATTATTATCTAATTATAAATCATGCGCTAGGTAAAACAGCAATGAGAATAAGTTGTATTTCCAGTATTCCAGTTGTCATATTTCTATTTTTGCTTCTCATCCTTCAAAAAAGTTATTTCCTGTATGTATTCTGTCAACTTGCTCATCTTTTTCCTTATATCACAAGCATCTATTTTCACTCCCAACCAAAACCATTTTTTCAATTTTTACCTGTCCACCAAATATGTTCTAGAATATAGCAATAATATTGTCTGTTTTCTATAGTTGTTTTTGTGATATTCTATTTCAATATAATCTCCCATTGACTTTTAATTGAATTAATAACTAAAGTAATTTGAAATATTTGAAAGTTTACCAACTAGAATCATTACTGAACAATACCTGTATCACACACATTTACCGTATTTACCGAATCTAAGATGACCCCTCCCCCTTTTAGCAACTGTCAAAACAGAAAAAAGATTTTATGACCTAATTTCTCACTGAATGTATTTGGTGAATATTTATAACACGTATTCAGTATGAGTAGTATGTTCATTCATTCATTGAAATGGTTTGTTACAAATTTTTGTTTGAGAAAAGACAATTTAAAAAATTTATTTTTAAAAATTAATACTGTATTAATTGAAATCCCGATCGTAAGATGGCAATGAAAAATTTCAGCAGATAAAATTATTTTATTTTGTTTAAAAAACATTCATTAAATGCGTAACCATACCTCCAATGGTTCTATGACAACTCACCATATTCAGTTCGTCGTGCATCAATTCGTTGTGGTCAATTCGTCGCGCATCAATTTGTCACAGAAATTCATCGCACATCAATACACCGCATGACAAACTCATTGCTCAACAAATTCGTTGCGAGACACCATTACTGGTGTATGGCAGGGAGAGGAACTTTTCCACAGCAAAAATTCTGTACACCAGTCATGGTGTCTTGCTTTCCAATTTGTCTTGTGACGAAATTGTCTCTTGACAAATTGTCGAGGGATGTATTGGTGCACGATGAGTTTGTTGTGATATGTATAAATGCGCAATGAGTCTGCCGTGTGATTAATTGATGCATGATTAATTGACGTGATGAATTGACGCACAATGAATTGAGTGTGCTGTATTGATGATATACCACTTCGTGCTCTAATTTAAGATGACCCTCGATTTTTGCAAGCTGAAATTTGGAAAAAACCTTGTCTTGGATTTGGGTAAATACGGTATTTAAACACTGTGTAATGTTTCGGAATGGAAGCATTGTGATGTTATTATTATCAAACATTTTGTAAAATTCCTGAAATGTACTCTATTTCATTATCCAGCAAACAATATTTTGGGAGAGTGGGAGCAAGGAGATAGGAACGATGGGGATGGAAGCCGAAGGGAGAGACGAAGAAGGAGGAGGAGGAGACGCCAGGTGCGGGGTGGCGTCAGTGCAAATGCAGCAGGCGAGGCCTCGACTGCAGAAGATGGAGCTAACCGTGAGGGAGGGGCAGGAGAAGGTGGGGATGGGGCAGTGGCAGTAGAAGGTGATGGCGAGGATGGAGAAGAGGGTAGAGAGGGGAGGGAGGGAGATGGGAATGGAAGGAGAAGTGGAGAGGAGGAAGACGATGACGACGACGATGACAACAGCAGCAGTAACGGAGATGCCAGTAGCAGCCTGGGTAGCAGCACAGATGATTTAGAAGGACTACATCAGTTGGCGATGGAAGTGATCTTCCAAAGCAGTGGCAGTGATGAGGAAACTAGTGCTCCGAGAAGGCGGCCGCTCAGGAGGCGGCGCAGGTGAAGGGCACTCATTCTTTGATTGGCCACCATGACAGCATGTGATTTCTCCTTGCTTGCTAGGTTGGCCATCGCAGGACATGCAGTCATGACCTGTGATTTTGACACTGTGTGTGAAGTGATGTTATTAGTTTCAATTTGACTGCTAGCTAGTGCATTGTCTGACTCTGGATTCTTTTTGGGTGATTGATTGTTATTTGGAAACTTTCTGAGGGGACTCTGTACATGTGTACGATTCCATGTGAATAAAAGAATGTTGGTATCTGTGATGAAGAGATTGTTTGGGTGAATATGACCTAAGGTAAGGAGCGGGTCATTAACTGAAATTGTATTTGCCATTCGGTCAAGAATGTCAAATACAAAACCATAACTGTATGAAATGTTTCATTATTTTCCACATTTGTCCCTATTGAATTTGACATTTCCAGTAGAGTCTAACATTTTCATAAAACGTTATCTCAGTTCTGAGATGCTTTGTTATGAAATTTTTCCTCAAAAATTTGCTACAGTTTATTATGTTTTGCCAAACAAAACAAAATATAAAATAATGAAAGATGTATGATACTAAGTGCAAAAATAATGTTAAAAAGACATAAAAATCATTCATGTAAGCAGAAATGTTATGAGATATTCGTACTTGATCTCATGCTATATAGTCGCTTCATTTGAAATGAGCTAGTATAGAGGTAATATCACTTGTGTGCAGATATATATTAAACTTTTAAGTTTATCATATTATTGCTGCAACAAAACTGCAACACCAGCATTTTCATTCTTTATTCTCAAGAATAATATTTTTTTAAGTGTTTTTACAATTGTAGCTGCATCACTTTCAAATAAATTATTTTTTCAAATTCAGCTATAAAAATATATATAAACTGTTAATTTGGTTACAGGAATAATGGAAATAGTTTATGCTGGTGAGTAAGAAGTACAGTGCTCCCCAGTTATAGAGAAGGTTTCGACAGCTAGACATCTTGCGTTGTAAGACCTCCCTTGGTATAATTGACAACATAGTCTAAAAAACTCTTTTGTTATATTTATTCTAATTGCTACTAACAAGAAAATACAGGAATAATGCAGGCATCATTATCTAATCAGCATAGTGGAATTATTTTATATTCAAAGTAAAATATTGAGGAAGGAAAGAAGAACAATGGTTAAGCTGAATTTGTGGTATGAGCAATAATTTATAATTGGAGAGCACTGTATTTGCAAAATTGTCTTAAATATTTCATTTTGTTATTCATTCAGTCCAAAGGTTAATTTTATCTTAACTTTTATTACTTTCCCCATATGCTATTGGAGAAAGTATTATTTTCTTGAAGAAATGGAATTCAAGATTTCATGAGAAATACATGTTTTAAGGTCACTATTTTCTTGATGTCTGTGTGTAGGAATTTTTTTCATATTCTAACTCAAAAAGTACTTATCAACACAGAACATTATAATTAAGAGTTTAATTAGAAAGTCAAGGTCTGACTAGATTTAGGCTTAAATTGGTCTTCCGGAAGGGGAGGTTTTGTATATATTTTTTGAAAACAAACTGTCTTATTGAGAGATGCCAGCATTGCCAACAGTAATTTTGATCACATCAATTATTTGTTATCTGTGGCACCAAATAATTTTGTTTACCAATAGTTTTTCTATGGGAAAAATGACTCGAACTATTTTTCATTTTGAAAATTATTCAGTGTTGAAAAATTATTCATGGGTGTACTTGCTGATAGTTATTCTTCCAAACTCTGTTGCCTAGAGCCACTCGGAAGTACTATTGCACTCATATTAATTACCCTGTATGAAGTATACAGAAAGGAACTCCAATGCTGTAATATCTCTCTATGTAATAAAAGGAATCATGTTTTCAACAGATGCTTTTCGTAAGCCAGTGCACAACTCTACCACGCAGCTCCTACCCACTCCTCCTTGGTCTGAGGGCAGCCCATAAAATGACTGTATGAAAGTTTAATGTTGCAGAAAGAAGGGTGAAGCATTGTCTCTAATCAATATTTAACTGCTACATTGTGGGAAATTGACTTACTTGGTTATAAAATCGTGAGCGAAATGCATTTGGCTGCGAAGCGGACAACAAAGGTGAGACCATAGGCTGGTGGGTTGGACTGCGAAGTGGGCAGGGGGAGGTGGAGCCCTCCTAGTAATAAATAAAGTCACAAAAAGATAGGGGGAAAGGAAAAAAATAAAAGGAAAGGTAAATAAAGAAAAGAAATTGACCCAGTTTTCCAGAGAGCGCTGGAGCCCATTCTCTGATGCACACTCCAACACAAAACTCCAGTATCTCCTGTGTTGCAGGAGAGCTTCTGCACTCCCTGGAAAACGATGTTAATTTCTTTCCTTTCTTTTTATTTAAATTTTCCTTTTATTTTTGTCTCACTCGATCCTTTTGTGACACTATTTATTAAATTACAGCATTGGAGTTGATTTCTTTTTACCAACTTTTATATTAACTTTGCTTTGTATATATATATATTATGTTTTGGATGCCGTCCAATCTGAAAAAATCCAAAGCTGCTTGCAGGGTTTTAACCACCTCACCTGAGATAATCACCTCGGCCACCAGATCTACACATTGGCGCTGCAATAAATTTGAATTTGCATGAGAAGATGGATATATAGTATTAGTGCCATTTTTCATATTTATTTTTTAAAATTGTTTTATTTTTTGTTGTTTATTTTTATAATCCATTATTTTGACAACAGTTATTACATTATTTGTACTATATAACCTTAGCTTTCCTTTTCTGAATTTATATATTGAAGCGAATCTGAACAAATTACAAGCATCCATCATAGCAATGAGATTAAACAAACTATTGTCATTGTTCGTGGTGTAATAGAAGTCTCTTTAATGTGGATTTGTATTGATAAGAGCATTCCTTCATTTTTTGATGGGATATTTCTGCTAATAATTGTTTTTATTTATTGTACTTATTATTGGTAGTTTTTATTTATCTTAAACCTTTTTATCTTTATTCATTTAAGATTATTCTGTAAACTTTTCCCTTTGCAAAGGCCATTGAAAACCTCATTGGTGATCAACATTTTCACTCCTAGTATCTAAAGCTGAATTAGCAGCATATTTTCGTTGATGTTAAGCAATATGAATGGTTAAGTCAGTATTTTCATTAATGAAACAAAAGATACTATCAAACTTCTTACTACTTATATACCGAACATTCTTACGTTTGCCACTGAGTTCTCTACTTCTGTCTGGTGCCATTCTCTCAACTGTAAAAAGATTAAAGGTTAAATATAGAGACCCCCAGATCACTCAACAGCTGGTCGACACTTTTGCAACTTTTTACGCCCATGCAAGCAGAAAGGTTATCATAATCATATTATAGAGTTTATTCATATTTAAATATTCTCTATATAAAAGTTGGTTATAAAAATTGATTTTTATATCTTCACTTGTTACTTTCTCAGTACATAGTCTAGGGGAAAGTATTGCTTTCATGAAAAAAATCGATTTCGAGATTTCAACGGAAATGCATGTTTTGAGGTCCCCTGAACATGTTTTGACCATTTTCTAGATGATGTCTGTGTATGTTAATTTTATGGGCACTCTTAACTCAAAAACTATTAATCAGATCAACACGAAATTTTATATTTGACATTTTTATTGAAGGAACTAGAGTCGATTAGATTTAGTTACAATCAGTCAACTGGAAGTGGGTGTTTACTCTTGTCAGCTGTTTTTATTTCAAATATTTGCTTTAATACTTGGTCATTGTAGAAAATCATCGGAATAAAGGTTGTGGGAAATTTAATTTTCTACAACTTTTGTTCCAAAGATTTTCCCATATAATGCATTGTTTAAGAGATTTTGAAAATTATATATTTTTGCTTCTGTCACCACACCACCTGGGGGCAACTTTTGTAAACACTTTATGCTTAGTTACATCTTAGTAACGCTCCTTTTTATGCTTAATTGTTGGAGCCTCATGGCTATATCCAACATCAGAAGGCTACAGTATAAGTTTGTCTGTTCTTTGTTAGTTCTGAATTTCTCTCGCAGTTCCTTTAAATATTTATTATCATTTAACCTATTTGGAATTTTTAGAAATATTACAGATATGGAGAAAGTCATGTGGTGGCCACATCAGATTTTTGTGTGTTATCTTTAGCATAGTCTCCACTCCTTATTAATACTCTGTATGAAGAAATTTGTGTGCTGGACACGACATTTTTTCCCTCCATCTATTTCTTTTATAAAGGGAACATGCCTTGGTATCTCTCTATCATGTAGGTGTATAACTTTTCTTCATACCTGAGTAGATATGGAAGTTAAGAAAAACTCTTCAACACTGCCACATTTTTGCATTGAATATGCTAAGCAATTTTAACCAAGTTAAAAATGACTGGTGGCTCAGGAAATTCTTGCCATAATGTATAGACCGCAGTTCTTATCTAGTAAATCAGATCATAGGAGGATCGGAAAAAAATTTCATAGTATGGATTTCACTCTCCCATAATGTTTTTCAATGAATTTCAACCAGGTAAGCCATTTAAAAGGTTCATTGTAGCATACTGTATTTTGCAATGTTTAAGTTGACTAAATTTTCAGCTTTAAAAAAATATATTTAAGCATATAATCACTGCATAAGTTGAGTCACTTATTTTTCTTAACAAATTCTTTTGTGAGATGCTTTTTTCAGCCAAAATCAAGGTCACCTTGGTCTGGGTATCGAATAAAACAGTCAAATAAACCTCGTTAATATTTTCTTCATAGCAGGGTGGATCAGTGGTTGCGAATGCTTAAGCAGACTGCATTGAAATATGCCAATGATTCAGCAGGCTGAATTACAGTTTAAAGTGGAAGTTGCCTACAGATTCGGAGATATCGTATTAGTAAAATCAAGTGTAAATGAGGATGTTATGGTTAAAACTTCAAAATTAAATGTTTTATTATCATAATTTTACCAAAAAATATAAATGTGTTAATTTTATGGATTCACTTTTTCATCATAGCTTTGCAGGCTGCATAAAATGCTCTCAGGGTCTGCAAACAGCTCATGGACCTCATGTTACCAACCCCTGCTCTGAGGGGTCATGAATAGTTGTTTAAAACACAACAAATATAACTTTCACAACACCAAAATTTAAACTTAAATGTTGTAGAAGATATATTTGTCATGTTTTTTTAAGATGGAATACCACCAAGTGAAGGCCCATACAGTCAAGTTTATGAATATTTTACTTTTTTAATTTTACATTTAATTTGAATAAAATTATTTTTTACAAAAATAAGTTATAATTTAAAAAAAATAATTTTATATTTTATTTGCCGATGGATGGGGCTAAGAGGATGATGACAAGGTCGGGTGCCTTAACCCTGGAACTACCAAGGGGGGAGCCTCCAAGGCCCACAACTTGTTTTTTCATGTTTCTCTTTCATAAACAAAGGAAAAGTCTGGATATTTTATTACATTGTGCAGAGACTCATAAATAATTACTCCAAGTTTCTCATCAATGTATGCATATTTCAATTTTCTGCAAATTATTTAGTCATTGGCTGCATGCCTTGGCACGTGGGTAACCTAACTTATAGGGCACCATATGCGAAGAAAGCACAGTGTGAAGCATGCTATTTGTTTAAACTGTTGAGTCAGATGAATCAGATTAAATCATTTTTTTAATCAATTTGTTATTATTTCTGTAAATACAAGCTTACTGCAATATTAATATGATATTGAAAACATGAGGAAAAATGTAAAAGAATTGTTCTAATGTAAATATTTGTTTTTATGTACATATAATTTCAAAGCAATTACTAAAATTGTATAGCTGTATTTCTATGATGTTTTTAAATATATAACAATAGGTTCGAAATGTTGCTAAGACTTTTTATTGTATTTTAGATGGTGGGCCTCTGAGGCCCCTTCCTTGGTAGTCCATGGCAGTGAAAATCGCTTGGTAGTTCTAGGGTTAAGAAAAGGTTGAGACAAAGTTTGGGAAATGCTGTTCTGCACCAAATGTTCAATCAACTTCAATGTTATTCACCTAGAATTTAAAGCTCACATTTTACTCGAGGCATACCTATTACTTGACCCTGAATTTTGTAAGATTTTTTAATTTATATTTTAATTTATTCCATGCAATATATATTATTCTGACGGTACATATAATAAAGACTAAAAGAGGTGACTGCATGGAATTGACCCCTGATAAAATACAAAAAATAACACTAATTTTATTTCTTTAATTCGTTAATTTTAACATTGTTTTTTTCCGTATTTTTTATAAGAGGATATGAGCGCATATCATAAAAAAGGGTGTGTTATTGCTATAAATGTATTAAAAAATTCTCTACATATTGAGGAAATTTCTTATAGATATACAATCTTTCTTATTTTGTGTTTAGTCAGTGCTTTTTTTAGGTCAAATATGGGTATAACTGAGATTTTTTGGAGTTATTTCATCATATTTCAAAGGATTTTAAGGATTAATGGTCCATAATTGTAATGAGAAATGCTGTGAGAAATTTTTATGATTCTAAAAAAAGACAAACATGAAGCTGGACATTGATAAGTTATTTATTTAATTTGAATAATGGAGATTTGTTGGACATCTCAAAACAAGGTATTAGTGACCTTTTTGCCATTTCTTTTGTAATTTGTATGACAAAAAAATCTCTTTTACCCTGTACCCCACCTGTTTTGTAAAATATTGTTTTTAATGAAATGAGATTGTATTTGTTTGTACCATAGGCACTTCCTCTTCTGCAGTTTATGCTTTTCTTGAAAACAACTGCAAAATATCATGATTTTGGATAGTGATTTTGCACATGAAAAGAAATTGAAAATTTTTTTATTATTATTTTCACATTTTGATGGCCACATTTTATATTGGTTAATATCTATTTGAATCCAATGTACTTTTAAAATAAAAATCAAGAAAAATGAAACTTTTACTCTCCTACTTTAAAAATTTATAAAATCCTCGTTTATTTTTATTATTATTTTCACATTTTGGAGGCCGCATTGTATATTGGTTAATATCTATTCCAATCCAATGAATATACTTTTAAAATACAAATTAAGCTTTTACTCTCCTTCAATTCAGTAAAGATATTCCAGATTATTTTTTGCTGATATTCATTTAAATGTATTTTTATTTGACATTGTTTGTTGTGCTTTTTGCTGACATTAAGTATATTAAAAGCTAATTTTTATTTATTCCTTTTAGGTTTAAGAGAAATGAAATTCCTACAAGCCATTTATGCATAATTTCACAAGTGAGTTTTACAATTAAAAACTCAGGATAGAATTACGTTTGCAGCACTGTTTGTGGCCAAATAGCTGGAAAATCCTCACCTACCAATCATGGCATAAATGGACCTAGAGTGTGCATTAACAAGCCAGCTGATAGTAAATGTGTACTAGTAGTTGGTAAGAAGCATTAAATTAAGCTCTTTCTTTCAAAACTAGACAGCATTTAAAATACTGTAGCATCTTGGAAAAATATTGAGCTTGCATAGACTATATTATTAAGTAACTCTGTTTTAATCAGGTCAAAATTCCTGGTACAACTACTCTTCTGTATTTTCATCTTATTGTCTTTCTAGCTCAAATTTAAGACACTTCAGTTTTTAAGATTTATATTCTTCTAATGTTTAATGATGAAATTTTTTTATTATAGTTAGTTATGGAGGGAGGTAATATTTAAGATGAAAAGTTTTCGGTGATGCATATATTACATCTCCAAGTATGGGTGAAAATTTTTGGGCCAAATCTCATGACTGAATTGTTTCTTATTAAATAGGCATGTTTTACCGAGTAAATGGAAAAATTTGGGCATGATGGTCAAAGTCGCATGTCAACCTCTTCATGGCAAATCTTTTAGAGCAGCACTTTTCATTGTCAGAGATTTAGTGCTTCCTATAATGCCTAATGCCTAATACATGGTTCAAAAACCATAAACGAAGGTTATACACATGGAAAAGCCCAGGAGATAGAATGAGATGCCAAATAGATTACATCCTTGTAAAACAAAGATTCAGGAACAGCATAAAGAACGCCAAGGCATTGCAAGGAGCAGACATTGATTCAGATCACAGCCTTCTAATACTTGACATGAGTACAAAGCTCAAACAAATAAGAAAAACGAGAAGAGAAAGACAGACCTGGGACCTAGAAAAACTGAAAGAAAGTCAGCATGAAGTTGGAAGATAACCTAAGAAAGTTGGAAAACAAACCGAAGACCGTTGATATAGAATGGGATGAAATTAAAACCAGTATCAAGGATACCTTGGATAAAGAGATTGGAAAACAAGAGGAGAAAATCAGAAAACCATGGATCACGAAGGAAATGCTGGAGAAAATGGATGAGAGACGAAAATGGAAAAACGTTAACAGTGAAGAAGGTAGAGCCAACTATAGGCATATAAACAATGAGTTGAGAAGGGTAACAGATAAAGCTAGAGAAAATTGGATAAAAGGAAAATGTGATGAAATAGAACAAATGGAGAAGTTAGGACGGTACAATATGATGTACGCTAGGGCACTGGAATTAGAAGATAAGAAGTCTAATGGAATTTGTGGTAAAGGAATTATGAATACGGATGGGAAGATAGTGTCAGAAACAAAGGATGTAGCACAGGTATGGGAAGAATACATTAAGGAATTATACAGCAAACAGGCAGGAGCGGCAAAAATAGAACTGGAAAATGAGGAAAACATTGAAGAAGACAACTTAGGACCAAGTATTATGGAGAGCGAAGTAGAAAAGGCGATAGTGGAACTTAAGAAGGGGAAAGCCACGGGCAGCGATGGAATACCGGCTGAGATACTTAAAGTCATAGGATCAGAAGGACTAAAAGCGATCACGAAATTAATTAATAAGATTTACGACACGGGAGAGTGGCCTCAGGATTTCCTAGAAGTAACAATGATCCCTCTAAAGAAGAAGCCAAAGGCAATGCAGTGTAAAGATTACAGAACTATAAGCCTTCTGTCACACACATCGAAGATCATCACGAGGATTCTTAATAAAAGGCTGGAGAAAAAGGCAAAAGAAATAATAGGGGAAGATCAATTCGGTTTCAGAAAAGGACGAGGAACTAGAGATGCTATAGGAGTAGTTAGAATCATATCAGAAAGGGCAATAGAATACAGTCAAGATATCTGTGCATGTTTCGTAGACTGGCAGAAGGCCTTTGATAGAGTAAATTGGGTAAAGTTGATGAAGATATTAAAGGATATAGGTGTAGACTGGAAAGACAGGAGACTGATTAGGAATCTATATGAGAATCAAGTTGTAAAGGTCAGGTTTGAGAATGTGGACACCTGCGGAATAAATATCGGTAGAGGAGTAAGACAAGGCTGCTGCCTATCGCCAACCCTATTCAATATATATGGAGAAAGTCTAATGCAAGAAGCTGTAGAAGGCACAGGGGATTTCAAAATTGGAGGAAGGATTATAAGAACAGTGAAATACGCAGATGATCAAGTACTTCTAGCAAGAAAGGAAGAGGAGCTACAAAAAATGATAAATAGACTAGTGATAACAGGTAGAAAATACGGTATGGAAATAAATACAGAAAAATCCAAGGTCATTCGGTAAAGAAGAGAATCTGAACATAACTATTGGGGGAAAGCCATTAGAACAAGTTTCAGAATATAACTACCTTGGAAGTATCATAACACGAGAGGCAAAATGTACGGATGAGATCAAAACTAGAATAGGAAAAGCAAAAGCGGCTTTCAGGGGAAAGAAACAACTACTTACAAGGAATATAAGGGAAGATATCCGCAAGAAGTTGATAAAATGCTATGTATGGAGTATAGCATTGTATGGGGCAGAAACATGGACGCTAAGGAAAAATGACATCAAATACTTGGAAAGCTTTGAAATGTGGACTTGGAGGAGAATGCTGAAGATAAAATGGACAGATAGGATGAAAAACGATGAATAGGAGAGAAGCGAATGATTATACAGACTATCAGAAAGAGGAAGGCTAACTGGGTTGGACATTACCTGAGGAGAGAGAGTATGATTAAAGACGTGTTAGAAGGAAAACTAGATGGGAAAAGGGAAAGAGGTAGGAAAAGGTTTCAGCTGATAGACGATTTGAAAGTGAAAGAGAGTTATCAAGATATAAAGAGGACAGCGGAAAATAGGAGTATATGGAGAACCAGGTTTAACCAAGAATAATCACGGACCTGTCTACGGACAGACTACCTATGATGATGATAATGCCTCCATGGCAGTTATCCCAGTTATAATTTCAGAATTCTTGTCTCCATGTCATTTATGTATGCATAAATTTCGCATTAACAGTATTGGTAGCACTGGGGTATTTTGTCTGAGCAAAGAAGCTGAGCAAAATGCATGTGGTTACATTATCGCTCAAGTGATTTGACCTAACTCTTCCTCTTCAATTTTGCCGGTTCAATCCTAGTTTTTTCTCGACATGGATCTGAAAATTTCTGATAAAATCAGCAGCCTTATCATCCATTGCAATTGGATTTAATAATTACTCTCAGGAAACTAAATCTTAGATCGTTTGCTTTAATAGCCTATTAATTTAGGCGAGATCATGATATTGCCGATTTCTTATAACATTTAAATAGATGTATTTTATCTGTTCTTAAAACAAACAAAAATGGAAGCAATAAAGCTCGTGATAAAATCCTCAAAACGCCTATTACGTCTGCTGAAACAGATTTATAGATCTTGCGTTGACATCGTTTTCGTTTTATAAGACGTGCCGTGAGGAATGAGTGCATTTGATTACTTTAGCTCGAGGAGCGTAACAACAAAGCAATCCTTGTGACATCTTGAGAGGTTAGGATACGAATATACGCCGTGAATGACCTCTGCGGCACGCCACGTCTTAATTTAAAAAAGAGGTGGGAGTGGATACACCCAAGCTGTTGCCGAGGAAAAAATACACATTATACGGCGCACTATTTCCGTCCCAGGTGCAAAAATCTTATCTATCTTGTCTTAAGAAAATCAAAATACCTTTTGAAATTTAAGTCGGCGAAATTCGCGATTTGAAATAATTTTTCCATCTGGTTCAGCTTATACGTTGAATTTTCCGTGGAGGAGTTTTTGCCGCAGTAAATCTTTCGCGAGTTTTTACCGCAATCCCGGAAAATTTCTCCGCAGCATGCTTTATTTAGTCTACAGCTCTTTTTTTAAATATTTACGGCGAGGTAGATATAAAGGGCCGCTTCGGGTGATTTACAAAGGAAGTTGCGATAATTCAGGCTGGTGGACGGCAGAGCGATAAAAAATTTCACCGAATGAGATCGTGGCGGGTGGTGCTTAGCAAAACGCGAAGAAATGGAAAATTTTATGAGCGAAATTCGGTTACTAACGCAATATTTTTGCAACTAATTAATTTATTTACATCTTATGGTCATGAAACGGTTTAATTAACTAGTTGAACATTTCGACTGTACGGTTGATTGTAATAAAAATGTTTGGTGAATTTCCCCAGAGTGCGGTTAATTTGCGCTTGAAATTCCCATAGGGTTTACTTAACCGCTCTTACGGATAAAGAAGTTATCTACGCAGTTGTATTTATACGAGGCGTAATTTGCGCTCAATGGTTCGTTTTATGGGTGCCGGCAAAGGATTGAAGAACCGAAGATGATGTAACAATAAAGTCTTCGATGTGAAATATATGATATGAAATAATGATTTTTCTCCGGATCTATAAACGTCAGTGTTAACAGAATCGCAGTGAGATATGGTTCACGCAGATTCGGAGTATTAGTGAGATGCATACGGCACGTCATAAGTATAAAAGCTGGTTGGCAAGAGTGAAGTGGGAGTCAAAAGTGTCCTCTGTAAAACAAGGAAATTCCGATACAAGCCTATTTGAAAGGAAGGAACAGCAACAATTAAATGCGAATAAGCGACAATGCTTTTCTTAATCTTTTACGATGTAATCCCTCTGTCCCGATAGAGTTCAAACACTATGGAAAAAGTCCGTATTTTAGGTTATTATATTAAATCATTTTTCGAAGTCAATCATAAAATTTATAACTTATGGTTAATAAAAAATGAATTTTGAGTTTGAAAAGTATTGTTCGTTCTCGCAACAATCAGAACTTGCTACTTAGACCTTGCTCCCTCCATTCTTTGTTTCAGTTTCAGTGTTTTCGCTGCACAAATACAATGTTGTCAATTGGCTCTGAGAGAACCACGTTACTAAAATTATTCTAATAATTTTGAGCCGGCCCCAAACAGAATTTGCTTCTTTAACTTACTTGCCACGATTTGCTTAACTTCGAAATCAGATATTTTTATTTGAATTTTAAAATTGGTTGGGATAAAAACACGAACTTTGAATTTAACTCAAAGTAAGGACGACAAAATGAAGTTTTTATCGCCAAGAAAACTCTAATCTGGAATTATCTCGGAAAAAAATTAATCCGAAAAATGGCAATTTCTCGGTTCTTTTACAAAGGTAAAATAAAATACCATAATAACTTGTCGCATTTTCGTGAAATTTTCTGATTTACGTCTAGCATTTGGCAATAAACAATTCTGTTCGCATTTATATTTACAGTGATGTGTATAACATTTTGATGTATTAAATAGACAAAACGTTAACGCTACTTTAATATGAACTTTTCATAGAGAAATATTTGATGACCTCAAAAGGTAGGTAATTAATTAACTTAAAAATATTTACTGCAAATACAGTTGAACTCCGATTATCCTAACTAGTTGGGACCAAGGGTGGTTCGGATAATCGAAAAAAGAAAGGACATCTTTGAGTTAAAATAAGAAACGTACGGTTTTAGGTTTCAAGGTAATGCAAAACGCTAGTGATTACCTGTAATATGAATACGTGCGATAATCGTGTGAAAATATTCCACTACTGGTTGGTAAGCGTATTTCACGCACCCAATTTTTAGTCACGATATTATGAGGAAAAAGCGTGTATTATTCGGGCAAATACGGTATTACCATGCAAATGATAACTTTTAATATACCAAAAATTTCAAGATAACTGCAGAAAAGCGGATGTGTGAAAAAAAAACCGAAGAACGCACGTTTGATAACCAAAAAAGATTTTCAAAAACTGCCTGACAAATTAAAAAAAATGCCTTTCGAATTATCGCCCGGACCATAAAATTAGTTTCAATCTCTCCAAAAGAAGGGAAAGAACGTCAAAAATAGCACCTTCGTACACGTCCCTGCACTCGGGGTGAGGCCAAAGTAAGTAGGGCACATTGTGTCGGTATTTACGCATTAAAAGAGCATAAGAAGCTGTTTGGAGAGCGTAAGGGGAAAGGGGATCCCGATAGCGGAAGAATCGAAAGAAAGGTTTTTCAAGGCGGTGGAATAAATCCGAATGTCGCAGCGAAGGGTCATAAATACGTATTTGGATATGTCCGAATTTCGCAGCGTAAGGGTTAAGAAACAACCAGCAGCGTAGCAATTTAAAATTCGGTCCGGATAATTGGACATTCTGATAATCGGCGTTCGGATAATCGGAGTTATGCTGTACAGAACGAGAAAAATATTAAGAAACGCTAATATTTAAACGAATTTGTATAGATGTTCAGATTTTAAAGATCCTGACATTTAAATACATAACATTTTATATTAAAAGCCTTGTCATGATGTTTTTAAGGGCAACTAAATTATTATTATTATTACATTATAAAAGCAGTTAATGAACTACGGCTCATTTTTCTGAAGGTTAAATTTTGTGCATTTTCTAGTATATATATATATATATATATATATATATATATATATATATATATATATATATATATATATATATATATATAGAGAGAGAGAGAGAGAGAGAGAGAGAAAGAGAGAGAGATGAATCATTTGTTTATCTATCATTTGCCTCTTTTTCGTTATTTTATTTGCATTGCTCAAAATTTCAAGTACGTGTTTGGAGATAGTTTCGGTTCTCTCTAATTGATGTCTCTGCGATCGATCGCGGCGGAAGAGCTTCTTAAACTTTCCCGCAGGAAGCGCCACTGTCCTCTCTCTCTTTCGCTGCCCCTCTCCATCTCTCTTTCTAGTAGCTGTCCAGACTAAAATAATCCCGGAGCGGCCGGAGCCATATATGGCACAGAGGTCCCGAGGCTTCGCTTAGTCGTTCGTCTCCGTACCTCAGTCTCCGCCCGCGGTGCGAGTGAATACGAGGTGCGTTTCCATAAAGGCAACACCGCGCTTTAATCCGTGGAGCATCCTGAGCACCAGGTAAGACAATTTAGGCGTTCGCGTCATTTTTTTTTAATTTCAATTTTTCCGCACCTTGGATCGCCGGCGCCCGTTGCGAGGGGCAAGCCGGTTCCTCTGGAGGGGCCGTTGGCATCTCTTTCCCCGAGCTCGCGGGGGCGACTCCGCCCATCGCGAAGTGAAGCCGTGACCGTTGCCCCTTTTTCCACCCCCGAGCTCCCCCCGGCCCCCTCGTGCACGCTTCTTCGCCGTCGCTGCCGCCGACGAACGAGGGTCGGTTAAGACGCGCCTTCCGGAGGGAGACGTTGGCACGTCGCGAAACCGACTAGTCCGGCGCCGTGTTTACGATCATCTGTGTGCGTGTGTGTGTTTTGCATCGCCGGAGGCCGGTCGATACGCGCCACGGCAATCGGAAGGGGAGTGGCCCGGTCTCTCTCTCTCTTCTTCTCCACGCACACACCTGCCTCTCTCTGTCTCTCTCCCGTCTCTCCCTCTTCTCTCTCGCATTGATTTTTCGCCGGAGACTCCAATTAGCGGGACTAGCTTCCCAGTCAATTGCACACCCCCGCGGTACGCGATATATAGAGAAGCGCAAGGGGTTAAAAAAGCGTGACAAAAAAGGATACGAAACCGTGGAGGAGTCGTCCGTCTGGGATGGGGTTTTCGTCACGACCGTAGGCCCCCGGGAGTCCCGAGGCCGCTCGCTGACCTTGTCGAAGGAAGGAGAGATTAACGCCCGGCCCACATAAAAGAGTGGGGATGTCCGGGGGAGTAGGTGGTGGGGGTGGAGAGAGAGAGAGTGAGTGAGAGGGAGGGGGAGGAGGGAGTGGGTGGATAGGATCATGGCGAGAAGGCCGGCGGCCGAATGTGGTCTCCCCTCGACCTGCGTGACATTTCGTGGGTGTGCGAGTGTGGCCGGCTGTGATCTCTCTGAAGAATGTTTGGGTTGATTGATGACCGTTGGTAGCCGCTACGGAGCGCGGGTATAAATCACGAGGAGGCTGCGAGGGCGTTGAACGCGTTTCATGGAATGGTTGCGGATTATCCGGAGATGACGTTGAAGAATAATCCTAGGGTGAGACGGGCACATAACGTTTGCGGCTTTTGTTTCTCTTGGCCAAAGTTAAATCTTCCGTCGCATAGAAGTTGATTTTTCGTTTGGTTCAAGTTAATCCCGGACGTATTTTTGCAACTCGAATCTTTGGGCAAATTTCTTGAGCTCTAAAAACTCGTGCTAATGGGAATAAATCGTCATGTGGGAACGAATATTTTTAAAACTTAGCATTACGTTTATAAGAAATTCCGCAGAACATCAGTGTGCCATTGCTCTTTTGAATATGTTGCTTCTGTTAGGAGTTACTCGCTTGGTTCATGTTCATTCTCCACTCATCGCCGTTCTCATCTCGGGCAGAAAAAGGCTTCCTGTGGCATTGGTGCAGCATTTCGCTTCCTTCTCTTTAAT
Organism: Tanypteryx hageni; assembly: GCA_028673005.1. Taxonomy (NCBI): domain Eukaryota; kingdom Metazoa; phylum Arthropoda; class Insecta; order Odonata; family Petaluridae; genus Tanypteryx; species Tanypteryx hageni. The sequence continues at coordinate 181,974,040 of CM054115.1, read as the reverse complement.
GCATCGTGGCGAGTGAGCTATATAAAAGTCTCCGCTTCGCATCTCGAGTCCGCCGCCTCGGCGTAAAACCTCTTGGGTTTGAAAACAAAGATTGTTTGAGCGACTCGAGTCACGGACTGAGATATCCACGAGCCGTTGCGAATGGAGCGAAAAGGGGAAATGAGTCTTGGAGTGATAACTATTGCTGCCGGCGAGCACGATCCTTTGGAAGAGCACTAAAATACTCGACCGGGATATGCGTTATTTCCTTCGTTTGCGTCTCGGAATCGACATCTCCGATTCAATGCAACCTTCCATTTGTACCCAATTTTGCCATATCGACGAGCTTTTGTCGATTCGTTTTCTGTTTTCGAGATCTGTGGATTTATTTACTTCCATACAAGAGAGGAATAAGTTTATTTTCGATATAAATTAAACCGATAGACGGCGTGGTGCACGCGGTCGTGCGGGGTGTATTATTATTATTCACCCCTCGGTGGAAGAAGAAAACTAGGAGGGCGATCGCGCTGCCCTCTGGTGGCTCTCTCATGCGGCACGCGCTGCCACCCCTCCGTTTCACGTGATGCGCTTTTTGGTTTTCCTCTGAAATCTCTCCTTCCTCACCTCTTCCTTCCGTCCTTCCTCCCACACACACATCCACACTCGCCTTCTCTCCCGCGAAAGACCCCATTCTGCGCGCACGCACGCACCACACGAGTCCTTTTGAGAGAGCTTGGCCCGCGACCACGAAGGACGACCGCCGCGAAGGCAACTGGAGGTCTATTTTCCGCGTCTCACGCAAATTGGAGCATCCTCTATTTTCGGTGAAACCATTCTCATGATTGATTTTAGTTTGAGACGCTCGGCTGAGAAGCCATAACGACAAGGATTTGTCGGAAAGTGTAAGGATTATTTTTGTTTTTAAATGGAGGGTTTATTTAGAAAAATACGTTGAAGAATGCCGAGGAGTTTTAATTTGTTTCTCGTTATTTATTAAACATGAACTTCTTTTACAAAGAGGTTATAAGCTGCAACGAATAACGGCATAGATGTCCATGCACATTACAGCAGGGGTCGGCAACCTGCGGCCCGCGAAGCTATGATGAAAGAGTGGCCGGTAGAATTAATATAGACAATTTCAGATTTTTCAGTAAAATTATAGTCACAATAAGTAATTAATTAATAATAAATTATTTAGACTTGATTTTCACTAACATGAGACCACTAAATCTCTAGTTAACTTTTGATGCAAATGATCATTCGGCCCATAGAAGCTCTCGTGACCTCCAATGCGGCCCTTCAAAGCATTCATAACAACTAATGTGGCCCGCCATACAGAAAAGGTTGCCGAGCCCTGTATTAAAGGATTCGAGTCCTTCCCTTTGCCCGTAGGAAGAAGGCGGGCAAACTTTCATTTATTCGATATCTCTCGTTTCGATGCAGTTTGAGAAACCGAAATTTCCTTGGCTCTCTTATTTTGTTCGACAACTATCTAATATCTCTGAATAAATATAGCTATAGAAGTGATCAAATTATTGCGCATTATCTTGGTCACTGTAATGACATATTTTACCGCAGGTTTTATGCCATCAAATATATTATTTATATTTTTACAACACTATTCGAAACTAATAAATGTGACCGTTTACTTTGAGGAATAACGAAGTCGTCTCGGGTACTAATGAAATATGCCCGTTTCTATACAAAATTATTTTTACTTATTTTAAAGAAATTGCTAATCATTCCGATATTTTTATTTTTTAAATATTATTTTATGGTCCTATCTCCAAATCAATGCTACGAATCCTTCGTTTTCAGCTCAAATGAGGCGTAAAAGGAAACTTTTAATTCCACATTTTTCCTCTTGTAATTTAGGTTCCACCCATACTCCAAGACAATTACGCCAGTTTCGCCAATATTAAGGAATAAATACGTGAAATGGTTCGTAAACGCTTCCGTGTTTGTTTGAGATTGCTTGAATGAGACATAACTTTTGCATAACCATCGTCTTTTTCCCTCTCGTGTTGAGTTGAGTAATGGGCGAAGCCGTTAGCGGGGACGTTTGTTAATGGGAAATAGAAGTAATGAGATGGAAACTTGTGAGAAAATTAAGTATCCAGTTATTGGGAGTTGCCGACATCTCCTCTCTCTAACAGGTCGCCCATAAAGGTTTCACTGCTCACAGCTAACCGACGTTATTTCCAACTCGATCTTTTTTTATAATCTCATTCGGCGCCCCGTTGTAGTCGATTTCTGACATTCAGACGGAATTTTACATTACCGTTCAATAAAACGCGTTTTATCTTCGCAGTTCATGACAAGGGCGGAGCAGAAGGGAGGCGCCGAAATGCCCTTCGCGTCTGCCTTTCGCTCGTTCTCTGGATCTCGGTCGGAGAGTTAAAAATTGTTTCGGCAACATAATTTTCTCTGCTCGTTAACCTGAATATATTTTTGGGTAGGTCATATATAGATAAGTTTTCTTCCTTCTAGCAGAGCATTCGTCCACCAGGCTCTTTAGTAAGAATTATAAGATTATAAGTATTATTAAATTATTTGGAATTTATAAAATTTTGAATCTCGATCGCTATACCAGAAAAATGTTTTAGTCGCTAGTTATTTCAACGAAAGTGATATTTTAAAATCTTTTTATGAGTTGTTCTGTTTGGTGCTCTTCGTAAAGAGGAGGCTAAATCCTGCACCGGGTTTCCCTCCTAGTATATTTGTTAGGTGTGGAAGGAGTTATGGCTATAAAAATGAAAGAGGTTGATTAGCCAGAAATACATACAAGCAAACAAACTAAACTCTTTATATCGCAAAAAACAACGTTTTCGTGCTTGTTATTAACTCTTGTCGGTGAGTACATTTTCTCAGTTTTTTGTCATTCCTCTTCGAAATTAAAAAGAATCTAAATCGAAAGACCTCTTTTTTATGTATTTCTAACTCGAAACAGAAACATTCTGTAATCTACCCTTCCTGAGACTAATTTCATGGCAGCCGTCACGATTTTCCATATTCATAAACAAACGTAGTCGTGGCACATCATTTGCCTAATAACCTTTTAAAGAGTTTCATCATTCAAAATTACTAACCAACAGATGTCAGCAGGGAAATTCCGTTGATTCTAGCTCATAATTTAAAAGGCGTAGCGTCGCAGGCGTGGCTGCTTATTGTCTATTCGGCCGGAATGCATGGAAATGGCGCAGTGGGAAGTTTTCTATAACCACTGCAATGGGGAAATTTTTAAAGCTCTTTTTAGTGTCTTAGGTCTTTTGGCGCTTATCCCGCCCTCATCTTCCCTCCCTCTCCACCCTCTCTCTCTCTCTCCCACCCTCGGTACTCTCCCCTTTCGTTGATCCTCCCTCACACTCAACCATTCTCTCTGAGCTGAGGGCTCGATTGAGAAATGACTAGACAGTCTCGTTATATCGCAATGGAGCCATTTTATCTCTTTTCATTTTTCTCCGTTCTTTATCACTTTTCCATAAAAAGGACTTCTGAAATTATGATCGGCGACGGTCGCATTACCACTGAGGGCGGCTGCTTTGTTGCTGAAATGCGCGTTTGGTTTGCTCGACCGCTTTATGGCTGCAGAATGTCTTTGGATCGACAATTCCTCCAAAATTTTGGGAAACTTTTTCAGAATGCGCCCTCTGTTAATTCTCTTCTCTGTCATTTCATTCCTCTCCCTCCTTGCCCCCTCTTCCTTTGTTCTCTCCGCCTCCTTTTCCCTTTCTACTTGTTTGCTCGTTTCTCTGTTTCGCAACTCTGTTTTCATCGCTTAATTTCATCCATCCTTCCATTATTTTCCCTCCACCATCTCCTAATTATATTACTCTCTCTGCTCTCACCTTTTTGCCCATTCCTTCCTCGCTTATTTTCTTTCTCTATTCTTCCACTTCTCATTGCTAGCCCTTACTTCCATTTTATCATATATTCTCACCCTAGTTCCTTCTCTATGCCTCCCCTACCTTCATAGCAGCGCCATAACTAGCTATTTTAGCGCCCGTGGCAAACTACTAAATATCTGACACCCTCCCCCTTCAAAAAATTATAGTCTCTAGTTTATTTAGTTACTATTTGGATTTTTTGCGCCCCTTACTTAGTTGCCCTAAGGGCAGATGCTCCGCTTGCCCCGCCCTAGTTACGGTACCGCTCCATAGTTTAAATTCGTCTGTCCTTTTATCCTTGTATCTCTTTATCTCTTTCCCTGTGCAGTGCGTGACTCTTCATTTCTTCTTCCCCTACGCTTTTTTCTCGCCGTTCCACGCCCTCTTCTTACCTTTTTCCTCTTTAGTTGGTCTTCCCCGGGTATAGTGTCCTCATTCAACCGAGTGCCACTTATGCCATCTTCCTCTCCGCCTCTCTCCCTCCCTCCCCTCCTCCCTCCCCTCCTCCCTCCCCTCCTCCCACCCCTCCTCCCTCCCCTCCTCCCTCCCCTCCTCCCTCCCCTCCTCCCTCCCCTCCTCCCTCCCCTCCTCCCTCCCCTCCTCCCACCCTCCCCTCCTCCCACCCTCCCCTCCTCCCACCCTCCCCTCCTCCCACCCTCCCCTCCTCCCACCCTCCCCTCCTCCCACCCTCCCCTCCTCCCACCCTCCCCTCCTCCCACCCTCCCCTCCTCCCACCCTCCCCTCTCCCCCACCCACTCCTCCCCTCTCCCCCACCCACTCCTCCCCTCTCCCCCACCCACTCCTCCCTTCTCCCCCTTTCCAAGACAGTCCTCTCGATCGTTCGCTCCCTTCTCTACTTTGGCACACACCAGCCTCGAGGGTGCTTTTGGAGCTCGACTCTTTCCAAACCCTCTTCCTCCTCCTTTCCATCCACCTCCACCCCTATTTTCCTCCTTTCCTTACATCCTCTTCCTGAAGAGGGAACTGAGGAATTGGGCCGCTGGATGGCGTGGAGGGTGAGGCGTGGTGGAAGGAAGACCTACCGGTTATCTTCCTTTACAGGGGAGGGCGAGTCTTCAATTCTTTCGGGTAAGGGGTAGAGACCTGGTAGTCACGTCGGTGCTAATTCACGGCGTGCGCTTTTCTCGCAGTGTATTGCCGGGGAAAAGCGTGTCCGGACGCAATTTTTTTTGACGTGTAAAAAATTTTTTTCGTTCCAAGAACGAGGGGCACTAGGTGGCGCTAGTTTGTTGGTTTGGAAGATGTAGTGAATTTTTGACGGAAGGGAGATTCCCGCTGGGCAGCTCTGATGGAAAGAGAGAGAGAGAGTCCGTCGAACCTTGGTTTATTTCGGTGCTCCTAATTATTCAGTTCCGGGGGAGATGTGCGGCTGGCGGGTGGGCGAGTTGAAGGGAGCCAGGAGGGGGCGGAGGGGAAGGGGAGGGGGGGAGGAGGCGAGGGTGAATAGGTGTGGATGACCGGACGAGTGGCGAGGGAGTCGATGAGATGTGGTAGGCTACGGTTTTCATGGTTCCGGCGGCACGCTTCCCTTAACCGCATTAATTAATATTAATAGCGTTCGCATTTCGATGGCGTCTTGCATTCGAGGGTTTCTTGGTGTTATAAGGTATTGAAATCGCGAATTTCCTGCGTGGGGCGTTGTGATCTCTTCATTGACGCATCCACGCGTCGATTAATATTTAGGATCGCGTAATGCGTTCCCACTTCCATTTTAGCGACAGAAAGAAGTGTCGTGTTTTGGAAGAGCTTTCTAGCCAGTCGCGTCTTCGTTAGGTAAGAGCAGTGGTGTATTAAGAAACTCGTTAAAGCGAAATCGGTCGAAACAAAATGCTCGTTGACAAGTAGTGTAATTCAGTTCCCTGCTAGAACCTAGTTACATATATGTGCCTTATTATAACTAACTCGTTTTTACAAACAAATTTTAAGAAGTCCCTTGAAGTTTGTACTCAAGACTGAATTTCGTCGTTTACATTCATGGCTTCGGCCTTTACGACGCATTTTTTTTCAACGCTTTAAACGTGCCTTTTTGAAATACTACGTTTAGAGGTCCCCCTTACTCCGTTCCAAGTTCCCTTTACAGCCACCGTTTATTCGAACTTTATTGGAACCGCTATCAAAATTAAAGGGTTCGCGGCAATACGACGGTCCCCTCTCTTTACACAAGGTCACCTCGTGCCCTATCGCCCCAGGAATGAAACTCCGTTTCCCTCTCAAGTACTTCTCCCCCTCAAACACCTATCCCATTTCCCTTCAAACAACATCTACCCCCCTCCTAAACAACACCTATCCCCCTCCCCTCTCAAACACCTCCCACCAGAATCTCCCCTTGAATTCCCCCTCCACTGCAACCTCCACCTCGTTTCTCCTCCTCCCTCTCTCTCCCCCTCTCCTCCTCCCTCTCTCTCCCCCTCTCCTCCCTCTCTCTCCCCCCTCTCCTCCCTCTCTCTCCCCCTCTCCTCCCTCTCTCTCCCCCTCTCCTCCCTCTCTCTCACCCTCTCCTCCCTCTCTCTCACCCTCTCCTCCCTCTCTCTCCCCCTCTCCTCCCTCTCTCTCACCCTCTCCTCCCTCTCTCTCCCCCTCTCCTCCCTCTCTCTCTCTCCCCCTCTCCTCCCTCTCTCTCTCTCCCCCTCTCCTCCCTCTCTCTCCCCCTCTCCTCCCTCTCTCTCTCTCCCCCCTCTCCTCCCTCTCTCTCCCCCTTTCGCCCGAATAAAGACGATTATCTATCTATCTATCTATCTATCTCCTCCCTCTCTCTCTCCCCCTCTCCTCCCTCTCTCTCTCTCCCCTCTCTCCCCCTCTCCTCCCTCTCTCTCTCTCCCCCTCTCCTCCCTCTCTCTCTCTCCCCCTCTCCTCCCTCTCTCTCTCTCCCCCTCTCCTCCCTCTCTCTCTCTCCCCCTCTCCTCCCTCTCTCTCTCCCCCTCTCTCTCTCCCCCTCTCTCTCTCTCTCCCCCTCTCCTCCCTCTCTCTCTCTCCCCCTCTCTCTCTCTCCCCCTCTCTCTCTCTCCCCCTCTCCTCCCTCTCTCTCTCTCCCCCTCTCCTCCCTCTCTCTCTCTCCCCCTCTCCTCCCTCTCTCTCTCTCCCCCTCTCCTCCCTCTCTCTCTCTCCCCCTCTCCTCCCTCTCTCTCTCTCCCCCTCTCCTCCCTCTCTCTCCCCCTCTCTCTCCCCCTCCCCTCCCCCTCCCCCTCTCCTCCCCCTCTCCTCCCCCTCTCTCCTCCCCCTCTCCTCCCCCTCTCCTCCCCCTCTCCCCCCCCTCTCCCCCCCCTCTCCTCCCCCTCTCCTCCCCCTCTCCTCCCCCTCTCCTCCCCCCCTCTCTCTTCCCCCCTCTCTCTTCCCCCCTCTCTCTTCCCCCCTCTCTCTTCCCCCCTCTCTCTTCCCCCCTCTCTCTTCCCCCCTCTCTCTTCCCCCCCTCTCTCTTCCCCCCTCTCTCTTCCCCCCTCTCTCTTCCCCCCTCTCTCTTCCCCCCTCTCTCTCCCCCCCCCCTCTCTCTTCCCCCCCCCTCTCTCTTCCCCCCCCTCTCTCTTCCCCCCCTCTCTCTTCCCCCCCCTCTCTCTTCCCCCCCCTCTCTCTTCCCCCCCCCTCTCTTCCCCCCCCCTCTCTTCCCCCCTCTCTCTTCCCCCCCCCTCTCTCTTCCCCCCCTCTCTTCCCCCCCTCTCTCTTCCCCCCCTCTCTTCCCCCCCTCTCTTCCCCCCCTCTCTTCCCCCCCCCTCTCTTCCCCCCTCTCTCTTCCCCCCTCTCTCTTCCCCCCTCTCTCTTCCCCCCTCTCTTCCCCCTCTTCTCCTCCTCCATCTCTTCCTAGCCCATATAACGCCATAGGGTCTCTGTTATGTTAATGAGACTCACACTTTTCCCCGAAATGCACTTCTCTTTTGTGGCTTGTCTCGCTGTTAGAGGGGGCAGGTTGATTTTTAACAATGGCAGCTGACCCCATTATCCCCACCGGCGATGGATACCTTTCGGGTCGGTGTTTTCCTCTTTTCGGGCCCCGTAGCTTGTGCGGAAACTCATGTACATGCATTTACACTCGCGAGGGAAGAAAGAAGAGGAAGGAAGTGAAAACCCGTTGTCTCGAATTCGGCCTGCTTTTTCTCGCCGAATGCGTCCCGAGGTTAATACGTTTTTAGCGCCCCACGGGACGGAGATGGATCTCTCCCGTTTTACTAGAATAGCGCGTCCTACTCGCGACGAGAGAGAGAGAGAACGGTTAGGCGGGGCCAAGTTTCGAAAATAAGCCGTCGTCAAGGTTCGAATCCGGGACAGGTGCGTGGGCGCAGCCATTTCCACCTTCGTCCGGTGTCGAAATGCGTACGATTTGAGGCCAATGAGTAATTTCACCGGAGATGTTCCCTATTTTTTTACGCGATCTGAGGTCGGAGAAAAAAACTCGTAATTTTCCACGCCGTTGTGAGTTTTATCCTTGAACGAGATGGCCATCGGAGAATCATAAGAGAGCGTTCATGGTCCGTTTGGGCAGCGAGAAAACGAGAATCCGCGGAAAAATTCGGTTAAATTGCGCGAGCCACTCGGAATGTTCGTCCCTTTTTGTGTGGCCGGTGATAACGCTGCGAGGCTTTGGATAGGAAGGCGAGAAAGCTCATTCACTAATTGGAACGCGAGCGAATGTCGTTTTTTTAGGGCGTCTTTATTACGAGTTGATGCGCCTAGAATAGAAAAAAACCTTTTGAGTCGTTGTATCTACGCCCTCTTTAGACGATCCTCGGGTTTTCTTCCGCGAGCACTAGGGCATTGATTTGTATGGCGTTAATCGTAATGACGATCGTTCCCTAATTACTCCCAGTTCAGTGTGTACGCATAACTTTTTCCTTATATAAATACGAGTTATTGTGAATAACGCGGAGCTGTTTTCCTTGTTAACCCTCTACTACCCAAATTAGTTGATTTTGTAGATAAAGCCATGAAATTTGCTTTAATATTAAAAAAATAATTGTATTCTCTCAAGTTTAAAGATTATTATTTATCATCATTGATAAATTGGAAATGAGGTTCGGCAAAGCTAAAGCACTATATCCATTAAGTTAATATTATATTCTGAAGGAAAAGTAATCATGTACGATAAAATCATATGTAAATTCAAGTTAAAATCGGGCAGCAGAAGTTTCAAAACATTTTCTTCGCAAAAATGTAGAAAACGCCAAGACAGTGAAAGTTGTTCAAAAAGTCATTTTTAAAAGATGCATCCTTGAGTTCTTAGTTATTTCTTCGATTATTACTAGAGGTTACTTTCTGAAATTTAAAATTTAATTTACATCGCATTTTGCTAATTTAATTACAAAAATATTGCGGCACAACTCTTGGGGCTAGGTTCAAACGTGGACCACGAAAATGATGAAGAAAAATAAGCTTTTTTCCGAACTCCGAAATAAAATCGATTTGGTCGTTGCGAGAGGTGGGTTTCATAATGACGCAACGTCGCACGACAGCATTCTGCGTGGCTCAGTTGTGCTGCGTCTTCATTATGCTGCAATTCTCCCCTGGTGAAATTCCTCAGATTTCGGCGCGACGTCGTTCGCTGTCGAAGCTGCGCTGTTTAATGCAAATATGGCGAGTAATTTTCGGATGCGGTCGCGGACAGAGGCCGTCGTCTGGATCGCTTGGGTTTTTATCGCCTCGCGTCTAATCTGTGAGCTTCGTTTTATGATTCGCTGCGGCTACCATGACGGCCGTGGGCGTGGTTGGGGAGATATTACTTGGACCGGAACTTATTAATTCGGTTATTCATACAACGGATGTGCTCTCTGGTTTCTATTTAGGAATGGGTGGACGAACCGATAGCGTATGGCACCTCTTTACATCTCTTTTGTTTCTGAATTATGCTCTCATCCGAGTTCTCTCGATCGTTTTTAAATTTCCCACGTTTTGATTGGCTTTTCTGATTTAATCGTGAGCCCGCTCTATTTTAAATTCGGACGTTCGATATGAGTGAAATTGCAAATCGACTGGAAGGCCAGGTTTTACTTCGTTAATCTTCCGTAAAACTTGAAATAATCGATCAATTCAAATAATAATTTAAATAATAATTAAAATCTACTGCGATGAATCAGGGATCTGCAAATATCGAAACCGAATTTCAAGCTGAATAGAACGTTTCATTGAAATTAAGTCGTTCGCCCTTCCGGAGTCATAATGGCAATTTTTGGAATCGACGCCCGGTACATTACCGCAGATGGCGGCTACTTTCTAAGTGAAATGGTTTATTATTATTCATAAGTTTTATACCTAGAGAAACTGTCCATATTATGTACCGTATTTTATTGTCAAAATGCGCTGGTTATTTTTAAGTTTTTTTGCAAAAAATCCGCTTATGCCTTCGGTTTGTCTGTCTGTCACGCTAACTCCTCCCAAACGGAGGCAGATAGGGATTTCGTTTTTTCGCCAATCGATTCAGTATTCTTTTTCGTTGTGCAAGTTTTCTCGCTCCTGCCTTTCCACAATTTATTTGAAAAAATCGCCATTTACTGTCTGCTTCAACAGCTCTTTCCTTGTTTGTATATCGGTCTTTTGACTCATTTGCAATACGACGTGAATCAGGTAGACGCATTTCCGCTTTGACGAACGAATTCTTCCGACGGAGAATCGGGCAGCGAAAGAGTCGATTATTCTGTATTCATACAGTAGTCAAGGTTTGTGAATGCCATATGCTGGGTTATTTTTTTTGCATTTACCGGGAGGGTTAGTATCGTTCTTTTTTCTCAAAGAGAAAGTTTCCTTTTAGCACGTTTTCTTAAAAGCATAAACGTGCTAATGTGATCACTTTTTCTGTCCGTCTGTGGACCATGAACTTTTTTGTTTTAAGGGATATTTTGCAAATTCTTTTTGAATTAGATTGCTCTTATCAATATATGAATTACTCACAGATTGGATTTCCCAGTAATCCATAGATTTTCAAAAGTTTGTAATGGTATTGTAGTATTGTATAGCATTGTAGTCAAACTACTGAAGCAAGAGAAGTGAAGTTTTCAATGAAGTTTTCACGGATGGGAAGGTATAGTGAGAATCTACATTCCAAAGGACCACCCTTCCTAAAGGGGAAGGCAAAAAAAGCGTGCTAAATTTTTTAAGACGTGTTTTCAACTCATGCTTGAGCAAGGTTATCTTACTTATTTTTTATTTTGAAAAGTCAAGCCCAGTTTAGGAATTAATGTTCGCGTAACCTCCGACCGCAATTCCGTGAGTAGCGCGTGCATTTTGCATGTCTGTCGTCCTCTCCTACCCCTCCCCCAACCCATCCTCTTTCCACGGCGGCAGCAGTATCCGGCCGATGCGAGCAGGAATCCTTACTCCCTAACACTGCCACCTGTCTCGCATTCTCGCGCCTTCTGCCTCCACCGCCGTCCCGAAAATTCTCCCCCTCTTGCATTTATACCTCCTCACATCACCCCCCTTCGCCCTTTGACTCCGTATTCCATAGGAACATCGAGGATTC